>JAVIAB010000145.1:21640648-22310648 GCA_032433765.1 Megaustenia siamemsis
TTCTAATTTCTGCAGTACATCAGCTATCTGATGTTATTACTGATACCAGGTATTTGATTTTATGCACTTGTTTCATGATTTTCTCTTTTAGTTTTACTCTACATTCTTGTGTGCTTGTTTTCTTTCATATTATCATAGCTTCTGCCTTTTTTATGTTGAGGGTCAGGTTTTTAGTTCACGTTCTGCCACAATTTCATGTAATAGATTTGTGTAGGTCTTGTTGGTTTTCTGCTATCAATACAATGTCAAATGTATACCTGAGGTTATTTATGTTGCACCCCTCCCCCCTCCTTTTTTCCCCCAACACTGCAGTGCCAGGCTTGTTCGCAGTTCTTAAAATACTTTCGCTGTACAAATAAAATAGATCTGATGACAATACACATCCCTGTCGCCCTCCTTGTCTTATTTGTTGATTTTCTCCATGTTTGTTTTCAAAGATAATTCACATACACAATTTGTTATGTTGTCTGCTGACGTCGTTGACTTGTTGTAGTGCGGCCAACCTCGGGGTGTGGTGACTTTGTAAACCTATTTCAATAGCGTGTTGTTAAGGTCATGTGTTTTTAAATTGAGGAAAGTATCATCTGGTGTTATCTCTTCTCGGGTTGAACTCGTCGGGGTGAAATTTTGTAAATATCTGTGCACAGGGGTCCCTCGCCGCACAGGCAGATAACTCCGTCTTCGGAGGTACTCATATTTTTTCCGTCGATGAGTAATTGACTTTTCAAGCCGGGCGTCGCTGTTGAGACCAGGGGTCGTTACCGCAGAGAGAAATCATAAATAAAAATCCCAACTGGTGCAGCCGGGATTTGAACCCACAACCTCTCTGTCTCAAAGCCGGCGTCTTGCCTCGAGACCAACCAGTCCCAAAAACAAGACAAATGAGATAGGTGGGGCATGTTAAAAGACAGCGCAGCCTACTAAAAGTAATCTTGGAAGATAAAATACAAGGTGAAAGAGGCAGAGGCAGACTAAGACTAACATGGACGAGTAACGTCAAAAGATGGACAAGTCAACCTATGACAACCTGCGCCATCAAAGCAAGAAACAGAGTGGAATGGCGATCCATGGTAGCCAAACTTCGTTGCGGAGACGGCACCCGATGATGATGAATATTAATATTGAAAGATATTATGAAGATTTTAGTGAACATTATAAGATTCTTTCTCTTTGTGTGCTATTCTTAAAAAAAAATTTAAGATTCTAAAGATCTAAATCCCTGAAAATACATTAACTTTAAATATTGTTTCAATTATCTCCCTTAGATGCCATTTCAGTGGTTCCAGTCTAGTTTTCGAAGAGGTGCGCATGGCTGTGCGGCTAAAAACCATTGTTCCGCTGGTTGAAAGCTGACGTACAGTGTTCGAAGCGCGCGGTAGACAGAAAGGATTTTTTCTATCGGGGGTGAAATAAAAATCCTGAGTCTCACACGTCGTGGCGACTGCTTTGACCAAGCGGCCTTTATCCCTCTGGTTCTATCGTTGCCCCCCCGACATTACCATCAATGGTACTATGTGTCGTAAAGATAGTTTATTTTTTAAGTTAGTCTAGTTTCCTCCTTTTTTCTCAGCAAACACGAGAGCCGCATTGAGCTGTGGTTGGCGAATGGGTTGCTAGCAGAGTATGTATATATATATATATATATATATATATATATATATATATATATATATATTGATGTGGGTTAGTGTTGGCTACATTAACCTATCACCGTGTCGACGTTTACAACAAATACGAACAACTGTCAACAAAATATTCCATGGAAGCCACACTTAAGGTGAGTGACCAGGTTCTTTCTTTCTTCTTTCCCATGAGAGTTCCGTAGTCGTGACTGTTAACCATAGCCGGTCTATATCGAAGAAGATAAAGAAGGCAGTGTATTAATCAAAGATCATCATCGTGTGCCATACCGGTTGGCGTAGGCGATCATGTCCTTTCATAATCTTCTATCCACAATGCATAGTATCAATTCGGTTGTTGACCGTTTTCCATGCCATGACAAGAAGCTATCTAGTATCTTCTCTCTTTGTCGTCCGTGATCTCTCTTTCCCTGTATTTAGCCAGTAGTGTCCAAGTATTCCAACGTTCCTCTTCTCATGCAAAATGTTCTCATGTTTTAGGAGCTGCATTCAAGGGCAGGCAACTAAAACAAGAAAAGACAATTTCAATACGCGAGACGTGTCATTCTTATTCAGGTCTTGCTTGCTTGCGTTCGCCCGATGACTAAATGAGTACATCTCTTCATCATCCGCCCTTAAAAGGGCGTTAAGTGGGCGTGTCTGCGTTGTGTTGAGGTTTTCAGTATAACTGTGATATTTGCGCCTTTCGGCCCAACACATCCGACTTCAGCATGACATTTTTTAGTACCGGGTTGTCTTCCCTCTTCGATCCCTACTCGCTTGGTCAGACTAGACAGGTCCTTATTCAGATCAGTTTCTTGTTCTTATTTCTAGTCCGGAGACGAAGGGGCGCCTCACAGCACCAGAGCTGAAAGCTGTCAGCGACCCACAGTTGATGGCTTGCGCCAGGATCGGTTAACCAGAACCATCCAGACACTGATTCACCTCTCCGTGGTGCCTCTAGTAACAGACTAACCCATCTAGTTAAGACTTTAAACTAAACACTTTAACACAAACACTTTAACACAAACACTTTAACACAAACACTTTAACGTAAATAGATACACTTTAACACAAACACTTTAATGTAAACACATTAATACATACACTTCACACAAACACTTTAACATAAACACTTTAACACAAACACCGTCCTCCACTCCAACCCCCGCCCTCCACACAAAAAAACGATCATCATAATCAAGTTCCATGCCCGCTGACTTGTGGTAATTAATGTGTCTCCACAATTTGTCTATTTACAACGATTAACCCATTCCGCTTTTGACTTCCTTCTATGCCACTCTCTCAAAAAGTCTGGAATCTTTTCTGTTTGTCTCTCTCTCTCTCACTCAGTCTCTCTCTCTCTCTCTCTCTCTCTCTCTCTCTCTCTCTCTCTCTCTCTCTTCCTCCCCTGGTATTTACATTTGTCTAATATATTTCAGATGTTTCCATCACATTAGATGGCCAAAAACTGTTATTTCCTCCCGATGTTTGGTAAAAAGTTTTCTTCTTTTCAGTTTGGCCTTTTTTCAGAACCCCTGGCTATGTATTCCTTCATTTTTTTTCCAAAACTGCCAACGATTTTCTCCACATTTTTAATTAAAACCAAAAGTGTGTGGACTTGTTCATGATTCACTATTGTATGCCAGAATGGCTCTTTATAAAATGCAATACAATAACAAAATTTAATTTCGTACATAATTTTAAAGTTAATATGACTAATATTTTTGTTTGTATTATAAGTTCCTTCTTCTTTCTTTTTTTTTCTTTTCTTCTTTCTTTCTTTCTTTATTTCTTTCTGTTTTCACTTACTCTTGTACTCATTTGGATGTCGATGGAGATATACGGTTCTGTTTATCTCCTTTTTTTGGGCGGATTCGATCATTGTTAATTGATATAATTGTAGCGCTTCTTTAATGTTGTCTGTCCATCTTACTCTGGGTCTGCCCCTTGTTCTTCTCCCTTCTCCTCTTTAATGTTAACCTTATATGGTAATCTTCTTCTTCTTCTACCTTTCAGCTCCATGTGGAGCATAGGTCCTCAACAAACACTTTCCAAGTCGTTCTGTTTCTTGCCATTCTTTTAAGATCATTCTATGTCTTCCCCATCATCTTCATCTCTGCTTCTGTCTGTCTTCTCCAAGAATTCTTTGGTCTTCCTCTTTGTCTTTTCCCCTGGGGATTCCAAAAAAGGACCTGTTGTGTAATACTCTCAGCTGGCTTTCGCAGTGTGTGTCCTATCCAGCGCCATCGTCTTCGCTGTATCTCTTTATCCACTGGTATTTGACTGGTACATTTCCATAATTCTATGTTAGTGATTTTATCCTGCCATTTCCATCCTTTTATTCTGCGTAAGCATCCATTAATTAACTCTTTCCGTACGTTTCACCGCACAGTGCGTCACTCTCAACTTGATTAGTGTGAACCATCATCAAACCATATTCTCTTTACGTCTTGTATCATATTGGTATTGATGAAATCTAATACCTTGTTCAATTATCTAAAAATTCATATATAATAGTAGATAAATATAAATATGCAGTTTGATTCTCAAAAATTATGACAAATTGTGTCTCTGAAATCTCCTTCCTTGCAATGAAAAGCTTCCGTGCGGAAAGATTTAAAGTATATATCTTCATGACTTCCGTTTCCAAACATGGTAGAATGAGGTCACGTCGCTGGACCGCTGCAGAGGTTGCATTGGGAAACTGATTAGCTTCGGCTGTGCAGTGTAATTTTTTTGCGTCTGAGCTAATCAACTGATCCAGTTAGCAAAGTTCGCCGTTGATGACAGGTTGTACTCACCTCATTGTTCTTCATTGTCAAGTCAAAAGTTTGTGAATACGACCTTCCCCTGCCTAGCGATATATGCCAATTACATCAACATATCGTGTGATGTTCCAAAACCGTCAATGTAATTGTATGACGCCAAGTTCTTGCATTGTACAACTCCTTGCTAAGTCTGCTCAGTCTAGTCAGTAGCAGTTTTCACTTTGGAAATTGTGCATCAGCTTTTCGTGTGCTGTTGGCTGCTTTTACTATAGTAACTGGGATGTTGTGAGTGCAGCCATAGTTGTGTGAGCTACGTCATCAAGTTAGTTGCATAGCCCTAGGACGGTCGTACTCTTATCAATGAAAGACAGAATGGGATTTCGTACATGACTTGTCAGCATCGGTGAGACTCCCGGAAGTTCGTGATATCTAGGAGGGTCTTATAGTCTGATGTTTGATGTGTGATGGTGATGGTCTAATCACCAACTAATAACTACATCAAGCTTGGGCAGATGGTGCTCGTAAACCTGGGAAGGCCGACCATCTAAGGGCAGAATCCCCCTACAGAAAAGACAATCTGCTGCCTTGCAGGAAGATTGGGGACAATCAAAGGCTAAGGAAAGCAAACCTTAATAAAATGCTGGCTGAAATCGGATGCACTGGGCCACTGGCGCAGAACACAGTGCAACGTTTTAAAAAGTAATCAATCAGACTGGATCTAACAGACTCTAATTATGATAGAAACTACCGCTGACCGGAAAGGCTTCAAGAAACAGCTGAATAATACACTGAAATGCGGAGGGCATATACCACAAAAAAACAAGCTCTAACAATCAGACTAGCAGAGGAGGAGATAGACGTTGCCTGCATCCAGGAAACTCATCTTAATCCTCAGCACAGATTTATGATCAGGGGCTACCAAACATTTAGACAGAACAGGGAAGGTCACAAGGGTGGAATTCTTATACTTATTAAAAATTCCATCCCAGCAAAACTGATAGAGGTAGTCACAAACGGAGAGGCACAGACCTATACATTAACTCCGCTAGTATAAGGATATTTAACATATACTGTCCAAATGACAAATTACTGAAACTGAAATCAATGGAAATAACACCCGTCAAAGTTTCTGGTAGTAGGAGACTTTAACAGCCACTCTGAAAGATGGGGATATAAGGAGTCCAATGTTCGAGGTAAAGAAGTGGAAGAATGGGAAATAAACAACAACCTATTCCTCATAAACTCTAGGGAGGACCCCCCAACCTTCTACTCAAGAAGATGGAAAACAACTTCCACGCCCGACCTAGCATTTGCAACTGGAGACATATCTATCAAAATAACCAGAAAAGTGCTGAACCAACTTGGAGATAGTGACCATAGACTTGTCAAACTTACAGTGGCTCTTGCTCACAAACAGGAGTTGCAAATACCTCTTCCCTGCTGGAACTATAAGAGAGCAGATTGGGCAAAGTTTGCAAGGCTCACTGATGCATATACTGCGCCTAACAACACCCACGAAAAGAAGATCAATAATATGATAGAGCGGTTAACAAACAGAATCCTGAGAGCTGCTAAAGAATCCATTCCTAGAGGAGCAAGAAGAAACTGCAAGCCATACTGGAGCAAGGAAATACAAAGACTAGAAGATGAACTGGACACTGCCAGAGAACTAGCTGAAACATCACACAGCACAGAGAGCAACATTGCCTACAAAGCAGCCTCGGCCAAATACAGACGTGAGGTCATGATATCAGCAAGACAGAGCTGGATAGACAAAACAGAGAGTATTAATCTAGACAAAAATGGTCATAAACTATGGAAACTTGCGAAAGCTCTGAGCGACGAAAACAACTGCCGACCACCAATATCATTAGCACACAATCAGAACATCCTCACAGGCAAAAGGGCAGCAAATCTACTGATAGAGACTTACAAAAACATTAGTAGAATAAACATTCCAATAGACAAACAGAAAGCTGCAAGACGGGAAAACCAAGATGCAAAACACTTGCCTTTAGCACCAGAAGAGCATCAGACGACCATCTTTACCCCAACTGAATTAGATGTTGCCCTCAAAGGATTGAAGTTCAAAAGTTCCCCTGGTAAAGATGGAATCTCCAACGAAATGCTCCTAAATCTGGGACAGAAAGCCAAGAGCCAGCTTCTAAGGATAATAAATGCTAGCTGGAAGAGAGGTCATGTGCCGGCAATCTGGAAAGAAGCTATTATGGTGTCCATCCTCAAACGTGGAAAAGACCCACTAGACCCAAGTAGCTATAGATCAATTAGCCTACTGAGCTGCCTGAGTAAACTCATGGAAAGGCTGGTTAACAGAAGACGTATGTGGCATTTGGAGACAAAACAACAAATCGTACCACAACAAAGTGGCTTCCTTCAGTACAGATCAGCTGAAGACCTGGTCACCTACAAGGCACAGGAAATAGAGGATGCTCTACAAGAAAAGAAACACATACTAGCAGTGTGGGTCGACATGGAGAAGGCATTTAATAGGGTATGGCGAGAGGGCTTAAAGAACAAGCTTTTTAGTCTAGGCATCCAGGGTCGTTTATTCAATTGCGTCTCTCAATACCTTCAGGATAGAACGGCCAGAGTACAAGTACAAGGTCAACTAAGTAAGAAGGTCACAATCGAACAAGGTGTCCCATAAGGCGGAGTCTTGTCCCCAACACTCTTTTTAATTTTCATAAATGACATCGTAATGGACATTCCACCCAGAATACACTCAGCAATATACGCAGATGATCTGGTGAACTTGAAAAATGGACGAACACCTGGTTCTTACCAATCAACGAAAGCAAAACTGCATATACAATTTTTAGCCTATCAAGAAACACACTCTCTGCAAACTTGAAGTTAAAAGACTATACACTCCCTATTGACCAAAACCCAACATATCTTGGCGTCACCATGAATCGCAGAATGACTTGGAAAAAGCAGATAGACAGAGCAAGAAAAAAAGCCAGAAAACAAACTAATATTATGAAGAAATTGGCAGGAACGGACTGGGGAGCAGACAGCAATATGTTGAAAAGACTATACATAGGAAGAGTCAGACCAGTTCTAGAGTATGGAGTCACAGTCTGGGCTATGGCTTCCGAATCACACCTTAGCAAATTAACAGAACACAGAACCAAGCTGCCCGTATCATCACTGGTGCTATGAAATCTACACCTATCAAGACTAGAAACAGTAACAGGTTTACAACCCTTAGATGACAGACGGGTCAATAAAGTATTGCAACAAGCGGAGAAATATAGAAGGCTCCTTAGCCGCCCCATGCACCAAAGAATAACTGGTTTCGGAATTGTACGACTAAAGAGGAGCAACTTGGCTGCAATTGCCAATAAACTAACTACTGGAGACCCAGTACTTTCCCAAACAATACCGAAACCCTTGGGCCCATCTGATATGTCTCCTCATGGAAAACATAAAATACCAGAACTTAAGGAAAATATAACAGGAATCATGAAAAAGGCTCCAATCAGAAACAGAAAGAAAACATGTAGCAGACAAACACATACATGATACCTACCCACATGACTCTTGGTCCCACATATACACAGATGGCTCTGCTACAAATGCCACCAGAAATGGAGGGGGAGGTGTGTTCTTGACGCTGAATAGTCAGCACGAGATCACCAAGTCAATAGCTACTGGAAAATTCTCAAACAACTTTAAAGCAGAAACTGGGGCCATCAGAGATGCTGCAACACTGGCTACTCAACACAAAAATAACATGCACAATAATTTGGTGATTCTGACTGATGCACTGTCAGTACCATCTGCTCTAAAAAGTCACAAGAACAATGAACTAGATGACTTGAGAACAACCCTGGACCAACTATGCAATAACTTCCAGAGGGTATGCATTCAGTGGATACCAGCACACTGTAATATACACAGGAACGAACGCGCAGACAAATTAGCTAAAGAGGGAGGGAGATTACCGCAAGAGAACCATCCGCTCAGATATAGTAAAGTAAAGTACCCCGTCACGCCAAGTGGCGTATAGGGAAATATGGTGTTAGTGACCCTATATTTTACAGACCTTCAGCACATGATTTTTGGGGTAATGTGGTCAGTATTACGCCCATGCTGCTTTACTTTCCCAGAAAAAAATCCGGTACCCATTTAAGGCTGGGTGAACCCGGAAGCCGTCGGTTGGGATCGAACCCTACCCCTTGTCCGTGGTAGTCCAGTTCACTAACCACTGAGCTATCGCGGCTCCCCCGCTCAGATATGATGAAGCCAAATCCATCCTCAAAGGTCAGTTCCATGAAAAATTGAAACGAGAACACCCAAAGCATAACGAGAGTGACGGATACCACCAACTATCAAGGATGGATCAAGTCATCATACTTCGCCTGCACACTGTTCACAATAGAATGAGAAATCACATGTTCACCAAATTCAAAATAGGTACAACCAGCCTATGCCACTGTACACTGGACAATATGACAACAAAACATGTTCTACAGGATTGCCCCCAGTACACAGACCTGAGAAGAGCAATGTGGTCCACACCTACCTCCCTGGAAGAGAAACTATATGGGGCAATCAAACCACTTAAACAGACTTGACTTGACTTGACTTAATCCCCTTGTTAGCCGTGAGCTATGAGCTCTTTACAGCTTAATGCCTCTCGCATGAAGGCGCAGGTCCTTCTCAGTTGTACAGCTGCAGAGTACAGTGTGCTATTGATGGATGGAAGTAGTGGGAGTAACATGCTCCGTCGGTTTTGTAAATGAGGACAGTGTAGTAGCAGGTGATCTACTGTCTCAGATTGTTGGCGGCGGTGTCTGCACGTTGGATCATGTTGTGTTTTTATTCTGCTAAGGTGTTGATTGGTAGGAGCATGGCCTGTTCTCAGCTGGAATATCAGGCTTTGATCCCTTCGCCTCAGCTCCCGCACCGGGTCGAGGGGGTCTGGTTTTGTTTGATATCTGTAGAGTAGGCGTCCAGTCTTAGCTGAAGCCCACATATTCAACCATTCCACGTGGTAGTTGTTTCTCAAAATTTGTGCATGTTTTAAGGCTAACTTTAACAGGAAGCTGTGGTAGAGATGCTCCCAGTTTAGCCAACCTATCCGCTCTCTCACTTCCCGCAATACCGATGTGACCAGGGATCCACTGTAGGGTTACAGCCACGCCATAGGTAGTGGAGAGTTGGTTGGATAAAGATCTTATATAGGAAACCTCCAATGTTAGTTCGCTTTCAATTGCTTCGAGTGCTGATTTAGAATCCGAGAAAATATAAATATCTTCCGGTGCGATGGTGTCACATTCGAAGTCTACAAATATCCTTCTGAGTGCTCTCTCTCTATAGCTATAATTTCTGCTGAGTAATTGGAGCAGTATTCTCCGCATGGACCGTAAATTTGGGGGTAGTCGTCTGGGTGAGAGTAGGGATACTTGACAACAGCACCGTAACCAGCATTTAGGGTGGCCTTGAATGCAGATCCATCAGTATAAACGTGGACGGCATTGCGTGGATACTGGTCAATGGTTTCCAGTGCTATGGCTTTGAGTACTGGAGGTAGAGTATTTCTATCTGCTAAGGGGTCGGAGAGCTCGGTCCTGACAACGGGGACAACTATTTGGTGGCAAAGTGCTTCAGGGCGGATGGGCACATCTTGAAGTCTGTCTGCTGGAAGGTGATGTTTGGAGCTGTAGTTAGTTGCATGGTCTAAAAAGGATGATTTCTTAATCCGAGTTTTCTGCCGCCACTTTTCTACCATAATGCGATTTTCCGCTGTTGGTTCCGTCCACAAATATCTCTGGTAGGTTTCCACTACAGCACGTTCTCTTCGAATGCCAAGAGGTTCGATGTTATTGTGTATTTCGCAAGCATTATTTGGAGTTCATTTCATAGCATCGCTAATAAATCTCAGGGCTTGATTTTGAATTTTATCTAAGCTTTGGAGTAGAGGCTTGCTAGCAATAGATTGCAGAGGTAGTGAATAGTCTATTACTGATTGCACGTAGCCAGTACAGAGTTGACACAGTGTTTGTTGGTCTGCTCCCCATTCACAAGTGGCGAGGTGTTTGATGATCCTGAGTCTAGTTGTGGTTTTCTCTATCAGCTTGTTTATGTGTTGTTTCAGAGATAGCCTTCGGTCTAAGTCAACTCTCAGGTATCTCGGATATTTGTCGTAGTTTATAGTTTCTCTCCGTTCATCCGGACATCTATTTCTTCCCCTTTGACTTTGTTGCTTAGGGTAAATATACTGTAGACTGACTTCTCAGTGCTAGGCTCTAACTTCCAGAACTGGCAGTAAGCAGCAATGGTAGTGAGGTTCGTATTTATGTTATGGGTAAGGGCTTGAATATTCTTGCCTCTTACCCAGATGGCGAGGTCGTCCGCAAAAAGTGCCTTACAACGTGTGATATATTCTGGCATGTCATTTATAAACATAAGGAACAATGTGCAACGTAGGGCTGATCCTTGAGGTAGGCCTTCCTCCAGGGTTCTTTGTTTGGAAGTTGTTCCTGTGTATGTTGTTTGTATTGTTCGATTACAAAAGAAGCCCTTTATCCACTTGTACATTCGTCCTGATATTCCCATTTTTTGCAGTTTAAATAGAAGACCTTTTCTCCAGACTCTGTCATATGCTTGTTTCAGGTCAATAAATGTAGCTATTACGTGTTTTTGCTCCTGGAATGCTTGTTTCAGGTCAATGAATGTGGCTATTACGTGTTTTTGCTCCTGGAATGCTTGTTTCAGGTCAATGAATGTGGCTATTACGTGTTTTTGCTCCTGGAATGCTTGTTTCAGGTCAATGAATGTGGCTATTACGTGTTTTTGCTCCTGGAATGCTTGTTTCAGGTCAATGAATGTGGCTATTACGTGTTTTTGCTCCTGAAATGAGTCACCTATCTCTTGAGTGAGTCTTATCAGCTGGTCCATTGTACGCTTGTTCTTTCTGAAGCCTGCTTGGTAATTGTTGAGTGTCTTCGTGTTCTCAAGCCACCAGTACAGCCTTTCGTTGACCATTCGTTCTGCTATTTTCCCTAGATTAGAGGCCAGGGAAATTGGTCTGTAACTGCTGAGGTCGTTGGGATCTTTCCCTTTCTTTAGTAAGGGTGTTACATTTGCTTTCTTCCACTGAGCTTGCAGCTTACCCTCTCTCCACGTTATGTTGATAAACTCTAAGATAACATCAAATTATTTGATTGAGAGGTTGGTAATAAGTTCGTTAGTCAGTCTATCGGGGCCAGCTGATTTCCCCCTTTTTACACTTATCAAGGGCAGCTTTTAGCTCTGGAAGGGTGACATCTTTTTCAAAGACTTCAATGCTTACTGTATGGCGCTTTTCCATTTCTTTGGTAAGTTTGTTAATAGCGTAGCCTAGTCTTTGGTTGTCTCGTTGTTTGTTGATACTGGCGAAATAATTGTTAAGAGCTTCTGCTTTCTGTGAACTAGCTGGTATTACTTCCGAACCCGCCTTTAGTGGCACAATATTCGAGCGTCTTTTTTTCCCCTGATAGGTTAGAAATAAGACGCCATGCTTGCTTGCCTTCTTTTCTTAAGTCCAGGTTTTCACATTTCTTGATCCATGTGACCTTCTTTGCTTTAGCGCTTTGTAGTTTAACCTTCGCAGTCAATCATTTGTAATTTGTTTTGTTGGCGGGGGTTGGATGTTTCTCGACTTGTCTTCTTGCTTTTTTTTCTTTCTTTGACAATGCACTCTAGTTCTTCATTCCAGAACGGTTTGAATTTACTACGACGTCCTCGGGGGATGGATTGTTTAGCAGATTGTAGAATAGCTGCGGTGATGTTGTTATAGACAGTGTCAATATCAGCCGTGGATGGATTGTTTAGCAGATTGTAGAATTACTGCGGTGATGTTGTTGTAGACAGTGTCAATATCAGCCGTGGATGGATTGTTTAGCAGATTGTAGAATTACTGCGGTGATGTTGTTGTAGACAGTGTCAATATCAGCCGTGGATGGATTGTTTAGCAGATTGTAGAATAGCTGCGGTGATGTTGTTATAGACAGTGTCAATATCAGCTGTGGATGGATTGTTTAGCAGATTGTAGAATAGCTGCGGTGATGTTGTTATAGACAGTGTCAATATCAGCCGTGGATCGATTGTTTAGCAGATTGTAGAATAGCTGCGGTGATGTTGTTATAGACAGTGTCAATATCAGCCGTGGATGGATTGTTTAGCAGATTGTAGAATAGCTGCGGTGATGTTGTTATAGACAGTGTCAATATCAGCCGTGGATGGATTGTTTAGCAGATTGTAGAATAGCTGCGGTGATGTTGTTATAGACAGTGTCAATATCAGCTGTGGATGGATTGTTGAGCAGATTGTAGAATAGCTGCGGTGATGTTGTTATAGACAGTGTCAATATCAGCTGTGGGTGGATTGTTTAGCAGATTGTAGAATATCTGCGGTGATGTTGTTATAGACAGTGTCAATATCAGCTGTGGATGGATTGTTTAGCAGATTGTAGAATAGCTGCGGTGATGTTGTTATAGACAGTGTCAATATCAGCTGTGGGTGGATTGTTTAGCAGATTGTAGAATAGCTGCGGTGATGTTGTTATAGACAGTGTCAATATCAGCTGTGGATGGATTGTTTAGCAGATTGTAGAATATCTTCGGTGATGTTGTTATAGACAGTGTCAATATCAGCTGTTATATCTATCTCTTATAGACAGTGTCAATATCAGCTGTGGATGGATTGTTTAGCAGATTGTAGAATATCTGCGGTGATGTTGTTATAGACAGTGTCAATATCAGCTGTGGATGGATTGTTTAGCAGATTGTAGAATAGCTGCGGTGATGTTGTTATAGACAGTGTCAATATCAGCTGTTATATCTATCTCTTATAGACAGCGTCAATATCAGCTGTGGATGGATTGTTTAGCAGATTGTAGAATATCTGCGGTGATGTTGTTATAGACAGTGTCAATATCAGCTGCTATATCAATCTCTTGAAATCCTTGGTTTATTAGGTTCCGGAATGTTGCCCAGTCAGCTTTTTTATAATTGAATGGCGCTGTTGCTGGACAACTACTTACGGTTTCTTTATTGTTGGCAATTTCTAGTATAATTGGTCTGTGGTCACTACCTATGTCATCGAGGACACTGAGGGAGCACTTGTGATGGATGTCCGCTGTCATCAGAGTGAGGTCGGGTCTACTTGAGTTTCCACTGGTTCTATGAAGAAGTGTTGGTAGGGAATCGGAGTTTTGGGTAATATAAGGGTAGTTGTATTGATGAGTTCTTCGATGATCAGTCCTGTGTGGTTTCTGTCTTTATAACCCCATAGATGGGAGTGGCCATTCATATCTCCTGCTACGATAGTTCTGTGTGGTTTCTGTCTTTATAACCCCATAGATGGGAGTGGCCATTCATATCTCCTGCTACGATAGTTCTGTGTGGTTTCTGTCTTTATAACCCCATAGATGGGAGTGGCCATTCATATCTCCTGCTACGATAGTTCTGAAAAGATCAGTGTTAGTAAAGAGTGGTAGGCTGATCATGTTTTTTGGTGGGTTGTATACATTAATAATTCTTAGCGGTTGGTTGTTTGTCCAAACTGTCACTTCTTGGATATCAGTTTCTTCATTGGTTTCTACTGGGGAAACCTCAGCCTGTATGTCGTTCCGAATGAGCGACATGATCCCTTGACATTTCCGACACTTGCATCGGTGTGCGGTGTAGCCTGTAATATGGAATTGAGCTTTTCTTGGTAGCATTGTTTCCTGGATGAATGCAACGTGGATGTTTTGATCTGGTAGTAGCTTTGCCAACTCCAGTTGTTTTAGTACGTATTCCTGAAATGTTGAGTTGCAGGATGCGGAGAGTTGAAAGGTTGTGTCGGGGTCCGGTAGCATATTTGTCACTGCCCTCCCCGGGTTGCAGAGGACAGCGCGGGCCTTGATGACCGAGGCGTCGCCCGAGCTCGTATAAAGTGGGTTGTCGTATTCGAGGCATGATAATTATTGGGGGTGTCATGGGCGCTTTCCTTTTCATCCCCAAAGGAGAGTAGCTCGGTGTGTTGGTGTCCCAGGATCGCCACGTCCCGCCAGTAGTTTAACACTTGCTTATGGGTCAGCGGGTTCATCATTCTCTCGTCAAAAACGCTGACACAGTCTGCAGCGGTGACGAAAACTGGCATTCCCCGCCACCAAGGAACCTGCACAGAGAGTCAGAGATGCGATGACCGCCTTGTTACGCTCCTTTTAACGTCCATGGGGATTGACAAACAGGAGACAAAAGGAAGGATCGAGGCAAGAACACATTTGACCCATGTGTTGGGGACGGGCTAGTGAATTCAGTGCACACAATTTCTTACACAGTGGGCAGCACTATCGCACTTAGAGGGTACCATCATCTCCTTGGCCATTTATGTCGGGCATTACACTATGCTCCTTGTTGCAGGGTTGGCCTTACCCTGGACGGGCTGTAAACTGTTATCTCTAGTTAACGGGTTTCCGTCAACCCTGTGACTTCCGGCAACAGTCGGTGCTAGCGATGCATATGTTTAGTAACTTATCGTGTGTTCATGGTGTGTTAGACTAAGGCACGGTGTCCAGGAAGAAAACATTCCACTTGAATACACACACACAAACCCTGGTTATACACAATAGTGTCGGTGGCAAGTATCCGAGGGTGAGAGATTGTCAGCTATAAGTATGTTATAATAATGTGTCATTGAAGTTACAGTGGGCCTACACGCATTGAGTTTTAACACTGTATGATTATTAGTTTATTATCGGTAATTATTTCAGTCACTTTATAAATCCTTTGGAATGACAACAACCACACAAAAAAACTCAATCCGTGTGAATGGACATACACCAAAAATTGTAAATCACTAGAGCGATCTGCAAGCAGCTACTAGGCTACATCATGTTACCGGAAGTCGCACTTAGACAGACAGCTAACTTCATGAGAGAGTCTGGGATCATACTCTGATTGAGACTTGATCGCAGAGAGAGGAGAGAGAGAGAGAGAGAGAGAGAGAGAGAGAGAGAGAGCATCTTCATGATTGTCAATTTTATTGTTCTCCATGTTTCACGGCCATATAACAGGACTGACTTAAGATTGAAGTTAAAATTTTTTATTTTTTGTTTGGTTATGTATCACATGAATTTTTTTTCTGGTCTTTTCTGGTCACTCCAAGCGCATTTCTTAGACATCTCATCTCTGTGGGGACAAGCTTTCTTTTATGTTCAGTCATAAGTGGCCATGTTTGTCACTAGTAGCACATTATGGGAATGAACATAATCTGTATAAGATGTTTCTTGGTTGTAATAGTTATAGTTGTATGTTGTGTTGAAACATAGGGATTAGTTGTCCCAATATTTGGTTTGTGTTGAAACATAGGGGATAGCTGTCCCAATATTTGATTTGTGTTGAAGTATAGGGGATAGCTGTCCCAATATTTGGTTTGTGTTTAAGTATAGGCGATAGCTGTTCCAATATTTGGTTTGTGTTGAAGTGTAGGGGATAGCTGTCCCAATATTTGGTTTGTGTTGAAGTATAGGGGATATCTGTCCCAATATTTGGTTTGTGTCGAAGTATAGGAGATAGCTGTCCCAATATTTGGTTTGTGCTGAAGTATAGGCGATAGCTGTCCCAATATGTAGTTTGTGTTGAAGTATAAGAGATAGCTGTCCCAATATTTGATTTGTGTTGAAGTATAGGGGATAGCTGTCCCAATATTTGGTTTGTGTTTAAGTATAGGCGATAGCTGTTCCAATATTTGGTTTGTGTTGAAGTGTAGGGGATAGCTGTCCCAATATTTGGTTTGTGTTGAAGTATAGGGGATAGCTGTCCAAATATTTGGTTTGTGTTGAAGTATAGGGGATATCTGTCCCAATATTTGGTTTGTGTCGAAGTATAGGGGATAGCTGTCCCAATATTTGGTTTGTGCTGAAGTATAGGCGATAGCTGTCCCAATATGTAGTTTGTGTTGAAGTATAAGAGATAGCTGTCCCAATATTTGGTTTGTGTTGAAGTATTGGGGATAGCTGTCCCAATATGTAGTTTGTGTTGAAGTATAAGAGATAGCTGTCCCAATATTTGGTTTGTGTTGAAGTATAGGGGATAGCTGTCCCAATATGTAGTTTGTGTTGAAGTATAGGGGATAGCTGTTCCAATATTTGGTCTGCCTTGTTATCGCATATGTCTATTTCTGTATTGCAGTGGCGTGTTCTCTATGATACCGCAGCTACCGCCTGTAGCCTGAACAAATTAACGAAATACAAAAGAAAATGATAATTTATTATATTTTTAAAAATAATTATATTACAAATTTTCGAATATTCTATTACACATTTTGTAGGCCAATATGATTTATTTACTTTGATTTGCATTTATTAAAGCAAGGTTTTTCTCTGGCCACTATAACGTTTGTGAATGTTATAACTATTCTACATTGAAACCTCTAGGAGCCAGCGGTACATCTTCCCTCTATCCGGACCAAGTATTACTGACTTGACATTCAAAAATGGGAATAAAAATGTATTTAGGGGTGTTGCCGCTAGATGGATGCCGTTTCATGTGTTATTTTTAGCTCTAGCCAATCAGAATCGTCACAAAGTGAAAGTAAAACTATGTATCATTACCGGAACTTCCTTAGCTATTTATAACTACGCTATGCGCATCAGCATCCGTAGAACGAACTTTTTCTGCTCTCAAGAGAATCAAATCTTATTGTCGCTCAACTCAGACACAAGAATGCTTATCTGGTTTGGCATTAATGTCCATTGAGAAATCATTCCCTCAGAAACTTAGAAACCAGCCAAACAGTACTTTCAATGACAAAGCCATTAAGACATTTTTGTCCCAAACAAGACGGATATAATTAACATAAATAAGTAAGTAATTTAAAATGTAGTGATGTCATTAGAAAATATTACTTTATGTTAGCCTACTGAATATAATGTGTGTTTTTATTTATTATGTCAGCGGTAGCCCAGACCCCAAAACCAATATACGCCACTACTGTATTGATGTTACCATGAATGTTGTTCTCAAATAAATGTATTAGCATATTGAAACTGTCCGGGAGCACATCAGTCTGTCTGTCCGTCCGTCCGTCTATCCATCTACCCACCCATTCATCCATCCACTCACACATCCATCCATCCACCCATCCATCCATGATCGAGAGGGGCAGACGAAAAGAAAGAGTGAAAATACTAGACATTTTTATTGAATGTAATCAACAGTAAACCTGATACAATAAAATATACCAGAGCTCTATCTCATTCCACAAGCCGAGAAGATTTGCGATAATTCTACTTTTTCAGTTACTTAAGGGAGATAGAATATAAAAATGGGAAATAGAAACAAGAAAAAGAGTTCTTAAATGATATGTAGAGCCAGTCTTAACATATGGATGCGAATCATAGACAATAGGTCAACAGAGAAGAAAGTCACTGGAGGCTGTTGAGATGTGGTTTTACAGAAGAATGTTGAGAATACCATGGGCAGTTAGGAAGAGTAATGAAACCGTTCTGAAAGAGGCCAAAGCAAAAAGAGAGCTAATTTTCAATATTAAGAAGAAACAATCATCATTTTTGGGCATGTAATGAGAAGAGAACAACTGGAATATATTGTAACAACTGGGAAAATTGAGGGACGAAGAGACAGAGGGAAGCAAAGAGAAAATATGCCAGACAGCTTAAGAGAATGACTTGAAAGAATGTCAACAACATAAATGAAAAATAACTGTCAAGATTGATTGAATTTGTGGAGAGACATGATCGCCTCGCCAGCAGGCATGGTACTTGATTATGATAAGGGAAATAACTCTTGAGGCTACTCTACAACACAATCTTCATTCCAACATTGTGCTACCGATGTCACACCACTACGCCAGACTCAAGAACAGTAACTGCTATAGAAATGAAATGTGTTAGACACATGGCATGAAACAATATAAGAGACAAGATCAGAAATGAAGAACTGAGAAAAAAGCTAGAAATAATTCCCGCTATAGAATATATAATCGCCATCAAGGGCGTTCTTCTCGAGAATGCATGAAAAAAGACCAAGAGGAAGACCCAGAAGAAGATGGATAGATGTAGTGACAGAGACATGTAACAACAAAGGAAAATCACTAATTCAGACAGTTCGAACAGCTCAAGAACGACAAATGATATAAACCACGACACCTTTTCGGTACCGGCGAGAAAGAGAAAAAGAAAGAGAAAAAAACGACAAATAGAATACATACAGAAAGATGAGATAAAAGATTTGGCCACGTGATAAGGCAGAGACCAAAATACAACTTAGTATCACTCAGTAAACGCTGCGAAAACACCAGACGCAAGGACCGACCACGAAAAATATGGATTAAAGGAATATTAAACAAAGAAAAAAAAAACACTAGCAAACATGACAATAGAAGTCAACCTAAGAGCAAAAGACCACAAAGTGTATATCCCCTCGACGCTGAAAGGCAAATGAGGAAGGAAAAAAAAGAAAAATGAGTTACTTATAAAATATTATCTCAGGGCCGTCAAGTCCTAGAAATTTACCGGGTCCCTGACCCCAACAACAGGAAAAAAAAGCCATGTCTATAATAAGGATATTTAGAGTGAGACGTGATGGTTTATTTATTAGCTGTTACATGGCACTTGATGACGGTGTTATGTGCGACGATCACGATCGTTTATCGTGCTTAAAAGTGTACGCCACTAATCGCTTTTTTATTATTTTATATTGGAGTCTTTGAAGGCGAACCTGCTCCTAATCGAGCGTAGAATAGGTCATAGAACGAAGTGGAGGTTATAAGTGACGCCAGCTAGAAAGTAGTGGGGCAGAGAGGCCGATTAAAATTCGACAGCTTTTAAGAACTGGTGATAATTGATTTTATTCACGATATCTGGGCTTTACTTCAAGGATGACTGAGTTTTATGCCACGCTTCTACACCTCGTTATGGCCTCCATGTGAACGGATGGGAAAATATTCATGTTTCGCACTTTCCTTAATTCGTGTGTTTCATACGACTCGTGTGTCTCCTACGAGTAATATAAAGAGGTTATAATAATATAACCAGTGATGGAAAATGTATAACTGAAATAAACAAAAGAATAGGTATGGAAAAGAAAGTGATTTTAATGCCATGAAAAATAACATTATCAAGTACCGGGCCAACTGGCGTAGGTGATCATGTCTCTCCACAACTTTCGATCTCGGCAGTTATTTATCATTTCTGTTGTTGACCTTCTGCCAAGCCATTCTCTTAAGCTGTCTGTTATTTTTTCTCTTTGCTTCCATCTGTCTCTTCGCCCCTCAATTTTTCCAGTTGTTACAATATATTCCAGTTCTCTTCTCATTACATGACCAAAAAATGATGATTGTTTCTTCCTAATATTGGAAATTAGCTCTCTTTTTGCTTTGACCTCTCTCAGAACATCTTCATTACTTCTTAGCTGTCCATAGTATTCTCAACATTCTTCTGTAAAATCACATTTCTACAGACTCCAGTGATTTTCTTGTCTGTTGTCCTATTGTCCATGATTCGCATCCATATGTTAAGACTGGCTCTACATAACATTTAAGAACTCTTTTTCTAGTTTCTATTGTCAAAAATGGATTGCATAGTATCTTCCTCATTTTTTGGAAAGCTGCTTTTGCCTGAGCCATTATGCATCTCACCTCATTGTACATCTTCCGATGGAGGTTAATAAAGTTCCCAAATATTTAAATTCATTTACCTATGAAAAATATACTAACATCAAAACAAATAACACCAGGGCTAAAACTAAGAATAGCAAAATGTTATATCTTCTCAACATTCCTGTATGGTACAGAGAGAAAAAAATGAGGAAGATACTATGCAGTCCATTTTTGACAATCGAAACAAGAAAAAGAGTTCTTAAATGTTATGTAGAGCCAGTCTTAACGTATGGATGCGAATCAACGACAATAGGGCAACAAACAAGAAAATCACTAGAGTCTGTAGAAATGTGGTTTTACAAAAGAATGAAAACGTAAAGAAAGAGGTCAAAGCAAAAAGAGAGCTAATTTCCAATATTAGGAAGAAACAATCATAATTTTTTTGCCATGCAATGAGAAAAGAACTGGGATATATTGTAACAACTGGAAAAATTGAGGGACGAAGAGACAGAGGAAAGCAAAGAGAAAAAATACCAGACTGTTTAAGAGAATGGCTTGGCAGAAGGTCAACAACAGAAATAATAAATAGCTGTCGAGATCGAAAATTGTGGAGAGACATGATCACCAACGCCAGCAGGCCCGGTACCTGATGATGATGGTGGTGGTGCAGAAACATGGACATTAGACAAGAAAACAGAACAGAAAATTGAAGCCTTTGAAATGTGGATTTATAGAAGAATAGGTAGAATTGGATGAAAAGGAAAGAAACAAATGATGAAGTTTTAAAACAACTAAAAATGAAAAGAGAACTACTAAACACAATTAGAAAAAAACAAATGAAATTTTGGGGGCACGTTAAAAGACACAACAACCTAATAAAAGTAGTATAGAAAGGGAAAATACAAGGTAAAAGAGGCAGAGACAAACCAAGACTAACATGGGCGAGTAACATCAAAAGATGGACAAGTCAACCTATGACAATCTGCACCATCAAAGCAAGAGACAGAGCAGAATGGCGCTCCATGGTAGCCAACCTTCGATGCGGAGACAGCACTCAATGATGATGATGAATATAAAGAGGACGAGACCGAGGCGAGGGCTTAGACAACGAAGAAAGGGCGAGAAAATGCGATCCTTCCTTTCTGCTTCTTGTTTTCTTGTCTATTGTAATCCATAAATCAAATGAAAATAACAGAAACCAGTGTTTTTCTACCATATAAAATAAACATAAAATTGTATCTAGCAGCTAAATAAGCGGAAAGTCGAGACAAACAACGACGATTCGGCAAAACCTTTATCAGGTAAATAACGAAATGTTTATTCTACCAGTGCTGTGTTGTATAAGTGAAAATGTTCTTTTTTTCTTTTTCCTTCTTTATTTTACAAGTGAAACAAGTTATACACCAAGGAAACCTTGAACATTAAAACAGAAGAAGTGGGAGATCTGGCTCTTTCAGAGGAGCTGCAGTGAATGCAACGCTCTGTGGAAGATCTATGTAGCGACAGAGATTCTTTCAGACGAGCTGCATTGAATGCAACGTTCTGTGGGGGATCTGGCTAGAGGCAGATTCTTTCAGACGGACTGTGGTCAATACAACGTTCAGTGGGAGATCTGGCCAGAAACACCGATTCTTTCAAACGGGCTGTGGTCAATACAGCGTTCGGTGGGAGATCTGGCTAGAGATCTGGCTAGAGACAGAGATTCTTTCAGACGGACTGGGGTCAATACAACATTCGGTGGGAGATCTGGCTAGAGACAGAGATTCTTTCAGACGGGCTGTGGTCAATACAACGTTCGGTGGGAGATCTGGTTTAGAGACAGAAATTCTTTCAGACTGACTGTGGGGAATACAACGTTTTGTGAGAGATCTGGCTAGAGACAGAGATTCTTTCAGACGGACTGTGGGGAATACAACGTTATGTGGGAGATCTGGCCAGAGACACCGATTCTTTCAGAAGGACTATTGTCAATACAATGTTATGTGGGAGATCTGGCCAGAGACACCGATTCTTTCAGAAGGACTATTGTCAATACAATGTTATGTGGAAGATCTGGCCAGAGACACCGATTCTTTCAGAAGGACTATTGTCAATACAATGTTATGTGGGAGATCTGGCCAGAGACACCGATTCTTTCAGACGGACTATTGTCAATACAACGTTATGTGGAAGATCTGGCCAGAGACACCGATTCTTTCAGAAGGACTATTGTCAATACAATGTTATGTGGGAGATCTGGCCAGAGACACCGATTCTTTCAGAAGGACTATTGTCAATACAATGTTATGTGGAAGATCTGGCCAGAGACACCGATTCTTTCAGAAGGACTATTGTCAATACAATGTTATGTGGAAGATCTGGCCAGAGACACCGATTCTTTCAGACGGACTGTTGTCAATACAACGTTATGTGGAAGATCTGGCCAGAGACACCGATTCTTTCAGACGGACTGTTGTCAATACAATGTTATGTGGAAGATCTGGCCAGAGACACCGATTCTTTCAGAAGGACTGTTGTCAATACAATGTTATGTGGAAGATCTGGCCAGAGACACCGATTCTTTCAGACGGACTGTTGTCAATACAACGTTATGTGGAAGATCTGGCCAGAGACACCGATTCTTTCAGACGGACTATTGTCAATACAATGTTATGTGGAAGATCTGGCCAGAGACACCGATTCTTTCAGACGGACTATTGTCAATACAATGTTATGTGGAAGATCTGGCCAGAGACACCGATTCTTTCAGACGGACTATTGTCAATACAACGTTATGTGGAAGATCTGGCCAGAGACACCGATTCTTTCAGACGGACTATTGTCAATACAACGTTATGTGGAAGATCTGGCCAGAGACACCGATTCTTTCAGACGGACTATTGTCAATACAATGTTATGTGGAAGATCTGGCCAGAGACAGAGATTCTTTCAGACGGACTATTGTCAATACAATGTTATGTGGAAGATCTGGCCAGAGACAGAGATTCTTTCAGACGGACTGTTGTCAATACAATGTTATGTGGAAGATCTGGCCAGAGACAGAGATTCTTTCAGAAGGACTATTGTCAATACAATGTTATGTGGAAGATCTGGCCAGAGACAGAGATTCTTTCAGACGGACTGTTGTCAATACAATGTTATGTGGAAGATCTGGCCAGAGACAGAGATTCTTTCAGACGGACTGTTGTCAATACAATGTTATGTGGAAGATCTGGCCAGAGACAGAGATTCTTTCAGACGGACTATTGTCAATACAATGTTATGTGGAAGATCTGGCCAGAGACAGAGATTCTTTCAGACGGACTATTGTCAATACAATGTTATGTGGAAGATCTGGCCAGAGACAGAGATTCTTTCAGACGGACTGTTGTCAATACAATGTTATGTGGAAGATCTGGCCAGAGACAGAGATTCTTTCAGACGGACTGTTGTCAATACAATGTTATGTGGAAGATCTGGCCAGAGACAGAGATTCTTTCAGACGGACTGTTGTCAATACAATGTTATGTGGAAGATCTGGCCAGAGACACCGATTCTTTCAGACGGACTGTTGTCAATACAATGTTATGTGGAAGATCTGGCCAGAGACAGAGATTCTTTCAGACGGACTGTTGTCAATACAATGTTATGTGGAAGATCTGGCCAGAGACACCGATTCTTTCAGACGGACTATTGTCAATACAATGTTATGTGGAAGATCTGGCCAGAGACACCGATTCTTTCAGACGGACTGTTGTCAATACAATGTTATGTGGGAGATCTGGCCAGAGACACCGATTCTTTCAGAAGGACTATTGTCAATACAATGTTATGTGGAAGATCTGGCCAGAGACACCGATTCTTTCAGACGGACTGTTGTCAATACAATGTTATGTGGAAGATCTGGCCAGAGACACCGATTCTTTCAGACGGACTGTTGTCAATACAATGTTATGTGGAAGATCTGGCCAGAGACACCGATTCTTTCAGACGGACTGTTGTCAATACAATGTTATGTGGAAGATCTGGCCAGAGACACCGATTCTTTCAGAAGGACTATTGTCAATACAATGTTATGTGGAAGATCTGGCCAGAGACACCGATTCTTTCAGACGGACTGTTGTCAATACAATGTTATGTGGAAGATCTGGCCAGAGACACCGATTCTTTCAGAAGGACTATTGTCAATACAATGTTATGTGGAAGATCTGGCCAGAGACACCGATTCTTTCAGACGGACTGTTGTCAATACAATGTTATGTGGAAGATCTGGCCAGAGACAGAGATTCTTTCAGAAGGACTATTGTCAATACAATGTTATGTGGAAGATCTGGCCAGAGACACCGATTCTTTCAGACGGACTGTTGTCAATACAATGTTATGTGGAAGATCTGGCCAGAGACAGAGATTCTTTCAGACGGACTATTGTCAATACAATGTTATGTGGAAGATCTGGCCAGAGACACCGATTCTTTCAGAAGGACTGTTGTCAATACAATGTTATGTGGAAGATCTGGCCAGAGACAGAGATTCTTTCAGACGGACTGTTGTCATACAATGTTATGTGGAAGATCTGGCCAGAGACACCGATTCTTTCAGAAGGACTATTGTCAATACAATGTTATGTGGAAGATCTGGCCAGAGACACCGATTCTTTCAGACGGACTGTTGTCAATACAATGTTATGTGGAAGATCTGGCCAGAGACAGAGATTCTTTCAGACGGACTATTGTCAATACAACGTTATGTGGAAGATCTGGCCAGAGACAGAGATTCTTTCAGACGGACTGTTGTCAATACAATGTTATGTGGAAGATCTGGCCAGAGACAGAGATTCTTTCAGACGGACTATTGTCAATACAATGTTATGTGGAAGATCTGGCCAGAGACACCGATTCTTTCAGAAGGACTGTTGTCAATACAATGTTATGTGGAAGATCTGGCCAGAGACAGAGATTCTTTCAGACGGACTATTGTCAATACAATGTTATGTGGAAGATCTGGCCAGAGACACCGATTCTTTCAGACGGACTATTGTCAATACAACGTTATGTGGAAGATCTGGCCAGAGACAGAGATTCTTTCAGACGGACTATTGTCAATACAATGTTATGTGGAAGATCTGGCCAGAGACAGAGATTCTTTCAGACGGACTATTGTGTGTGAAACATTCTGCGAAGGACATGCGACCTGATTATGATTGTGTGCATGCATGTGTGTGCGCGCGCGCGCTCTGGTACATTTGCAATTGTCGAATCGATATAATATATTCTTTTCTTTAAATTGTGGACAGTTGTTTGCTTTATTCTTAAAGTGGAATTTTAATTACAATTTCAGAAATGTTGCAATATTTATTGGTGAAATGATCCTGAATTTTCTCTATTTCATTCATTCTGATATTGAGGAGAGTAATTTCATTTTGTAACACTACACACGAAACGGTTGCATGCACTAATATAATTAATGCGTATATGAAGTATATTTTCATAGGATACGAAAGCTCATAGTCAAACTCATTTTCTAACATTGACAGTCACCGACTGGTGTGCAGTATTTTCAAACATTGACACATTAGTCACCGTCTGGTGTGCAGTATTTTCAAACATTGACACATTAGTCACCGACTGGTGTGCAGTATTTTCAAAACATTGACACATTAGTCACCAACTGGTGTGCAGTATTTTCAAAACATTGACACGTTAGTCACCGTCTGGTGTGCAGTATTTTCAAAACATTAACAGATTAGTCACCGTCTGATGTGCAGTATTTTCAAAACATTAACAGATTAGTCACCGTCTGATGTGCAGTATTTTCAAACATTAACAGATTAGTCACCGTCTGGTGTACAGTATTTTCAAAACATTAACAGATTAGTAACAGTGCAGTATTGAATTCTTGACCACAAATTTCTTCACAAATGTAAGATATGCTTTCTGACGTTCACTCGATGGCTACTAAGGGGAATGATTGACCTCGTCATTGACGTTAAGTGGACATGGATGCATTGTGTTGAGGTTTCCACTAGAACTCCCGCCTTTTGGCCCAACACATCCGACTTCAACACAACATTTTTGAGTACCGAGTTGCCTTTCCTGTTCGATTCCTATTCACTTGGCCAGACTAGACTAGTTAGTCTGTATCTAGGGGCAACGGAAAGAGATGGAGCAAGGTCTGGGTGATTCTGGTGCACTGATCATGGCACAAGCCATCAGCTATGAGTCGCTGACAGCTTCACACACTATTGCTGTCAGGCGTCTTGCCTCTAAATTTAAGATAAAACTTCTAATTAACTTCAATATACCATGGAACTAATTTGAACAATATAATAATTTTAAAAATATAACATTTTGAACAATATAACGATATTAGCAATTTAACCATTTTAACAATACAACGTTTTTAACAATATAACACTTTTATCAATTTAACAATTTTAACAATAAAACAATTTTAACAATTTTAACAATATAACAATATAACAATTTTAACAATATAACAATTTTAACAAATTTTAACAATATAAAAATTTTAACAATTTAACATTTTTAACAATTCAACAATTTTAACAATTTAACAATTTTAACAATTTAACAATTTTAACAATTTAACATTTTTAACAATATAACATTTTAATAATATAACAATTTTAACAATATAACATTTTTTACAATATAACATTTTTAACAATATAACAATTTTAACAATATAACATTTTAACATTTTAACAATATAACAATTTTATCAATTTAAACAATTTTAAAAATATAAAAATTTTAACAATTTAACAATGTTAACAATATAACATTTTTAACAATATAACAATTTTAACAATATAACTTTTCTAACAATATAACAATTTTAACCAACACAGAGCTGAAGTTGTCTGTCTTTGGACGTTGTGAGAAATGCTGAGGTTGGCATCTGAGCATCTGTGAACATGGCCGGTGTGCAGTAATGATAACACACAAATATCTCTATACCGTAGATTAGCGTTTCTTGGGGTCCACGGTGATATCACAGGGGTCCGAAGTACCATCACAGGGGTCCGAGGTACCATCACAGGGGTCCGAGGTGATATCATAGGGGTCCGAGGTGATATCACAGGGGTCCGAGGCACCATCACAGGGGTCCGAGGTACCATCACAGGGGTCCGAGGTGATATCATAGGAGTCCAAGGTGATATCACAGGGGTCCGAGGTACCATCACAGGGTTCCGCGGTACCATCACAGGGGTCCGCGGTACCATCACAGGCGTCCGAGGTACCATCACAGGGGTCCGAGGTACCATCACAGTGGTCCGAGGTACCATCACAGGGGTCCGAGATGATACCATAGGGGTCCGAGGTGATATCACAGGGTCCGAGGTGATATCACAGGGGTCCAAGGTACCATCACAGGGGTCCGAGGTACCATTAAAGGGGTCCGAGGTACCATCACAGGGGTCCGAGGTACCATCACAGGGGTCCGAGGTGATATCATAGGGGTCCGAGGTGATATCACAGGGGTCCGAGGCACCATCACAGGGGTCCGAGGTGATATCATAGGAGTCCAAGGTGATATCACAGGGGTCCGAGGTATCACAGGGGTCACAGGGTCCGCGGTACCATCACAGGCGTCCGAGGTACCATCACAGGGGTCCGAGGTACCATCACAGTGGTCCGAGGTACCATCACAGGGGTCCGAGATGATACCATAGGGGTCCGAGGTGATATCACAGGGGTCCGAGGTGATATCACAGGGTCCGAGGTACCATCACAGGGGTCCGAGATGATATCACAGGGATCCAAGGAACCATCATAGGGGTCCGAGGTACCATCAAAGGGGTCCGAGGTACCATCACAGGGGTCCACGGTGCCATCACAGGGTTTCCGCGAAGGCTTGAAAGAATAATAGAATCTTTTGTAGCTAAATTGTCGATCCACTTTTGGGTTTTAAATCTTGAGTTGAAGTTGAATCCTAAGGATCCGCAACTACGAAAAGTTGTTTAATGGGGGTCCACAGCTACAAAACGTTATTTAATGGGGGTCCGCAACTACGGAAAGTTGTTTAATGGGGGTCCACAGCTACGAAAAGTTTTTTTAAGGGGGTCCAGAACTACAAAAATGTGTTTAATGGGGTCCACAACTACAAAACGTTGTTTAATGGGGGTCCGCAACTACGGTGACTTGTTTAATGGGAGGGGGGGGGGGCGGGGTCACAACTAAAAAAGTTGTTTAATGGGAGTCCACAACTACAAAACTTTCTTTAATGGGGCCCGCAACTACGAAAATGTGTTTAATGGGGGTCCGCGGTTAATGCAAAGTTTGAAAACCGTTGCCGTAGAATCCATTAATTTTATATTTGTGAAGTGTCGCCCGAACAAAACAACTAAAATATCCGTTACAGGCTGTATTGTGAATTTTATTATATTAGCAAAGTAACAGTACAGGCACTGAATACAACATGAAAATCAGCATCAACAAGACAAAGGTCATGAATGACGCAAAGAGAAACAGAAACGTCAACGATGAAATGGGGGAGAGTTCAAACGACTGGAGGAATGTCAATATGTAGGAAGTCTAGTAACAAAAGACAATTTGTGCTGAAGTCGGATGTGTTAGGCCGAAAGGCGCAAATATAACAGTTATAGGCCTACTGCAAACCACAACACAACGCAGACACGCCCACTTAACGTCCTTTTAAGGGCGGATGACGAAGAGGAATTCTACAGTCTACGAATACACTAGAATACTTTAGTCATCGGGCGAACGTAAGCAAGCAAAAGACAATTCACAAGCAGCAGAAATAGACTCAAATTGCAAAAAGTACAAAGAAAGTAAAGTACCCCCGTCACGCCAAGTGGCGTATAGGAAAATATGGTGTTAGTGACCCTATATTTCTCTCTCTCTCTCTCTCTCTCTCTGCAATCAGGACTCAATCAGAGTAAGGGTTCCAGACTCTCACATGAAGTCAGCTGTCAGTTAAGTGTGTTGATCGCCCCCACAGACAGAACATCACAAGTAGTGTTCGCCAGATCCACTCTGATTGAACACCCGTTAAAACGTTGCACTGTGTTCTGCGCCAGTGGCCCATTGCATCCGATTTCATCCATTTTACCCTATATTTTACAGACCTTCAGCACGTGATTTTTGGGTAATGTGGTCAGTATTACGCCCATGCTGTTTTACTTTCCCAGAAAAAAGTCCGGTACCCATTTAAGGCTGGGTGAACCCGCAAGCCGTCGGTTGGGATCGAACCCTACCCCTTGTCCTTTGTAGTCCAGTTCACTAACCACTGAGCTATCGGGGCTCCCAAATTGCAACAAAGTTTGCATAATCATCAAACAAATTTCACCACTTCTCTCCAACAAGAAAATAACACGAGAAGCACACTCTACAACATAATTTTCAATCAAATGTGCTACCAATACTAGACCTGAACTCCAGACACAATAGCAATAAGAAAAGTAACCTCTACTGAGACGAAATGTGCTAGACGAATGACGTGAATAGCCTGAGAGATAAGATCAGAAATGAAGAACTGGAAAAAGCTAGGAATAATTCCCGCCATAGAGTTTCATCGTCATCATCATCGTGCGCCATACCGGTTGGCGTATGCGATCTTGTCCTTCCACAATCTTCTATCTACAGTAAAAAAAAAGTAAAGTACCTCCGTCACGCCAAGTGGTGTATAGGGCAATATGGTGTTAGTGACCCTATATTTTACAGACCTTCAGCACATGATTTTTGGGGTAATGTGGTCGGTATTACGCCCGTGCTGCTTTCCTTTCCAGAAAAAATCCGGTACCCATTTAAGGCTGGGTGAACCCGGAAGCCGTCGACTGGGATCGAGTCCTACCCCTTGTACTTTGTAGTCCAGTTCACTAACCACTGAGCTATCGGGACTCCCCATTTCTATCTACAGTGCATCGTATCAATTCTGTTTGTTGACTGTTTTCCATGCCATGGCACCAAGCTATCTAGTATTTTCTCTCTTTGTCGTCCGCGATCTCTCTTTCCCTGTATTTTGCCAGTTGTAACCAAGTATTCCAACTTTTCTCTTCTCATGATGTGCCCGAAAAATGTTGATTGTTTATTTTCTGATGTTTTTAAGGAGCTCCCTTTTTGTGTTGGCCTCTTTGAGAATTTCCTCTTGGTCTTTTTAGTTGTGTAGGGAACTTTCAACATTCTTCTGATAAATCCCATCTCTGTGGCCTCTAATCGTCTTTTAATTTATTTATCTACTGTCCATGATTCGCTTCGATAGGTCAGAATTGGTTCTGTATAGCACCGATGAACTCTCTTTCTCACTTCTATTGACATAGATTTGTTGCATGGCCATAGAGATTATGAAGAAACAAAACACAACACAACGAGCCTTCAATAAACGTTGCCTGAACACTAAAATCAAGGGTCGACCACGAAAAGGATAGATTTATGGAATATTAGAAATACTAAGAAACACAACAGCAGAAGAGACCAACAGAAGAGCAAAAGACCGAACATTTTATCTCACCTCGAACAGAAAGGTAATTGGGTAAGGAAGGAAGAAGAAGAAGAAAATGCAATTAAAAAAAAAAAAATGTGCAGTAAGTCCTAAAAGGGAGCCGCGATAGTTCAGTGGATAGTGAACTGCACTTAAAAGGATAAGATCGGGTTCGATCCTGATCGACGGCTTCCGGGTTTCACATAGCCTTAAATGGGTACCGGGTTTTTTTTTCTGGAAAGTAAAGCGGCACGGGCGTGATACCAACACATTACCCCAAAAATCATGTGTCGAAGGTCTATAAAAATTATGGTCACTAACACCATATTCCCTACGCCACTTGGCGTGACGGGGCTCTTTTTTTCCCTAAAAGTTTAGGAGAGTGCATTGTGGAACCTCCCGATAGGAGAATACTCTCCCTTTCAACCATCATCGCTGTACTTGTTGGTAGTGCTAACAAAATGCCCTGATTTGTTTACATTTCTGAGGTGAAGGTCATAGAACACAGGGAACAAACTCGGGAGAACAGATGAGAAACACCAGGATGATTTACACAAGTTGATCAATATTGTTTCAACGAGTTTAGCCTTTACATTTTTGTCCGGGCCAGGAACTTTTATGTTAAACTCGATCATTAATTTTCAAAGATTTTCCCCATTTGCCGCAATATAGGGAACCATTCCCCATGTCCGTCAGGAGTTTGAACTACAAAAAATGATAGACATAATAGTAAAAGTAAGCAACAAGAAAGGACAAAGTCTGAATAGTAAGAAAACAGGAGTAATGGTCATATCGAAGATACAACCATCACCATCATGCAGCATAAAAATAAACAGGAGAAATAGTTCAGCACAATAATAACGTCAGATGAAAGATGTACCACAGGGAAAAAAGCAGAATAGCTCAGGCCAAAATAGCGTTTCAGAAAATTAAAAATATCTTATGTAACAAATCTATGCCAATAGAAGCGAGAAAGAGTTCATTGGTGCTTTATAGAGCAAATCTGGCCTATGGAAACGAATCATGGACAATAGACAGATGAAAAGTCGATTAGAGGCCACAGAGATGGGATTTATCAGAAGAATGTTGAAAGTTCCCTGGACGACTAAAAAGACCAAAGAGGAAATTCTCATAGAGGTCAACACAAAAAGGGAGTTCTTAAGATATATAAGAAAGAAACAATCAACATTTTTCGGGCACATTATGAGAAGAGAAAAGTTGAAATACTTGGTTACAACTGACACAATACAGGGAAAAAGAGATTGAGGACGACAAGGAGAGAAAATACTAGATAGCTTGGTGTCATGGCATGGAAAACAGTCAACAACAGAACTGATACGATGCACTGTAGATAGAAGATCGTGGAAGGACAAGATCGCCTACGTCAACCGGTATGGCACAGGATGATGATGGAGATGTCAGGACCAGACACTCGATATCAACAATCTGTGATCCCCAATTCCGAAAATTAATTCTTTCTTAAATATAGTACATTACATTGCATTACATTATGTTATCTTATGTTACCCTTCATTACATTATATTGTAATAGTAAAAAAAAAAAGTAAAGAGCCCCCGTTACGCCAAATGGCGGATAGGGAATATGGTGTTAGTGACCATAAATTTTACAGACCTTCAGCACATGATTTTTGGGGTAATGTGGTCGGTATTACGCCCGTGACACTTTACTTTCCCAGAAAAAAAAAAATCCGGTACCCATTAAAGGCTGGGTGAACCCGAGAGCCGTCGGTTGGGATCCAACCCTGCTTCTTGTCTTTTGTAGTCCAGTTCACTGACCACTGAGCTATCGCGGCTCATTATATTGCAGTGCATAAGTTTATTATATTTTGTATTCTTATCAGTGAAGCAAAAAAAAAAAAAAATGGCCACGAATCTCGATCATCTAACCTGCCAAAGACCATTCTGAAAGGAGCAGGTAGTGGGCTGTAACGTAGACTCCTACAAGGTATGGTAAACCAAGGAGCAAGTGGTGGGCTGTAACGTAGACTCCTACAAGGTATGGTAAACCAAGGAGCAAGTAGTGGGCTGTAACGTAGACTCCTACAAGGTATGGTAAACCAAGGAGCAGGTAGTGGGGTGTAACGTAGACTCCTACAAGGTATGGTAAGCCAAGAAGCTGTTTTTTTTGCTCCTCCTTTTGGCCTCTCCTGTTGTTGTATTATCTAGTTTTTCTAATATTCAATTCATCATCATTCAGTGCCGTCTCCACATTGAAGGTTGGCTACCATGGTGCGCCATTCCGCTCTGTCTCTGACTTTGACAGTGCAGGTTGTCAGAATCTGACTTGTCCATCTTTTGATGTTACTCATCCATGTTAGTCTGCATCTGCCACTTTTACCTAGTATTGTCCCCTCCAAGATTACTTTAATAAGTTGATGTGTCTTTTAACACGGCCCAAAAATCTCACTTGTTTTATTTGAATTGTATTTAGTAGTTCTTTTTTCATGTTTAGTTGTTTTAAGACTTCATCATTAGTTTTCTTGTCTTTCCATGCAATTCTTCCTATTTTTCTGTAAATCCACTTTTCAAAGGCTTCAATTTTCTGTTCTGTTATCTTGTCTAATGTCCATGTTTCTGCACCATATGGGAATGCTGAGAAGATATAAAATTTGCTATTCTTAGTTTTAGCCCTGGTGTTATTGTTTTGATGTTAGTATATTTTTCAATATATAAAGTTAGTAGATTTTTGGGCCATGTTAAAAGACACAACAGCCTACTAAAAGTAATACTGGAGGGGAAAATACAAGGTAAAAGAGGCAGACGCAGACCGAGACTTACATGGACAAGTAACATCAAAAGATGGACGAAACCAGCTTATGACAACCTACACTATCAAAGCAAGAGACAGGGCAGAATGGCGCTCCATGGTAGCCAACCTTCGATGCGGAGATGGCACTCGATGATGATGATATTTTTCATGGCATTAAAATTACTTTGTGCCATTCCTATTCTTTTGTTTATTTCAGTTTTACATCGTCCATCACTGGTTATAGTATGTCCAAGGTAGTTGTAGCTCTGAACTGTCTCCAGGTCTATTCCTTCAATTTTAATATCCACTTGTGGGTTTTGAGTATGATCTTTGTTTATGATCATAGTTTTAGTCTTTTTGATATTCATATCTAGCCCATATTTTTTGCTTGTCATGTTTATTTCATTAAGTAATTGTTGTAGATCTTTAGAATTTTCTGTTAGTAATACAGTATCATCAGCATATCTTAGGTTATCTTTCCATTTATATTTAGGCCTGTCATCTCTCTGTGATACCAAATATTCCATTAATCCATATTTTTCATTGTAAACATTTGAATCTTGTGCTCTCGTAACGTTTAGACTCTTTGTTTTGAGTTTTAATCTTTCTGCCTTATCACGGAGGTGCCAATCATTGTGTATGTTGCTTCTTTATCTATTATATGACGGGAATTATCCTTAGACTTTTTCTCAATTTATCTTTGATCCTGGAGACTGGTTGGACTCAATACACCATGCCAGTCTCGAGATATATTAACAGTTCCTCATTTTCTTCTTTCCTTCCTCATTTGCCTTACAGCGTTGAGGGAAGATATAAGTTGCGGTCATTTGCTGCTTTGTTCGCCTCTGCTGCTATGTTTCCTAGTGTTTCTAACATTCCGTCAATCCATTTTTTTGTGTGGTCGGCATTGGTTCTGGTGTTCTCGCAACGTTTATTGAGGGCTCGTTGTGTTGTGTTTGATTTTTCTGCCTTGTCACGTGGCCAAACAATTTTTAACTGTTGTTTCTTTAAATATTCTATGGAGGGGGCTATTCCTAGCTTTCCCCCCCCCACCCCCCCCCCACAGTACTTCATTTCTGATCTTATCTCTCATTCTCTCCATCTCATTTGTCTAACACATTTAATCGCAGTAAAGGTATTTATTTTATTATTTTTGCATCTAAAAACTAGGACTGGCATTGGTAGCATCACGTTGGGATGAAGATTATATTGTAGAGTGCCCGTTTTGCCTCTAGAGTTATTTCCTTGTGGACAAAAGTGGTGATAGCTGTTCAATGCTTTGACAAGATTGATGCATCTTGAGTCTATCTCTGCTTTTTTGTGAATTATCGTTTGTCACTAAACTTCCAAGGTATTTCAATTCCTCTACTTGTTTTAGTTGTCTGTTTATGTTAATGTTCTGTTTCTCTTTTGCGATATTCATTGACTTCCGTTTGTAAAGATGGTGGATCTAGATCACGTTCTCTCGATCGCTGCAGAAAGTGCATTCAATGTCTGATTAATATTGGTTCTCCGTTGCACTTTCTGCGTTAAGTAAAATGATGATCTACTTATTACATCTGCGCCGCTAAAGCGAAGTCGTAGGCCGTCAACAGTCCCTTTATGACAAATCAGTGTTGTAAATGCGATCTTCCATCGTCTAGACTTGATCTGCGCGTTACGTCACATTGGTGCTGTCATGACCGTTTTTGGAATCCTTGACGCAAGTATTTCCATGTTACTCATTAATGTAAACTACTTCGTCAGCTGCAGTTTTATTTCTTTAGAGATTTGCACCGTGTTTTTGTTTCGTCGTAGGCTGCTTTCCACTAGGGTAATCAGGATTCTAAAGGGAGTGAAATTGTTATGTGTACGACATTGTTGTGTACTACGTTATCGTAATGGCTAATCGTACATCCCTAGACCGCCTACGCTAATCTTACGGTTTGTTGTTTGATGCGCGACGGGGATAATCTGACGGCTACCTGGTGTCTATATGTTCGGAATTGGAGTCAACAACGATGGCCTAATATCATCAAGTGCTATACATTTTTAAAAAAATACGACGATCATCATTTTCAAGAGGATGTGAACTTCCGGCATATGGTGGATAGGCGGAAACAATTGAAGGCTATACATGAAAAGTGTTCCTTGTTGCAGTTTCCTCGTATTCTAAGTCCGGCTTGTTGCAGGAGCTACTGAGTTAGGTCCTCTGTGTACACCGTGAGCTGTGTGTCTCATCCGTTATGATCATGTTTCGATATTCCAATTGTTTACGATGAATAATGGCATCGTATGACAGGGAACAGTTGTTGTGTTTCACTTTCTGTGCGGTTTCGCCTTATGTCTTTGGCGTGTGATGAGAACTGCTATGATAGGGACCACAGTTACCTTTCTTTGTTTGGGAGATGAGATATTAATTCGGATGATTCCGCTGGCACGGGCGGTTGAGCAATTATGGATTTTAATTCGTTTGCATTGATACCGGGCCTTCCATAACCAGATATTCATGGCGTTTGTTTTGTTGATTTTCATGTAGGTCTTTTTTCCAAAACTCACAGTTGTAAGTTCTAATTTTTATTTTGTTTTATGAACATTTTTACTTCGCATTTGTAATAAAGTGCAATACTGAACGCAATTGCCGTCCTAGTGAGCGTGTCCTTCTATGGTCACGGTCTTCAGCATGGTTGCAGACTTTAACCATGAAGTAATTTAACACAAAATAAATCGGGTTGTTGGCAGTGCACAGTGATTAAAGAATTAAAGCTTCTCCTGAAAATATAAATAAAGGACAACATTAAAAAAAAAGTTATTTTATCATGAATCCACTTTCATCTTGTCGGCTTTGCCCCCTTCTTCTTCTTCTTCTATCCTTCCTCTGCTGCCGTTGGGTCGAGGGGAGAAACGATCTGCGATTCTTTGCTCTCTGTTGGCCTCTTCTGACGTTATTCCTCCTAGTGACTAGTATTCCCTTTATCCATCTCTTTCTCGGTCTTCCTCTTAATCTGACGTTTTCGTAGCATTTATTAAGGCTTTGCCCACACCTACGAATTTAATTTTTTAAAATTTTTTTTTCTTAATCTCAGCGAAAAATCGCAAACTAAGATTCAAGCAAATGAGGGAATTCGCCATATCGTTGATGATTGGGAGTCGTGTGGGGTGGAGGAGATAGTTGAAAGCAAGCGAGCGTTACTTTTGCCTTTGCCAGCAACCAGAAGCAGGTAGCCAAGCCCTCCCCATCACACAGGGATCCCCGGATTGTGTGCTGGCGAGAGGTCAATGTAACAGCTCACAGGTTCATTTTTAGTCGACCAATCAGCGCGCGTCGTTCTATTTAAATCTACAATCTGATTGGCTAACGGGGCTGGCTGTTCTCCAAGCTCCGCGAGAGCCTGGAATTTGTTGTCGTCTGCCTGTGCTGGCCTTGTGACAGATCTATTGTTTCATGTTCTATCTTGGTCGGAAATAGTGATTCATCCCATGTAATTATATCTGCACGGGTCCCTGTAATAGGGTACTAAAACGATGATTGATAACTAGAAGGAGAACCGGTTTTTATTTAGCAAACGTGAAGATTTAACTAACTGGATCAAACAGTCTTTGTTTTCCACCGAGGGATCGTACAATAGAGCTTGCTCAACATGGCGGGTCTGCGATCTCAGAGAGGGAATTTTCTTTGGATTTTATGTGCGTCCGCCATCGGCTTGGTCTTGTGTGTTTCTAGTAAAGTCAATACTAATCAGTATCAGAAGGAATCTGAGTACGTGGCGAGTCATGGGAAGTGCGAGAAGATAACAATACCGCTTTGTAAAGATATCCAATACAATGAGACGATAATGCCGAACTTGTTAAATCACATGAAACAAGATGATGCAGGTCTGGAGGTGCATCAATTCTTCCCGTTGGTCAAGGTGCAGTGCAGCAAGCAATTGAAGTTTTTTCTATGCACAATGTACGTTCCAGTGTGTACAGTCCTGGAAGATGCTATTCCGCCATGCCGTTCCTTGTGCAATGAGGCAAGAATGGGATGTGAGAGCTTGATGAATAAGTTCGGTTTCGAATGGCCTGAGACCTTAAAGTGTGACCAGTTCCCTCCATCAGGACTGTGTGTGGGAGAAAACACCACAGAGTCTTCTGAGTCTACTATAACTAAGAGACCAATTTATGGAAATCAGGGTAAATATAACATTGCCATTTATTAGACAGGTTTCCCTGGTTAGTGCATACTGAACAGAACATGAACATTCAAATGTCATGATAAATAAGCTGGAAAGAACTTTAGTTACTAATACTAATACTTTACTTTACTTTAAGTTTTAAGTTTAGTTCAGTGAGTGAGTAAAGAAACGTTAAGTAAGTAATGAATAAATTATCTTATTATCTTTCTTGATTTCATTTTTTTTTCCCATGGTCTCATGCTAGTTTTGAATTGTATTAATTTATAATTAATTATTGCTGCAGTTATATATTTTTGGGTCTTTTTTTTAACTACACTGTACTGTGTACAGTACTGAGTACTGTGTGTGCACCACAATGACAATCTTGAAATTGAGTGATTCATGTGTCTGATTCATTCACTACTTCATTGACACAATCACACATTAGAAGAAAAATAAAATAATTATGTTCATTATGGTGTGCTGCATTGCATTGTTTTGTTAATTGAATTAAAATCTTAACAACAGTATCAAGTTAAAAAAGAGTGGTTTCTTCAAACTTTTTTGACTTTCTCATTGGGACATAATTTAAAAAAATTAGTTTTTATAAATAACAATAATTATTTATATTTATGCTATAAATCTAATAACTAATGTAGTCTAATTTAAATTCCTTTTAAGTTTTTTCTCTCTCACTTTTCTCTCTACTCTACTCTCAGTCTCTCTCTCTCTTTCTCTCTCTCTTCAATCCTCTGCACTCTGGATATCAAGAGGTACATTACTACAAAGTTCTAGTTTCTTGCCATCCAGACAGTCCCAACCTTTACTTTTACTTTATCAATTGATGATGGTGTAGTGTGTTCTCCGATGTTGTCAGTCAGTAATACTCTGGGTCTATCACGGGCTCTTCTTCCAGTTAAATAATTATGAGGCTTTGAAAAAAAAAAATTACCAAATGTTCCAGAAGGACAAGGCCCACTACACATGACCATAGAGAAATCCGTACCAGCCAATCAGATTGGTAGAATAGATAGCATGATCAGCTGGTAACGAAGATAGAAACAACTTTAAAAGTCAGATCTAGTCAAAGCGCTCAACATTTAACATCAGGATGGTCTGGTCGAGGCAAAATTAGTGAAGTTCAGGAATGAGAGTTAGGTAAATTAGAATTGTATTTAGCTTAGATTATATGCAGTAGAAGTAACAGTGGGAACTAATTCAGATGTAGATAGATTGAATCGGAAGATTCTGTTAGGAAGGGTTGGATACCAAAATTTAGGTGTAGTTCAAATTGTTAGCAGTAGAATGTGAGTTCAGACAAAAGGTCCATTGAGAGAGAGAATTTTCTTATCATTTTTGTGTGTTAATAATGTTCAGAGGGGATGGTGGAGTTGCAATTTTCCTTCAACTGGCAAGTAAATTGAAATTTAAGCCAAAGAATAAACGAGTTATATACTCTAGTTAATGGCTCAGGCAAAAGCAGCTTTCCAAAAAATGAGGAAGATACTATGCAATCCATTTTTGACAATATAAACAAGAAAAAGAGTTCTTAAATGTTTACATAGAGCCAGTCTTAACATATGGATGCGAATCATGGACAATAGGACAACAGGCAAGAAAATCACTGGAGTCTGTAGAAATGTGTTTTATAGAAGATTGTTGAGAATACCAAGGACAGCTAAGAAGAGTAATGAAAATGTTCTGAGAGAGGTCAAAGCAAAAAGAGAGCTAATTTCCAATGTTAAGAAGAAACAATTATCATTTTTGGCCATGTAATGAGAAGGGAACACTGGAATAAATTGTAACAACTGGGAAATTGAGGGGAAAAGAGATAGAGGGAAAAACAAAGAAAAAAAATAACAGACAGTTAAGAGAATGGCTTGGCAGAAGGTCAACAACAAAAATGATAAATAGCTGTCGAGATCGAAAGTTGTGGAGAGACATGATCACCTACGCCAGTAGGCCCGGTACTTGATGATGATGATGATACTCTAGTTGGTATTGAATAAGTAAGTCAGACATAAAACAACTGATCAATAACTCAAAATAGCAAATTATCATAAAAGCTCAAGACAAAACATGATCAAGTTATCGAGAAAAGTCAAATTTATGCAAACAATATAGGTTCGCAACTTCAGAGAATTCAAGCAACTCCAGCGGGTCATTTCACCAGAGACACTCAACCTCGCAAGCGAAAAGAGAATATTCAAGATGGAAATTGTCAGTGTACAACAAATCCAGGTCAACTAAGGAACAGTGTCACATTGTAAAATCATCAAATTTATAACATAGTGTCTAGACAGACAGCCATGTTAATCACATGACCGAGTTAGCGTGTAACATAACTTCTTGCTCAAGATATGCATAAACATTGCATGTGTACATTTTTCCTGCATCGTCAATTGTAGATTACTTACTTAATTACATTTAGAAGTTGATTGATTGTCATTTTGACTTGATTGTTGTAATGGAAATTATTGAATTGTTATTAGATTGTTGACTGCAAACTGTTATACAATAATATTTAATTGAAATATTTGCAGGCTAATGATTGAATTAGAAATCTGTCCACAGCAATTAATATAATTTGTTTTTCTTTCAGAGAGACAAATCAAGATCTTTGTATTATGAATTGAGTAATATAGTTGTTATATATTACATTAATTGTCTTTCATGTAAATTGTGAAAAATTATTAGTAAAAGCATATCTTAATTGTATAATTATATCAATTTAAATATAATGGAACAATTTCATGGAAGCATAGAATCAACAGTTGTATATTAGCAGACAATGTTAAAAATCAACAGTCAATGTGATTGAGAATTATAGTGGATAATAGAATAAGTACTTACCATTGTTACAACTAGAAAATATTGCTGAGGAAAATACAGTTCTAATGAATAGGGACATGGTAGGTAACAGAATGGTTACAAAGAACAAGCATGAAGCAAAAAAACACCAACCAGAAACAGTGTTAGGAGAATCACCGGAAGTGAAGAAAGGAAGACAAGGAGAAGATGAGTATTACAGTGCATCTGGAGTAACAGAAACTAATATACTCACTGGTCAATAGTATCTGAGAGTTAAATTGTACATACGTTGAGGTAAACTTAAATACCAGAGTATCATTACTTAACAAGAGAGACTAAGTAAAACATATACAAGTTGATTATTGAGTTGATTATTGAAATGTAAAATAGTTGACTAAGAGATAGTTGATAGAAAAAGTAGACAAGTGAGATTATAGCCGTCACTTTAGAGTTGACCAAGAATCTTACAAACTTGTGTTTTGAAAGGGGTCAACGTAGAACAGGGCAGGGAGAGACTGTCATGTGGAACATTGTGCAGATACATATTAAGGGTTAGTGCTACTTTATACGGAAGTAGTCACACCTGCAACGTATTGTATCATATGATTAATCCTGCAGACACTGCATATATAAGTATGTGTAATACTACCTAAGAAGGAGTATTGAGAGAAAATAAACCCTACAAGCAATACTTCACAGAAGTATGTGCAAATGTGCTTAGCTTAAGCAAGTATAATGAGAAAAGTTCTTAAATTATAGACACTGATAAAAAAAGCTAGTAAGAATAGAGGCTGACAAAGTAAACAGTGCTTAAGAATATCAATAAAGGAGAATTGAAATAAACATATGAAATATTAAGATAAGGGAGATAAATATTAAGGGACAATACTAATTTGAAACAAGATAGAGGGAGAAAAGAAAATGATTTATATTAAGAAGCATACATAACTACAGTAGTTAAAAAGCACTAAAATAGTTACTTATAAGACCAAAGAAGAGTCCTGTGAGAAGTAGAGTAAAAAAAAATAATGATGAAGAAAGGAAAGAGTTGATAAGTGTAAAGTAAATAGAATTGCTCATTTATTGAGTGTGCAAACTTTTGGTTATCTTTGTTGAAAAAAAAGAATTCAGGTGTTGACTATACTTGTAGAGTGATCCTATGGAACAGAGGGCACATTAGATCCACTCTGACTGAGAGAACTATACGGGGCGACTAAATCACTTAAACAGACAGCTACCTTCATAAGAGAGTCAGGAGTCCTAGTCTGAACTAGCCATGATCGCAGAAGAAGAAGAAATAGAGGGCATACTATGTATAAACTAAGATACTTTTTAAAAAAAAGTGTATATGTAATACACTAAAGTAATAGAATTGAGAGGTTGAGATAGTTGAATAAGTATATAGGAATTATATATGATAACATTAAATTATGATTGAGAATATTATGATGAACATTTTGTTGCAAACTGAATATCATAAAGTATACTATGCGTGAGAGAGGTAGGGCAGTTATTATGAAGAAAATAATTGAACTCTCTCTCTCTCTCTCTGTGATCAAGACTCAATCATAGTAGGATTCCAGACTCTTTCATGAAGTCAGGTGTCTGTTTAAGTGAATCGATTACCCCATATAGTTTTTCTTCCAGGGAGGTGGGCGTGGACCACATTGCTCTTCTCAGGTCTGTGTACTGGGGCAATCCTGTAGAACATGTTTTGTAGTAATATTGTCTAGTGTACAATGGCATAGGCTGGTTGTACCTATTTTGAATTTGGTGAACATGTGATTTCTCATTCTATTGTGGCCAGTGCGTATGCGAAGTATGATGACTTGATCTCTTCTTGATAGTTGGTGGTATCCGTCACTCTCGTTATGCTTTGGGTGTTCTCGTTTCCATTTTTTCATAGAACTGACCTTTGAGGATGGATTTGGCTTCATCATAACTGAGCGGACGGTTCTCTTGTGGTAATCTCCCTCCCTCTTTAGCTAATTTGTCTGCGCGTTCGTTCCTGTGTATATTACAGTGTGCTGGTATCCACTGAATGCATACTCTCTGGAAGTTATTGCATAGTTGGTCCAGGGTTGTTCTCAAGTCATCTAGTTCATTGTTCTTGGGAGTTTTTAGAGCAGATAGTACTGACAGTGCATCAGTCAGAATCACCAATTTATTGTGCATGTTATTTTTGTGTTGAGTAGCCAGTGTTGCAGCATCTCTGATGGCCTCAGTTTCTGCTTTAAAGTTGTTTGAGAATTTTCCAGTAGCTATTGACTTGGTGATCTCGTGCTGACTATTCAGCGTCAAGAACACACCTCCCTCTCCATTTCTGGTGGCATTTGTAGCAGAGCCATCTGTGTATATGTGGGACCAAGAGTCCTGTGGGTAGGTATCATGTATGTGTTTTTCTGCTACATGTTTTCTTTCTGTGTCTGATTGGAGCCTTTTTCATGATGCCTGTTATATTTTCCTTAAGTTCTGGTATTTTATGTTTTCCATGAGGAGACAAATCAGATGGGCCCAAGGGTTTCGGTATTGTTTGGGAAAGTACTGGATCTCCAGTAGTTAGTTCATTGGCAATTGCAGCCAAGTTGCTCCTCTTTAGTCGTACAATTCCAGAACCAGTTATTCTTTGGTGCATGGGGTGGCTAAGGAGTCTTCTATATTTCTCCACTTGTTGCAATACTTTAGTGACCCGTCTGTCATCTAAGGGTTGTAAACCTGTTACTGTTTCTAGAGTCTTGATAGGTGTAGATTTCATAGCACCTGTGATGATACGGGCAGCTTGGTTCTGCGTTCTGTTAATTTTGCTAAGATGTGATTTGGAAGCCATAGCCCAGGCTGTGACTCCATACTCTAGAACTGGTCTGACTCTTCCTACGTATAGTCTTTTTAAAATATTGCTGTCTGCTCTCAAGTCCGTTCCTGCCCGCCTTGAAACGTCAATTACTCATCGATGGAAAAAATATGAGTACCTCCTAAGTCGGAGAATCTGCCTGTGCGTCGAAGGACCCCTGTGCACACGGCTGCCAGGGAAAAACGGATTAACACGCAAAATTCAGTTCCTAGTCTCTGGAGACTTCGTCAGAGGTAAAAGCTGGCAAACAAAAAAAAAAAAAAATATTGCAGTAGAAGTAAGATGCTGGAACTAAGTCAGATGTTGATAAAATGAATCTGATTATTCTGATAGGAAGGGTTGGATACCTAAATTAGGCGGAGTTCTAATTGTTAGCAGTAGGATGTGAGTTTGGACAAATGGTCAGTGTGAGAGAGAGAATTTACTTATTTTGTTGTGTTGTTAATAAAGTTCAGAGGGGATGGTGGAGTAGCAATTTTCCTTCAACTTGCTGTAAAGACTGAAGTTCATCAGTGAATCTGTTTACATCTGTGTTATAGTCATAACAAGTAAAGTATGATTATTAGAATAGAAGAAGTATGAAGTACAAGAAGTCTAGAAGAGAGTACAAGAAACGAAGTACGAAAAATCAATGTAACTGAGAATTAAAGGAATAGAACAAGAAAAGAATTCAAAAGTTGAGAGGCCAACCAAACCAACCATCAGGCAGATCATCAGATCAGTTCATCGTCCGTAACAGTCAAACTTGTACAAGTGAACCGCAGGAAACAGAGCATATGTGTGTATATTTCTATGAGCTTGTCATTCTCTGCATCTCGATTTCCTTCTGCATGGTTGATCATGCATATTAAATGGAGTCCTTCCTTCCTTCCTTCCTTCCTTCCTTCCTCCTTCCTTCCTTCCTTCCTTCCTTCCTTCCTTCCTTCCTTCCTTCCTTCCTTCCTTCCTTCCTTCCTTTCCTTCCTTTCCTTCCTTCCTTCCTTCCTTCCTTCCTTCCTTCCTTCCTCCCTCCCTTCCTTCCTTCCTCCCTCCCTTCCTCCCTCCCTCCCTCCCTCCAAATTTGTCAATAAGACGTTTGGATCTATAACTCCTTTTATTATAATTAGGTACATTAAAAGTTAACTTTCATCACATTAAGATCAACCTTACTATTATCAATCGTTTATAGACTAGGCTATTTCCTATCTTTATACTTTATGAATCCCATATAAGTGGGTTTAACAAGTTACTGCATACATCATTTAGAAAAAGCTTCTTATCTGAAAAATTCAAAGCCAGAAAACCACAAAACAAAATTATATGTGTTGTAAAATGAACATATATTGCTTGTTTGTCAAAATATTTTAATGTGTTATTTCAATTATTAAAAATATTTATTGTTTATTTTACTTTTTAACATTGTACTTCAGTTAAAGATTTGTATTAGTAGGTTAACATAACCACACATATATTTTCATAAATCTGTGCATAACGTTCTCATATATCTTATACACTTAATTGTTCATGATTTGAATATATGGATTGTCATAGAAACATTACTACTGTCAGTGAAAATTGCCACTGCACTGGTCACATATCTGAGGCCATACATCATGGCCACATGCTCACAGCAATATCATGTTTTTTTTTTTTACTGTTACATTTCTTTTAAAATTAGCACTGGTAACATTTTCCTGGAATAAAATCAGAAAATTATCTCAAGCTATTAAAGAAATATATTTGAAGGGAAACTGAGAGGTCGGGATATTTAGCAATTCTATAAAGTATTAACAATAATCAACAATCTCCTTGGTCTAATATCAGTTAATTTTAACTACTCTGTTACTGAATCCATAAATATGAATTGCAAAAATAATCCTAGATGTTCCAACAATAGTCTCCAAAAATGAGCAACTCAAGACAAAATTGAGAGAGCTCTGTCACTTATGCTCCAGGAAAAATTTCTCAGAGATACATGGACACAGGTTTTCACAACTGCAACTGAAGCCAAAAAGAAGGGAGGCAGTGACATCTATATAATCTACTCAAGTGGAAAGATAAGAAACATGTTCACTCAGCCGGAGAAAGGTGCACAAATTTTAGACCAGAGGCAATGGCACTCTACACAACCATGCAAACTCTCAGCACACGAGGTCCAAAAATTGTCATTCTCACTGATGCAAAGTCAGTCATACAAGCACTGTCAAGCCTAAAACAGGACAGACGCATTCATGGAATAAAAAAACATATGTTCACTTTCAGAAAAGACAACTAGTCCAGCAGTGGATATCAACAAACTGTATCATATGAGAAAGCATATGAACTCACAAAGCAGGTGGGAATAAGTCCAACCAACCTCAGAGCCTGACAGAAGTAAATACAATCCTGTAACAAGCTAGGAAAATAGAATGGATGGAGTTACATAAAAAAATATTAGCCAGAACATTACAGCTTAAACAAACTCAGCAAACGTGGGCAGACAAAGATATTTAGACTCATAACAGGTCATTGTGCCCTCAGAGCACACATACACAAGATAGGATTCAGTGACTTTGCAACATGTGGGTGTGACTATGGAGGATCCAAACTCTAGAGCATATACTACAGGACTGCAACATCCTAATAACACAAATTTGGCTCACAGAAATAACTCTGAATGACAAACTAAAGGAAACTGATGATGATCTCAAATGTATTGCCTTGTTTGTGTCCTAAGCTGCTCTTAACGCATGGCAATAGCTGGTCGCTGAAGATGAGGAAGCTATGCTGCTGACATGTATCTTGCCCTCCAAACGGAGGTTAATTCATTTTTGCTTTAATTGGGAGCAAGTTATTTCTAGCAGAAAATAAGTTTCAAATTTGTCAAGTCATGTGATAAGGCTAGAGGGTGAACTGATGTACCAAGAAGGCTAGAGGGTGAACTGATGTGCCAAGAAGGCTAGAGGGTGAACTGTTTGTGCCGAGAAAGCTAGAGGGTGAACAGTTATGCCGAGAAGGCTAGAGGATCAACTGATGTGCCAAGAAGGCTAGAGGGTGAACTGTTTGTGCCGAGAAGGCTAGAGGGTGAACAGTTATGCCAAGAAGGCTAGAGGATCAACTGATGTGCCAAGAAGGCTAGAGGGTGAACTGGTTGTGCCGAGAAGGCTAGAGGGTGAACAGTTATGCCAAGAAGGCTAGAGGATCAACTGATGTGCCAAGAAGGCTAGAGGGTGAACTGGTTGTGCCGAGAAGGCTAGAGGGTGAACAGTTATGCCAAGAAGGCTAGAGGATCAACTGATGTGCCAAGAAGGCTAGAGGGTGAACTGGTTGTGCCGAGAAGGCTAGAGGGTGAACAGTTATGTCAAGAAGGCTAGAGGGTGAACTGTTTGTGCAGAGAAAGCTAGAGGGTGAACAGTTATGTCAAGAAGGCTAGAGGGTGAACTGTTTGTGCCGAGAAAGCTAGAGGGTGAACTGTTTGTGCTGAGAAGGCTAGAGGGTGAACAGTTATGTCAAGAAGGCGAGAGGATCAACTGATGTGCCAAGAAGGCTAGAGGGTGAACTGTTTGTGCCGAGAAGGCTAGAGGGTGAACTGTTTGTGCCGAGAAGGCTAGAGGGTGAACAGTTATGCCAAGAAGGCTAGAGGATCAACTGATGTGCCAAGAAGGCTAGAGGGTGAACTGGTTGTGCCGAGAAGGCTAGAGGGTGAACAGTTATGTCAAGAAGGCTAGAGGGTGAACTGTTTGTGCAGAGAAAGCTAGAGGGTGAACAGTTATGTCAAGAAGGCTAGAGGGTGAACTGTTTGTGCCGAGAAAGCTAGAGGGTGAACAGTTATGCCAAGAAGGCTTGAGGGTGAACTGTTTGTGCCGAGAAGGCTAGAGGGTGAACAGTTATGCCAAGAAGGCTAGAGGATCAACTGATGTGCCAAGAAGGCTAGAGGGTGAACTGTTTGTGCCGAGAAAGCTAGAGGGTGAACAGTTATGTCAAGAAGGCTAGAGGGTGAACTGTTTGTGCCGAGAAAGCTAGAGGGTGAACAGTTATGTCAAGAAGGCTAGAGGGTGAACTGTTTGTGCCGAGAAAGCTAGAGGGTGAACAGTTATGCCAAGAAGGCTAGAGGGTGAACTGTTTGTGCCGAGAAAGCTAGAGGGTGAACAGTTATGTCAAGAAGGCTAGAGGGTGAACTGTTTGTGCCGAGAAGGCTAGAGGGTGAACAGTTATGTCAAGAAGGCTAGAGGGTGAACTGTTTGTGCCGAGAAAGCTAGAGGGTGAACAGTTATGCCAAAAAGGCTAGAGGGTGAACTGTTTGTGCCGAGAAAGCTAGAGGGTGAACAGTTATGTCAAGAAGGCTAGAGGGTGAACTGTTTGTGCCGAGAAAGCTAGAGGGTGAACAGTTATGTCAAGAAGGCTAGAGGGTGAACTGTTTGTGCCGAGAAAGCTAGAGGGTGAACAGTTATGCCAAGAAGGCTAGAGGGTGAACTGAACTGTTTGTGCCGAGAAAGCTAAAGGGTGAACAGTTATGCCAAGAAGGCTAGAGGGTGAACTGATATGCCAAGAAGGCTAGAGGGTGAACTGATATGCCAAGAAGGCTAGAGGGTGAACTGTTTGTGCCGAGAAAGCTAGAGGGTGAACTGTTTGTGCCGAGAAAGCTAGAGGGTGAACAGTTATGCCAAGAAGGCTAGAGGGTGAACTGATGTGCTGAGAAAGCTATAGGGTGAACTGATGTGTCAAGAAAGCTAGAGGGTGAACTGATGTGCCAAGAAGGCTAGAGGGTGAACTGATGTGCCGAGAACACAAGAAACCCTAGATCAACCAGCCATGCTACCTGGAATTTTTTTCTGGGAGGTGGTGGGGAAGAGAAAGGACATGTACGATTCCCATCTATAACAATCAACTGTAATGAGAAGAGAACAGCTTGAATATATTGTAATAACTGGGAAAATTGAGGGACGAAGAGATAGAGGGAAGCAAAGAGAAAAGATACCAGACAGCTTAAGAGAATGGCTTGGCAGAAGGTCAACATCAGAAATGATAAATAACTGTCGATTGAAAGTTGTGGAGAATGTTCACCTATGCCAGCAGGCCCTGTACTTGATGATGATGATGAAAGCAGTCACCAACTCATAACTGACTGCTTGCACCAGAATCAGTGAATCAGACCTATCCAAAGTCTACTTCACCTCTTTGTGGTGCCACTATGGGGAGAGATTAGCCAGAGGGAGGGAAGAAGGAAGGAAGGACTGACTCCATTTAATATGCATGATCAATCATGCAGAAGGAAATCGAGATGCAGAGAATGACAAGCTCATAGAAATATACACACATACGCTCTGTGACCTGCGGTTCACTTGGTAGACATTTTTTTATGCTCTGGTTTACAGGTTTACCTTTAACAAAACTGTAATAGGTATGTTAAGAGTTATTGATATCTTTGATAGTTCCCCATTTGATGTCATAACAAAACTGTAATAGGTATGTTAAGAGTTATTGATATCTTTGATAGTTCCCCATATGATGTTATAACAAAACTTGCTAGGTATGCAGCTGCTTGCCCCTACTTTTTCTGTTTTAACTGGTTTTGGATTCTCTAAATCAATGGCCATCACACCAACAATATCAGACATCACAGAATTGGTTTGTATGGAGTAAACATCAGATCTCTTTCAAGAGATTTTTCTTGACATCATGGTTATGGTTAGTCAAAGTATCACTGTAAACGAATTAAAATCCATAATTGCTCAGCCACCCGGTCCAGTGGAATCATCCGGACTAAAACTCATCCAATTGAAGGATCCAAACTAAGAAAGGCCACTGCAGTCCCAATGATAGCAGCTACAACACACACCAAAAGACATAGGCCAAGCAGCATCAAAAGTGAATGCAGCTGAACTATCCTTCGTCATACGACATCATCATTCATCGTAAGCAATCAAAATTTCTTGACATTGTAAGTCATAAAGGAACAACAAATACCAAAGATGAAGAACATCAGTGTCTTTTCTTTTATTGATTTGAAAGAAATGAAACTGAACAAATTGTATTTCCTTACTCTGATATTATTCTCAAGGTTATACATTGTTGCATCACTGACATATTTAATAGATGAGATAATGACATTTTAAAATTAAACAGCTTGGGGGACTGGTTGGTCTCAACCCAAATGCCGGCCTTGAGACAAAGAGGTTGTGGGTTCAAATCCCTGCTGCAACAGTTGGGATTTCTATTTATGATTTCTTTCTACTGTAACTACCTCTGGTCTCAGCAGCGAGGCGCGGCTTGAAACGTCAATTACTATTGAATGGAAAAAATATGAGTACCTCCGAAGATGGAATTATCTGCCTGTGCAGCTAGGGACCCCTGTGCACACAGCTGCCAGGGAAAAAGGATTAACATTAGTCTCTAGGTACTTCGTCAGAGGTAAAAAGCTGGCAAGTCAAGATAAAAAAAAATTAAAAAGGTAATGTGATGTAGAGTCATTAAATATCTGTTTCTTTTTTGTTTCCTCTCACTTTCTAGGTGGAGGTCCGGATGATATATTTCGACATCCTGACCTCATTGGTTTACAAGGTAATATATTTCTTAACATCTCATTGTGCTTTTGTTTTACATAAATTGATACTCTTGATGACAGTAGTGAGTGGACTGGTGTACTGATGGTTTGATCCTGATTAATCTCTTCTAAGTTCACCCAGTCTAAAATAACACCAACATGTTTTCTGAAAACAAATATGGCAAGGTCTTAAAAAGCACCAAATCATGGCCCTTAGGTTTCTCACATTGGCTTCTAGAGCCATATTTTGTGGTACGGAATGTGTTAATATTGATCATATTATCCAAAAGTGTGATGATAAAAGAAAAACAAAAACTCATATTCCCTGCATGTGACGGTTGTGCTGGGGGTTCATTCTTTTTCGTCTTTTTGAATATAATTCCAGCTTGCTATTTGAGATTGAGGCAGTAACTACAACTTTTCACTGGCTATCTTCTTTTATTTCTTTCCTTGGTCACAGACCAACAGTGTAGTCAGTTGCTGGACATCTTGAGGCACTTTGTAGCAGGGCTGTAGAACCAGTTCCTCCACTTCACACAATTTATGGTAAATTCATCACAGGGTACTTATGTCTGGCACACATTGTTCACTAATGCCAGTTATCCAAGCTTTGGATGCTCACCCTGCAGCAAAGAGCGTCCCTGAAGATGTTTTGCAGCAAGTATATTTTGCAGCTTTATATGCAGTTTGTGTGGTTAGTCCCTATTGTAGCATTCCTTGACTTGCATGTCAATTTTTGTCTTACCCTAACTGGTTAGGGCCTATCCAGCTTGGTTGAGTCTGACAGAAATTTACACTCTTGCTGGCATGGATTTAGGGAGGAACACCTCAAGCTCTTTCGGATAAAGCCACCTTTATTGACATAAAAAAAAGTAAAGTACCCTCGTCACGCCAGATGGCGATTAGGGAATATGATGTGAGTGACCATAAATTTTATATACCTTCGGCACATGATTTTTGGGGTAATGTGGTCGGTATTACGCCCATGCCGTTTTACTTTTCCAGAAAAAAATCCGGTACCCGTTAAAGGCTGGGTGAACTGGAAGCCGTCGGTTTGGATCGAACCCTACCTCTTGTCTTTTGAAGTCCAGTTCACTAACAACTGAGCTATCGCGGCTCCCCTTTATTGACATGCAACTGGCTAATTACCCCTTTAATGAGGAAAGTCAACATGTTAGATTATTCTTCATGAGTAGATAAAAAAGAATATTTGGTGTTATTGATGCTCTAGTAATGAGATATTCTGCTTTTTTTTCCCCATATCTTGTTTTAATGTGTGAGAAGTCCATGAGAATATTGGTTGTGTTTGGACTTAATAAAATCTCCAACATGTTGGTCATATGTTGGACATGTGATGAGAAGAGATAATAACCGAATAGCAAAGTAAGCCCTCATGTGGGAAACAACAGGTAAGAGGAAAAGAGGAAGACCCAGAGAGACATTGAGAAGAACATTGACGACAGAGGCAAGAGCAGCAGGAATCAGCTACCTCAATGAGATAGAGCTGCTTGCACAGAACAGAGACAAATGGCGAGATTTGATAAAATATCTTTACAAGAATTGAAAACTGCTAGAATAAAAATTTAGATAAGAGGGACTTGGTCTACACCCTATGGGCCGGTTACGGCTCGAAAGGTCAATAGATAGATAAAATCTCCACCAAAGATCTTAACAAGGAAACCTGCACAATCATTGCAGAGGTCTTTAAGAAAGATGGTGCTGGATAGACCATGTTCTCAACAATTTTACAGAGAATATCCCCTCATTAGACTCCAGGCGGAAGAACAAATGAGATACAGTGTAGAATAGTTAATAACAGCTTTATAGGATGTGGACTTGAAAGCTGGCTCAAGACAGTGATCTCTAGTGATGACTTTATTTGCCAGTGAACACAAAGAGGACTTAGTAAGAGAGACCACCAATTTTGTTATCTGTGCCGTATTGGGCTCTAGATGCTCTCTTTTAGATGAGAGTGTTGGTTGCTTTGCTATTTCTCTTACTTATGCTCTAGTCTTTCTATTTTATCCATTTTATTCTGTATATTAGTTTTAAAGGGCATTAAGATTTGTAAGCCACATTATTAGGATACTCTATGGAGAGCTGGACAAAATACACCTGAAATAAGTGATGAATTGTGAATTTGTTGAAAGCAAAAATACAAATGGTACTCAAAGTACTCATCAGAGTTATCTTCACTCACACATACATGCACCCCAGCTACATGCCTGTCGTGTCTCATCCATTTATCTATCCATCAGGAAGCCAAATCTAAAGATAGGATAAACATGCTTCAAAAGCATCAGATGCTCTTTAGATAACTTCACTCTCAGGAACATAGAACAGTGATCAGAGAACATTTTGTCAAGTTTCAAAAAGGCTTTTGATAATGCATATAGAGATCTCATATGTACAATTTAACTTTGGAATTTCCAATAAAAAAAAGTAACTGCTTTGCCTCACAGTTGATGCTTTGTGTGGCACCAGATATTTCTCTTGTCAGCCTCTTGGAAGGATCTTCCACTTCTATTGTTGCACCTAATTGTTACTGCTTGTTGTTCTCCAAACCATTTACTTTATTGCCTGTGGATGAAGCTCACAATTGCTTTTAGTCCCACTTGTTTCTTGATTTCATTTCTTATTTTGTCTCTTAACTGTCAGCCTTAAATATTCTTCAAAGACATCTAATTTCCTTAGTTGTGTTCTCTTCTCTTGTGCTGTTAATGTGCACTTCATTTCACTAATTTTGATCTGTCTTTTCTCTTTTGATTTTAATGTCCCTGTTTGACATTGATAGCACACCGTTGGCAGGAATATTGAAATGTATATTGATTGCTCTTTCGTATTCATCATCACATTTGTTTTTTTTTATAATTTAATTATGGGTGTTACTTTTTCAATTATTTGATTTGCTTTGTTGCATCTGTCTTCAATGTCTGCCCCCCCCCCCCCCCCCCCCACACACACACACAATCTGCTGCTTCCCAAATATTTGTAACTCTTATTTTATTTGTTTCAGCTCTTTTTTCTTATTTTTATGTTTTTTTTTTCAAAACTCCATTCAGTTGTAGTAAATTAGTGAATTTGTTATTATGATAACCTTGTCATCTGCACAAAGCAGATTACTTGGGGTGTTACATTTACTAGGAGTTGCTATTCACGTTTTCTGTATACGTGATAAATAGGAGAAGTGGAAGTACACATCTCTAACCCCTTCTTGATGGTAAGTACATTTGATCTGCCAACATTGGTTCTAATTTTGGCTTTGCTGTTTTATAATCGGCTTTTGGATAGATTGATTCAGTGGACATTATCTCCATATTGTTGTAATATTTTCTACAGATGTTGTCTACTCTATTGAAGGCCTTTTCTTGGTTAATCAACGCTTTTGTTATGGTTAGTCAAAAGCCCCGTATCACTGCAAACAAATTAAAATCCATAATTGCTCAACCACCCTTGCCAGTTGAATCATCTGAATTAAAACTCATCTCATTGAAGGATCCAAAGAAAGAAAGGCAACTGCAGTCCCATCATAACAGCACACACCAAAAGACATAAGGCCAAGCAGCACCAAAAGTGAATGCAGCTGAACTGTCCTTTGTCATACGATATCATCATTCATCATAAGCAATCAAAATTTCTTGACATTGTAAATCATAAAGGAGCAACAAATACTAAAGATGTAGAACATCAGTGTCTTGTTTTTTATTAATTTGAAAGAAATGAAACTCAACAAATTGTATTTCCTTTCTTACCACCGAAAGTGAACACAGCTGAACTGTCCTTCGACATATGATATCATCATTCATCGCAAGCAATTGGAATATTGAAACATGATCCAGATGAAAAAAAATACATGTCACGGTTTGCACAGAGAATTAACTCAGTAGCTCCGGCAACAAGCCGGACTTGGAAAGTGACGAAACTGCAAGGAACACTTTTCAGGCTGAGCCTCAATGGTTCTTGCCGCCTATCTGTCACATTGACCAGTATTCCAAAATGCTTTGTGCAGTTCTTGATCATATTATATTTTCTTCTCTGTTAGTTGTCTTAGTGCAAAGACGGCATCTGTAGATTTCTTTAAGTTCCATTTATCTAAATAACTAACTTGTTTTTATTTTTGCTTTAGGAGGAGGTATTTCCAGCTGGGATAGTGGACCACCATCACGTGACCATGTATTCAATTGTCCAGCAGTTCTGACGATGCCTAATGGTTTTGATTACCACCTTAAAGTTGGAGATGATTTGGAGAAAAACTGTGGCGCTCCATGCTACGACATGTTCTTTGATGAGGATAAACGCAATTTTTCGAGATGGTGGATTGGAATCTGGTCTTGCATTTGTCTGGCATCGACTCTCTTCACTGTCCTAACATTCCTGATTGACATGCAGAGGTTCAGGTACCCAGAGAGACCTATTATTTTCCTGTCTGGATGTTACTTCATGGTAGCCTTAGCTTATGTTGTTGGCTTTGCTCTCAGAGAGAAAATCTCTTGCAGTGGACCTTTTGAGCCTCCCAATGTGAGTGTTAGAAAAGAACAAATGCTGCAGGTTGTAACACAGGGAACAAAGAAAGAGGGCTGTACTATTCTCTTCATGATGCTCTACTTCTTCAGCATGGCCAGTTCCATCTGGTGGGTCATCCTTACCCTGACCTGGTTCCTGGCTGCAGGTATGAAGTGGGGTCATGAAGCTATAGAGGCCAACTCTCAGTATTTTCACCTGGCTGCCTGGGCTGTTCCTGCCATTAAAACCATTGCAATTCTGGCTATGGGTCAAGTAGATGGAGATGTCTTAAGTGGAGTTTGCTATACTGGAATCTATGATGTGAATGCTCTTCGAGGTTTTGTTCTAGCTCCACTGGTTGTTTATCTCATCATTGGCACTTCCTTCCTCCTGGCAGGATTTGTGTCCCTGTTTCGTATTCGGACAATCATGAAGAGTGATGGCACCAAGACTGACAAGCTGGAGAAGCTGATGGTTCGGATTGGAATCTTCTCTGTTCTCTACACAGTCCCCGCTACAATTGTCATCGCCTGCTACTTTTACGAACAAGCTTCTCGTGACAAATGGATGGTTTCCTGGTATGACCGTGAGTGTCATAGCTTGAGTATCAGGTGCCCAAATGGGGTCACCTCCAAATCATGGCCAGATTTCAATGTCTTCATGATCAAATATTTAATGACTGTAATTGTGGGGATCACTTCTGGAGTTTGGATCTGGACTGGGAAAACTTTCCTTTCATGGAGAACATTTTCCAACAGAATACTTGTCCACAGGAATAATGGATCAGTTGTGTGAGCACTACCAGTTATTTTCTCTTTTGTGGGCAGAGACATTTTCAACAGATTGGGTATGAGAACAAGAGTGGAAAAGATTCCTTGAAGGGAGCCACATGAAGACATTGTTAAGCAATATGGAAAAGAATGTTCAATGTAAAGGGTGCAAAACAAGTTTAGAATGAAAGAAAAATAAGCCAAGGGATTTGAAATGTAAAGAATTTATAGAAGAGCTATTTGAAGCATTCTAAAAGTAATGTTTTTGTTTCAGGAATGAAAAGTAATTGATAGAATACCAGCTCATAAGACATTGTAGAAAGTAAGTAAGGTTCCTTGTAAGAATGACTTGAAGGTATTTTGGAACTACATTTTGTAATTAAATAACAGTAGCAACATTTTAGTTACAATATGAATTATAGATAACTAGAGTGAGCCAGAATATCATTGAAAGTACAATGTGCAATTACAATTGAATGTACAAGATAGTTTCTTTCCAGAAGAAATATTCAGTAAAACATTGCAAGTATTGTTACAGATAAAATGGTTTGGCCACTTGATAAGACAGAATGACCAAAACAAAGACAGTGAGCCTTTCTTTAATTAAGTTAGAAGAACACCAGACTCAAGGGTCAACCACACACACACACACAAAATGAATTGATGGATATTAGAAACATTAGGAAACATAACTGCAGAAGAATCCCAATAGAGGACCAAAAGACTGCAAATTATATATCTCCTCTCCTGAAGTGCAAAAGAGGAAAAGGAATTTACAGTGAAAATTATAGATGAGAAATGAGGTAAGAATCTTTAGAAGTACAATGTGAATGTAAAGTTTTCATTGTGAGAAATGTTCAGTAAAAAATAATGATAACTGAAGTGGGTTAGATCAGTTGGAAGTACAATGTAAAGATGTTTTGATTAGGAGGGAATGTTAAATAACAAAATGTAAAGGACTGTTAATAATGTACACTTGTATATCATGAATTGGAAGGTGGATACAATTCTTTGGAAGGTTTAAAAATATAAATTTGCAGCGAGATAGTGAGCAAACATAGCAGAGTTTCAAGTGTTGGTTTAAAGTAGATGTGAACATGTGCAATTTCAGTCATGTATTGAGTAAACATTAACAACAATAAAGACAAGTGGAACAATATTAAAACAGATAAGTGGATTTAAATATTTGGGAATATTGATAACCTCAAATGGTAGATCTACAACAGAGGTCAGATGCAGAATGGCTCAGACAAAATCAGCTGTAACAAAATTGAGGAAGTTACTGTACAATCCATTTTTGACAATAAAAACAAGAAAAAGAGTTATTAAATGTTATGTAGAACCAGTCTTAATGTATGGATGTGATTCACAGACAACAGACAAGAGAATCACTGGAGGCTGTAGAAATGTGGTTTTACTGAAGAATACCATGGACAGACAAGAAGAGAAATGAAAACGTTCTGAAAGAGGCCAAAGCAAAAAGAGAGCTAATTTCCAATATTAGGAAGAAACAATCATCATTTTTGACCATGTAATGAGAAGGGAGCAGCTGGAATATATTGTGACAACTGGGAAAATTGAGGGATGAAAAGATAGAGGGAAGCAAAGAGAAAAGATACCAGACAGCTTAAGAGATTGGCTTGGCAGAAGGTCAACAACAGAAATGATAAATAACTGACAAGTTCGAAAGTTGTGGAGAGACATGATCACCCATGAAAGCAGATATGGTACTTGATGATGATGATTGAGTAAACATTACACAAAATTCCAAGCTGTGTTACAAGTAGAAATAATCATAGATTGTAGGAAGTAACTACATGAATGGATTAACAAATTAAGCTTTTGTTGAAGAATAAATGTCCAGGGACAATTCAAGTGTTTTGTAAACAAATAGTAGACTAGTTTAGGGCACATAAAGCAAGTGTAGCCTTCATTGCACTTGGAAAAATATGGAAATCAAAATAAATTAGGTTATGTATGAAGATACAAAATTTCAACTCTAATGTAGTATCAGTCCTTTTATATGGATGTGAAACATGGAGACCAACAAAAATGACAGTCACAAAAATACAGACTTCCATGACTAGATGCTTGCTCACAATAAAAGGGTGAAAATGGCAAGACAAAACTACTAACTTAAAACTATGGGAAAGAATGAGACAGACACTAATAGATAAAGAGATACAGCAAAGATGATGGCACTGGATAAGACAGACACACAGGAAGCCAACGTATTACATGACAATCCCTTTTTTTGGAATTCCCAGAGACTAAGGGTAATGCCAAAATATACTTGGAGAGGGCAAGTGGAAGTAAAGATGGGAAAGACATGGAGCAGCCTTGCGAGAATGGCACCAAACAGGATGGCTTGAAAAGTGTTTGTTGAAGACCTGTACTCCACAGAAAGTTGGAAGGTAGAAGAAGACGAATAAATGCCAGAGTAGCAAATACGTATATTTTGTTCTGAACTGTGAATGCTGAAATATTTATTCTACTAGAACTTTCTGACATGATACGCCTTTTCAGGGCACACTTTTTAGCTAAAATGACCTAAATCACTTTGACACATATTAGCTCCTAATATGACGCAAATGAGCCCCATCTCCTGGCAAAAGTTTCTTCAAATGTTTTTAGCCTACATTCAGGGCTGTTGTCTAAACAGCTTTCATTAGATTTTCCTGCTATAGAAACAATTATTGTTTATATAATACTGACATCTGTTGTTTCAGTTCCATCTCACAAGTTTGCTAAAATAATAATTGCTGCATTATAGTCCAGTGTTTATAACTCATTTCTGCCAGTGCCACGAGCACAAAAATATATATCAGCTTTAGATGCAATTTAACAACATTGAAACGATTTTTAAAAATGATGATTTTCACTTTTAAAACAAATGCCTAAGAAGAATACAATGGAATGAACTGAACACTGATATAGAGATAACATGCAACCATCAGTCTCATCCACAATTAGGAAGAGAAGGACATATGCTGAGAAGAGACATCAAGAGAATTCTGAAACAGGTTCTTCTATGGGAAACATCAGGATACAGAAAAAGAGGAAAACATAGAGATACTAAAAAGAACACTTATAAGAGAAAAGTTGGCAGGCATAGACTCATTAGGTAAGATTGAACAATTCACCAAGAATAGAGATGGATGATGAAAAATACTACAAACCCTATGTGATGTCTAACGGCACAGGAAGGATCAAGATCAATATCGTATAAAGAAATAAGCTTCAAAATGTTAATAAATATGAGAGATTAGATATCATGAAATAAGCTGATCGTAAGATATTATTAATATCACTTATGAACACCGGTGCGACCAGCACAGAAACATAGGTAGGGAACAGGCAAATAATTGCAGGGCTGCGGTAAAGCTGGTAGCAGGAGCGAGTAGTGGGGTGTAACATACACCCATACAAGGTATTGTGACAACTTTACAAAAAAGGAGCATAACAAAATACTGACATTTCAGCCTACATGTGGCCTTCCTCAGAAAATGAGAGCATCACAAACGAACAACGAAATAAAGATATACTCCACTACATCTTGGATGAGTGGGATGGGTAAATCAAGGAGAAATAAAAAGAGAGGATAAGAGATGAAATGATGGAACGAAAGAGAAATGTGCTACATATAGGAGGGTACAAATATTACAAAAACAGATCTTCTCCTAATGCAAATTTCACAAAATTAAAGCACTAAAACAAATTATGACTTTTCACTTTTACTCACAGAAATTATTAAGCTGTACTACTGTAGAAGCAAATCTAGATTTAAAATGTTAATGTGAGAGATTAAATGTCGTGAATTAAGCGGATCGTAATATAAATTGTATAGTCCAGGTGTAGTCTGTTTTAGAAGTGGTGGGCTAGACAAACATTCCAGTCAAATGGGAAGGGAATTCTGTATTTGACGTCATGACTGCATGAGACTGCATTAGGTTTTAAAGAACAAGCGTTCAGATGTGCAAGGTAGACAAAGGGAGGCTACTATTAATGAGATCCAACTAGATAAGAGCACGACAGGTGATGAAGCTACAATCTATAGGTATAGGCTGTGAGAATTTGGAATAAGCATGTTACAAGTAAAGAGGGAGGGACACAAGGTGAGAATTAATGCTCTTCATTTCCCATTTATATATTGGGCACGTGATGAGAAGAGATAATAATCAAATAGCAAAGCAAGCCCTCCAGTGGGAAACAACAGGTAGAAGGAAAAGAGGCTGACCCAGAGAAACATTGCGAAGAACATTGATCAGAGAGGCAAAGCTGGAGGAATCAGCTCCCTCAATGAGATCGAGCTGCTTGCATAGAATAGAGACAAATGGCGAGATTTGATAAAAGATCTTTGCAAGGATTGAGACTGCTAGAAAGAAAATTTTCAAAACAGGGAAAGAGTATCTGAGTATCTATGCCCAATGGGCTGGTTATGACTCAAAAGTTTGATAGATAGATATATTTTCCATCTCCTGAAATGGACTAATAACATCCAGTATTCTCCAGAGTACAATGAGGCTCATTCTTTGAACTAATGAACAAATTATCAACTTTTGGACCAGGGTTGCCCTGCAGTGGATCCCATCTCACTGTGAAATACCAGGAAATGAGAAAGCAGATCAGTTGGCAAAGGAAGGTTCAACAGGCACACAACTAGATACACCGGTTACATACCATCATAAGAAACAGATAATCAAATCAATCAGAGGACCACAAGCCCCAAATCAGGATGCCTTTCATAATATGAATAGATATGAACAAGTTATCATTATACGCCTCAGAACAGGACACAATCGACTCCATAGTCACATGTATACAAAATTCAAGATCGGCACCTCAACTACTTGTACATGTGGACAGGCGCCCAGGACTGCTGAATACATGCTTCAAGACTTCACTGAATATAGTAGACTGAGGAAAATCTATTGGCCCATAGATACAACACTACAGACAAAACTATATGGGCCACTGCAAGAATTACAAAAGACAGTAACATTTATACAGGAAACGACATTGCAGATATAGACAATACTTAAGGCGAACGAAAGATAGATAGATCAACTTTTGGACAAATTGTAACCCTTTGCAGTCTGTAGTGGACATTGTGGATTAGTGCTGGAAAGTAAGGGAATACTCTGATTTATTTTGTTCCTAATCTAATGGAAACATTCAAATAAATAATTCTTTATATTTAATTTTAAATGCCAGAACAAATAATTCATCACTAACTTCTGGAAGAAAACATTTTTGGCAGTGTTATGGGAAGAGGGACAACTGAAACATTGTGCTAACCGGACACAAATTTGAACAAGGAAGAGGGACAACTGAAACATTGTGCTAACTGGACACAAATTTGAACAAGGAAGAGGGACAACTGAAACATTGTGCTAACCGGACACAAATTTGAACAAGGAAGAGGGACAACTGAAACATTGTGCTAACTGGACACAGATTTGAACAAGGAAGAGGGACAACTGAAACATTGTGCTAACTGGACACAAATTTGAACAAGGAAGAGGGACAACTGAAACATTGTGCTAACTGGACACAGATTTGAACAAGGAAGAGGGACAACTGAAACATTGTGCTAACTGGACACAAATTTGAACAAGGAAGAGGTTGAAGGAAATAAAAAAAGATACCTGATGTCTTAACTCTTTCCATAAGTTTCGCCACACTGTGCGCTATGCCGATTTCAGTAGTGTGCGTTTCGCCGCATAGTGCGCCATGCTCAATTTTATTAGTGTGAACACCATTAAACCATATTCTATTTACATGTCTTGTATCATCTTGGTATTGGTGGAATCTAATACCTTGTTCAATTACCTAAGAATTCTTGTATAATATGTTATATGTTAGATAAATATAGACATGTAGATTGATTCTTAAAACCATGAAAAATTTTGTCTCTGAAATCTCTTTTGTTGCATCGATAAAAAGCTTCCGTACGGAAAGAGTTAAGACAATGACATGGTACAAGTTAACAACAGAACTGATAAAACTGTAGAGGTTAAGAATAGACATGGTCTCCTTGCGCCAGTTCACATGGGATGATAATTATAAATACTGGTAACAGTTTGCTTGCTTATTATGAGAGAGGTTCTGTTTCCCCATTATATTGACTGTACTTACTCTCATTGGAAATATATACGCACGCACACAGAGAAAGAGAGAGAGACAGAGAAGTGTTATTTCAGACTGCTGTGGACTATGGACCTAGTTATCAATGCTAACATGGATTCAGTAACAAAGTAGTTAAAATTAACTGATATTAGACCAAGGAGATTGTTGATTATTGTTAATACTTTATAGAATTGCTAAATATCCCGACCTCTCAGTTTCCCTTCAAATATATTTCTTTAATAGCTTGAGATAATTTTCTGATTTTATTCCAGGAAAATGTTACCAGTAGTGCTAATTTTAAAAGAAATGTAACAGTAAAAAAAAAAAAAACATGATATTGCTGTGAGCATGCGGCCATGATGTATGGCCTCAGATACGTGACCAGTGCAGTGGCAATTTTCACTGACAGTTGTAGTGTTTCTATGACAATCCATATATTCAAATCATGAACAATTAAGTGTATAAGATATATGAGAAGATATATGTGTGGTTATGTTAACCTACTTATGCAAATCTTTAACTGAAGTACAATGTTAAAAAGTAAAATAAACAATAAATATTTTTAATAATTGAAATACCACATTAAAATATTTTGACAAACAAGCAATATATGTTCATTTTACAACACAGATAATTTTGTTTTGTGGTTTTCTGGCTTTGAATTTTTCAGATAAGCTTTTTCTAAATGATGTATGCAGTAACTTGTTAAACCCCCTTATATGGGATTCATCAAGTATAAAGATGGGAAATAGCCTAGTCTATCTTGCTCTATCTATTGTCCTTTCGAGCCGAAGACGGCACATAGGACAGAACCACAATCTCAAAAACAGAAACCTTGCGTGCCAAAATGGCACATATTGCAGAGATGCACTGCTCTAAAATATATGGCGCTGTTTCCATAACAATACTTTTTACAATGACAGCTTGTTAAGCCATCGATCAACCTCCTTCGTCGCCTCTTACGACATGCCTTGGAGGTCACAGTGTCACTATTCTTTACTTCCCTCATAATGAGGCCCCGGTAACACACGGGTTATAAAGGATTGATAATAGTAAGGTTGATCTTAATGTGATGAAAGTTAACTTTTAATGTACCTAATTATAATAAAAGGACAGTTGTTGTAGATCCAAACGTCTTATTGACAAATTTGTTATGAACAAATATAATATGACAGTTGTAACCAGTCTAAATCAGTCATTCTATGTTGAACAGCTTTTGTATGAGCATAGCTCTTTGTCTAAAAATGTTCGTTTAAATAATGTGCATGTACAAAGAAGCAATGGGTTGTTCCTATTTGTGGTCATGGTAAGAGCAATTTCTGAGTGGATTTGAAAAATATCTTTCATCCTTAATTTACATTTGGTCACCGACTACCTCAGTCACGGGCACACAGCCTGACAAATAACTATAGTTTTACAGTTCAATCATGGTTGTTTTTTTTGTGTGTGAATCACTTTCATATTTGATAGTGAGTGTCTTGACCACACTGTAATTTTTGTGTGTAAATTATTCACTTATTGATGTAACGTGACTTAATTGTGAAACTTAGGGCATCATTCAACAGAATGTTGTGAAAATATGTGATGTGCTTTCTGCAAATATGCCAAAGCCAAGAATGGGAAATTTGAGATTTTCATCATGTGCATTTTGGAAATGTCAGTTTTATGGTGATAATTTGATAGTTTCAGATTTTTTTTTGAACGATTTCTAATTGTTAGATTTTAAGGTTTTGGAAATAATAGACATTAAGGTAAATGCTATGAAAAATATCAGATTTGAAGGAGCAAAAGTTACCAAAAAATTTAGATTTCGAAGCAACGTTAGTGAAAGTGTCAGATTTTAGATGGAATGATTAAAATGCAATATTTTCAAGTTAATAATGTGAAATTGACATATTTTTACAATGATTTATAGGCGGGAAAATATATATATATATGACTTCTGTGTCGGTGTTAGAACTTCTGTGTCAGTGTTAGAATTAATAATAAAATGCTCACAGAAGAACAAAGTGAAAATGTATAATGTGTTTTCATTTGAAAGTGTCAGATTTAATTTGTAATTTTGAAATGTCAATAACATTTATTTTGTGAAAATCTAACTGTACAGTTATTTAACAGCTTACTTTTATGAAAATATATGTATTTTAAAAAGTTTTTTTTTTTTTTTGGTGTGTTTATTTTGATACAGACAAATATATATATGGTGACGACGGCGTCAGTCACTGTTCTGTAAATATTTGTGAATTAAAGCGAATGTGGTGACAATCTCAATTTTAAAATGGATACATGGAAAATATATATCTTTGTACGATGCTGTAAAGGATACATAGGAAATGTTTGCTTAAAAATATTGTGGCTTTCAGTTAAGTGTAACTCCATCCTAGTAGATGTCAGTGATAAGATCAAAACACATTAAGCTAACCTGCTGTATCTTTATGTGCTAGATAAAATGTGTGCTATATGTCTGGGAGTCTCCAAAGAAATCATCAAATCCTTCAAGAGTTATATCTCTGCTATCTGTTTACCTGTCTAATATGGGAGTCGCTGTACACAAAATTAAAGAGTTAGAAACCTAATTACTTGTGGGTTCAGATAATTTGTGCCTGTTTATTGTGCAATGTTTTCAGCATGATGCACTTTAAAAGGAAATGTACATATAGACTTCAATTTTGGTGAACCATGTCCACAGATATTGGTCCAACAAAGAGTTGCAGCAGCTGCCATTAATGGTGGAATGACATTTGTGAAAGCTCCCCATTGGTGAAATAACAAAACTCCCCATTGGTGGAATAACAAAACTCCCCATTGCTGGAATAACAAAACTCCCCATTGGTGGAATCATCATCAAGTGCCATTTATGCAACAAAGGTTGGCTACCATGGATCACCATTACACTCTATTTCTTGCTTTGATGGTGCTTGTTGTCATAGATTGACTTGTCCATCTTTTGATGTTACTCGTCCATGTTAGTCTTGGTCTGCCTCTTTTACCTTGTATTTTCCCTTCCAATATTACTTTTAGTAGGCTGTTGTGTCTTTTAACGTGCCCCAAAAATTCCATTTTTCTTGTCTTAATTGTATTTAGTAGTTCTCTTTTTATTTTTAGTTGTTTTAAAACTTTATCATTTGTTTTCTTTTCTTTCCATCCAATTCTACCTATTCTTCTATAAATCCACATTTTAAAGGCTTCAATTTTCTGTTGTTTTCTTATCTACTGTCCATGATTCTGCACCAAACAGGAATATTGAGATGTAACATTTTGCTATTCTTAGCTTCAGCCCTACTGTTATTTGTTTTGTTGTTAGTATATTTTTCATGGCATTAAAATTACTTTTTGCCATACCTATTCTTTTGTTTATTTCAATTTTACATTTTTCATCATTCGTTATAGTATGTCCAAGGTAGTTGTAGCTCTGAACTGTCTCCAGATGTATTCCTTCAACTGTAATATTTATTTGTAGGTCTTGAGAATTTTCTTTGTTTATGTTCATAGTTTTAGTCTTTTTGATATTCATATCTAGTCCATATTTTTTGCTTGTTAAGTTTATCAAAGTTAAGCAATTGTTGTAGGTCTTTAGGATTTTCTGCTAGTAGAACAGCATTATCAGCATATCTTAGGTTATTGATTATCTTTCCATTAATGTTTAGGCCTGACATCTCTGAGATGTTTTTCAAGATTTGCTCAGTGTATAAATTGAACAAGCTTGGTGATAGGATGCATCCTTGTCTTACTCCTTTTTATATCCATGGGTGTAGAGTTTTCCTTGTTATATTTTATTATTGCTGTTTGCTCCCAGTACAAATTACATATTAGTCGTATGTCTGTGTCGTCTAGATTTATATCCTTTAGGCAGTCTATAAGTTGATTATGGTGTATTCTATCGAAAGCTTTGGTGTAGTCTATGAAGCAGGCATATATTGGTTTGTTTACTTCTATGTACTTTTCAATCAATGTTCTCATGCTAAATATGGCTTCTTTTGTGCCACTGTTTTTCCTGAATTCAAATTGTTGCTCATCTAATTCAGTATTGATTTTATTCTGAATCCTTCCCTGTGTAACTTTTAGTAAATTTTTGTTACCTGGCTCATTAGGCTTATTGTTCTAAAATCACTGCATTTAACTGCACCATTCATTGGTAGAATAACATTTGTGAAAACTCCCCATTGGTGGAATAATATTTGTGAAAACTCCCCATTGGTGGAATAATATTTGTGAAAACTCCTCATTGGTGGAATAATATTTGTGAAAACTCCCCATTGGTGGAATAATATTTGTGAAAACTCCTCATTGGTGGAATAATATTTGTGAAAACTCCTCATTGGTGGAATTATTTTTGGAAAACTTTCTACTGTCTTATGCTGCTGACCAAGGTATTGCTTTCTCTAGTCTAATGAAGGACACATTATTTAAAGGTCCCACCCATAAAGTCCACTAAGGGACACATTATTTAAAGGTCCCATAAAGTCCATTGAAGGGACACATTATTTAAAGGTCCCACCCATAAAGTCCACTAAGGGACACATTATTTAAAGGTCCCATAAAGTCCATTGAAGGGACACATTATTTAAAGGTCCCACCCATAAAGTCCACTAAGGGACACATTATTTAAAGGTCCCATAAAGTCCATTGAAGGGACACATTATTTAAAGGTCCCACCCATAAAGTCCACTAAGGGACACATTATTTAAAGGTCCCATAAAGTCCATTGAAGGGACACATTATTTAAAGGTCCCACCCATAAAGTCCACTAAGGGACACATTATTTAAAAGTCCCATAAAGTCCATTAAAAGGACACATTACCTAAGGGTCTTATAAATCTCACAATTTCTGTTGTGTGAGTGATAGCAACAAAAAATATTAGTATAAACCCTCAATTATGATACCTATCAGTGACTGACATATTTGTGAAACTGTAATAAAAATTACTACCACTTAAATGAAACGGTAGGTACTTTAAAAATATAATTTTATCAGAACTTTTGAGCAACAGCCATGTGTTCACACTAGGTGAGACACATGGACTTGGATTGCCTGATGATTATGACCTGAGTTTGACCTGATGGACTGGACAAGTTAAAACATCTGTTGGTACAGTAGCTGTACACCAATAGAAACAAATCCAACACTTAAGGCTCACCAGAAGTAATAATTAGGAAGCTAGGGGGGAAATGATGTTTGACCACAGCAACATGTCACACTTTGAATAATTTTTCTTTTACTTTGCGGTAATTTTTACAACAGTATCGTAATCTAGGGTTAAAGCAATTTGGGTTACCTTGGACTCCCCATTTAGTAATGGCTTTGAATGCCTGGACTATCCATGTTTACTCGAGAGTGAACATTCCCACCACTCACAAAAAAAAAATAGACAATCATTCTCTGTAGTTTGAATCTTACATGTTGGTCTTTCTGTTTCTTAGGTCATGGAATTGATTTCAGGAAAGATACCATGTCAGAAGTGAAAAGAATCTTTGGTTTGTCTTTAGCATAAAGTTACTTTTATTTGACTGTATATATTATATTTTTTATATGACATATTTACTAGATTACTAAAGTGATTCATCAGCCAGTGGACTTTTGCATTTTCATCCATTGTCTTGTAGTTGTACTGGTCTTGTTTAGTGAACAATTGTCATGTAGTGATGTCTGCCAGTGTTTGTGAGTTGTTTTGTTTCATTATAAATAATTCTTGACAAATGCTTGAAAAAAACAATTAAAGTGCATGAGTAAAGAGATGATGCCAGGCATCACAAAAGGATCTTCTTCATTCTGCAGTTTAATCTGTCTATCCAGTATTGACAAATTCAGTTATGAGAGAAGCTACTCAGTAAAACAGCATCCAGCACAAGATACTAATATATTACCAATCTACTGACAATTCATGATTGCTAGCTACCAGCCTTCTGTCAAGATTGAAAAAGGCAATACAATAGTCATACACAGATTGAAAAGATGTTCTTTTCAACAATAAAAAATATACAGATTGATCGACAAATTTAGATTAGGGAAACATTGTATCTCTTTGAGACATGATATCTATTCCCTTATTTTATTTTAAGTGGTCTTGTTTCTACATTGAATAGTATGTACTGCACAAACTTAAGATAGGTACCTCTAGTCTATGCCACTGCACCCTATCATATATGACAGCAAAGTACATTCTGCATGACTGCCCACAGAAGCACAGAGATTGCAGACTGTTCTGAATTCTGTTCTTAATGAGTCATGGTTGCCAAAGAAGTCTAAGAGCAAATTTATGTAATATTTGTCTGTAGTTTAAATGACTTCAGTGGAGCTTCTTGTCTTTGACATTTTTCATTTGATTTTGTGTTTGATCCTGTTTTTACTTTATATACAGTTAAAGTATCATTGTGATTATTGATTATAGAAATTACTATCTCTTTGATCTGATTCTTGTGTCAAATTAGTAACCATTATGGTAGTCAGTAATTTCATATATAGAAACAACAACATTAGACAAGAAAACAGAACAAAGAATTGAAGCCTTTGAAATGTGGATATATAGAAGAATAGGTAGAATTGGATGGAGGGAAAAGAAAACAAACGATGAAGTCTTAAAACAACTAAAAATGAAAAGAGAACTACTAAACACAATTCAAACAAGACAAATGCGATTTTTGGGCCATGTTAAAAGACACAACAGCCTACTAAAAGTAATCCTGGAGGGGAAAATACAAGGTAAAAGAGGCAGACCAAGACTAACATGGATGAGTAACATCAAAAGATGGACAAACCAGCCTATGACAACCTGCACCATCAAAGCAAGAGACAGAGCAGAATGGTGCTCCATGGTAGCCAACCTTCGTTGCGGAGATGGCACTCGATGATGAATTTCATAACATGTAATGAAGCAAGAATGTGGAGATTCCACAATACAAACTATCATCATTTAGAGGTGAATTGGTCACTTCTGTTCATTGCTTGTCCTATTTTCATGAGTCAGGTACTCATTTATAGCTAACTGGTAGATTGATCTGATGAGATGCTGTTCCTGTTAGATCTTGTCACATCTGTACTAGTAATTAGGCAGCCTTATTAAAGAGGGACATCATTCTGATGTAAACTGCTAGTATTACCATGTGATGTGAAGAGTCCACTAGGTAAGCCCTCACATGGGAATTAGAGGGTTACAGAAAAAGAGGCAGACTAGAGAAACAATAAAAGGTGCACTTAGGTGGGTTGCATTTCAGATAATGAAAAACATCTTATGCAACAAGTCTATGTCGATAGAAGTGAGAAAGAGAGTTCTGACCTATGGAAGTAAATCATGGACTGTAGATAAACTAATAAAAAGACAATTAGAAGCCACAGAGATGGAATTTCTCTGAACAATGTTGAATGTTCGCTAGACAGCTAAAAAGACCAATGAGGAAATTCTCAAAGAGGCCAACACAAAAAGGGAGCTCCTAAAAAACATCAAATAGAAACCATCAACATTTTTCGGGCACATGAGAAGAGGAAATTTGGAATACTTGGCTACAACAGTAGGCATCAGCTCCCTTGCTGAAATTGAGTGGTCCCCAGAACGGGTACGTATATAGAGATACAAGGTGGGTCCTGTGCAAGGTCTAACACTTGATAAAAAAATATCATTGGACACAGTCTAGAATTTCGACCCCCCCCTGTATGTACCATCTTCTACTCAAAAAGGACCATATATAGATTAATGAAAGTTTCTCATTGTCTGGTTTTATTTCTTACCTCAGTGAATATAGCATGCAATAGATTAATGAAAGTTTCTCATTGTCTGGTTTTATTTCTTACCTCAGTGAATATAGCATGCAATAGATTAATGAAAGTTTCTCATTGTCTGGTTTTATTTCTTACCTCAGTGAATATAGCATGCAATAGATTAATGAAAGTTTCTCATTGTCTGGTTTTATTTCTTACCTCAGTGTATATAGCATGCAAGCAAGTTCTTCATGTTTTGATCCCATTCTCTTTTAGGCAGTCCCATTTTTATGGAACTATATCCTTTATTTTTTTTTTTTTCGAAACCTCTTGCATTTGATGTAACCAAAGTATATATGAGTTCTCTTTGCTTAACTCATTTTTAGTATGCAATAAGCTTAAATGAAGCTGTTATTTGATTGTTTTGGAAAACAAATTTTGTTTGCAAAGGATGCTTATTATGCCCATGGAAAAATGTAAATCTCAAGACTTAATTATTATATTAAGGGATTTCAATGTAAAGATAGGAACAGCTAAAGTGCACAATGTAACTGGAGGACATAGTCTAGGAGAGACAAATGACAGAGGGGATAGATTGGGCAAAGACACATGAAATGATTATAGGTAATACCTGGTTCAAGCAACACCCTAGATAATTATCTATCAATCTATTGACCTTTCGAGTCTAGCCGGCCCATAGGGCGTAGACCAAGATACTCCTTTTCTTATCTAAATTTTTATTCTTTTAAAGATATTTGATCAAATCTGGCCATTTGTCTCTTTTCTGTGCCAGCAGCGCTATCTCATTGAGGGAGCCGATTCCTGCTGCTCTTGCCTCTCTCATCAATGTTCTTCTCAGTGTCTCTCTGGGTCTTCCTCTTTTCCTCTTACCTGTTGTTTCCCACATGAGGGCTTGCTTTGCTATTCGGTTATTAATGTAATCAATAGATAATTATAGACATGGCAAAATCCAGATAACAAAGTACACAATCAAATCAATTTTATACTGGCATAGAGAAGTTTCAGGAATGTTCTAACACCTGTTAAAACAGGAGCAGATTGCAATAGTGACCATGTACCAGTAGTTGGGAAAATGGGGAAAAAACTGCAGAAGACACAGAAATCCCAAGAAACATGAAATTACAACTAGACATGCTTAGAGTAGATAGAAGACAAATGAGTGATAAGTACAGCATGATCATACAAAATAGATAAATGATAAAGAGAAAATACTAAACATTGAAGAGCAGTGAGAAATGCTCAAACAATCAATTCACCAAGCAACAAAATAAGTAATACCAGTGACTAAAAGAATCAAGAAAAAAATGGATGACAGAAGAAATACTAGAACTTATGGATAGAAGATAAAAATATAAGAATGAAGAAGTGACATATAAAAGAGTGCACACAGAAATCCAAGACAAAAACGCAGAGAAGCAAAGGAAGGATGGTTAAAACAGAAATGTGAAGAAATGGAAAATCAACAAAAGAAAGCCAGCACAGAATTTATGCACAATCATTAAAATGAATTAACAAGAAGACAATAAGTCAAAAGTTTCAGGAAAATGTGTGAAATGAAAGGAAATATAATAATGGGACAGAAGATAATGGAAAGATGGACAGAATATATCAAACTCTATGATGATGAAAGACCTGAGCTAAACAATTCAAGCAAGGACACAGGACCACCAATAATGCAGAATGAAGTGGAGGAGGCCATTCAACACATGAGAAGAGGCAAAGTTGCAGGTCCTGATAATAGGATCTGAGAATTATAAAAAACACGGATTGTGAACAAATGGCGGACATAAGAATTAGCAAGCAAACAGGACAGTTCCAATATAGAAAACAAGGAGTCAGACAAGGCTGTTCTGTCACTGGATTTGTTTCCACTTTATATGGCTTTTGGTGTCTTGACAGACGGTGGTAGTTAGCAATCATGATAAGTTAGTAGTTTGGTACAAATGTTAGTGTCTTATGTTGGATGGTACTTTGCTGATTAGCTTCTCTCTGCCAATATTGGATACACAGATTCGGCCACAGAGCGTATGTATTCGTGATGTATTCACTTTACAGCGAAAATATTATTAGATGAATAGGAGACAAAAAAGGAATTGAAGTCAATGATCACAACATAAACAATTTGCGATATGCGGATGACAGTCTTAATAGTAGAGACGGAGAATGAATTATAAGAAATGATAGACAGAATAATAAAAAAAAAACAAGAAATGTTTCAGTCTGAATAGTAAGAAAATAATATCATATTGAAGATATTGGTCATATCAAAGAAACAATTATCACCATAATGCAGCATTAAAATAAACAGGACAAACCTTAAACAAGCGCAACACGTCAAATACTTGGGCACAATAATACCATCAGATGAAAGATGCACTACAGAAAAAATTTTGGCTAAGGCCAAAATCACATTTCAGATAATGAAAAACATCTTATGCAACAAGTCTATGTCGATAGAAGTGAGAAAGAGAGTTCATTGGTACTATATACAGTGATTTCTGACCTATGGAAGTAAATCATGGACTGTAGATAAACTAATAAAAAGACAATTAGAAGCCACAGAGATGGAATTTCTCTGAACAATGTTGAATGTTCGCTAGACAGCTAAAAAGACCAATGAGGAAATTCTCAAAGAGGCCAACACAAAAAGGGAGCTCCTAAAAAACATCAAATAGAAACCATCAACATTTTTCGGGCACATGAGAAGAGGAAATTTGGAATACTTGGCTACAACTGGCAAAATACAGGGAAAGAGAGATTATGGACGACAAATAGAGAGCATACTAGATAACTTGGTATTATGGCATAGAAGAATCAACAACTGAACTGATATGATGCACTGTGGATAGAAAATTGTGGAAGGACATGATTGCCTACATCTGGTATGGCACATGATGATGACTATAGTGATACTAAATATTATTTCAAACTTTTACAGCATTGTATGTTATGGAATGTTTAATATATCAACACAGGCAATAACATTGATATCAGCACATTTTAAAAACAGTAACAGAAATATTAGAAGTAATGTGAATAGTAATATTCTCGGAATAGTATCATTCTACCGGAAGCCGTTGGTTGGGATCGAACCCTACCTCTTGTCCTTTGTAGTCCAGTTTACTAACCACTGAGCTATCGGTGCTCCCTCATCAAAGCTATAATGATACTAAACGTTTTAATAATAACCATAAACATCATGCATTATATTATTTTTCATATTTGTATTTTTAAACATTTCATTTGAAAAAATAAACAAATTCACAGAGGCTTATATTCTATAAAGATGTCTTTGATGCCTTGGTGTAACTTCCAACTTAAAAATTGTACATAAAACAGTAGTAATATAACTACTGGAATCCGTCCACATCAACATTGCTCTCAAATTCAAATGACTGTCGCTACTTTGTGCTAACATAATGCTGTATTTCTTTGTAAATAAATCATGGTATTTTTTAGAACACATTTTATTTACAAACTCAGATACTTTCTAAATTATGCGTGTTGTCTAGCTAGAAGCTCTTCCTGTACCCCACTTCCAGTAGTCATCTGAGCCTGTAACACGTTGCATATAAGCCCAGTACTTTTGCCCTTCTGAATGGCTGCAGTGAACTTGCATTAGGTGTATGTATTTGGGCAGCCTGAATTAATCTCTTTGGTGTGATGGCTTCTAATGCCAGAGCTATTCTGGGTTCTACTGTATGGGGGTTAAAAGGATTGTCAGCCTTCATGAATATGTAATATGACATTGATGATATCTTTTAGCTGTGGGCTGATTGCTCATACAGAGACTGATGTGTTCCTCATTTGTTTTGCCATTGTGTATGAGTTGTTTAGCTGTTGTATAGAGTGTGTTGTCTGTGGTAGCATGTTTTCGGAGCAGCAATAATGGAATATAAAAAACAGTTCAGGCAAATAGAACAAACACTGAAATATTTGTCTTCATTTTAATTATCATAAATACTGGAGTTTTCTTCTTTCAATTTTATTTATTTACTAACATTGTAATTGCTTATTGTTGATTGTTTGTTTAGCTCACTTTGTAAATTGCAAGTGAGCTTAGTGAGTGTTATCTTTGATCTATGGGTTGTGTATGTGGATCTGTGTTTTAGTTCCCACCTCCATGTAAGTGGCAGGATTCAGCATCTGATATTATCTGAATGAGATTAAACATGTTTTTGTACTATTTATTTTAATTAGATTTTTTTTTTTTAACTCGTGAACAAAAAATAATAATAATTGAAAAGTGCCAGTTATGTGGGGCTGGTGCACTATATTTTTATATGGCCGTTGGCACATTTATAGGTGATGTAGTTAGTGTTGTGGTGGCCGCCTTACTTTTCTAGAGAAAATCTCTGCTACCCAATTTAACAGGCTTGATTAAGGACTAGATATCTAGAGGTATGACATCAGCCCTCTGGATATGGAGTTTGAATCCCACCATGGGCGATGGGAATTTTTCATTCTGAATCCATGGTTTCATCATGGCCATACCCTCTCCTGGTTTCCTGGTAGTGAGATCCAATGCCTAGCCCTATCAGATGATGGTGGAAAACAGAAGGTCCCATGTACACATTAAAAACCTGTGGCAGTTGAAAGTTGAAAAAAGCAGGTCTTAATGATAGCTGATCAGGTCAGACAAATTATGAAGCAAATCTAGCTGTGCCAGAAATGAATGTGTCTGGCTGAAAGGTGCAGATAACATGGCTTTGCTGTAAACTAGCAACACATCACATCCATGCTGACATAATGGGTGAACATAATGGGGAGAGAACTGGCTTGATGAACCTCAGAATTGTGGTGTTGCTGGAATAAAATGTGCTCTATTTGGGAATTGAACTCGAAACCCACCTGAACAGTACTTCGAGCTCACTAGACGCCATGTACCCACAGCTATACTCAAGATAACATGAAAAGAAAGGAAAATGCAGGAATATTTAACAATTTTCTATTTATTAAACATTTAGTGCAATTTTTATTGTCACATTGAAGTACATCCACCATCATCCTCAGTTTTACAATGAAAAAACATATCAATCAAAAACACAAAATATTTTGAGTTTTATTTTGTAAAATTAAATGGTTATATCTAGTATTGAGCTGAAACTGAATGATTTGGATTAATATTTCTGATGTGATTCTGACATAACCTTTTATATGTAAATGCATTGAATTTGGTTTATTTTTGGGATCACTACAAATAAAAAAATTGTCAATACACATCTAAAAGAACATACAAAGACAAATAATTTGTCCTTGATATCATGATATGATTCAGTCCACTACCTGGACTCTGGTTATTTTATTTTATTCATATTTTCATGACAAGCAACATTTGTGCTCATTTAGGAGTTTTAAAATAAAGAAGAAACTTAGTGGGCACAAACTTAGTGGGTGTGTAAGAGGACTAATCAACCAACACAGAACTGGGAGTCGTCAGTCGCTGGACACTGCCAGACTTGCTGAGAATGTGATCTTAGCACCTATGGACATGTTCGCAGTGCAATGATTATGACCTGCTAATAACTCAATAACTTAAATAAAGAAGAAATGTTTACATTTTGCTGTTTGTTAGTTCAGGCATACTTTGATGCAAATAAATGTATAGTTTTTCTTTGAGTAATAAATAGGGTAAGTAGGCTTAAGGTACTTGTCATTGATGTACATCAGTACCAGTCAAACTAATTAGTCACTGATACAGGCTAGATAAACGCAGTAGTGGGAGGGCTAATGGTGACTGCAAAAACTAATAAAATGAATGTAAGTATAGTCTTCTTCTACCTTTCAGCTCCCTGTGGAGCATAGGTCTTCAACAAACACTTTACAAGTCGTTCTATTTCTTGCCATTCTTTTAAGATCATTCCATATACTTTTATTCTTTTCTTTGACTTGTCCATGTTTGTGAAGTATTTTCGGCTTATTTTTTTAACAGTATGGGATAGCCAGTCCCATGCCCAACCTTCCTTTCGCGCCTCTTACGAACATACCTGGTAGGGTAGAGTGCCACTATTCTTTACTCCCTTTTCGGGCCAAGGCAGCGCACGGGCAAAAGTATAGTAACTAGAACCAAAAGGTTTTGAGACCTATAGACACTGAAGTGGAATGAGATGCAAATAAAAACAGTAACATGGAAACTAACAAATTAATAACAATAGTGGGGTGGGGGAGGTGCTGGTTGGTCTAGAGGGAAGAAACATTTGAATCCTGCCTAAACTTAGCAGACATAAGCAGACAAAAAGATTGTCAGACTCAGAACAGATCTACACAAGAGAGGACTTAGTGACTTTGCAACATGTGACCTTAGAACACATGCTTCAGGACTGCAACACTCTCAACACCCTAAGAACACAAATATGGCCCACAGAAACAACCTTGCATGACATGATAAGTTATGATGAACCAGTGATGACCTCAAATGCAGCCCTGTTTGTGACCCAGGCTGGTCTAAATGTTTGATAGTTGAAGAAGAAGCTTGCCACAGATAGTGGCAATGTTTTCTTTGAGTCTGTGTTTCCTTGTGGCTTTACCCACCCCTGAGTAGTGAAATCTGATTTCTAAACATTTAGGGTAATGGTGAAAAATAGAGGTCTCATGTGTGCTTTAAAGAACACATGGCAGTAAATAGTTGAAGAGAGTAGGTCCAAATCTACTCATTACAGTTACAGCAAGATACACTATAAATGAACAACATACATCATCCACTCTCACTTAACAGGTGAACACTGAAGAACAAGTAATGATTATGAAGCACAAGCAGAAAATTTGAAATTAAATTGTTGGACGACTGACAGCACAATTAAAATTAAGGCAAATGAAAGAATTGTATGAATATGTAATTTCTGTTCTATTCTAATATGCTGTGATGAGTGAATTAGGGATTCCCCGATTGCAATGAAACTGCTTCCATAGACAGACTATGTGTGTGATCTATGTGAATATGTATTAATAGTAAAAGATGTGTGGAGATAAAGAGACCTGAAATGCTATGATAGAACAGTGAGCAGGAAAAATGAGCCAGTGAGGTTGTTTTAATTAGAACAAAATATAAAGTATTCATCACTTATGTGGTGTTATGGTGGTATTCAACACTCTTGTGTTTTAATGACATTTATTTAGACACATTATTTTTACATTTGCTTGTAGTTGTTGCAGACTGAAGTACTAAAATGTTCAATAAGTCAAAGATGTGAATGGGTTTGATTCAGTTGATATTAATGATGACCTTGTGATGTTTGTTTTCAAGTTGGGAGGAGGTACAGACCCATGTTTTGTGTTTCTGCTGGGTGTGTGTGATAGAGATCAGTGGTGTACATTACCTGATAACTTTATTGGGAACACCTTTTGTTCCCATTCCCTCAATTAGCACCACACCTCCCCTGATTGTAAAACAACAGAAATGGAACAATGCTGTAATAGGTAGTGTTTTCTGACCCCGTTTTCTAGTGACTCACTTAGCTGCTGAAAGTCTCCAGCATTGACAGTGACAGACTTGGCTGCTGAAAGTCTCCAGCATTGACAGTGACAGACTTGGCTGCTGAAAGTCTCCTGCATTGACAGGGATTGACTAAAACAACTACCTCTGTAAATCTTCCAGTGGCAGCTGAATAAGACAACTTTCCAAGGCACTTCTGTGTTTTGAGGACTTGTTCACAGTACGAATAAAAACTGTTTCAAACAGACAATTTTCCTGGACACTTCCATGTTTTGAGGACTTGTTCACAGTACGAATAAAAACTGTTTCAAACAGACAATTTTCCTGGACACTTCCATGTTTTGAGGACTTGTTCACAGTACGAATAAAAACTGTTTCAAACAGACAATTTTCCTGGACACTTCCATGTTTTGAGGACTTGTTCACAGTACGAATAAAAACTGTTTCAAACAGACAATTTTCCTGGACACTTCCATGTTTTGAGGACTTGTTCACAGTACAAAGAAAACTGTTCCAAACAGACAATTTTCCTGGAAGTCTTTGGTGTTCCTACATTATTGTTCATTGGGTGCTTCCAGCATTGTTCACTCTCTACTACATTCATACAATCTGCTGATACAAGTTGATTTCAGCAGTAGACCTTGCCAGCTAGAACAAGGAGACTAGTAACATACTGGATGATTTCAAATCCCTTAACTATAATGATCATTGTTGTCTTGCATCTGACTGTGCTAGTCAGTCACAGGGCCAGTGTGTATGATGAGTTGTGTCATGCCTAGAATGTGACTTCTACTTCCTGTGGAGAGTGGGAATAACAACACATGTGTTGTTAGTGTAACACATTGGTTTGTTTCCTGAGGGACATTCTCCATTCAACCTTGTTTTAGAAAAATACCTGCCTGGCTAGCAAATTTAGGGAAAGTCAAAAACAGCAAGAAAGGGCACTAAATGCGGCCTAGCTATGTGAGGTTGAAAACGTTTCACACACACACTCTCTCCTTTGACAATATAAACTGTGTGACTGCCTGTATGCTTCAGATGAGTAACAATGAATCTATAGCCGGCCCACAGGGCATGGACCAAGATACTTCTCTTATCTGAAGTTTTGTTCTAGCAGTTTTCAATTCTTTTAAAGATATTTTATCAAATCTCGCCATTTGTCTCTGTTCTGTGCAAGAAGCTCTATCTCATTGAGGGAGCTGAATCCTGCTGCTCTTGCCTCTCTCATCAATGTTCTTCTCAGTGTCTCTCTGGGTCTTCCTCTTTTTCTCTTACCTGTTGTTTCCCACATACGGGCTTGCTTTGTTATTCGGTTATTATCTCTTCTCATCACATGTAACGATGAATACAGTAAACAAATATAAATAAATCATCATGTACATATGGATTACAAGCAACATTTTAAGAGTAAAAATAAGCTTCCACATTTGCAGAGTTACAGCATCCCAGGGTCATTGTGGCAATGACCTCATAACAGAATACATGTGTTGAAAGAAAACTTGTGGAGAAAAAGATGCCAAAAAAAACCCCCCACAAAAATCTCATGCCATTGTGACACCTTGTAAATATTTGTCAATAAAATGTAACTAGACTGAGATTTATTATTTTTTTTTATGTTTAACTGTGTCCTCACTTTGGGTTGCTCACAAAGAGATTACTACATTTTATTTTTTTTTTAAATCCCCCCACCCTAGGACACAACAAGGTTGTTTTATTTGCTTCAATGTTTTACAGTTCCTGTAATTTGGCTGAATACTGTTTGTCCAACCAGCAATATGCAACAATAGTTTTGATGTGTATAGTGGAAATTATCTGCTTTGATTGCTTCATGATTTACTGCCAATAAACCTAAGTGAAAATACCAAATAATTGCATGTTTGTGTTTAAATCTCTTGTTTGCTATTGTTACTGAAAAGGGGAGGTGGGAGAAGGATGAACACATTGAGAAACTGATGATATTAGAGTTAAAAACGAAATCGAATCACAGATGGCTGTGTTCACTTTCTCTGCAGTTTCGTCTTATGTCGTTTGACGTGTGCGAGGCAGCTTGAAGGTGACGGCATCTATCTTTCTTTGTTTGGGAGATGAGATATTAATTCGGATGATTCCACTGGCACGGGCAATTATGGATTTTTAATTCATTGGCAGTGATACCGAGGCCTATCATAACCATCTGATCATTTTTGTTAATTTAGATGATGTTTCTACAATATACAACAGACAGGTATAGGAACATGCTTAGAAAAGATACTTGGGCAGGCAGTGGAGCGGAAGTGGGGATGACTGCAATGACTTATCTTTTGTGATGTAGTTTTGTGAGCGTCAGTAAAGCAACACCTTGCTTGGCAATGCATCATCGAGTGCCTTCTCAGCAACGAAGGTTAGCTACCAGGGAGCGCCATTCTGCTCTGTCTCTTGCTTTGATGGTGCAGCTTGGGATAGGTTGATTTGTCCATCTTTTGATGTTACTCGTTCATGTTAGCCTTGGTCTGCCTCTTTTACCTTGTATTTTCCCCTCCAAGATTACATTTAGTCGGCTGTTGTGTCTTTTAACATGGCCCAAAAAAGTCGCATTCATCTTGTTTGAATTGTGTGGAGTAGTTCTCTTTTCATTTTTAGCTGTTTTAAGACTTCTTGGCAGTGATCTCTGCAATATGTGCCATTTTGTCACGCAAGGTTTCTGTTTTTGGGATTGTGGTTCTGCCCTATGTGCCGTCTTCGGCTCGAAAGGACAATAGATAGATAGATAGAAGACTTCTTGGCAATACAAGCTGGCTTTAAAAACGACATTGTTATAAAAACAACAATAGATAATTTTACTGTGCAGTAGACATCCAGTACTTGGAGTTTGCACGATAGGCAGTTGTTAAAGCCAAGAGTAAGGAAGCCTTTGCCATGGTACAAATGTCCTAATTGCAAAACATTGAAACAGGACTGGGTTTCTAGAATGTAAGAACTATGAAAACATAAGAGCTCTGGGGGGAAGGCGAAATATGCCAAGATCAACCTGTAGGTGAACATTGAAAATAAAGATGAACAGCATGGACCAGATGGAGGGCACCATGTGAAAGATTGCCAATGACTACACAGGGTGGACAAATTCTGTTGCTGCATACAATATGCTATAAAGTGTATCAAGCACAGACTGCTATTGGTGTGTTGCCGAGGAAAAGGAGTAGATATCAACATTCCTATGCAGAACTGCGTTATTTTGTCACCAATGATTTTGTTTGCTCATTATTTGTCCATGACTCATGTCTATATGACAAAACGAGATATATGTAGCAATGAAAAAAATATTTTTCTCACTTCTGACAGACATTTATTTTGTTGTTTAAAAAATGCTTTTATTTTTTGGTGAAATTAAGATGCACAAATGACCTGGTCTAACAAACAGGAGATAAGTAAAAGTAAAGGCTCCCTCCACACTTTGCTGGGCACATAGGAAGCATGGGGGACCTCTGTAGCCTTTTTGGAAAACCATCCGACTGGGCTATCGACTTTCGAACAACCCATGTTAGATTCCCGCTGGAAGCGGCATGAGTTGTATTCGGGGGGGGGGGGGACCCTGCGGTCCCCCCCCCCCCTTTTTTTCCCAGTCGATGACAGAAATGGGTACCAGGGTAGTGCTCTGGAAAGGTGAGGAATGCCGCCTCGCATCGTGAGTTTCGATGGTTGAAGCAACACTATCCAGAAGTCTCCGAACACTTCTGAATAGGTGGCCGAGCACATATGGGTAAAAAGCTTGCGTGCTAAAACGGCGATTCAAGTCTCGTACTTTACCTATAGGAAATATGGTGTTGGTGAGGATATTTTGTCCATGACCATTGCACATTTTAAAAGTGATGTGGTAAACATCATGCCAGAACCACCTTTAAAGTGATGTGGTCAACATCATGCCAGGCGGACCAACTTTAAAGTGATGTGGTCAACATCATGCCAGGACCACCTTTAAAGTGATGTGGTCAACATCATGCCAGGACCACCTTTAAAGTGATGTAGTCAACATCATGCCAGGACCACCTTTAAAGTGATGTAGTCAACATCATGCCAGGACCACCTTTAAAGTGATGTGGTCAACATCATGCCAGGACCACCTTTAAAGTGATGTGGTCAACATCATGCCAGGACCACCTTTAAAGTGATGTGGTCAACATCATGCCAGGACCACCTTTAAAGTGATGTGGTCAACATCATGCCAGGACCACCTTTAAAGTGATGTAGTCAACATCATGCCAGGACCACCTTTAAAGTGATGTGGTCAACATCATGCCAGGACCACCTTTAAAGTGATGTGGTCAACATCACGCCAGGCGGACCACCTTTAATTCCCACAGAAAACTCTGGTACCCATTATTAGAGTCTTGGTAAAAAAAATAAAGAAATCGATCACTCCTAGGAATTGAACCTTGTCCCTGTTGACCAGGAAACAATAACTCTAGCCACCGGCGATCCTAAGAGATAAGTATATAAAAGTAAAGAGCCTCGTCACACAAAGTGACGTATAGGGAATATGGTGTTAGTGACCATAATCTTTATAGACCTTCGGCACATGATTTTTGGGGTAATGTGGTCGGTATTACGGCAACGCCGCGTTACTTTCCCATACAAAAATGGTATCCATTTAAGGCTGGGTGAACCCGGAATGTGTCGATCAGGATTGAACTCGACTTCTTGTCCTTTGTACCCCAGTTCACTAACCACTGAGCTATCACATCTCCCTAAGACATAAATACAAAATGTTAATTACATGCAATATCTAGAACTAATTGTCAGTTAAAGACCACTAAGGTCCATAGCCTGCAGTGCTCTAAGAAAGCCACAAATTAGAGTTGATTAAAGAGCTGTCTCTACAAGAGTATTTATAAAGGTATCATCATCATCAAGTACCGCGCCTGCTGGCGTAGGTGATCATGTCTCTCCACAACTTTCGATCTCGACAGTTATTTATCATTACTGTTGTTGACCTTCTGCCAAGCCATTCTCTGTAAACTGTCTGGTATTTTTTATCTTTGCTTCCCTTTATCTCTTTGTCCCTCAATTTTCCCAGTTGTTACAATATATTTCAACTGTTCCCTACTCATTACATGGCCAAAAAATGATGATTGTTTCTTCCTAAAATTGGAAATTAGCTCTCTTTTTGCTTTGACCTCTCTCATAACATTTTCTGATATCTTAGTGGGTATATGTGATGGCCATGGATCATATCTTAGTGTGTGTCTGTGCTGGCCATGGTTCATATCTTAATGTGTTTCTGTGCTAGACATGGTTCATATCTTGGTATGTTTCCGTGAAGCCATGGCTTATATCTTAATGTGTTTCTGTGCTAGCCATGGCTCATATCTTAGCCTGTGTGTGTGTGTGCTAGCCATGGCTCATATCTTGGTGTGTGTCATGTTAGTCATATCTCATATCTTGGTGTGTCCATGTTAATCATGTCTCATATCTTTATGTGCGTCTGTGTTTAGCCATATCTCATATCTTAGTGTGTATCTGTGTTAGTCATGTGTCATATCTTTGTGTGTGCATGTCTGGGTTAGTGATATCTTATATCTTTGTGTGCATGTTTATGATAGTCATATCTCATATCTTTGTGTGTGCATGTCTGTGTTTGTCACATCTCATATCCTTGTGTGTACATGGCTATGTTAGTCACATCTCATATCTTTGTGTGTTCCTGTCTATGATTGGGCATGTGTCATATCTTTGTGTGTGCATGTCTATGTCAGTCATATCTCATATCTTTGTGTGCATGTCTATGTTAGTCATGTGTCATATCTTTGTGTGTGCATATCTATGTCAGTCATATCTCATATCTTTGTGTGCATGTCTATGTTAGGCATGTGTCATATCTTTGTGTGTGCATATCTATGTTAGTCATATCTCATATCTTTGTGTGCATGTCTTTGTCTACATCTTCCGCCTGAGGTTAACAAAGTTCCCAAATATTTAAATTCATTTATATAAAGGTATATCTAGGTCAAAACATGTCGGAAGTTTGGAAATAAATTCAAATTTACAATGAAAATGGATGAACACATTAAAATTAAGTCTTAGATTCTATAGCATTATCATCTGTGTCTGTTTTTGGCTGGTTATCTTTCTTGAAGTTTACCCACAATTCTTTGATAAGGTCCATTAGTATGATATCACTGGAGTTATTGCCCACAGATCTAAGAAGGAAGACTCCATCATTGCGAAGGTAGTTGTGAACAAATTGTTTGAACAGCACCACGTCTTGACGAGAATCCTTGTTGCCGAGCATGACAAGACGTTTTTCGATGAAGCTTTCTCGATGTTTGCTGTTAATGCATGAAAAAAAAAAAATCATACATTAAAAACACATGAAATTGTATTTTTTTAAAAAGTAAGTTTACTAATGCAGACATTTTTTGTACACAAAGTGTTGAGGTAAAAATTAAAAAAAAGTAAAGTACCCCCTGTCATGCCAAGTGGCGTACAGGGAATATGGTGTTAGTTACCATATATTTTACAGACCTTCAGCACATGATTTTTGGGGTAATGTGGTCGATATTGCGTTCGTGCCGCTTTACTTTCCCCGAAAAAAAACTGCAACTGCATTAATTCTCTTAATTTTGGTCTTATCTCTATTTATTTTCAGTCCCATCTGTTGTGATCTCTCATCAAGCATGCTCATTTTATCTTGCATCTGTTAATGGTTGTGTGATAGGAGAACTATATTATCAGCAAAGTCTAAGTCATCAAGTTGCTTGGTCAGTGACTACTGGAGCAACATAACACAGTAAAGTAAAAGTAAAGTACCCCCGTCACGCCAAGTGGCGTATAGGGAAATATGGTGTTAGTGACCCTATATTTTACAGACCTTCAGCACATGATTTTTGGGGTAATGTGGTCGGTATTACGCCCGTGCTGCTTTACTTTCCCAGACAAAAATCCGGTACCCATTTAAGGCTGGGTGAACCCAGAAGCCGTCGGTTGGGATCGAACCCTACCCCTTGTCCTTTGTAGTCCAGTTCACTAACCACTGAGCTATCGCGGCTCCCTAAAGTGTTGACGTAGTCAGCATAAAATAATACTGGGATATGACGTTGTTGAGACCATATGCTAATAAAGTCTCATTGTTTTCGATGCACACAATGTCCTTCGTTGCTGTTTTACCCTTTCTAATGCTAACATTTTTTTTTTCATTCGCCAGCTTTCAACTCTGGCAAAGTCCCTAGAGATTAAGAACTGAATTTTGCGTGTTTAATCCGTTTTTCACTGGCAGCCATGTGCACAGGGGTCCCTCGTCGCTTAGGCAGATAACTCCAACTTCGGGGCTACTCATAATTTTTCTGTCGATGAGTAATTGCCATTTCAAGCCGGGCCCTGGGCCTCGCTTCTGAGACCAGGGGTGTTTGCCGAAGAGAGAAGCCACAAATAAAAATACCAACTGGCTCAGCCGGGTTTTGATCTCACAACCTCTCTGCCTCGAGACCGGCGTCTTGCTTCAAGACCAACCAGTCCTGCATGCTATAAAATGGGAAAAAGATATTTTTTTTCTTGTAAGAAAGGACAAGTCTGGAGTGGTACTGACATACCCACAAAGCAGGTTGGACATCCATGGCCAAAAGGGACAGAAAATGGCAAGAAGATGCAAGAAAGAAAATAGTTAAAAAAAAAGAAAAAGAAAACATAAGAGAGAGAGGAGAGAATAACCACTATTAAATTTAACAAGCAAGTGTACCTAGTAGGGAAAAAAAGCGGGGAGGGGAAAGGTGGTATAGAAGGAAAGTTATAGAGGAAATAATAATAATAATAATGATAATAAACATAGATATATACAGATATATATAGATAGATATATACTGCCACTCAGCTAATTAGTGTTCCCTAGCGTTTGGCTTTTCGTGGCAAGGGACTGTGCCACTGAGTACGGGTTCGATCCTGCTTTGGTCCATATTTTTTTCTGTTGATTATTTGTCAATTTCTCCGAGTGCAGTAAACATATCTCTTCCTCTGAATTGATTCTTAAAATGTCTAGTATCTTTTCTCTCTACTTCCCTCTGTCTCTTCTTCCCTCTATTTTTCCTGCTGTCACAATATATTCAAGTTATACTCTTTTTTATAAAAGGTAAAAAAATTATTGTTTCCTTATGACGTTGAAAATAATGTCCTCATTACTATTTATTTTTTTTTTTTATTCCAACGGTAATCCTAACATTATTCTATGAAATCACATTTCAGTGGTCCCAAATGATTCGACAATCACTTCAACAGTAGCAGGAATATTGAGTTATTAGCGGGTCATCATCATTGCACTCCGAGCATGTCGATAGGTGCTCATAGGTGAGCCTAGACCATCCACAGCAGGAATATACTCACCTGAAGAGGATGCTGTAGCACCACATAATGAAGTTGATGATCGAAGCAACAGCCAGCAGAAACAGCCAGAACCAGGCAATAGCAAAAATCTTTTCTATGAACAGGTTTATACTCAGAACACACTGAAAATAATACAAACTATACTTTATAAAAAAATGTTTATATTCACTACACTGGAATAATACAAATTATTCATTCAATAGAATATTTATTATTAGAAAGCACTTACAATAATACAAAATATTCTTTACATAAAATGTTTACTTTCAAATACAAAATATTCTTTACGTAAAATGTCTTTTCTCAAATATAAAATGTTCGTTACTTAAAAACATCATGATACAGAACGAGCTGGTCCTATGGTCAGTACTTGTATATGTGTGTGTGTGTGTGCGCGCATGTGTGTGTGTAAAATAAAAAAAGTAAGTACTCCCGTCCCGCCAAGCGGCGTATAGGGAATATGGTGTCAGTGACCATAAATTTTACCGACCCGTTTATGGAAAATGTTTTCATTTTGGTCTTAGAGTGAAACTGTTGTGTGTGTTTAAAGTAAAGAAATGTATCATCTCAAATATATATATAGTACAAGTGTATATATATATATATATATATAAGTACTGACCATAGGACCAGCTCGTTCTGTATCATGATGTTGTCCTTACCCCTTCATTATTAAATAAAACAAAGAGTCGAGTTTGCATGATCACATGACTTGAATAGTGGCAAAGACTCGTCACAGAAACAGAGCTGGAAGTTGTCAATGACCCACAGATGATGGCTTGCACCAGGATCGGTGAACCAGAACCATCCAGACCCTGCTACACCTCTCCGTGGTCCCTCCAGAAATAGACTAACCTGTCTAGTCCGGCTAAGAGAATAGGGATCGAAGAGGAAAGACAACCCTGTACTCAAAAATGTCGTGCTGAAGCGGATGTGTTGGGGCGAAAGGTGCACTTATCACAGTTTTACTGCAAACTACAACACGACATAGACACGCCCACTTAAAGGTGGATGATAAGAGGTGTGATCCTTTAGTCATCGGCTGAACGCAGACGAATGAACAAACGAACGAACACTGAGGACGAAATACTACTAGGTACAAGAAGTCGAGTTTGGTCCTGGATGATGGTTTCAAGATTTCTTTGTCTTCTACCTTTCAGCTCCCTGTGGAGCATGGGTCTTCAACAAACACTTTCAGCTCCCTGTGGAGCCTAGGTCTTCAACAAACACTTTCAGTTCCCTGTGGAGCATAGGTCTTCAACAAACACTTTCCAAGTCGTTCTATTTCTTGCCATTCTTTTAAGATCATTCCATGTCTTCCCCATCATCTTCATCTCTGCTTCTGTCTGTCTTCTCCAAGAATTTCTTGGTCTTCCTCTTTGTCTTTTCCCCTTGGGATTCCAAAAAAGGGCCTGTTGTTTAATACTCTCAATTGGCTTCCGCAGTGTGTGTCCTATCCAGCGCCATTATATTCGCTGTATCGTTTTATCCACTGGTATTTGACTGGTGCATTTCCATAATTCTGTTAGTGATTTTGTCCTGCCATTTCCATCCTTTTATTCTGCTATAGCATCCATTAATGAAAGTCTGTATCTTCATGAAAGTCAATTATGTTGTTCTCCATTTCTAGGATTACCCATAATTAAGTAAATAAAATATGTTCCCATCCCCCCTCTTGCTAAGTGTATGCGGGGTATGGTGTTAGTGACCATGTTTTCCTGTGACCACAATTTGGGGGAGCATAAGCGCCTGCGACCTGCGGTCGCAATAGCAGGGCCGGCGCACCATCAGCTGGCCAAGACCTAGCAGTTCTACCTTCTCGTGGTCTCCCCCGGTAACAGTCTCCGTCAAAACAGACTGGCTAACAGAAGCTAGGATCGCCGTGTTCCCTGTAGTGGTGGCTGTTACTGATATAGAGGACCAAGTATTGCAGTACCTCAGGGCTGGACTAGTAGTTTCCCAGCGTAGCCTGGGACAGACGATCTCCAACCTCCAGTAAGAGCCGGGAATGTCAAGAAAGCCATTACGACCCGCCACATTCTATGAGTCAAAGGGCAAACACTCTCGTATCAACTCGTGGCAATCCATCAACAACAACAACCTGTGACCACAACACAATTTTGGATCACGTGTCGGTATCGTGACAAGGTACCTTCATTTCCCATAAAAATATCTGGTACCATTTTAAGATACTGGGTGAACACCAGAGCCTTGTCAGTAAAAAAAAAAATAAAAATCTGCCACTTCTAGGAATTGAACCTGGACACTTCCAGTCAGGAAGTGAGCACACTAACCACTCCACCACCAATGCTCTAAGCATTAAATAGGTAGCAGATATTTCATTAACCTATTTCTAATATTTCAATAACCTGAGATATGCTGATGATACTGTTCTACTAGCAGAAAATCATAAAGATCTACAACGATTGCTTAATGTGATAAACATGACAAGCAAAAAAATATGGACTAGAAATGAATATCAAAAAGACTAAAATAATGATCATAAACAAAGAAAATTCTCAAGGCCTACAATTAAATATCACAGTTGAGGGAACACATCTGGAGACAGTTCAGAGCTACAACTACCTGAGGCAGGCTATAACCAATGATGGAAAATGTAAAATTGAAATAAACAAAAGAATAGTTATGGCAAAAAGTAATTTTAATGCCATGAAAAATATACTAACAACAAAACAAATATTAACAGTGCTGAAACTAAGAATGGCAAAATGCTACGTCTTCTCAATATTCCTGTATGGTGCAGAAACATGGACATTAGATAAGAAAACAGAACAGAAAATTGAAGCCTTTGAAATGTGGATTTACAGAAGAATAGGTAGAATTGGATGGAAACAAAAGATAACAAACGATGAAGTTTTAAAACAACTACAAATAAAAAGAGAACTGCTGAACACAATTAAGACAAGACAAATGAAATTTTTGGGGCATGTTAAAAGACACAACAGCCTACTAAAAGTAATATTGGAAGGAAAAATACAAGGTAAAAGAGGCAGAGGCAGACCAAGACTAACATGGGCGAGTAACATCAAAAGATAGACAAGTGAATCTATGACAGCCTGCACCATCAAAGCAAGAAACAGAGTAGAATGGTGATCCATAGTAGCCAACTTTCGCTGCGGAGAAGGCACTCAATGATAATGATGAGATATTTCATGGAAAGAAACATGGCACTGGCGTTATAGTGGCTACAGGAACAAAACATGTCACAGATAAAACAAAAAAGTACCAGAACCATACTTCCTCTATGCCACTGAAAGTGACGGAGTTCTCTCCCTTTATATCAGCATGAAACTAATCAATCTCCCATTACAAAAATTAATGGTTTTCTGAAAAACTAGACGTTAACATTATATATGCCTCAAGGCTTGGAGTGAACCTTTACTTATTGACCATTTAGGAAAAAAAAGTGCAGTAGTTATTGAGTTAAACTTTGCCCTTTCATCTCATTATATTCTTTAACTATTCCAAATCTCTTCCCAAATACGATAGCCGAGGCCTACTGACACTGAGAAGTAATTATCACATTCTGATAACACTGACAAGTAAAGAATATCACATTCTGCTAACACTGACAAGTAAAGAATATCACATTCTGCTAACACTGACAAATAAAGAATATCACATTCTGCTAACACTGACAAGTAAAGAATATCACATTCTGCTAACACTGGCAAGTAAAGAATATCACATTCTGATAACACTGACAAGTAAAGAATATCACATTCTACCAACACTGACAAGTAAAGAATATCACATTCTGCTAACACTGACAAGTAAAGAATATCACATTCTGTCAACACTGACAAGTAAAGAATATCACATTCTGATAACACTGACAAGTAAAGAATATCACATTCTGCTAACACTGACAAGTAAAGAATATCACATTCTGCTAACACTGACAAGTAAAGAATATCACATTCTACCAACACTGACAACTACCACGGACAAGGGGTAGGGTTCGATCCCAACCGACGGCTTCCAGGTTCACCCAGCCTTAAATGGGTACCTGATTTTTTTCTGGGAAAGTAAAGCAGCACGGGCGTAATACTGACCACATTACCCCAAAAATTATGTGCTGAAGGTCTGTAAAATATAGGGTCACTAACACCATATTTCCCTATACGCCACTTGGCGGGACGGGGGTACTTTACTTTTTTTTTTTACTTACCAATACTGACAAGTGAAGAATATCACATTCTACCAACACTGACAAGTGAAGAATATCACATTCTACCAACACTGACAAGTAAAGAATATCACATTCTACCAAAACTGACAAGTAAAGAATATCACATTCTACCAAAACTGACAAGTAAAGAATATCACATTCTACCAACACTGACAAGTAAAGAATATCACATTCTGCCAACACTGACAAGTAAAGAATATCACATTCTACCAACACTGACAAGTAAAGAATATCACATTCTACCAACACTGACAAGTAAAGAATATCACATTCTGTCAACACTGACAAGTAAAGAATATCATACTCTGCTAACACTGACAAGTAAAGAATATCACATTCTGCCAACACTGACAAGTAAATATAAAACCCTGCTCATATTGACCTGTACAAATGACATATAAATACTGCTAACACTGACCTGTAAAGAATATGTCTGAACGTTCGCTAGCTGCCTGATCTCAAAGTCGCACATCACCACACGAGGAAAGTGGTCAATATCCACCCATTTCCCTCCAACGTGCTGGAGAACTTGAAAGCCATAGGTCCAGTAGTTGAACTGTGGGTAAGATAGATCTGTGTTCATAATGTTGGTTAGTGGTATTAGTTTGACTTTTGTATAACACCAACTCCACAGGAATCACTCCACCTCTTCATGTTGTCAAACAGATTATCAAGTCTACTCTAAAAGTAAAAAAAAAAGTAAGAGCCCCCTGTCACACCAAGTGGCGTATAGGGAATACGGTGTTAGTGACCATATATTTTACAGACCTTCAGCACATGATTTTTGGGGTAACGTGGTCGGCATTACGCCCGTGCTGCTTTACTTTCCCAGAAAAAAATCCAGTACCTTTTTAAAGGCTGGATGAACCCGGAAGCCGTCGGTTGGGATCGAACCCTACCTCTTGTCTTTTGTAGTTCAGTTCACTAACCACTGAGCTATCGCGGCTCCCCAGTCTACTCTAGCCAAGAGAATAAGGATGTAAAGGGAAGACAACCCAGTACTCAAAACCAAAACACAACACAACTACGCCCACTTGATGTTCTTGTAAGGGTGGGTTATGAAGAGGGCCGGCCATTCTTTTAGCAATTGTTGGGTGAACATGAAAAAAGAAGAAACCACAAACTTTTTGTTTACTTCTTTACAATGGAATAAAATTTGTGAAAACTCTTCCAAAGAAATAGTAAAAACTATCCCAATGGAATAACACTTGTAAAAACTCTTGCAATGAAATAGTGAAATCTCTACCAATGGAGTAACACTTGTGAAAACTCTTGCAATGAAATAGTGAAATCTCTACCAATGGAGTAGTGAAAACTCTCCCAATATAATACAATTTGTGAAAACTCTCCCAATGGAATAACACTTGTGAAAACTCTTGCAATGAGATAGTGAAAAAAACTCTTCCAATGGAGTAGTGAAAACTCTCCCAATACAATAAAATTTGTGAAAACTCTCCCAATGGAATAACACTGCGAAAACTCTTTCAATGAAATAGTGAGAAAAAAAAATCTTCAATTGGAAAAGTGAGAAATCCCTTCCAAAAGAATAGTGAAATCTCTACCAATGGAATAGTGAAAACTCTCCCAATGGAATACAGTCTGTGAGCTCTCCCAATGAAATAGTGAAAACTGTCCCAATGGAATACAATTTATGAAATTGTAGAATTTTTCCCACGGAAAACTTTCCAAATTGTGCCTTTTATTACTGACCTAGGCATCTCCATACCTTCTATGCTTTACAAAGGTAAATCTGTACAGAAAACCATAAAGAAGGTCTTTTAAATTGGAGGGAAAGAAAACCATAAAGAAGGTCTTTTAAATTGGAGGGAAAGAAAACCATAAAGAAGGTCTTTTAAATTGGAGGGAAAGAAAACCATAAAGAAGGTCTTTTAAATTGGAGGGAAAGAAAACCATAAAGAAGGTCTTTTAAATTGGAGGGAAAGAAAATCATAAAGAAGGTCTTTTAAATTGGAGGGAAAGAAAACCATAAAGAAGGTCTTTTAAATTGGAGGGAAAGAAAACCATTCATGCCTCCAGAGGTTAAGAGTTTGAAATAGAACATGACATGAATTTAATGCAGTCAGGGTGGCGAGGTAAGGGCTTGGCCTCGAAACAGGAAGGTGTCGTGATTGAATCCCGCCACAGATTGTGTGACTTTTCTCTTAGAATCCTTGGTTGCTTTGAGACTGTGCCCTCCCCCGATCTCCGGTTGTGAGAGTCTATGTCTACCTCTCTGGGTTGTGAGATTATATGTCTACCTCTCTAGGATGTGAGATTATATGTCTACCTCTCTAGGTTGTGAGATCCTATGTCTACCTCTCTAGGTTGTGAGATCCTATGTCTACCTCTCTGGGTTGTGAGATTATATGTCTACTTCTCTAGGTTGTGAGATTATATGTCTACCTCTAGAGGTTGTGAGATCCTATGTCTACCTCTCTAGGTTGTGAGATCCTATGTTTACCTCTCTAGGTTGTGAGATCTTATGTCTACCTCTCTGGGTTGTGAGATCCTATGTCTACCTCTCTGGGTTGTGAGATCTTATGTCTACCTCTCTGGGTTGTGAGAACCTATGTCTACCTCTCTGGGTTGTGAGATCCTATGTTTACCTCTCTGGGTTGTGAGATTCTATGTTTACCTCTCTGGGTTGTGAGATCCTATGTTTACCTCTCTGGGTTGTGAGATCCTATGTTTACCTCTCTGGGTTGTGAGATCCTATGTTTACCTCTCTGGGTTGTGAGATCCTATGTTTACCTCTCTGGGTTGTGAGATTCTATGTCTACCTCTCTAGGTTGTGAGATCCTATGTCTACCTCTCTGGGTTGTGAGATCCTATGTCTACCTCTCTAGGTTGTGAGATCTTATGTCTACCTCTCTGGGTTGTGAGATCCTATGTCTACCTCTCTAGGTTGTGAGATTCTATGTCTACCTCTCTAGGTTGTGAAGTCCTATGTTTACCTCTCTGGGTTGTGAGATCCTATGTCTACCTCTCTGGGTTGTGAGATTCTATGTTTACCTCTCTGGGTTGTGAGATCCTATGTCTACCTCTCTGGGTTGTGAGATCCTATGTTTACCTCTCTGGGTTGTGAGATTCTATGTCTACCTCTCTGGGTTGTGAGATCCTATGTTTACCTCTCTAGGTTGTGAGATTCTATTTTTACCTCTCTGGGTTGTGAGATCCTATGTCTACCTCTCTAGGTTGTGAGATCCTATGTCTACCTCTCTGGGTTGTGAGATCCTATGTCTACCTCTCTAGGTTGTGAGATCTTATGTCTACTTCTCTGGGTTGTGAGATCCTATGTCTACCTCTCTGGGTTGTGAGATTCTATGTCTACCTCTCTAGGTTGTGAGATCCTATGTTTACCTCTCTGGGTTGTGAGATCCTATGTCTACCTCTCTGGGTTGTGAGATTCTATGTTTACCTCTCTGGGTTGTGAGATCCTATGTCTACCTCTCTGGGTTGTGAGATCCTATGTTTACCTCTCTGGGTTGTGAGATTCTATGTCTACCTCTCTGGGTTGTGAGATCCTATGTTTACCTCTCTAGGTTGTGAGATTCTATTTTTACCTCTCTGGGTTGTGAGATTCTATGTCTACCTCTCTGGGTTGTGAGATCCTATGTCTACCTCTCTGGGTTGTGAGATCCTATGTCTACCTCTCTGGGTTGTGATCTCCTATGTCTACCTCTCTAGGTTGTGAGATCTTATGTCTACCTCTCTAGGTTGTGAGATCCTATGTCTACCTCTCTAGGTTGTGAGATCCTATGTCTACCTCTCTAGGTTGTGAGATCTTATGTCTACCTCTCTGGGTTGTGAGATCTTATGTCTACCTCTCTGGGTTGTGAGATCTTATGTCTACCTCTCTAGGTTGTGAGATCCTATGTCTACCTCTCTAGGTTGTGAGATCTTATGTCTACCTCTCTGGGTTGTGAGATCCTATGTCTACCTCTCTAGGTTGTGAGAGCTTATGTCTACCTCTCTGGGTTGTGAGATCCTATGTCTACCTCTCTAGGTTGTGAGATCTTATGTCTACCTCTCTGGGTTGTGAGATCCTATGTCTACCTCTCTAGGTTGTGAGATCTTATGTCTACCTCTCTGGGTTGTGAGATCCTATGTCTACCTCTCTGGGTTGTGAGATCCTATGTCTACCTCTCTGGGTTGTGAGATCTTATGTCTACCTCTCTAGGTTGTGAGATCTTATGTCTACCTCTCTGGGTTGTGAGATCCTATGTCTACCTCTCTAGGTTGTGAGAGCTTATGTCTACCTCTCTGGGTTGTGAGATCTTATGTCTACCTCTCTGGGTTGTGAGATCCTATGTCTACCTCTCTAGGTTGTGAGATCTTATGTCTACCTCTCTGGGTTGTGAGATCTTATGTCTACCTCTCTAGGTTGTGAGATCTTATGTCTACCTCTCTGGGTTGTGAGATCTTATGTCTACCTCTCTAGGTTGTGAGATCCTATGTCTACCTCTCTAGGTTGTGAGATCTTATGTCTACCTCTCTAGGTTGTGAGATCTTATGTCTACCTCTCTGGGTTGTGAGATCTTATGCCTACCTCTCTGGGTTGTGAGATCCTATGTCTACCTCTCTGGGTTGTGAGATCCTATGTCTACCTCTCTGGGTTGTGAGATCCTATGTCTACCTCTCTGGGTTGTGAGATCTTATGTCTACCTCTCTGGGTTGTGAGATCTTATGCCTACCTCTCTGGGTTGTGAGATCCTATGTCTACCTCTCTGGGTTGTGAGATCCTATGTCTACCTCTCTAGGTTGTGAGATCTTATGTCTACCTCTCTGGGTTGTGAGATCTTATGCCTACCTCTCTGGGTTGTGAGATCCTATGTCTACCTCTCTGGGTTGTGAGATCCTATGTCTACCTCTCTGGGTTGTGAGATCTTATGTCTACCTCTCTAGGTTGTGAGAGCTTATGTCTACCTCTCTGGGTTGTGAGATCCTATGTCTACCTCTCTAGGTTGTGAGATCTTATGTCTACCTCTCTAGGTTGTGAGATCCTATGTCTACCTCTCTAGGTTGTGAGATCTTATGTCTACCTCTCTAGGTTGTGAGATCTTATGTCTACCTCTCTAGGTTGTGAGATCTTATGTCTACCTCTCTAGGTTGTGAGATCTTATGTCTACTTCTCTAGGTTGTGAGATCTTATGTCTACCTCTCTAGGTTGTGAGATCCTATGTCTACCTCTCTAGGTTGTGAGATCTTATGTCTACCTCTCTAGGTTGTGAGATCTTATGTCTACCTCTCTAGGTTGTGAGATCCTATGTCTACTTCTCTAGGTTGTGAGATCTTATGTCTACCTCTCTAGGTTGTGAGATCCTATGTCTACCTCTCTAGGTTGTGAGAGCTTATGTCTACCTCTCTAGGTTGTGAGATCTTATGTCTACCTCTCTAGGTTGTGAGATCTTATGTCTACCTCTCTAGGTTGTGAGATCCTATGTCTACCTCTCTGGGTTGTGAGATCCTATGTCTACCTCTCTAGGTTGTGAGATCCTATGTCTACCTCTCTAGGTTGTGAGATCTTATGTCTACCTCTCTGGGTTGTGAGATCTTATGTCTACCTCTCTGGGTTGTGAGATCTTATGTCTACCTCTCTGGGTTGTGAGATCCTATGTCTACCTCTCTGGGTTGTGAGATCCTATATGTCTACCTCTCTAGGTTATGAGATCTTATGTCTACCTCTCTGGGTTGTGAGATCTTATGTCTACCTCTCTAGGTTGTGAGATCTTATGTCTACCTCTCTAGGTTGTGAGAACCTATGTCTACCTCTCTGGGTTGTGAGATCCTATGTCTACCTCTCTGGGTTGCGAGATCTTATGTCTACCTTTCTGGGTTGTGAGATCTTATGTCTACCTCTCCGGGTTGTGAGATCCTATGTCTACCTCTCCGGGTTGTGAGATCCTATGTCTACCTCTCCGGGTTGTGAGATCCTATGTCTACCTCTCCGGGTTGTGAGATCCTATGTCTACCTCTCTAGGTTATGAGATCTTATGTCTACCTCTCTAGGTTGTGAGATCTTATGTCTACCTCTCTAGGTTGTGAGAACCTATGTCTACCTCTCTGGGTTGTGAGATCTTATGTCTACCTCTCTGGGTTGCGAGATCTTATGTCTACCTCTCTGGGTTGTGAGATCTTATGTCTACCTCTCTAGGTTGTGAGATCCTATGTCTACCTCTCTGGGTTGCGAGATCTTATGTCTACCTCTCTGGGTTGTGAGATCTTATGTCTACCTCTCTAGGTTGTGAGATCTTATGTCTACCTCTCTGGGTTGTGAGATCTTATGTCTACCTCTCTGGGTTGTGAGATCTTATGTCTACCTCTCTGGGTTGTGAGATCTTATGTCTACCTCTCTGGGTTGTGAGATCTTATGTCTACCTCTCTGGGTTGTGAGATCTTATGTCTACCTCTCTGGGTTGTGAGATCTTATGTCTACCTCTCTGGGTTGTGAGATCTTATGTCTACCTCTCTAGGTTGTGAGATCTTATGTCTACCTCTCTAGGTTGTGAGATCTTATGTCTACCTCTCTGGGTTGTGAGATCTTATGTCTACCTCTCTAGGTTGCGAGATCTTATGTCTACCTCTCTGGGTTGTGAGATCTTATGTCTACCTCTCTGGGTTGTGAGATCTTATGTCTACCTCTCTGGGTTGTGAGATCTTATGTCTACCTCTCTAGGTTGCGAGATCTTATGTCTACCTCTCTAGGTTGTGAGATCCTATGTCTACCTCTCTGGGTTGTGAGATCTTATGCCTACCTCTCTAGGTTGTGAGATCCTATGTCTACCTCTCTAGGTTGTGAGATCTTATGTCTACCTCTCTAGGTTGTGAGATCCTATGTCTACCTCTTTTTATATAACGGGTACACTATAGGAGGGTCCATGTACACTCAACACAAATAAAATAATCCTTGACATGGGAAAGTTGAAAAGGTGAGATCAAGATGGCCGTTGTCTTGGTTAAACTGTTCAGCAATTAACAATCTACCCATGACAAAAATGGATGTGACGGGCTGAAAGTTTCAGATATTGTAGCTTATTGTAAACTAGCAGTAAAGTACATACATGTCCACGTTGTGGGTGAAATCTGAAGAATAAGTAGAATTTCAGGGAATGAGTATGTTGAGAAGTTTCCATATCTGTTAAATCGCTGTTCCAGTAACTAACAAAGTGTTTATCTTGGTCATTCATATTGTTCTATTGAATATGCTGCGTTTAAAAAAAAAAGGTGCACAGTTCATGATGAACATTTCTGGATTGCGCTTCTGGTGCGACCCAAGATGGTGGTGTATTTTCGCCGGTTCGTAGGCAAGGGAGTGTGATTTCATTGCTGTGTGATTCTGAATGAAGGACATACCAAGCTCACAGTGTCTCCACGAGCTGAAGAGCTGCGTGACTGGCCAGTTTTTAACGTGGAAACTGATTCTGGACCTTGCAAACGAATGAGTGCACGCGAGTCTAGACCATCCACAGCGGACCGTCGACTTTCAGCGACAAAATCAACAATGACAACAAGAAGTATTCAGATGAAGCCAAGACGATGATAACGAAAAGGGAAAACAAAAAAAGGCAAATGTGCTGAATCATGTAATGAACAGTCGAAATGTAAAGTAGAAGTAAAGAGCCACGTCACGCCAAGTGGCGTATAGGGAGTTTGGTGTTAGTGACCATAATTTGTACATACCTTCGACACATGATTTTTGGGGTAATGTGATCGGTATTACGCCCGTACCTCTTTACTTTCCTAGAAAAAATCCAGTAGCCATTTAACTCTGGGTGAACCAGGAAGCTGTCGATCAGGATCGAACCCGACCTCTTGTCCTTTGTAGTTTAATTCACTAACCACTGAGCCATCGCGGCTCCCTTGCCGAAGTGTGATCACGGTTACTTGGAAGATTTGCATTGCGTCCGTGAACACAACAAAGTTGAAAACCGCTGCTTTAAAGGCAACTTACAGATGAGTCACGCCTCTCCAGTTGTTGAAATACTCTTCCAACTTCTCCCTGATAATTGAGAAAGGTTTACGTGGATTTTTAATATTAAACGAATGAGGGTTAACCTCTATAAAATGAAGCCATTGATAGATTGGATATTAGAAGGTTTTACAATGCTACATATTAACCTCGATTGGTCATGTATATACACCAGTGGCATTCTATCGTTGCCACTCAACCACAATTGTGTCAGAGGTTCATAGAATGTTTAGGCAATGAGTCAGTGTTATGATATTAACTCTTTCTGTACGTTTCGACACACCATGCGCCACGCAAATTTCTGTCATGTACGTTTAGCCGCACAGTGCGTCACTCTCAATTTGATTAGTGTCAACTGTCATCAAATCATATTCTTTTTGTGCGTCTTGTATCATCTTTGTATTGGGGAAATGTAATTCCTTGTTTAATTATCTAAAAATTCATATATAATATGTTAAGTGTTAGATACATATAACAATTTAGATAAATATTTAAAAGCATGAAACATTTTGTCTCTGAAATCTATACCGCTAAATTGATAAAAACCTTCCGTACTGAAAGAGTTAAAAGATTTCCTTGTTTTTTATAATATTTGATTATATGGTCACTTGAGACTATCTATGGTCACTTGAGACTATCTATGGTCAGTTGAGACTATCTATGGTCAGTTGAGACTATCTATGGTCAGTTGAGACTATCTATGGTCAGTTGAGACTATCTATGGTCAGTTGAGACTATCTATGGTCAGTTGAGACTATCTATGGTCAGTTGAGACTATCTATGGTCACTTGAGACTATCTATGGTCACTTGAGACTATCTATGGTCACTTGAGATTATCTATGGTCACTTGAGACTATCTATGGTCACTTGAGACTATATATGGTCACTTGAGACTATCTATGGTCACTTGAGACTATCTATGGTCACTTGAGACTATCTATGGTCACTTTAAACTATCTATGATCAGTTGAGACTATCTATGGTCAGTTGAGACTATCTATGGTCACTTGAGATTATCTATGGTCACTTGAGACTATCTATGGTCACTTGAGACTATCTATGGTCACTTGAGACTATCTATGGTCACTTGAGACTATCTATGGTCACTTGAGACTATCTATGGTCACTTGAGACTATCTATGGTCACTTGAGACTATCTATGGTCACTTTAAACTATCTATGGTCAGTTGAGACTATCTATGGTCAGTTGAGACTATCTATGGTCACTTGAGACTATCTATGGTCACTTGAGACTATCTATGGTCACTTGAGACTATCTATGGTCACTTGAAACTATCTATGGTCACTTGAGACTATCTATGGTCACTTGAAACTATCTATGGTCACTTGAGACTATCTATGGTCACTTGAGACTATCTGTTGTTCAAGCAGCACACGCAGTGACCATACAAACCATTTTTATTATTTAAAAAATATCATCACCATCATGTGCAGTACCAGTTGGTGTAGATGATCATGTCCTTCCACAATTCTCTGTCCACAGTACATTGTATCAATTCTGTTTACCATGCCACACTAAGCTACCTAGTTATCTTCTCTCTTTGTCGTCCGCGATCTTTCTTTTCCTGTATTTTGTCAGATGTAACCAAATATTCAAACTTTCCTATTTTTTTTCTTTTTTTAAGATGCACCCAAAAAAGTCAATTCCTTATTTCTCATATTAATTAGGAGTTCTCTATTTTTGTTGGCCTTTTTGAGAATTCCCCCTCATTGGTCCATTTATCTGCCAAAGGAACTCTCGAAATTCTTATTAAAAATTGCATCTCTGAAGCATCTAACCGCCTTTTCATTTGTTTGTCTCTGTCCCTGATTTGCTTCCACAAGTAAGAAAGATATCATCATCATCATCATGTGTCATACCGGTAAGCGTAGGTGATCATGTCCCTCCACAATCTTCTATCAACAGTGCATCGTATCAGTTCTGTTGTTGACTGTTTTCCATGCCACGACACCAAGCTATCCAATATTTTCTCTTTGTCGCCCGCGATCTCTCTTTCCTTTTATTTTGTCAGTTGTAACCAAGTATTCCAACTTTCCTCTTCTCATGGTGTGCCCGAAAAATGTAAGAAAGATATACCTGTCAATAACTCAAGAAGCCATGTAACTAAAATGTTAGCTTCTTCCACAAAAATACAATGCAGTGCTTAGTGAAAATTAAAAGTCGGTCATATTATAAAATGGTTACGGATATGGTTAGTCGAAGGCCCCGGTATCACTGCCATTGAATTAAAATCCATATCTGCACATCCGCCAGTGCCAGTGGAATCATCGGAATTAAAACTCATCTCATTGAAGGATTCAAACAAAGAAAGGCAGCTACAGTCCCCATCATAACAGCTACAGCACACGCCAAAAGACATAAGGTCAAGCGGCAACGAAAAGTGAAAGCAGCTGAACTGTCCTTCATCATACGATATCAGCATTCATCGTAAGCAATGGGAATATCGAAACACGATCCGGATGAAAAAACGCAGCTCACGATGTGCGCAGAGTACAAAACTCAGTAGATCCAGCAGCAAGCCAGACTTGGAAAATGAGGAAACTGCAACAAGTAGCACTTTTCAGACTGAGCCTCAATGGTTCCTGCCGCCAGCCGCCATATTGACTGGAACATTAAAAAATGCTAGTAGAATAAAGCATAGTGTATAGCTTTTTACTCATAACATTCTACAGGTAAGTAAAGTTTTTACAAATAAAACTCCACAGCAAAGTGAGCCCCATTTGTTCACTCCAGGTTTCATGTATTCAGAGGTTCACTTGATGAGGTTCCTTACCTGGAGGAAGGCTGTCAACATGATGAACTGACAAATGACGTTGATGAGGTAGAGCAGTTTGATAAACATGTAGAGACCTGTGAGATATGTGCCATGTCGCTTGCCCAGCACAAAACAGAAGACACTGGACAACTTCGCTTTGATCCTCACTATGACATTGTACTGGAAGCATATCGTGGAAGTGGCAGTTATACATTCTTAGAGGTGAACATAACAAAATAAACAACTCTCTCGTTCTCTCTCTCTCTCTCTCTCTCTCTCTCTCTCTGTTTGTCTGTGTGTATATATTGTGTCCTGCGTGTTACGGAGGCCTCATTATGAGGGAAGTAAAGACTAGTGACACTGTGACCTTCCAGGCATGACAACTTAGAAGAGAAAGGACTCATGAAAAAGGATGAAAAACTCTGTGGATCAGTGGGCCTGACTTGTTCATTCTCTTCATTCGTGTGTGTTTGTCAAACATTGGTAGAATTAGCTACGAGAGAAGCCGTTCGACAAAAACAAAACCTCAAAAAAAACCCACAATAGCCTCCACTAGACCGTCTGACAAGATGAAAACGGTCATATACACAATAGCCTCCACTAGACCGTCTGACAAGATGAAAACGGCCATATACACAATAGCCTCCACTAGACCGTCTGACAAGACGAAAATGGCCATATACACAATAGCCTCCACTAGACCGTCTGACAAGATGAAAACGGCCATATACATAATAGCCTCCACTAGACCGTCTGACAAGATGAAAACGGCCATATACACAATAGCCTCTACTAGACCGTCTGACAAGACGAAAAGGGCCATATACATAATAGCCTCCACTAGACCGTCTGACAAGATGAAAACGGCCATATACATAATAGCCTCCACTAGACCGTCTGACAAGATGAAAACGGCCATATACATAATAGCCTCCACTAGACCGTCTGACAAGACGAAAACGGCCATAAACACAATAGTTCCCACTAGACAGTCTGACAAGACGAAAACGGCCATATATATATATATATGTATATATATATATATATATATATATATATATATATATATATATATATATATATACCAACATTGCTGACAATTTTTGAAAAATGTAGAAAATTTGTCAAAATAGATCAACTATGGATAGGTTTATATTAAAGAATTCCAAGTCCAATCATCTTCTCAATTTCAAGAATCATTTAGTGCAAAGAAACATAAAAGAAGAAGATTATCAGAAAGATTACCTGACAATTTTATAGAAGGAGACTGAGAAGAAGAGAAAATGTTTCCAAGAATAGGAATGGATGGAGAGACCTTGAAGGTTACTTAGGCTCAAAGAAGGAATCTAATGAGTTTTGGTTTTATTATGAAACATAATTTTACAAATTTGCATTGTTTCATTTAAGAGGTTCCTATCCTTAGGGTAAAGAGGAAAACCCAGAGAGACAATGAGAAGAACACTGATGAGAGAGGCAAGAGCAGCAGGAATCGGCTCCCTCAATGATACAGAGTTGCTTGCACAGAACAGAGATAAATGGCGAGATTTGATAAACTATCTTTAAAAGTATTGAAAACTGCTAGAATAAAAATTTAGATAAGAGAAGTAGTATCTTGGTCTACGCCCTATGGGCCGGCTAACGCTCGAAAGGTCAATAGATAGATAGATAGATCCTTAGGGTGTTGAAAAAATGGTACTTCGATCTGTTTTGGTCTGTTCCAAGTCTAAAAAGTATTATTTGTTCTTTTCTGTTGAACTAGTGGTAGGTTCATGCCCGTGTGTTACCGGGCCTCATTATGAGGGAAGTAAAGAATAGTGACACTGTGACCTCCAGGCATGTCGTAAGAGGCGACTAAGGAGATTGATTGATGGCATGACAAGCTGTCATTGTAAAAAAATATTGTTATGGAAACAGAGCCATAGAGTTTAGAGCAGTGATCTCTGCAATATGTGCCATGTTGGCACGCAAGTTTTCTGTTTTTGAGATTGTGGTTCTGCCCTATGTGCCGTCTTCGGCTCGAAAGGACAATAGATAGAGTGGTAGGCATTATTTTTCTGGTAGCCCTGGTGTTCTGTATTCCATTTGTTCATGTTTTTGTTTCTGACAAAGCTCTGTGATTCCTCAAAAGTTGTACTTGTATCTGGCTGCTGTAATTTGCCACCTTCCTTTGCCAACCTGTTTTCCTCACCATTAACAGGAATATTGCAATGAGATGGAACCCACTGAATCATAATTCTGCATCTCTGGCAGCATTTATTATGTGTATTTCTTGGATATTTTAGAGGAATTCAAGTATTTAGGCACAATGTTCACAGAAGATGGAAAACTAGACAGAGAAATTGACAGGAGAATACAACAAGCAAATGCTGTCACATACCAGCTTTCACCATTGCTAAGACATCCAAACATTTCTATAGCAGCTAAACAACAAATGATAAATAACATTTTCATACCAAACATGGACCCTTTCTAAATCACATTTAAGAAAGATCAATACATGTGAGATGCGATGCTTGAGAAAAGTAACAAACAACACAAGAAGAGATAGAATACCAAATGAAACCATAAGAAAAATGGTAGGAACAAAACCCTGCCAAGAATATATAGAACAACAACTTAAATGGTTTGGCCACCTGGTCAGAATGAATCCTCACCAATCACCATCAAGGGCGTTCTTCTCGAGAATGCATGGAAAAAGACCAAGAGGAAGACCCAGAAGAAGATGGATAGATGCAGTGACAGAGACATGTAACAACAAAGGAAAATCACTAATTCAGACAATTCAAGCAGCTCAAGAACGACAAATGATATAAACCACGACACCTTTTAGGTATCAGTGAAAGAGAAAAGAAGAAGAAGAAAGAAAGAAGATTTCTTGGATCTTTTAGGTCTTAGTTTCCGTGACTCCTCAATGCTGTAATCACTGACAGAGCATCTGTGAGGAATGCAATGTTTTTTCTTTAATCTTCTCCTTCAAGAGAGTTTCAGCTGTACTTTTCACGGCTTCTGTCTCTGCCTTGAAGTTACTTGAATATTTTCCTGTTGCAAAAGACAGATGCATAAAGACAGACAGAGAAGAAATAGGGAAAGAAACATAAACACAAAGAAAGAGCATTATATATAAAATTGCTGCTAAAGATAGGGAAAGAAACATAAACACAAAGAAAGAGCATTATATATAAAATTTCTGCAAAAGATTGAGAAAGAAGCATAAACACAAAGAAAGAGCATTATATATAAAATTTCTGCAAAAGATTGAGAAAGAAACATAAACACAAAGAAAGAGCATTATATATAAAATTTCTGCAAAAGATTGAGAAAGAAGCATAAACACAAAGAAAGAGCATTATATATAAAATTTCTGCAAAAGATTGAGAAAGAAACATAAACACAAAGAAAGAGCATTATATATAAAATTTCTGCAAAAGATTGAGAAAGAAGCATAAACACAAAGAAAGTGCATTATATAGAAAATTGCTGCAAAAGATGGGGAAAGAAACATAAACCCAAATAAAGAGCATTATATAGAAAATTGCTGCAAGTGATTGAGAAAGAAGCATAAACACAAAGTAAGAGAATTATTTAGAGAAGGGAGCACACAAATGTCAAAATAACAGCACAGTTGTGTGGGTACCTTATAGACTCTGCAATTGTTTAACCAGCTATGGAGAAACCTGCAGATATCTGAAATAATCTTTTCCCTCTTCTCTGCTGGAGATACTGTTAGCTCCTCTGCCATGTTGACAATTTTTTGCACATTGAGCCCAGAGTAAGTGCGAAGCTCTTTCCATAACATGTTTGGAAACTTGAATAAGAAACACTGTGGGGTATATGACAAGATGAAGATTATACTGGGTTGGTTAGAGATCCGATGATCCTACCATTTCATCTCTTACCCCTCTGTCTACTTCTCCTTCACGTACAAGTGTTACAAGAAACACTGTGGGGTATATGACAAGATGAAGATTATACTGGGTTGGTTAGAGATCCGATGATCCTACCATTTCATCTCTTACCCCTCTGTCTACTTCTCCTTCACGTACAAGTGTTACAAGAAACACTGTGGGGTATATGACAAGATGAAGATTATACTGGGTTGGTTAGAGATCCGATGATCCTACCATTTCATCTCTTACCCCTCTGTCTACTTCTCCTTCACGTACAAGTGTTACAAGAAACACTGTGGGGTATATGACAAGATGAAGATTATACTAGGTTGGTTAGTGATCTAGTGATCCTACCATCTCATCTCTTACCCATCTGTCTACTTCTCCTTCACGTACAAGTGTTACAAGAAACACTGTGGGGTATATGACAAGATGAAGATTATACTAGGTTGGTTAGAGATCCGATGATCCTACCATCTCATCTCTTACCCATCTGTCTACTTCTCCTTCACGTACAAGTGTTACAAGAAACACTGTGGGGTATATGACAAGATGAAGATTATACTAGGTTGGTTAGAGATCCGATGATCCTACCATTTCATCTCTTACCCCTCTGTCTACTTCTCCTTCACGTACAAGTGTTACAAGAAACACTGTGGGGTATATGACAAGATGAAGATTATACTAGGTTGGGTAGAGATCCGATGATCCTACCATCTCATCTCTTACCCATCTGTCTACTTCTCCTTCACGTACAAGTGTTACAAGAAACACTGTGGGGTATATGACAAGATGAAGATTATACTGGGTTGGTTAGAGATCCGATGATCCTACCATCTCATCTCTTACCCATCTGTCTACTTCTCCTTCACGTACAAGTGTTACAAGAAACACTGTGGGGTATATGACAAGATTATACTGGGTTGGTTAGAGATCCGATGATCCTACCATTTCATCTCTTACCCCTCTGTCTACTTCTCCTTCACGTACAAGTGTTACAAGAAACACTGTGGGGTATATGACAAGATGAAGATTATACTGGGTTGGTTAGAGATCCGATGATCCTACCATTTCTTCTCTTACCCCTCTGTCTACTTCTCCTTCACGTACAAGTGTTACAAGAAACACTGTGGGGTATATGACAAGATTATACTGGGTTGGTTAGAGATCCGATGATCCTACCATTTCATCTCTTACCCCTCTGTCTACTTCTCCTTCACGTACAAGTGTTACAAGAAACACTGTGGGGTATATGACAAGATGAAGATTATACTAGGTTGGTTAGAGATCCGATGATCCTACCATCTCATCTCTTACCCATCTGTCTACTTCTCCTTCACGTACAAGTGTTACAATAAACACTGTTTGGTATATGACAAGATGAGGATTACACTAGGTTGGTTAGTGATCCAGTGATCCTACCATCTCATCTCTTACCCCTTTGTCTACTTCTCCTTCACGTACAAGTGTTACAAGAAACACTGTGGGGTATATGACAAGATGAGGATTACACTAGGTTGGTTAGTGATCTAGTGATCCTGTGATCCTACCATTTCATCTCTTACCCCTCTGTCTACTTCTCCTTCACGTACAAGTGTTACAAGAAACACTGTGGGGTATATGACAAGATGAGGATTACACTAGGTTGGTTAGTGATCTAGTGATCCTGTGATCCTACCATTTCATCTCTTACCCCTCTGTCTACTTCTCCTTCACGTACAAGTGTTACAAGAAACACTGTGGGTATATGACAAGATGAGGATTACACTAGGTTGGTTAGTGATCTAGTGATCCTGTGATCCTACCATTTCATCTCTTACCCCTCTGTCTACTTCTCCTTCACTTACCAGTCCTTATCATCATCGATGTAGTAGCATTTATCTGTACCTCATCGTTTGTTATCGTTGTCCTCTTTCTTTGAAGAAGGCTGCATGTTGGCCGAAACATTAGTATTTTGTTGTCCTTTTTTTGTAACGCTGTCACCGGTCCTTGTAGGAGTGTCTGTTACACCCCACTACTGGTTCCGTGTTAGTGATCCAGCACTCTAAAACCTTATGCCATTTGACTCAACACTTTTTTTTTTTTTTTTTTAATGCTGGGGGAATCAGCAAGTTTTCTATCTTTATCCTTCAGTTCAAAATGACATCATCACAGTTGGGGCATTCCCATGTCCCATCTACTACCCATTCCAGCAGACATCGAAGTGTCTGTCGATGGGGGGAGCCCGGCTTTAAATGTCAATTACTCATGGACGCAAAAATATGAGTACATCCGAAGACGGAGTCATCTGCCTGTGCGGCGAGGGACCCCTGTGCACACGGCTGTCAGGTAAAATCGGATTAACATGCAAAATTCAGTTCCTAGTCTCTAGGGACTTCGTCAGAGGTAAAAGCTGGAGAATGCAAAAAAAAAAAAAAAAAAAAAAAATGTTTGACAAGAAAATATACATTAGTTCGTATACTATTATAAGTTTAAAAAAAAAAAAAAACTAATAAAAAGTTGTCCTTATATATTGACAAGAAAATATACAAATATTATTTATAAACTATTTACTTTTTTTTTTTAACTTTAGCTGAGACTAATGTTATCTCATAGACTATAGACTAATCATCATCATTAGGTGCCATACCAAAGGTCGTAGACATTCATGTCCTTCCATTATTTTCAATCAACAGTAAACAAAAAAAACAAAAAAAGTAAATAAAGGAGCCCCCGTCACACCAAGTGGCGTATAGGGAATATGGTGTTAGTGACCATAATTTGTATAGACCTTTAGCACATGATTTTTTGGGGTAATGTGGTCGGTATTACGCCCGTGCCGCTTTACTTTCCTAGAAAAAAATCTGGTACCCATGTAAGGCTGGGTGAACCCGGACGCCATCGATCAGGATCGAACACGACCTCTTGTCCTTTGTAGTCCAGTTAACTAACCACTGAGCTATCATGGCTCTTATTTCTATCCACAGTTCATCGAATCACTTTTGTTGTTGACTGTTTTCCATGACATGATACCAAACTATCTATATAGTATCTTCTCTCTTTGTCATTCACGATCTCTCTTTCCTTGTATTTTGCCAGTTGTAACTTTCCTCTTCTCATGATGTGCCTGAAAAATGGCTTATGAAAAATTAAATAACAACTTCTCAGAAAGTAATATCAAGACATAAGGAAGTCTGCATTGTAGATTTAATAGTAACATTAGGTGGACAGTTAACAGTCTTTCTTTCGTTCTTGAAGGTACAACATGCAAATCTTGGAGTTTAATCAAACCTGAATACAAAGACACAACTTGTACTTCCATGACACAAAAGAAGACATAAATGACAAAACTATGTGGAAACATAAATGACAAAATTATGTGGAAATATAAATGACAAAACTATGTGGAAATATAAATGATAAAACTATGTGGAAATATAAATGACAAAACTATGTGGAAATATAAATGATAAAACTATGTGGAAATATAAATGACAAAACTATGTGGAAATATAAATGATAAAACTATGTGGAAATATAAATGATAAAACTATGTGGAAATATAAATGACAAAACTATGTGGAAATATAAATGATAAAACTATGTGGAAATATAAATGACAAAACTATGTGGAAATATAAATGATAAAACTATGTGGAAATATAAATGACAAAACTATGTGGAAATATAAATGATAAAACTATGTGGAAATATAAATGATAAAACTATGTGGAAATATAAATGACACAATTATGTGGAAATATAAATGATAAAACTATGTGGAAATTTAGATGACAAAAGTATGAGGAAATATAAATGACAAAAGTATGAGGAAATATAAATGACAAAACTATGAGGAAATATAAATGACAAAACTATGAGGAAATATAAATGATACAACTATGTGGAAATATAAATGATAAAACTATGTGGAAATATAAATGACAAAACTATGAGGAAATATAAATGATAAAACTATGTGGAAATATAAATGACAATACTATGTGGAAATATAAATGACCAAACTATGTGGAAGTATAAATGATAAAACTATGTGAAAATATAAATGATAAAACTATGTGGAAGTATAAATGACAAAACTATGTGGAAGTATAAATGATAAAACTATGTGGAAATATAAATGATAAAACTATGTGGAAATATAAATGATAAAACTATGTGGAAATATAAATGATAAAAGTATGAGGAAATATAAATGACAAAAGTAAGTGGAAATATAAATGATAAAACTATGAGGAAATATAAATGATAAAACTATGTGGAAATATAAATGATAAAAGTATGAGGAAATATAAATGACAAAAGTAAGTGGAAATATAAATGATAAAACTATGAGGAAATATAAATGATAAAACTATGTGGAAATATAAATGATAAAACTATGTGGAAATATAAATGATAAAACTATGTGGAAATATAAATGATAAAACTATGTGGAAATATAAATGATAAAACTATGTGGAAATATAAATGATAAAACTATGTGGAAATATAAATGATAAAACTATGTGGAAATATAAATGATAAAACTATGTGGAAATATAAATGATAAAACTATGTGGAAATATAAATGACAAAACTATGTGGAAATATAAATGATAAAACTATGTGGAAATATAAATGATAAAACTATGTGGAAATATAAATGACAAAACTATGTGGAAATATAAATGATAAAACTATGAGGAAATATAAATGATAAAACTATGTGGAAATATAAATGACAAAACTATGTGGAAATATAAATGATAAAACTATGAGGAAATATAAATGATAAAACTATGTGGAAATATAAATGACAAAACTATGTGGAAAGTAGCAGATCTTCAAATAATTTCTTTACCTGGAATAAAAAAATAGCCAGCACCCAGCGATAGAAAGAGATGTCTTTGCCCATTCTGTGTTTTTTATTGAAGGGAATCGTCTGATCCATGGGCACGTAATACATCTGAGAGATCCAGCACACATTCTCTGCATATGCCTATAAGTTTAACATTACAGAATGTTTTACACAACATACAAATGGCATATTGGTATATGATAGTGTAATCAGTTAAACAGACATCATCATCATCATCATCAAGTACCGGGCCTGCTGGCGTAGGTGATCATGTCTCTCCACAAGTTTCGATCTCGACGGTTATTTATCATTTCTGTTTTCTGGTGCCTGTTTAATTGATCTTACTGGTTCTCAGTTAAACATTCACTTATGGTTATAATTAAGGTCTGAAATTGCATGTATTTTTTATATGGATAAGAAAAGAATTAAATAGATCAGATCAATAAAACTCTAAAATGAATGGTCATGGTTCAAGCAAAATGGAGAGAGTTTACAATGACACATCTATGGTTACGGTTATGGTTAGTCGAAGGCCCCGGTATCACTGCCATTGAATTAACATCCATAATTGCTCAACCGCCCGTGCCAGTGGAATCACCAGAATTAAAACTCATCTCATTGAAGGATCCAAACAAAGAAAGGCAGCTGCCATCATAGCACCTACAGCACACGCCAAAATACATAAGGCCAAACGGCACCGAAAGTGAATGCAGCTGAACTGTCCTTTATTATGCGATATCATTTATCGTAAGCAATCGGAATATCGAACAATGATCCGGATGGAAAATACAACTCATGGTGTGCACAGAGCACTAAATTCAGTAGCGTCTGCAGCAAGCCGGACTTGGAACATGAAGAAAATGCTACTAGGAACACTTTTCAGACTGAGCCTCAATGGTTCCTGCCGCCTATACGCCATATTGACCGGTTATAGTATTTTTTTATATGAACAAGAAAATAATGAAATAGATCAGATTAATAAAAAATCTTTAAAAAAATGGTCTTGGGTCAAACAAAATGGTGAGGGTTTACAACACTTCTTTATGTCCAAAGATGACAATCTCTAAAAATCAAAAACATGCAAATACCTTTCTTACAAACCTGTACAGTGACCGACAATAAAAACAAGTACTGAAACAAAAATGTAAAATATTTAAGCTATTTTCTTTGTCTATCTATTGTCTTTCTGAGTAGAAGATGACTGAGATTTGACTGCTGCACAAAATGGACATATCATGCAGGACGGAGACAATTTCAAACTAGCTGTCAAGAGAATCCTGTTCCATCAGGGACAAGCTAGATCAGTGCTCTTCATCTTGGGCTCTACACCTACCAGTGGGTAATTCTCACTTTTAGATGGGTGGTAACAAAATAGTTACATGTTTTATTAATAATATATAAAATATACACCCACTGGATGGTCGAGGATCCTTATTCTCTCGCTAAATTGTTTAAAACATCATAGCCAGAAAATCCTTATAATTTGGTCTCTGAGCGCGACCTCGATCTCAATTTAACTCACAAAGACCTGTCCATCTGGTTTGAGTCAGAGGGGTATCCACTGCAGTGACTTTTTAACATCTATCTTTGTATTTTATCAATTTTAACCGGCCTACCCCTGCACACCTGCAGTTAGTATGATCATGTTAACAACAAGTACCTCTCTCTTGCTGAAGGTTTGATTTTCTGTTGATCCTGTATTTTTCTTCTTCTTTTCTCTTTTCACTGATACCTAAAAGGTGTCGTGGTTTATATCATTTGTCGTTCCTGAGCTGCTCGAACTGTCTGAATTAGTGATTTTCCTTTGTTGTTACATGTCTCTGTCACTGCATCTATCCATCTTCTTCTTTTCTCTTTTCACTGATACCTAAAAGGTGTCGTGGTTTATATCATTTGTCGTTCCTGAGCTGCTCGAACTGTCTGAATTAGTGATTTTCCTTTGTTGTTACATGTCTCTGTCACTGCATCTATCCATCTTCTTCTTTTCTCTTTTCACTGATACCTAAAAGGTGTCGTGGTTATATCATTTGTAGTTCTTGAGCTGCTCGAACTGTCTGAATTAGTGATTTTCCTTTGTTGTTACATGACTCTGTTACTGCATCTATCCATCTTCTTCTGGGTCTTCCTCTTGGTCTTTTTCCATGCATTCTCGAGAAGAACGCCCTTGATGGTGATTGGTGAGGATTCATTCTGATCAGGTGGCCCAACCATTTAAGTTGTTGTTGTTCTATATATTCTTGGCAGGGTTTTGTTCCTACTATTTTTCGTATAGTTTCATTTATATCCTGTTTTGACGACTAAAATTCTCATTTAGTACACGATTGTTATCAAATAATTATAATCTATTCATCATCCGATGATGTTGAATATGTGATTGGAGTGTTTTACGTGTGACCTCTGATTTGTTCGTACAATTTTTATTGACGTGTGACTTTAACAAATCTGAAACCATGTCACAAACAAAAATAAAACAAGAAAGAAATATGTTGGTAGATATTCTTTAATTCAGATTTTACTGCGCAGTCGTCATCATCAGGTGCCATGTCTGCTGGCGTAGGTGATCATGTCTCTCCACAACTTTCGATCTCGATATTTATTTATCATTTCTGTTGTTGACCTTCTGCCAAGCCATTCTCTTAAGCTGTCTAGTATCTGTTATCTTTGCTTCGCTCTATCTCTTCGTCCCTCAATTTTCCCAGTTGTCACAATATATTCCAGCTGTTCCTTTCTCATTACATGTCCAAAGAATGATGATTGTTTCCTCCTAATATTGGAAATTAACTCTGTTTTTGTTTTGGCCTATTTCAGAACGTTTTCATTACTCTTCATGTCTGTCCATGGTATTCTCAACATTCTTATGTAAAACCACATTTCTACAGACTCCAGTGATTTTCATGTTTGCTGTTTTATTGTCCATGATTCACATTCATATTCTAAGACTGGCTCTACATAACATTTAAGAACTCTTTTTCTTGTTTCTGTTGTCAAAAATGGACTGCACGGTATCTTCCTCATTTTTTTGGAAAGCTGCTTTTGCCTGAGCTACTCTGCATCTCACCTCTGTGGTACATCTACAATCTGAGGTTAACATTGATCCTAGATATTCAAACTCATAGTGGGCAGTAGAGAACATTTATCTGTGAAAAGTTACACAAGTTGGTGCTTGGCATAACAAGGTTGAAATGCACTGAGCTAGATGATGATGATGATACCAGTTTTGACAGCTTGTTTTATGCCAACTCGTAACATGAGATAACAGATGGCTACTATATTTATATTATATTATATATTATAGCTAAACTGCAGACCATTGATTAAGGAATAATACGGAATTTTAAGAAGTAATAAGGAGAAAAGGAAGATAATAAAAACATTAACTCTGAACCAGCTGCGTGTTCTTATCTCCCCTGGGAGACTTTGAAGCAGCAACTTGATGCTCTGGTCATGATCTTTCTCCATCCTCCCATTTTGTGTATCAGTTTCATGGTTTGTCTTTGCTATCTCGTTGTTCCTTGCTGCACAAACTTGGCCAAGCCATTAGATTGTTTGTATCAACATAACTTGTTTCTTCTAACAAGCTCTTTGTGTAGTCCTCTATTATTGGTGATATTTTTACAAACATTCCTATTTGTTATTTTGGTTTCTACACGAGATACCTAGGATTTTACCATAACATTTAATCTATTATTTTGTAGTCAATAGCAGCACACAAATTAAAAGTCATGAAGAACCTGTGACACAACACCAGCAAAGGAGCAGAATTAAAATTACTGAAAACATGTATATTCCCGATAGTAACATACGATTGTGAATCATGGGCAATTTTGCAAGCAGCAAGGAAGAAAATCAATTTATTCAAAAGAAAATGCTACAAAATCCTCAAGATACCTTGGGTACTGAAAAGAGTAATGAAGATATATTAATAGATTTATATATTAAAAAGAACTAGGTTATAAACACCATTCTACAGAAGAAACTAAAATACTATGGCCACATCAAATGAAATAGCAGGTTGGACAGTACTTTAATGGAGGGCATGGTTCTAGGATGATGAGACAGGGACAGACCAAGGAGAAGGTGGTTTCAAGACATCAAAAAGACTTTCATCTTGACAACATAAAATGTGGAAGATCTGACTCATCATCATCGAGTGCCATCTCCGCAACGAAGGTTGGCTACCATGGAGCGCCATTCCGCCCTGTCTCTTGCTTTGATGGTGCAGGTTGTCATAGGCTGGTTTGTCCGTCTTTTGATGTTACTCGTCCATGTTTGTCTTGGTCTGCCTCTGCCTCTTTTACCTTGTATCTTCCCATCCAGGATTACTTTGAGTAGGCTGTTGTGTCTTTTAACATGGCCCAAAAATCGCATTTGTCTTGTTTGAAATGTGTTTAGTAGTTCTCTTTTCATTTTTAGTTGTTTTAAGACTTCATCGTTTGTTTTCTTTTCCTTCCTTCCAATTCTACCTATTCTTCTATATATCCACTTTTCAAAGGCTTCAATTCTCTGTTCTGTTTTCTTGTCTAACGTCCATGTTTCTGCACCATATAGGAATGTTGAGAAGACATAACACTTTGCTATTCTTAGTTTTAGCCCTGGTGTTATTTGGTTTGATGTTAGTATGTTCTTTATGACATTAAAATTACTTTTTGCCATTCCTCTTCTTTTAAGATCTGACTAGAGACAGAAATTCTTTCAGATGGTCTGTGGTGAATGCAACGTTCTGTGAAGGACATGTGACCTGATGATTTTATGACACATATATAGTTCATATCACCAAGCTTGTTCAATCTATACACTGAGTAAATCTTTAAAAACATCACAGAGATGCCAGGCTTAAACATTAATGGAAAGATAATCAATAACCTAAGATATGGTGATGATACTGTATTACTAGCAGAAAAACCTAAATATCTACAATAACTTAATGAAATAAACAAGACAAGCAAAAAATATGGATTAGATATGAATATAAAAAGACTAAAACTATGATCATAAACAAAGGTAATACTCAAAACCTACAAGTGGATATCAAAGTTGAAGGAATAGACCTGGAGACAGTTCATAGCTACAACTACCTTGGACATACCATAACCAGTAATATGATAGATGTAAGATGAAAGATGTAAGATGGAAAGATGTAATATGAAAAAAGATAATATGAAAGATTTAAGATGGAAGATGGAAGATGAACAATGTAAGATGAACAATGTAAGATGATAGATGATATATGAAAAAGATAAGAAGAAAGATGTAAGATGAAAGATAAAAAATGTAATATGATAGATGTAAAATGAAAGATGATATATGAAAAAGATAAGATGAAAGATGCCAAATGAAAGATGTAAGAATGATATTTGAAATAGATAGGATAGAAGTGAGGTTGAAGATGTAAGGTGATAGATATAAGAAGATAGATGTAAGATGTAAGATAATAGATGTAAGATGTGAGATTAAAGATGTAATATGATAGATGTAAGATGAAAAATGTAAGATGAAAGATGTAAAATGATATATGTAAGATGAAAGATGTAGGATGAAAAATATATGAAGTAATATGATAGATGAAAGATGTGTGGACTCTGCGACAGAACTAGCACAGCAGCAGAGGACAATGTAGCATACACACAACATTGCTCAGAGGACAATGTAACATACACACAACAGTGCTCAGAGGACAATGTAACATACACACACAGAAACTCAAAATTGAACCAGCCATCGAATACATAAAGAAACAACAGATAAATTGCTTCGGCTACATAACAAGACAAAAAGAACTAACAATGACTCAAATAGCCATAAACAAACGCTACGAAAACGCCAGATTAAGAGGAAGACAGAGAAAGAGATGGATAAAGGGAATACTAGAGTCACTAGGAGGGATAACACCAGAAGAGGCCAACAGAAGATCAAAGAATCGCAGATTGTATCTCCCCTCGCTCGACGCCAATGGCAATGGAGGAAGGATAGACGAAGAAGAAGAAAGATGTAAGAAGATAGATATAAGGATGACAAATAATACCTGATGGTGATCTGGGAACTGGGCAGGCACCCAGCAGTGTATGGGGTCACCCACATACTGATTCATGCCAATGAGAGCTGCAAAAGTGGCAAATACGGCCACAGTACCAAAGTGATGTAACTGGTCCACGGCATCATCATCACGTGCTCCACGGGACAGGCTGATCTTAGACAATGCCTCTAGCATAGACAACCACCTGCAATAATTTGTAACAGTAGTTGACTGAAATGCTCTTTTTATCAAGATTACCTATTTCTTGACTACAATAAAAATAACAGAGTTTAATTTAATTACATTTCTTTCAAGTAATATTTCAGTGCAACGTTTTAACGGGTGTTCAATCAGACTCTAATTGTGATGTTCTGTCTGTGGGGGCGATCAACACACTTAACCTGACAGCTGACTTCATGTGAGAGTCTGGAATCCTACTCTGATTGAGTCCTGATCGCAAAGAGAGAGAGAGAGAAGTAATATTTCTCCTTGCTTCTTAACTCACAACAAGAACATTACATCTTCATGGGGTTATATATTGATAGCACTACTGAAGTATGTTTAGAACATGCAGACATTTATATGATTATGTAAACATGTGGAGGGAGAGGAAAGGGGGAGAAGGAGAGATGGGAAAGACAGGAAGATAGGGAGGGAATAAGGAAGGAAGGAAGAAAGAAAGGAAGGAAGGAAGGAAGGAAGGAAGGAAGGAAGGAAGGAAGGAAGGAAGGAAGGAAGGAAGGAAGGAAGGAAGGAAGGAAGGAAGGAAGGAAGGAAGGAAGGAAGGGAGGAAGGAAGGAAGGAAGGGAGGGAGGGAGGAAGAGGAAGGAAGGAAGGAAGGAAGGAAGGAAGGAAGGAAGGAAGGAAGGAAGGAAGGAAGGAAGGAAGGAAGGAAGGAAGGAAGGAAGGAAGGAAGGAAGGAAGGAAGGAAGGAAGGAAGGAAGGAAGGAAGGAAGGAAGGAAGGAAGGAAGGAAGAAGGAAGGAAGGAAGGAAGGAAGGAAGGGAAGGAAGGAAGGAAGGAAGGAAGGAAGGGAAGGAAGGAAGGAAGGAAGGAAGGAAGGAAGGAAGGAAGGAAGGAAGGAAGGAAGGAAGCTTTAAAAAGCAGCATTAATTTAAAAAAGACGTAATGAAAAATGAATTAACATTCATAAATTTAAAAAAAAATATAACAAAATGAATCTTTTACAGTAAGTTAATTTCCGTTAAAAAAATAACAACATTATTGTTTAAATTAATCAACGTTAGAGAAAGGAGGGGTAATGGTACTTGTGGAACACCTTGTAGTATTCACATACAGGATTGGGTGAAAACCTACACCGCCAACACCACCATAAGTGGTAAGTAATGAGCCCCGTCATGCCACATGATGCTCAGGGAACATGGTGTTAGTGACCATAAATTTTACATACCCTCAGCACATGATTTTTGTGAGTAATGTGGTCAGTATTACGTCCGTGCCAATTTAATTTCTCAGAAAAAAAAGTCGGTACCCCTCTAAGGCTGGATAAACCAGGAAGCCGCCATTCGGGATCGAACCCGACCCCTTGTCCTGTGTAGTCCAGTACACTAACCACAGCTATCGCGGCTCCACTAACACCAACAGTCCTTAAAATAGATTTTTCCGCCATTCAGGTCAATAATGAGCAGCACACTAACCACTCAGACTCTGAGGCTTCACGTGTTCAGAATTGACCGAGAAATGCCATAAAGTGGGCTCCGAGAGGAAATATGTCGATGTTTGAGTTGAAGAACGTACTGTTGCTAAGGTGTGAAAAGTAGCATTTTTTTCGATTTTGTTCGATCAAAAACAAACAAACATACTTAGGAAGGTGTAGAAGAAGCATTTTTAAAATACAAAAGCGACGTCTTCTGTGAAAAAAGAGCTATAGATAATGAAAGTAGATATGTTAATGTATCCAAATATGCCAAAAATGGAAAACTGAAAAAAAAAAAGCAAAAATATTGTTTTTGACTCTCTCTGATCCCCTTAAAGGGAGACAAATGAAGGACACTCTAAGCCTGGCAGAGATGAGCAGTATGGGATAGACTTTAACATCCTACAAAGCATAACTGATTGTCTTGAGGGTCGTAGTTCAAGAATGATAACTGTGACAATGTTACTTCTAATATTATTATCTTTTCATTCATTCATTGGGTGCTGTCTCTATATCAAAAGTTGGCTACCATGGAGCATCATTTTACTATGTCTCTTACCATTATTGTACGCGTTCTCAGAGTTTCACATGTCTATCTTTTGATGTTTTCAGTCCCTTTTAGTCTTGGTCTGCCTCTTCCTCAACTACTTTGTACTTTCCATTTCAAGATAACTTTTAACAGGGTACCGTGTCTCTTCATATGTCTTAACAATTTCATTTGTCTTACACACATTGTGTTAAGTAGTTCTTTTTTCCATCTTCAGATGATTAAAACTTCACTGTTTGTCTTCTTTTCCTTCCTCATCATCATCATCATCATCGAGTCATATGTCCTTTGCAAAACGTTGCATTCATCACTGGCCCGTGAGAAAGAATCTCTGTTTCTAGCCAGAACTCTCACTTCTGTTGTGTTTATTTTCCTTCTACCAATTTATTTTGTATATGATGAAAAAAATGAAGCAAAGTTAGATTGCGATAATGAGAAAACAAATGTATAACCAAACACAATGCAATAAATAATGCTTACATTTTGTTTGTTGGGGGTAAAGTTCACAATTTGAGCTGCACTGTCAACACCTGGAGATGGATTCAGAGTTGATTATATTGTTGAATATATTGTTGGTAGTGAGTTGATTATATTGTTGGTAGAGAGTTGATTATATTGTTGAATATATTGTTGGTAGTGAGTTGATTATATTGTTGAATATATTGTTGGTAGTGAATTGATTATATTGTTGGTAGTGAGTTGATTATATTGTTGAATATATTGTTGTAGTGAATTGATTATATTGTTGGTAGTGAGTTGATTATATTGTTGAATATATTGTTGGTAGTGAGTTGATTATATTGTTGGTAGTGAGTTGATTATATTGTTGAATATATTGTTGTAGTGAATTGATTATATTGTTGGTAGTGAGTTGATTATATTGTTGGTAGTGAGTTGATTATATTGTTGAATATATTGTTGGTAGTTAATTGATTATATTGTTGAATATATTGTTGGTAGTTAATTGATTATATTGTTGAATATATTGTTGGTAATTAATTGATTATATTGTTAGTAGTGAATTGATTATATTGTTGAATATATTGTTGGTAGTTAATCGATTATATTGTTGAATATATTGTTGGTAGTGAATTGATTATATTGTTGAATATATTGTTGGTAGTGAGTTGATTATATTGTTGAATATATTGTTGGTATTGAATTGATTATATTGTTGGTATTGAGTTGATTATATTGTTGGTAGTGAATTGATTATATTGTTGGTAGTGAATTGATTATATTGTTGGTATTGAGTTGATTATATTTTTGGTAGTGAATTGATTATATTTTTGGTAGTGACTTGATTATATTGTTGGTAGTGAGTTGATTATATTGTTAATTATTTGTTTAATTATATTGTTATTAGTTTTAGTGTTTATTAGTTGTTATTATATTGATAATTCTCAAACAGCAGAGATAGAATCAAGAGGCAACAAAGCTTGTTAAATCATTGGATAGTTATCACCACTATTGTCCAACAAGGAAATAACTCTGGAGACAAAACGAGCACTATACAATATAATCTTCATCCCAACGTTGTGCTACCAATACCAGACCTAGATCCTAGATGCAAGAACAATAAGAAAAATAACCTCTACAGAGATGAAATGTGTTAGACGAATGACAGGAAACAGTCTAAGAGATAAGATCTGAAATGAAGAACTGAGAAAAAAGCTAGGAATAGTCCCCCGCCATAGAATATATAAGAAAACAACAGATAAAATGGTTTGGCCACGTGACAAGGCAGAAAGAACAAAACACAGCACAACGAGCCTTCAACAAATGTTGTGAGAACACCAGACCCAAGGGTCGACCACGAAAAAGATGGGTCGGTGGAATATCAGAAGCACTAGGAAACATAACAGCAGCGGAGGCGAACAGAACAGCAAAAGACCGCAAATTATATCTCTCCTCGACGCTGAAAGGCAGATGAGGAAGGAAAGAAGCAGAAGAAGAGTTGATTATATTGTTGGTATTTAATTGATTATATTGTTGGTATTTAATTGATTATATTATTGGTATTTAATTGATTATATTGTTGGTATTTAATTGATTATATTGTTGGTAGTGAAGGATATATAAAGTTAGAGGTGAAGTATAAAGAAATGAGTTTACTGTGAAGTGAGGTAGTGTGAAGTGAGGTAGTGTGAAGTGAGGTAGTGTGAAGTGAGGTAGTGTGGAATGAGGTTGATGTGGAATGAGATATAGAAGGATGGTCTTAGTGTAAGATGAGGTAATGATGGATGAAATTAATGTGGGATGATGTAGTGGGATGAGACATTAATGTGAGGTGAGTTGTTTGAGGGACAGGTGAGAGTGAAGCGAGGTAGTGGGGTTAAGGTTAGCGTGAGATACCGTAGCAAACAATTATATTAGTATTAGGTGAGCTAGCAATGGATAAAATTAATTAGGAGATAGTGAGGATGAGATTATTTGGAGATGGGGTGGTGAGGATGAGATTATTTGGAGATGAGGTGGTGAGGATGAGATTATTTGGAGATGAGGTGGTGAGGATGAGATTATTTGGAGATGGGGTGGTGAGGATGAGATTATTTGGAGATGGGGTGGTGAGGATGAGATTATTTGGAGATGGGGTGGTGAGGATGAGATTATTTGGAGATGAGGTGGTGAGGATGAGATTATTTGGAGATGAGGTGGTGAGGATGATATTATTTGGAGATGGGGTGGTGAGGATGAGATTATTTGGAGATGGGGTGGTGAGGATGAGATTATTTGGAGATGGGGTGATGAGGATGAGATTATTTGGAGATGAGGTGGTGAGGAATGAAATTAATGTGTGGTGAGAGTGAAAAATGAGAATTGAGATGAGGTAATGATGGATGAGAAAATTGTGATATAAAGTAGTGAAGAATGAAGATAACATTGTAGGGTGAGGTAATTACAAACGAAACTATTCCTAGGTAATGCCATAGTGAAAGAGAAAATTGTTGAATACAATAATGAGGAATGAGGTTATTGTGAATTGAGGTAGATAGTGGTGAAACTTTTATAAGTTGAAGTATTGAGTGGTGAAACTTTTATAAGTTGAAGTATTGAGTGGTGAAACTTTTATAAGTTGAAGTATTGAGTGGTGAAACTTTTATAAGTTGAAGTATTGAGTGGTGAGACTTTTATAAGTTGAAGTATTGAGTGGTGAGACTTTTATAAGTTGAAGTATTGAGTGGTGAAACTTTTATAAGTTGAAGTATTGAGTGGTGAGATTATATACAACCCTTATCATAATGGGACCCGTGATAGCTCAGTGGTTAGTGAACTGGACTACAAAGGACATGAGGTAGGGTTCGATCCCAACCGACGACTTTCGGTTCACCCAGCCTTTAATGAGTACCGGATTTTTTTCTGGGAAAGTAAAGCGGCACGGACGTAATACCGACCACATTGCCCCAAAAATTATGCGCTGAAGGTCTGTAAAATTTATGGTCACTAACACCATATTCCCTATACGCCATTTGGCGTGACGGGGTACTTTACTTTTTTTTAATTATATCATAATACATTAAAGATCTTTTAATGATGAACGAACGGAAGTAAATATTAAGGATAACGGAGAAGGGCCAGAAATACTCAGAGAAGACGTGGAAGACGCCTTGCGCAATATGAAAGCAGGAAAAGCTCCTGGACCAGATAATATAACTAAAGAAGAGATTGAAGCCATGGATGATTTTGGAATAGAAATAATAACAAAAATATTGAATTATATCTACAACAGCGGATATATACCAGACGACCTGCTCAAATCAATATTCATAGCCCTACCAAAGAAATCTTAGAAGAAAATAAAAATTTTCAACTCAAATGTTAAGTCGTTCCTATTGTATGGCTGTGAAACATGGAGAACAACAAAATTGACAACCACGAAGATACAGATTTTCATTAATGGATGTTTACGCAGAATAAAAGGATGGAATTGGCAGGACAAAATCAGTAACATAGAATTATGGAAATGTACCAGTCAAATACCAGTGGATAAAGAGATACAGGGAAGACGATGGTGATGGATAGGACATACACTACGGAAGCCAACTGAGAGTATTTACACAACAGGTCCTTTGTTGGAATCCCCAGGGGAAAAGACAAAGAGGAAGACCAAGGAATTCTTGAAGAAGACAGATCGAAGCAGAGATGAAGATGATGGGGAAGACATGGAATGATCTTAAAAGAATTGCAAAAACAGAACGACTTGGAAAGTGTTTGTTGAAGACCTATTCATGACTAAGATATTATTAAGAAGCATCATGCGAAGAGTGCGAAACAAAATCAGTCCAGAAATTAGCGATGAACAATGTGGTTTTGTTAGAGATAAAGGAACAAGCAATACCATTTATAGCATAAGATCTTTAGCAGAAAGAGCCATAGAGGTGAAAACAGATCTATACCTATGTTTCATAGATTATACCAAGGCATTTGACAAAGTAAAGCACCAAGAAATAATCAACATTTTAGAAAGCATAAACGTAGACAGCAAAGATCTAAGAATAATAAAGAGCATGTACTGGCAACAAACAGCGGCCATAAGAACTGGAAACCAATTGGGAATGTTTCAACAAATAAAACAGGGTGTTAGACAAGGTTGTGTGCTGTCACAAGATTTGTTTAATATTTATAGTGAGATTAGTCATAAGGGGCATGCCTGGAATAACAATTGGAGGTCATAATATAAATAATCTAAGGTATGCTGATGATACAGTCTTAATCGCTAAGAGTGAAAATGAGTTACAAGAAATGTTGGACATTATAGTGAAAGAAAGCAAAAATAAAGGACTGAGCCTTAATTGCTAAAAGACGGAAGTAATGGTAGCTACAAAGAAAAAGACATGCAATGCACAATAAAGACAAGTGGAACAAAATTAAAACATGTAAATGAATTTAAATATTTGGGAACTTTGTTAACCTCAGACGGAAGATGTGCAAAAGAGGTGAGATGCAGAATGGCTCAGGCAAAAACAGCTTTCCAAAAAACGAAGAAGATACTATGCAATCCATTTTTGACAACAGAAACAAGAAAAAGAGTTCTTAAATGTTATGTAGAGCCAGTCTTAACATATGGATGCGAATCATGGACAATAGGACAACAGACAAGAAAACCACTGGAGTCTGTAGAAATGTGGTTTTACAGAAGAATGTTGAGAGTACCATGGACAGCTAAGAACAGTAATGAAGATGTTCTCAGAGAGGTCAAAGCAAAAAGAGAGCTAATATCCAATATTAGGAAGAAACAATCATCATTTTTTGGCCATGTAATGATAAGAGAACAACTGGAATATATTGTAACAACTGGGACAATTGAGGGACGAAGAGATAGAGGGAAGCAAAGAGAAAAAAATAACAGACAGCTTAAGAGAATGGCTTGGCAGAAGGTCAACAACAGAAGCGATAAATAGCTGCCGAGATCGAAAGCTGTAGAGAGACATGATCACCTACGCCAGCAGGCCCGGTACTTGATGATGACTTATATCATAATCATAGTTAATGACAATGGACGTCTGGTGATATCAGTATAAAAAGAAAGAAGACATTTATAATCATGGAGTATGGAGTCTCAACATTCAATACTGTTTCTTTGTAATAAAAAAATTGTCTAAATGTTCATGAATAACGAATGTTACATAATTATCTTCTCCTTCTACCTTTTAGCTCCCAGTGGAGCATAGGTCTTCAACAAACACTTTCCAAGTCGTTCTGTTTTTTGCAATTCTTTTAAGATCATTCCATGTCTTCCCCATCATCTTCATCTCTGCTTCGATTTGTCTTCTTCAAGAATTCCTTGGTCTTCCTCTTTGTCTTTTCCCCTGGGGATTCCAACAAAGGGCCTGTTGTGTAATACTCTCAGTTGGCTTCCGTAGTGTGTGTCCTATCCATCACCATCGTCTTCGCTGTATCTCTTTATCCACTGGTATTTGACTGGTACATTTCCATAATTCTATGTTAGTGACTTTGTCCTGTCATTTCCATCCTTTTATTCTGCGTAAGCATCCATTAATGAAAGTCTGTACCTTCGTGATTGTCAATTTTGTTATTCTCAATTAACAAATTATTAAACATTATTATGGCAATAACATAACTCCCGTCTTGTCATATTAAGTACACTATTCTAATGTCCCGTTTTTATTTCAAAGAAATGTGGTTAGCCAATCGTAGAAGTAAATACGTTTCTTGTAAGTAGTGGGAGTGTCTGTGTGGTTGTCAATAATAACGCTCAAAAGATTGGCTCTCATTTTAAAATTATTGATCGAAGATAAAAGTACATCATATTATTTCAATTCGCGTTTTAATACTTACTGGACTAAAGACACGTCCTTCTTTTCAACTTCGTATCCAAACACAATTGAAATAATGAACGAAACACACGTATAACAAGCACAGCACAGCCTACTGGCTAACTCAACATGTTAACTCCTGCTGTTGTTCACGTGATTATCGTTCCTGCCCCTACTACAGACCTTCTCACAACTAACACACTACATTAAAAAATTCACGGATATTCAACCACATAGGATTTCGAACAATAGGTGCTATGTTTTAATAGCACATGACAACATTAACAATGATGTTAAAGTTTAAATTCAATCCATTTTAAAATAAACAATATGTAAACTATACTATTTGATTCCCTAATAATTTAAACGTACGCTTATTCTTATTCTACTTCAGTTCCAAACTTCACCTCTAGCCAGGTAGAGGCTGTGTCCTCGTGCTAAATCATAGACGGCTAGACTTGATTAATGCTCTATACAGGGGTGCATTAATGATTGCTATCTGTCTGTCTGTCTATCTATCTGTCTGTATTTCTGTCTGTCTACTATATATTGTCCTTTCGAGATAAGACAGCACATAGGACAGAAACTCTAGATTCTCTATGTTCAAAGATCTTTGTGTTCAAGTGTCAGATCTTGCACAGGACCTGCGTTGTATCTTGCAATATAGTCAAGTCGAGTCTACTGAGTGTTTACTGGTATCACATATAGTCATGTCGAGTCTACTGAGTGTTTACTGGTATCACATATAGTCATGTCGAGTCTACTGAGTGTTTACTGGTATCACGTAGAGTCAAGTCGAGTCTACTGAGTGTTTACTGGTATCACATAGAGTCAAGTCGAGTCTACTGAGTGTTTACTGGTATCACATAGAGTCAAGTCGAGTCTACTGAGTGTTTATTGCTATCACATAGAGTCAAGTCGAGTCTACTGAGTGTTTATTGCTATCACATAGAGTCAAGTCGAGTCTACTGAGTGTTTACTGGTATCACATAGAGTCAAGTCGAGTCTACTGGTATCACGTAGAGTCAAGTCGAGTCTACTGAGTGTTTACTGGTATCACATAGAGTCAAGTCGAGTCTACTGAGTGCTTACTGGTATCACGTAGAGTCAAGTCGAGTCTACTGAGTGTTTACTGGTATCACATAGAGTCAAGTCGAGTCTACTGAGTGTTTACTGGTATCACATAGAGTCATGTCGAGTCTACTGAGTGTTTATTGCTATCACATAGAGTCAAGTCGAGTCTACTGAGTGTTTACTGGTATCACATAGAGTCAAGTCGAGTCTACTGAGTGTTTACTGGTATCACGTAGAGTCAAGTCGAGTCTACTGAGTGTTTACTGGTATCACATAGAGTCAAGTCGAGTCTACTGAGTGTTTACTGGTATCACATAGAGTCAAGTCGAGTCTACTAAGTGTTTACTGGTATCACATAGAGTCAAGTCGAGTCTACTGGTATCACATAGAGTCAAGTCGAGTCTACTGAGTGTTTACTGGTATCACATAGAGTCAAGTCGAGTCTACTGGTATCACATAGAGTCAAGTCGAGTCTACTGAGTGTTTACTGCTATCACATATAGTCAAATCGAGTCTACTGTGTGTTTATTGGTATCACATAAAATCAAGTCGAGTATACAGAGTGTTTGCTGGTGTCACATATTGTCAAGTTGAGTCTACTAAGTGTTTGCTGTATTGTTAAGTCGAGTGTCAAGTACATATTAATTTCCTTGGTGTGTTTTTTTTTTTTACGTTCTTTAGAACCAAGTTAACCCTTACACCATCTTCCTAACCGTCCAGGCTCTCCATTTTACTTTCGTTTTTCTGTTCCCTTCAGCGCCACTTCTAAACTATACACCATTCTTATCTTCTGTGTGTTACTTTTTTCTGGTGGGTTCCAGATTAAGACATTTTGTGCTGACTATTAAAATGTGTTATCTTCTATTTCTGCGTTCACTCACTGATTGCTCCGCTTCGTTGCCCGCCCTTGATGTGTGTTAAATTATTGTGCTTTACGTTTTTTTGTTTTTGTTTACTGCATACAGCTAAATATGTACTTTTCGACCCATTACATCTTACTTCAAAATGCCATCTTTCGGTGCAGAGTTTGCCAATCCTCTTTGATTGATACTCACCTGGCCAGATTTTATTGACAAGGAGGGGAGTGATATTTTAATTAGTTCTGGTTTAATGATTTGGATGTCGTCGATCAGTTATGAGTGGCAATAGAGCTTTTAGCTCAGAGACAAATACAATGACGTCTGACATTCAAACATTAAAAAAAAATTACAGGCCAGAACACAGTGTTGTTACGATTCCAAACTGGGGCAATGGGAAATAATGTGATAATGGCAATATTTTTCAATATTCAACGGCACATTAGTGGATTATGTGATCGGTATCACGTGATGTTTACTTCCCAGAAAAATTGTTGGTATCAATTCTCAGAAACTAATGTAAAAAGTAAAAGTAAAGTACCCCCGTCACGTCAAGTGGCGTATAGGGAATATGGTGTTAGTGACCATATATTTTACAGACCTTCAGCACATGATTTTTGGGGTAATGTGGTCGGTATTACGCCCTTGCCGCTTTACTTTCCCAGAAAAAAATCATGTACCCATTAAAGGCTGGGTGAACCGGAGCCGTCGGTTGGGATCGAACCCTACCTCTTGTCCTTTGTAGTCCAGTTCACTAACCAATGCGCTATTGCGGCTCCCTAGAAACTAAACTATGGTTCTCATTAAATAAACTAATCCATGCCTCTTCCCCCATGTCTTATTTATTTATTTTTTTGTGCTCGCTGGCTATTTTTTTTTCTTACCTCTGACAAAGCTCCTAGAGACTAGGAACTAAATTTTGCGTGTTAATCCGTTTTTACCTGGCAGCCATGTGCACAGGGATCCCTCGCCGCACACGCAGATAACTCCGTCTTCGGAGGTACTCATATTTTTTTTCCGTCCATGAGTAATTGACATTTAAAGCCGAGACTCACTGCTGAGACCAGGGGTGGATGCCGCAGAGAGAAATCATAGATAAATATCTCAACTGGTGCAGCCGGGATTTGACTTGGTCTTGCCTCGAGACCAACCAGTCCCACGTTGTTTCATTCTATAGGCAGGTATTTAAATATACAGCCAATCATAGGAGGAAAAGATATGTTTTACAGCACTCAGAAAAAAAACAAATAAACAACAGACAAAAACAAAGAACAATATATGGTTCAAAGCAGGATTGAACCCGTACTCCTTGGCACTACGCCTTGCCACGAGAAGCCGAACACTAGGGAACACTTCCACTCAGCTAATAACAAATTAGCTATCGTGGACGATGTCTTTCACCCAGATGTTCTCATGACTATAGCGTAGGGTTACGATCACAGCTCGGTAATAAATTGTATTTCTTTACTTTCCTATTAAGACAAGTATCTCCCGGAAAAAAATGTATATATATATATATATATATATATATATATATATATATATCGTTATATTATTGGTTTTGATTTATACTATCTCACATATACAGTGGTGTGATGCAGAATGGCTCAGGCAAAAGCAGCTTTCCAAAAAATGAAGAAGATACTGTGCAATCCATTTATGGCAATATAAACAAGAAAAAAGAGTTCTCAAATGGTATGTAGAGCCAGTCTTAACATATGGATGTGAATCATGGACAATATGACAACAGACAAGAAAATCACTGGAGGCTGTAGAAATGGGGTTTTACATAAGAATGTTTAGAATACTATGGACAGCTAAGAAGAGTAATGAAAACGTTCTCAAAAATGACAAAGCAAAGAGAGAGAGAGAGAGAGAGAGAGAGAGAGAGAGAGAGAGCTAATTTATAATATTAGGATGAAACGATCATCATTGTTTGGCCATGTAATGAGTAGGGAACAGATGAAATATATTGTAACAACTGGGAAATTTTTAAGGTAACAAATATTATTATATACGAGTATACCATTATGCAGAATGAAATTAAACAGAACAAATCTGAAACAAGTGCAACGCCTCAAATAGTTGGACACAATAATAACATCAGATGGAAGATGCACCACAGAAATAAAAAGCAGAATAGCTCAGGCCAAAATAGCATTTAAGAAAATGAAAAATATCTTATGCAACAAATCTATGTCAATAAAAATGAGAAAGAGAGTTCATCGGTGCTATATAGAACCAATTCTGACCTATGGAAGCGAATCATGGACAGTAGACAAACAAATGAAAAGACGATTAGAGGCCACAGAAATGGGATTTCTCAGAAGAATGTTGAAAGTTCCCTGGACAGCTAAAAAGATCAATGAGGAAATTCTCAAAGAGGCCAACACAAAAAGGGAGCTCCTAAAAAACATCAGAAAAGAAACAATCAACATTTTTCGGGCACATCATGAGAAGAGGAAAGTTGGAATACTTGGTTACAACTGGCAAAATAGAAGGAAAGAGAGATCGCGGACGACAAAGAGAGAAGATACTAGATAGCTTGGTGTTATGGCATGGAAAACAGTCAACAACAGAACTGATAAGTTGCACTGTAGATAGAAGATTGTGGGAGCACATGATCGCCTACGCCAAACGGTATGGCACATGATGATGATGAGCATATACTCGTGTGAGAAAGAGCGTGTGAGAGGGGATAGAAATAGAGAGAGAGAGAGAGAGAAAGAGAGAGAGAGAGAGAGAGAGAAGGACAGAAAGAGAATAAGAAGAGAGTAGTTAGTGACGGGGAAAGGCTTCATTTTGGAGAGAGTTATACCGACCATTTTGACTGCTATATTGGTCCTATGCCTGTTATGTGTTGATGATGATCTGTCAACGAAATAGATTAGATTAGTAAGAAAGTGTGGGGTAAGAAATAGAGAGAGAGAGAGAGAGAGAGAGAGAGAGAGAGAGAGAGAGAGCGAGATAGAGAGAGAGAGACAGTATAAAATTAGTTCACAAAACTTAAAAGTCAATAACAAAACAAGTGAACGGAGTCTGTACGTAGAGACCAGCATTAAGAATGGAGAAGGAGATTATGGCCCATACCCACTACAATTGAACGAAGTCTGTACGTAGAGACCAGCACTAAGAATGGAGAAGGAGATTATGGCCCATACCCACTACAATTGAACGAAGTCTGTACGTAGAGACCAGCACTATGAATGGAGAAGGAGATTATGGCCCATACCCACTACAAATGAACGAAGTCTGTACGTAGAGACCAGCACTAAGAATGGAGAAGGAGATTATGGCCCATACCCACTACAATTGAACGAAGTCTGTACGTAGAGACCAGCACTAAGAATGGAGAAGGAGATCATGGCCCATACCCACTACAAATGAACGAAGTCTGTACGTAGAGACCAGCACTAAGAATGGAGAAGGAGATTATGGCCCATACCCACTACAAATGAACGAAGTCTGTACGTAGAGAGCAGCACTAAGAATGGAGAAGGAGATTATGGCCCATACCCACTACAAGTGAACGAAGTATGTACGTAGAGAGCAGCATTAAGAATGGAGAAGGAGATTATGGTCCATACCCACTACAAGTGAACGAAGTCTGTACGTAGAGACCAGCACTAAGAATGGAGAAGGAGATTATGGCCCATACCCACTACAAATGAACGAAGTATGTACGTAGAGACCAGCATTAAGAGTGGAGAAGGAGATTATGGCCCATACCCACTACAAATGAAAACTGGATGATTTTGAAACTGTGTAACACGCAGAAAATTTCGACCAGAAAACCCAGAGTCCAATTATCAGCATCATCATCATCAAGTATCGGGCCTGCTGGCGTAGGTGATCATGTCTCGCCACAACTTTCGATCGCGACAGTTATTTATCATTTCTGTTGTTGACCTTTTGCCAAGCCATTCTCTTAAGCTGTATGGTATCTTTTGTCTTTGCTTCCCTCTATCTCTTCGTCCCTCAATTTTCCCAGTTGTTACAATATATTCCTGCTATTTTCTTCTCATTAAATGGCCAAAAAAATTATATTTGTTTCTTCCTAAAATTGGAAATTAGCTCTCTTTTTGTTTTGGCCTCTTTCAGGACGTTTTCATTATTCTTCTTAGCTGTCCATGGTATTCTCAACATTCTTCTGTAAAACCACATTTCTACAGACTCCAGTGATTTTCTTTTCTGTTATCCTATTGTCCATGATTCGCATCCATATGTTAAGACTGGCTCTACATAACATTTAAGAACTCTTTTTCTTGCTTCTGTTGTCAAAAATGGATTGCATAGCATCTTCCTCATTTGGTAAAAGCTTTACGGGATTGATAGACAACACAAATTTGATCAACGTTTCTGCTCAATAGGCCTTCAGCGGGAACAAACAAACAACACACACACACTCAGATATGTAAGTGAATAAAACTAATCCTACATAGCTAATTAATAATGAAACATCCAAAACAAAATAACCGAAACTGGTTTAAGATACAAAAAAAAATTCTTCCCTGTATTGAGGACCTTGGCCATGAGGAGAAAGAAGGATTCGCGGGTATGCGCTGTGATTGTACTAATTAACTGGGTATGCTCAGTGTTGTTTAACTTGCCGAGCTTGTTTATCAGACTATACCACTTAGAATTAGTGGGAATTGACAACAGGTGGCGTTGGCAACATGACCTCCCATAAGAGCTTATTTACTTTCATTTTAAAATACTATAGCTGGCTCGCTTTTCGTCTCTATACATTTATGTAAGATTTATAAGATAATGAAAGCTTTTCTGAGTCTCACCTAATATTTGAAAAAAAAATGTGTATAATTGTTACCAGATGATGTATGTTGTACTGGGGTCACCACTGTGATCGGATCACATAAAAAAACTGTTAAAAGCGCACCAGCAAAAGTCAGGTACGAAAGAGTTAAAGTGACATTTTATTTATAATAAGTGAATTTTTTCCTTTAAAAAATGTATATAAACTCTATTATTCTATCCAATTTAATGGATAAAAAATCTTAAAATACCTGGCCATTTAAGCTCTGGCGTACTTGTGTTTGCATTATTGTTATCATTAACTACAAATTGATGATACTGTACTACTAGCAGAACATCATACAGATCTACCACAATTACTTAACGAAATAAACATGACAAGGAAAAAATATAGTTTAGATATGAATATCAAAAAGACTAAAACTATGATCATAAACAAAGATAATACTCAAAACCTACAAGTTGATATCAAAATTGAATGAATAGACCTGGAGACAGTTCAGAGATACAACTACCTTGGACATACTATAACCAGTGATGGAAAATGCAAAACTGAAATAAATAAATGAATAGGAATGGCAAAAAGTAATTTTAATGCCATGAAAAATATACTAACATAAAAAAACGAATAACACCAGGGCTAAAACTAAGAATATCAAAAAGTTATATCTTCTCAACATTCCTGTATAGTGCAAACATAAGGGCATTAGATACACTCTCAAAAAAATAAGAAGAAAAAACAGAACAGAAAATTGAAGCCTTTGAAATGTGGATTTACAGAAGCATAGGAAGAATTGGATGGAATGAAAAGAAAACAAACAATGAAGTCTTAAAAGAACTAAAAATGAAAAGAGAACTACTAAACACAATTCAAAGAAGACAAATGAGATTTTGGGGCACGTTAAAAGACACAGCAACGTACTAAAAGTAATCTTGGAAGGGAATATACAAGTTAGAAGAGGCAGACCAAGACTAACATGCACGAGTAACATCAAAAGATGGACACGTCAGTCTATGACAACCTGAACCATCAAAGCAAGAGACAGAGTGGAATGGCGCTCCATGAGTGCCAACATTCGATGCGGAGACGGGACTCAATGACGATAATTCAGCTGTATTATGAAACAGAAGAACCATAAACAAAATATATTTATGAAATGATTAAACGAACAATTCAACTAAAACAGCGGTGACAAACCGCTATGAGAAGGTTTGAAAATCGGTGATCAGGTAGGTAGGTCCGCGTAGAAGGCACACCCTCAACCATGCCTGGTTGGCTTTTGCCTACATACACAAGTAACTATCTATAGCAATGTATTAGGCATGGACGTCATGTACGGTTTTCTGTTCATTGAAGGTATTCAACACAGTTGATATATTCTCGAGTACCTGGACAAGGTTGAACGCACTTATATACAGCCACAATACACATTCCCTAATCTTTTCTTACAGCGTTTTTTTTCTTTCAATTTTACAACAATATTTGTCAAACACATTTTGTTTCTTTATTAAACGTCCAGGCTTTTATCGTATTTAAAGTTTTAAATGAAGTTTATAATATTTCATTTACAGTCACATAAAAGGAATAAGTTGAAGTGATAATACGAAAATCATTACTATTTTATGGCTGTCAAGTGCAATATACAAATGGGGAAGTTCAAAGTGTCTCTACATTTATTGTGGTTATTCTTCCAATGGTCTTACTCGTCAAAATAAATTCCCGAAACGGAAAGGCAGCTTCCACATTTGGCAAACTTAATAAAGATAGAGCATGGGCCAACGCCATACATGTATTAACATCCAGAACTAAGATTCAAATTTACCAAAGTTGTGGGCTTAGTACACTTCTATACGGATCAGAAACTTGGACTACCTATGCAGAGCAGGAGAAATGGCTGTCAAGTGCAATATACAAATGGGGAAGTTCAAAGTGTCTCTACATTTATTGTGGTTATTCTTCCAATGGTCTTACTCGTCAAAATAAATTCCCGAAACGGAAAGGCAGCTTCCACATTTGGCAAACTTAATAAAGATAGAGCATGGGCCAACGCCATATTAACATCCAGAACTAAGATTCAAGATTTACCCGACTGGACTACCGACGTTCGGACAACCCGTGTTCGATTCCCGCTGGGAGCAGTGTGAATTGTACTCGTGGTTGGAAAAAAAAAATACCCCCACGGTCAACCCAGCCGTTGGCAGAAATGGGTACCAGGATATTATCCTGGGAAGGTGAGGAATGTCGCTTCGCATCTGAGTTTCGATGCTTGAGGCGACACTATACAGAAATATCCGAACATTTCTGGATAGGCGGCCGAGCACATAAGGGTGTAAACTCGCGTGCTAAGACGCCGGTTCAAGTCTCGTACTTTACCTTTACCTTTACTAAGATTCAAATTTACCAAAGTTGTGGGCTTAGTACACTTCTATACGGATCAGAAACTTGGACTACCTATGCAGAGCAGGAGAAAAGGTTAAACCGTTTTCATGTGCGTTGCTTTCGAACGATTATGAATATCACATGCAGAGAACAAAGTAAACAACTATACCGTCTTACAACAAGCCAAACTTAGAAGTCGTAGACTAAGGTGGCTGGGTCATGTAAGAAGAATGGCAAACAAACGTATTCCTAAACAATTATTGCAAGGTGAAATTAGGGACGGAAAGAAATAAAAGGGCAGACCAGTACTGAGATATAAGGATGTTTGCAGAGCTTCCTTGTGTAAATTCTCTATCAGTGAAAGAAACTGAGTAAATCTGGCTGCATATCGTAGCACCTGGAGAACAAAAATACAAATTGGCTCATTAACTTTCTAGGCAGTAAGTAAAGTAAAGTACCCCCCGTCACGCCAAGTGGCGTATAGGGAAATATGGTGTTAGTGACCCTATATTTTACAGACCTTCAGCACATGATTTTTGGGGTAATGTGGTCGGTATTACGCCCGTGCTGCTTTTACTTTCCCAGAAAAAATCCGGTACCCATTTAAGGCTGGGTGAACCCGGAGCCGTCGGTTGGGATCGAACCCTACCCCTTGTCCGTAGTAGTCCAGTTCACTAACCACTGAGCTATCGCGGCTCCTACTAATTTTTAGGGAATTAGTAAAACCCAGGTGTCCTCGCCAGGATTACGAACCCCGGCTGTTGCCGTGGTAAGCCAACCGCCTATCGATTGCGCTAACCGGACACCCTTTCTAGGCAGTACTGATATCAAATTCGGAAGATAAAAGGCGCAAGAGAAAGGAGATGAGGCCAGGCACTACAAATATATCCTGTTCATTCTGCGAACGGATTTGCCTGTCCAATGTTGGCAGATTCAGCCACGAGAGAAGCTGTTCAGCAAAACAACATCCAGGATAAGATACTAATATTTTACCAAACTACTGACTTAGCATGATTGTTTGCTTTCACTTTCAACCGACTGTTAAGACGCAAAAAGACTATATATATATATATATATATATATATATATATATATATATATATATATATATATATATATATATATCTTTAGTTTAGTTTCATCAACATTGTTTGATTTCCATGCCACATGTTCTTAAAGACTAGGATTCCAGCTCTGATACATCATTTATGGACATATCTTAAAGACTAGGATTCCAGCTCTGATACATCATTTATGGACATATCTTAAAGACTAGGATTCCAGTTCTGATACATCATTTATGGATATATCTTAAAGACTAGGATTCCTGTTCTGATACATCATTTATGGGTAATTTCCTAGTTTGATCAGATATATTATTTCAGTTGGAAGAGTGATGTCCCCTAAAATATGTCTGCCAAAATACAGTGGTTCTACGCATTCTTGGCGTTGGGGTCATTACGCTGGCATGTAATCATTTCGGAGTATCTGTTGATTGGGCGTTGGGTCCAGGGGTTAGGTTTAGCTTTAGTGTTAAATATTTATAAATATATTATAACGCGTGACAAAAACGACGCCACTCGGCCTAATTATGATCTTCTGATCGAAGGGAATTGTGCGGTTGATTACCAATCGCCGTAATTTACTGCCAAATGTTGGAAGATTGTCAAACTTTGGCTATTAATTAAAATGCACATACACACACATAAATACAAAAAATATCTAGAAATAGCTTTACGAAACACAATGCAACGTCTGTATTACCTCAAATTACCTGTCAGCGATTAGCAATCTGGTGCGGAGCTTGAGAATAACAACGAGTGTGATGAAAGTCCTCAAAAGGACCATAGTGAAAACTCTAGGCAATCTAAAATAGTTAATTGTGAATGTTTGGTTGTCCTGAAAAGGACAGTTGTGAAGTGGGCAGGTTTGGAGCAATCTTATGTTGTCCTGAAAAGGACAGTAGTTTGCAGGGATGTGATGATTTTACACAGGATAACTCTCTGCAATTCCTGTAATTAGCGTCCCTAGTACGTTTCCTTGTCTGATTTCATTTCTGAAGGCGAACTCGTGTAGAAACGATGGGAACAATGTACGCCTAGTGCCGAACTGTCTCTTCAATTTCCTTTTGGCCCGCATCCACATATTTTCAATATTCTGTGTGTGAATTTCGGGATCATCTGGGTCGACAAAATTCTCTTGATGGATGACTGAACAATGGGTATAAATACCATTTGCAATTCGACTGATATTGGCATATGCAGACCAGCCGTCAGAAATAATGTGGCTTCCAAGTAAAATATGGGCAACTATCTCTTTTGTTAAAGTAGCCTCGGAGCGATCTGGTACTTCTACTAGAAAGCATTTTCCTGAAATCCTTTCTATTCCACCGAACACCCAGTGACCCTCATTCCATTGTCCCCTGTGATATTTTCGGTAAAAATATTTGGACTCGTCAATTTCCACAACGATTGGTTGGCCTAGAATGTCCATACCACCAATTTGACTGAAGTGTCTGACCATGTATTTCTCACATTCCTCGCGTAAAAAATTACACCAATCCACTACAGTATTTTTATTGACGCCTGCCTCATGCTGGATCAAGCTCTGTGGAAAATCGCTGCTCCAACAGTAGATCATAATTAAAATTTGTTTTAGTGATAGATGGCTCTTTGTGAAAAATGATCCATCACGAGCGGACTTTCCAAAACTGCACCCTGACATGACCACTGATAGCCATCTACTCCTCTGCTGTAGGCTACTAAACGCGCAGGCATATGACAAATGTTGCATAGACACGTATTTATTATTAGTCTACGCTTAGCTAACCACTGAATACACAATTTATTAGTGGCAATCTCGGGAATCAGAGTTAGTAAATTCCATCTATCCTCTGCAATGATGTCATGAAAAGTCATGATCTGCCCAACATTCACAACTTCAGTTGGGGCTCTAGGTCGCCCGGTCATTTTGCAAATACAGTAGTACCAAATTCAAGTAAGTGAACTCAGAACTGCTTAGCTGGTTTTTAAATATTAGACAAACTAGCCTATATATATAGGCGGATAATTAGTAAGAAGAAGCATAAGAAAGGATAGGGGTTCAGCCAATTATTAATTAACATCTCGATTTGGACGCAGACGCTGACCCGAACGCCACGCTGACCCAAACGCCAGCGTGAGTGACACATGCCAGTAGTATACAAGGGTCCATTTAACCCGCATTTAGGCGCGAATTAACAAAGATATATAGCAGGCGCATTTTGCGCGAAATGTACACGAGAGACAAGGGGAGTTAACCATGACATTTCGTGTCGGGATGTTGACCTCTAGTCCCGGTGACCCCGGAAGTGACCTGTTTATGTCTGCTTTGTGCTGACTTTGGAGTTCTTGATGTACTTAATCGATAGTGATAGGTTAGTAGATTATACAACATCAATGAAAACCAATCAATATAAAACAAAAGACAAAAGCTATTTTTTATTCTTTTATTATCTCAATAGGTGTATAACATACAGTGGATATAATATAACATTACAAAAAAAATATTCAGTACACGAAGTAAATATATAGTACAAGGATAACATTTATTTATAGCTATGTAGTTGGGTGTCTGCTTAGTTCTATGTCATAGATGAATCATAATGGGTGATACTGTTAGAGATTACTGGTTAGTCTAAGCTGGTAGTGTAAATATGTTCCTCTGTGTTAGTGGTTCGCTATCTCTCTCTCTCTCACTCTCTCTCTCTCCTTCTCTCTCTCTCTCTCTCTCTCTACTATTCCAGCCTAGATTTCCCTCCATTAAAACACTTACTCATTCTCTCCATTTATCTCTATCATTGCGCCTTCCTTCTCTCTCTCTTTCTCCCCTATCCTCTCTTAGACTTCTAACCTATCAGTCCACCCTCCGCCTCTCCCTTTAGCTCCCCGCCCTCCCTCATATTTTAGCGTCCCTCCTATTGTAACACTTGATTATTCTCACCATTCATACCTAACATCTCCCCTTCTTTCTCATATGCTTCTCTCTCTCGCTCTCTCTCTCTTCTAACCCCTACTAGACTTCTCTCCTACCATTCCACCTTTCTTCCTCTCTCTCTCTTTATCTCGCCTAGCGTTCCGCCTTCATTCGTATTTTTACCTTACCGCCAGTGTAACACATTAATAACATTGAATATCAATTACAAAAAGACTTGAAATATCTACTTTTTAAAGAACCAATAAGATAAACATATGAAAAACGAAGGAATAATACACGCGACAAGGCTTAACATACGTACTTTATACACATCACCATTAATACAACTGAAATTCCTTTAATGATAACCTATCACATCGTTATGAGCTAAGAGAAAAACAGAAAAAAATTCAACTTACACCGTAAAATATTCCACTACAACACAGACCGCTAGACTGAACAGTACTATGAAAATAAACGTCCGTGAATCAAGCGCGCTTATAACACGAAGTCTCACATCCGACTAGTTTAATCTGGTAAATAAAAGTTAGGAGACAAGGGCAGAAACCTAGGAGGCAAGGGCAGAAACCTAGGAGGCAAGGGCAGAAACCTAGGAGGCAAGGGCAGAAACCTAGGAGGCAAGGGCAGAAACCTAGGAGGCAAGGACAGAAACCTAGGAGGCTAGGACAGAAACCTAAGAGGCAAGGGCAGAAACTAAGGAGGGAAGGTCAGAAACCTAGGAGGCAAAGTCAGAAACCTAGGAAGCAAGGTCAGAAACCTAGGAGGCAAGGTCAGAAACCTAGGAGGCAAGGGCAGAAATTTAGGAGGCAAGGACAGAAACCTAGGAGGCATGGTCAGAAACCTAGGAGGCAAGGTCAGAAACCAAGGAGACAAGGGTAGAAACCTAAGAGGCAAGGGCAGAAGCCAAGGAGGGAAGGTCAGAAACCTAGGAGGCAAGGTCAGAAACCTAGGAGGCAAGGTCAGAAACCTAAGAGGCAAGGGCAGAAACCTAAGAGGCAAAGACAGAAACCTAGGAGGCAAGGTCAGAAACCTAGGAGGCAAGGGCAGAAACCTAGGAGGCAAGGGCAGAAACCTAAGAGGCAAGGGCAGAAACCTAAGAGGCAAAGACAGAAACCTAGGAGGCAAGGTCAGAAACCTAGGAGGCAAGGGCAGAAACCTAGGAGGCAAGGGCAGAAACCTAGGAAGCAAAGGCTGAAAACAAGGAGGGAAGGTCAGAAATCTAGGAAGCTGTGTTAGAAAACAAGGAGGGAAGGTCAGAAAGGACACACCATTAATACAACTGAATGTTATGAGTGTGAACCCACCTAAAAGTGCACGTACATGCACCGAAACTGCAGCAAAACCGCACGAGAAGAAGTATGTTCGGGTATGTACACCGCCACTGGCACTACTAGCTTTTTGTTGTTTTTTTTTATGGAATTTGATATGTAGGGGTGTCAAAAATTATGTGGGAGGTATGCCTTGAGGTTATATTTCAATTTTTTATCGATTTCAGGGGCGTAACCCTCAAAAATTTTAAGGGGGGTAACAATTTCAAAAGTGATTTTTAATTTAATTTTTGGTGTGGGGATGTCTAAAATAAAGTTTTAGGTAAGCCTACGTGCTAAATTTACGATTTTTATCGATTCCATTGGCGTAACCCTCAAAAATGGTAAGGTGAGTAAAAATTTCAAAAGTGATTTTTAAGTTAATTTTTGGTGTGGGGATGTCTAAAATAAAGTTTGGGGTATGCCTAGAGTGAAAATTTACGATTTTTACCGATTTTATGGGCGTAACCCTCAAAAATGCTAAGGGGGTAAAATCCTAAAAGTGGTTTTTTATGTAAATTTGTGCAATGGGGATGTCTAAAATAAAGTTTGGGGGTATGCCTAGCGTGAAAATTTACGATTTTTACCGATTTCATGGGCGTAACCTCAAAAATGCTAAGGGTGTAAAATCCTCAAAGTGGTTTTTTTATGTAAATTTTTGCTATGGGGATGTCTAAAATAACGTTTTTTGGACCTTGAATATAACTTTCTACTCGTTGTGTCTAACTATTATGACTATGTGAGTAGCTTTTTTTGGGATTTTTAGGTCGACTTTTTTAGTATGAGCCTAAATTTTTGTGTTCTGGAGGTAAAATGTTAGTGATTTGGCCACTCTTTTTGGGACTTTGGATGTAACTATCTGCTCGATGTGTCTAACTAGTATGACTATGTGAGTAGCTTTTTATGGTGTTGAGGTCGATTTTTTGAGTATGAGCCTACATTTTTGTGTTCTGTGGGTAAAATGTTTTCGATTTGACCAAACTTTTTTTTTTTTGGGACTTTGGCTGTAACTATCTGTTCGATGTGTCTAACTAGTATGACTATGTGAGTAGATTTTTATGGTTTTGAGGTCGCTTTTTTGAGTATGAGCCTACATTTTTGTGTTCTGGAGGTAAAATGTTAGTGATTTGACCACTCTTTTTGGACTTTGAATATAACTTTCTGCTCGTTGTGTCTAACTATTATGACTGTCATGGAACTCCTCTGGTATTACATCAGGGGTCAAAGCGCGTTCAAGTAACCCGCCACATGAATTATTTCCCTCACCAATGACCCGACAGGTGGATTGTATCAGGACCGAATCGCTTTAAAGTAACCCATGCGTCAGACTCGACAGCACTTCAAGTGGAAAATGAGGTCAGTTATCACGATAAAAGTAGTCCTCTTCTCTGATTAGTTAATCCAGAGGCCAGTCATTTCGTTGGTGGGGTGTCCGATAGAAATCCTCTTCTCTGATTGGTTAATCTAAAGGTCAGTTATTTCGTTGATGGGTGTCCAATAGAAATCCTCTTCTCTGCTTGGTTAGCCTAGATGTTAGTCGAGAGTGGAATAGTGTCGTCCAACTTTTTATTTACCAGATTATATTTAAACTAGTCGCATGTGAAACTTCTTGTTATAAGCGCGATTGATTCACGGAAGTTTATTTTCATTGTACTGTTCAATCTAGCGGTCTGTGTTGTAGTGGAATATTTTACGGTGTAAGTTGAATTTTTTTTCTTCTGTTTTTCTCTTATCTCATAACGATGTGATAGGTTATCATTAAAGGAATTTCAGTTGTATTAATGGTGTGTCCTTTCTGACCTTCCCTCCTTGTTTTCTAACACAGCTTCCTAGATTTCTGACCTTCCCTCCTTGTTTTCAGCCTTTGCTTCCTAGGTTTCTGCCCTTGCCTCCTAGGTTTCTGCCCTTGCCTCCTAGGTTTCTGACCTTGCCTCCTAGGTTTCTGTCTTTGCCTCTTAGGTTTCTGTCCTTGCCTCTTAGGTTTCTGCCCTTGCCTCCTAGGTTTCTGCCCTTGCCTCCTAGGTTTCTGACCTTGCCTCCTAGGTTTCTGTCTTTGCCTCTTAGGTTTCTGCCCTTGCCTCTTAGGTTTCTGCCCTTGCCTCCTAGGTTTCTGACCTTGCCTCCTAGGTTTCTGACCTTCCCTCCTTGGCTTCTGCCCTTGCCTCTTAGGTTTTTACCCTTGCCTCCTTGGTTTCTGACCTTGCCTCCTAGGTTTCTGACCATGCCTCCTAGGTTTCTGTCCTTGCCTCCTAGGTTTCTGCCCTTGCCTCCTAGGTTTCTGACCTTGCCTCCTAGGTTTCTGACCTTGCCTCCTAGGTTTCTGACTTTGCCTCCTAGGTTTCTGACCTTCCCTCCTTGGTTTCTGCCCTTGCCTCTTAGGTTTCTGTCCTAGCCTCCTAGGTTTCTGTCCTTGCCTCCTAGGTTTCTGCCCTTGCCTCCTAGGTTTCTGCCCTTGCCTCCTAGGTTTCTGCCCTTGTCTCCTAACTTTTATTTACCAGATTAAACTAGTCGGATGTGAGACTTCGTGTTATAAGCGCGCTTGATTCACGGACGTTTATTTTCATAGTACTGTTCAGTCTAGCGGTCTGTGTTGTAGTGGAATATTTTACGGTGTAAGTTGAATTTTTTTCTGTTTTTCTCTTAGCTCATAACGATGTGATAGGTTATCATTAAAGGAATTTCAGTTGTATTAATGGTGATGTGTATAAAGTACGTATGTTAAGCCTTGTCGCGTGTATTATTCCTTCGTTTTTCATATGTTTATCTTATTGGTTCTTTAAAAAGTAGATATTTCAAGTCTTTTTGTAATTGATATTCAATGTTATTAATGTGTTACACTGGCGGTAAGGTAAAAATACGAATGAAGGCGGAACGCTAGGCGAGATAAAGAGAGAGAGAGGAAGAAAGGTGGAATGGTAGGAGAGAAGTCTAGTAGGGGTTAGAAGAGAGAGAGAGCGAGAGAGAGAAGCATATGAGAAAGAAGGGGAGATGTTAGGTATAAATGGTGAGAATAATCAAGTGTTACAATAGGAGGGACGCTAAAAATATGAGGGAGGGCGGGGGAGCTAAAGGGAGAGGCGGAGGGTGGACTGATAGGTTAGAAGTCTAAGAGAGGATAGGGGAGAAAGAGAGAGAGGCGATGATAGGGATAAATGGAGAGAATGAGTAAGTGTTTCAATGGAGGGAAATCTAGGCTGGAATAGTAGAGAGAGAGAGAGAGAGAGAAGGAGAGAGAGAGAGAGTGAGAGAGAGAGATAGCGAACCACTAACACAGAGGAACATATTTACACTACCAGCTTAGACTAACCAGTAATCTCTAACAGTATCACCCATTATGATTCATCTATGACATAGAACTAAGCAGACACCCAACTACATAGCTATAAATAAATGTTATCCTTGTACTATATATTTACTTCGTGTACTGAATATTTTTTTGTAATGTTATATTATATCCACTGTATGTTATACACCTATTGAGATAATAAAAGAATAAAAAATAGCTTTTGTCTTTTGTTTTATATTGATTGGTTTTCATTGATGTTGTATAATCTACTAACCTATCACTATCGATTAAGTACATCAAGAACTCCAAAGTCAGCACAAAGCAGACATAAACAGGTCACTTCCGGGGTCACCGGGACTAGAGGTCAACATCCCGACACGAAATGTCATGGTTAACTCCCCTTGTCTCTCGTGTACATTTCGCGCAAAATGCGCCTGCTATATATCTTTGTTAATTCGCGCCTAAATGCGGGTTAAATGGACCCTTGTATACTACTCATGCCAGCGTAATGACCCCAACGCCAAGAATGCGTAGAACCACTGTATTTTGGCAGACATATTTTAGGGGACATCACTCTTCCAAACTGAAATAATATATCTGATCAAACTAGGAAATTACCCATTTATGGATATATCTTAAAGACTAGGATTCTAGTTCTGATATATCATTTATGGACATATCTTAAAGACTAGGATTCCTATTCTGATACATCATTTATCTTCTTCTACCTTTTAGCTCCCAGTGGAGCATAGGTCTTCAACAAACACTTTCCAAGTCGTTCTGTTTTTTGCAATTCTTTTAAGATCATTCCATGTCTTCCCCATCATCTTCATCTCTGCTTCAATCTGTCTTCTCCAAGAATTCCTTGGTCTTCCTCTTTGTCTTTTCCCCTGGGGATTCCAAAAAAGGGCCTGTTGTGTAATACTCTCAGTTGGTTTCCGTAGTGTGTGTCCTATCCATCGCCATCGTCTTCGCTGTATTTCTTTATCCACTGGTATTTGACCGGTACATTTCCATAATTCCACGTTTGTGACTTTGTCCTGCCATTTCCATCCCTTTATTCTGCGCAAGCATCCATTAATGAAAGTCTGTACCTTCGTGATTGTCAATTTTGTTATTCTCCATGTTTCACAGCCATATAATAGAACCGACTTAACATTGGAGTTGAAAATTTGTATTTTTGTATTTAGCCTAATTTCTTTGGATTTCCATATGTTTCCCAGTGCAATGAAAGCTCCTCTTGCTTTTGATATCCTTATTTTGGTATCGTTTTCTGTTCCTCCCTCTTTATCTATATTACTGCCCAGATATATATAAGATTGTACGTCTAGTAGAGGTATTTCTCCTAGTTTTATTTGGTTATTGCCAACTGCATTAATTCTCATAATGTTGGTCTTATCTCTATTAATCTTTAGTCCTAGCTGTTGTGATCTCTCATCTAATATACTCATTTTATCTTGCATCTGTTGGTGGCTGTGTGATAGGAGAGCTATGTCATCAGCAAAGTCTAAATCATCAAGTTGTTTGGTCAGTGACCACTGGATCCCATTTCTGTTGTTTTGAGTTATTTTCATAATCCAATCTATGGCCAGTAGAAAGAGAAATGGAGACAGAAGGCATCCTTGCCTTACTCCTGTTCTTATTTCAAATGCTTCTGTAAGCTGTCCTTCATGCACCACACTACATTTTGTTCCTTCATACATTGTTTTTTATTGTTTTTATCAGGTTAATAAACTTTATGGGGATTCCATAATGACTCAGCAACTTCCAAAGCATTCTTCTGTCTAAACTATCAAATGCCTTTTCGTAATCTATGAATCCAATATAAAGTGGGGATTTTAGTTCTAAACTTTGTTCAACTATTATACGTAGAGTAGTTATTTGATCAGCACATTATCTGTTCTTCCTAAAACCTGCTTGTTCATCTCTCAAGTGTTTCTCTATAGCCTCTTTTAGTCTCTCCAGAATGATTCTGCCTAATATTTTTCCTGGCACTGATAGTAGCATAATTCCCCTATAATTTGTGCTCTCCTGTAAACTTCCTTTCTTTGGTAGTTTGATCATATAACCTTCTCTCCAGTCTTTAGGTATTTCTTCCCTCTCCCAAATTTCATTCACAATACATCATTTATGGACATATCTTAAAGACTAGGATTCCAGTTCTGATACATCATTTATGGACATATCTTAAAGACTAGGATTCCAGTTCTGATACATCATTTATGGGCATATCTTAAAGACTAGGATTCCAGTTCTGATACATCATTTATGAACATATCTTAAAGACTAGGATTCCAGCTCTGATACATCATTTATGGATATGTCCAATGTGCCATGAGCATAATCCGTCGACTAAATTAAACTGATACGTCATTTGCTAGTCCATCTATATCATCTGCAAAACGAAGATTGGTAATCATTCTACCTCCGATGCTGACGGCCCCAAGACGTTTTTTCTAGGACGTATGCCATATTTTCTTCCAAGAAATACATTCAATAATGGGAGCTTACTCAGCAATTGTTAGTCGTTGGACACCCTAGTCTCCTTTTATATAAGGGAGCCGCGATAACTCAGTGGTTAGTGAACTGGACTACAAAGGACAAGAGGTAAGGTTCGATCCCAACCGACGACTTCCGGTTCACCCAGCCTTTAATGGGTACCGGATTTTTTTCTGGGAAAGTAAAGCGACACGGGCGTAATACCGACCATATTACCCCAAAAATCATGTGCTGAAGGTCTGTAAAATTTATGGTCACTAACACCATATTCAGGGAGCCGCGATAGCTCGGTGGTTAGTGAACTGGACTGCAAAGGACAAAAGGTAGGGTTCGATCCCAACCAACGGCTTCCGGGTTCACCCAGCCTTAAATAGGTACCGGATTTTTTCTGGGAAAGTAGAGCGGCACGGGCGTAATACCGACCACATTACCCCAAAAATCATGTGCCGAAGGTCTGTAAAATGTATGGTCACTAACACCATATTCCCTATACGCCACTTGGCGTGACGGGGGCTCTTTACATTTTTTTTTTTACACCATATTCCCTATACGCTACTTGGTGTGACGGGGGGTACTTTACTTTTACTTCTTTATATATACTGTTGAGGAGGTGATCCCTATCTGCCTTCTTAGTTCAATGCTTATTACTTTGTCTCAAGCTGATTCTGGCGCATAGGGTTTATTTCATGTCGATGATATTCAAACGAATGTTTTTCTTCTTTCCTTTCTCATTTGCCTTTCAGCGTCGACGGGAGATATAATTTGGGGTCTTTTGCTCTTCTCTTAACCTCTGCTGTTGTTATGTTTCCTGACGTTTCTAACATTTAATCAATCCATAGTTTTTGTGGTCGGCCCTTGAATCTGGTGTTCTCGCAACGTTTACTGAAGGATCGTTGTGTTATGTTTTGATTTTTCTGTTTTAATACGTGGTGTAACCATTTTATCTGTTATTTCTTTATATATACTGTAAAGTAAAGTAAAGTAAAGTGCCCCGTCACGCCAAATGGTATATAGGGAATATGGTGTTAGTGACCCTATAATTTACAGACCTTCAGCACATGATTTTTGGGGTAATATGGTCAGTATTACGCCCGTATCGCTTTACTTTCCAGAAAAAAAATCCGGTACCCATTTAGGGCTGGGTGAACCCGAAAGGCGTCGGTTGGGATCGAACCCTACCTCTTGTCCTTTGTAGTCCAGTTCACTAACCACTGAGCTATCGCGGCTCCCTTATATATATATTGAGGCGGGAATTATTTCTATCCTTTCTCTCATTTCTTCATTTCTGATCTCTCTCTCTCCCTCTATCTCTTTCTCCCTCTCTCTCTCTCTCTCTCTCTCTCTCTCTCTCTCTCTCTCTCTCTCCCTCTTTATTTAAATGATTGATTTTTCTCAAATCAAGTTGCAATATTTGCCGTTTTAGCACCACTTTTGAGATTAAAAATGTGTTTAAGACTGCTTTATTTGCATCGATTGTGATTTTCTCATATAATTTTAAATAACATTTTAGGGGGAGGGGTAGTACCGTGAAGTTAGACCTTGGCTTCTGGACAAGGGGATCCCGGGTTCTAATCCCGCGCTGGGAATTCTTCTTTTCGATTCGAGTCGTTTCTTCATGGCCTTACCCTTCTGGGGAACCGCAATAGCTCAGTGGTTAGTGAATTGGACTACAAAGGACAAGAGGTAGGGTTCGATCCCAACCGACGGCTTCCGGATTCACCCAGCCTTAAATGGGTACTGGGTTTTTTTCTGGGAAAGTAAAGCAGCATGGGCGTAATACCGACCACATTACCCCAAAAATCATGTGCTGAAGGTCTGTAAAATATATGGTCACTAACACCATATTCCCTATACGCCACTTGGCGTGACGGGGGTACTTTCCTTTTTTTTTTTACTTACCCTTCTGGCTATCGATATTAAAAAAAGGGACTACTCGTGTGCACACATAAAAGGGACTACTCGTGTGCACACATAAAAGGAACTACTCGTGTGCACACACAAAACGTCTTAAGCAGTCAAAAGTCGATGTAAATATGCCAAACTGCAGCTGCGCGAGAAAACATTTTAGAAAGAAAAAAAGATCTACCCAAAGCACCAGACTTTCGATGATAAAAATATGAGTAGGCCTAAGTAGTATAGCAGGAAGGAATTGGGTCGAATTGTGGCGCTAAATTAACAAAGATATATAGAGCGGCGCGCGGCGCGCATAACACGTGCGGCGCAGGGGGAGTTAACCGTGACCTCTGGTCCCGGTGACCCCGGAAGTGACCTGTTTATGTCTGGTGTGTGCTGACTTTGGGGCGCTTGGTGTACTTGAGCGATAGTGATAGGTTAGTAGATTATACAACATCAATAAAAAAAACATTAAATTTAAAACAGAAGACGAAGATATATTTTATTCTTTTATTATCTCAATAGGTGTATAACATACAGTGGATATTATATAACATTACAAAGATATTTAGTACACTGAGTAAATATATAGTACAGGGATAACATTTATTTATAGCTATGTAGTTGGGTGTCTGCTTAGCGTTGTACCATAAATGAAGCATAAGGGTGAAACAGTTAGAGATTACTGGGTAGTCTAAGCTGGTAGTGTAAATATGTTCCTCTGTGTTAGTGGTTCGCTATCTCTCTCTCTCTCTCTCTCTCTCTCGCCCTCTCTCTCTCTCTCTCTCTCTCTCTACTATTCCAGCCTAGATTTCCCTCCATTGAAACACTTACTCATTCTCTCCATTTATCTCTATCATCGCGCCTTCCTTCTCTCTCTCTCTTTCTCCCCTATCCTCTCTTAGACTTCTAACCTATCAGTCCACCCTTCGCCTCTCCCTTTAGCTCCCCCGCCCTCCCTCATATTTTTAGCGTCCCTCCTATTGTAACACTTGATTATTCTCACCATTTATACCTAACATCTCCCCTTCTTTCTCATATGCTTCTCTCTCTCGCTCTCTCTCTCTCTCTCTCTCTCTCTCTCTCTCTCTTCTAACCCCTACTAGACTTCTCTCCTACCATTCCACCTTTCTTCCTCTCTCTCTCTCTCTTTACCTCGCCTAGCGTTCCGCCTTCATTCGTATTTTTACCTTACCGCCAATGTAACACATTAATAACATGAATATCAATTACAAAAAGACTTGAAATATCTACTTTTTAAAGAACCAATAAGATAAACATATGAAAAACGAAGGAAGGCGGAACGCTAGGCGAGGTAAAGAGAGAGAGAGAGGAAGAAAGGTGGAATGGTAGGAGAGAAGTCTAGTAGGGGTTAGAAGAGAGAGAGAGAGAGAGAGAGAGCGAGAGAGAGAAGCATATGAGAAAGAAGGGGAGATGTTAGGTATAAATGGTGAGCATAATCAAGTGTTACAATAGGAGGGACGCTAAAAATATGAGGGAGGGCGGGGGATCTAAAGGGAGAGGCGGAGGGTGGACTGATAGGTTAGAAGTCTAAGAGAGGATAGGGGAGAAAGAGAGAGAGAGAAGGAAGGCGCGATGATAGGGATAAATGGAGAGAATGAGTAAGTGTTTCAATGGAGGGAAATCTAGGCTGGAATAGTAGAGAGAGAGAGAGAGAGAGAGGGGGGGGGGCGAGAGAGAGAGAGAGAGAGAGAGAGAGAGAGATAGCGAACCACTAACACAGAGGAACATATTTACACTACCAGCTTAGACTACCCAGTAATCTCTAACTGTTTCACCCTTATGCTTCATTTATGGTACAACGCTAAGCAGACACCCAACTACATAGCTATAAATAAATGTTATCCCTGTACTATATATTTACTCAGTGTACTAAATATCTTTGTAATGTTATATAATATCCACTGTATGTTATACACCTATTGAGATAATAAAAGAATAAAATATATCTTCGTCTTCTGTTTTAAATTTAATGTTTTTTTAATTGATGTTGTATAATCTACTAATCTATCACTATCGCTCAAGTACACCAAGCGTCCCAAAGTCAGCACACACCAGACATAAACAGGTCACTTCCGGGGTCACCGGGACCAGAGGTCACGGTTAACTCCCCCTGCGCCGCACGTGTTATGCGCGCCGCGCGCCGCTCTATATATCTTTGTTAATTTAGCGCCACAATTCGACCCAAATCCTTCCTGCTATACTACTGGCCTACCTCTGAAGCTTTGTGATATCTTCCTCTGTGGTGAGGGGATCCCCTCGTAAGATCTACTGGGAACAAAACAGGATTCACGACAAAATATGTCTATTGAACATTAGGCGGATGTCCGACAATCATTGTTATCAAGCATCAGAACTTGCACAGGACCCGCGTTGTATCTCGCCACACGTTTCTGTTTTGGGCAAATTGTTCAATTTCAGCGATGGAGCTACTGCCTACTGTTGTTGCTTCTCCCTTCAGTCTTCTTTTTAGTATTTCTCTAGGTCGATCTGTTTTACTTTTACCCTCTCGTTCTAATATGAGCGTTTGCTTTAAGGTTCTCATGTTGGTAAATTGTTCAATTTAAGCGAGGGAGCTGCTGCCTGATGTTGTTGCTTCTCCCTTCAGTCTTCTTTTTAGTATTTCTCTAGGTCGATCTGTTTTTCTTTCTCCCTCTCGTTCTAATATGAGCGCTTGCTTTGAGGTTTTCTTGTTGTCAAATTGCTCAGTTTCAACGAGGGAGCTACTGCCTACTGTTGTTGCTTCTTCCTTCAGTCTTCTTTTTAGTATTTCTCTAGGTCGATCTGTTTTTCTTTCACCCTCTCGTTCTAATATGAGCGTTTGTTTTGGAGTGCTCTTGTTGTCTCATCTCATCACATGTCCAATCTTTAAAATTCAGTCCTTGGAAAAAGCCCAGATGCCTACCGAGGATTTGCCAGGAAACGTAAACAACACAAACAAACACCATTTTATTACATTGCCCTTAATATTTTGTTGTTGCTACACAACACATACGTTGAATGTCACAGGCAAAACAATAAACAATATCTTCTAAGATCCGGCGGTATTTAGCCTGTGCTGCAGAGTCAAGTCAGGTTTTCGGCCTAACTGCCTAGGCGACATGTTTGTGTGTTCATTTTAAAATTACAAACCCGGAGAGAAAAACCGGCAAGTCTTGTTTAACGCTGTCTTGTTGATTCAGGTGGTGGCAAAACCGGTAGTCTGTTAAACCAGTCCTCGTGAGAAGGAACCAACTCATATGGCCGTTGTTTTTTTTTTTTTTAACACTGACAGCCGTAGATATCTATAGTCGGCTGCGGTTTTTTTTTATTAACCCAATTTTCAACAGTAGCGACAGCTCGAACTACCTGGGACACACTATAACCAGTGATTGAAAATGTACAACTGAAATAAACAAATTGATTCAAATGTATTGAAATAAACAAAAGAATAGGTATAGCAAAAAGTAATTTTAATGTCATGAAAAATATACTAAGATCAAAACAAATAACACCAGGGCTAAAACTAAGAATAGCAAAATGTTACATCTTCTCAATATTTCTGTATGATACAGAAACATGGACAAGAAAACTGAACAGATAATTGAAGCCTTTGAAATGTGGATTTGTAGAAGAATAGGTAGAATTGGATGGCAAGAAAAGAAAACAAATATATGGCTCTTTTCGTCTTGTCAAACGGTCTGGTGGAGGCTATTGTGTATTTTTTGAGGTTTTGTTTTTCTTCAAAACAAAGCAAACAGCTTCTCTCGTTGATAATTCTACCAATGTTTGACAAACACACACGTTTTTGCAGAAACATGGACATTAGACAATAAAACAGAACAGAAAATTGAAGCCTTTGAAATGTGGATTTATAGAAAAATAGGTAGAATTGGATGGAAAGAAAAGAAAACAAATGATGAAGTTGTAAAACAATTAAAAATGAAAAGAGAACTACTAAACACAATTAGAACACGACAAATTGAATTTTAGGGGCATGTTAAAAGACACAACAGCAACAGCCTACTAAAAGTAATATTTGAAGGGAAAATAAAAGGTAAAAGTCAACCTATGACAACCTGCACCATCAAAGCAATAGACAGAGTGGAATGACGTTCCATGGTAGCCAACCTTCGATGCGGAGACGGCACTCAATGATGATGATGAGTGACAGCTCGAAATATTCTATCTCTGCGTTTCTGTTTCTTTTCTTTTGTCCGACTCTTTGATTTGTGATTTTTAAACGACTGACATCGAGTCTGCTATTATTTTGTTGTCGGACGTCAGCTCGTCTACTTTCTTCAAATGCCCAGAACCAATTCTTTCAGTTTTCAATTGAGCGACACTAAACCTTTATTGTTCCAATACTAATTCTGCCTCCTTTATTTTATATCTGACGTCACATTTCCTCTATCGTTCAACTGTCGGACTGGTCCTCTACCGTTCAAATGTCGGACTGGTCATCTACCGTTCAACTGTCGGACTGGTCATCTACCGTTCAACTGTCGGACTGGTCCTCTACCGTTCAACTGTCGGACTGGTCATCTACCGTTCAACTGTCGGACTGGTCCTCTACCGTTCAAATGTCGGACTGGTCCTCTACCGTTCAACTGTCGGACTGGTCATCTACCGTTCAACTGTCGGACTGGTCCTCTACCGTTCAAATGTCGGACTGGTCATCTACAGTTCAACTGTCGGACTGGTCCTCTACCGTTCAATTGTTGGACTGGTCCTCTACCGTTCAACTGTCGGACTGGTCATCTACCGTTCAACTGTCGGACTGGTCCTCTACCGTTCAAATGTCGGATTGCTTCTCTCCGTTCAACTATCAGTTCTCTTGACTCAAAATTGTCCAGCTTTTCTTAGAACTAGGATTGCTCAACTCTGACTTGACTGACCAATGGGTGATGTGGTCAGAATCACGCCAGACCATACTACTTGCTCAGAAAAATGTTATACAAATTTAAGGCCTGGTTAACCCAGAGCCGTCGATCACGATCGAACCTTACCTCTTGTCCTCAAATTCTGTAAACTAATCACTGAGCCTTCGAGGCCCCTTTGATTTATCAAGTATCGTTTCTTGAGTCCCAAATCCTCAACATTTCATTAATTCTAAAAACGATGGACGAACACACATTAAACAAGGCAAACTAAATATTTCCGACATATCTCTCTCTCTCTCTGCGATCAGGACTCAATCAGAGTAGGATTCCAGACTCTCACATGAAGTCAGCTGTCAGGTTAAGTGTGTTGATCGCCCCCACAGACAGAACATCACAATTAGGGACTGCCAGATCCACTCTGATAGAACACCCGTTAAAACGCTGCACGACATATTTCCGACATATGAGACACAGTAAAAATTATTTGTCTATTTTTGTACCAAATTGATGACAACGCCAGAGGGCGCTAGGTGGCCTAGAGATAAGACGCCAGCCTTTGGCCAAGAAGGTTCTGGGTTTAAATCCCACATTTTCTCATCTCGAAACCAAAGTTTTTGTTCGTGTGGTTCTCCCCTCCTTTTGTTTAAGGGCAGTGAGATTCTATGTCTGGCTCTCTTGGAGAACAGCACAACAAAATGGAGGTCTCATGTGCATTCTGCACACGTTAAAGAACCATCGGTAGTTGAGAATTTTTTTGTAAAAGTAGGTCAATAAATTACCTCTGCCGGGAAGCATTTTTGGGAGAACAAGTTACCCCAGAGCGTCAAAGTTCTCGAGGATGAAACATGAGAGTACATCCGAAATCAGAGAACACCTGCCTCTATGGCGAGGACCACTGCTATCAGTGTGGAAAATAGGTAGGTAATCATGAATCACGCATTAATAGGTAGGTAATCATGAACCACGCATTAATCAGTCCCTCGGAACTTCACCGGAAAAATAAAGCTGGCGTACACGAACAAAACAACACGACATGACAGAGTCAACATTAAAGTTGTGATAATGAAAGAATAAGAATCATCATTGACATAGTTTGACTGACATATAACCTTTAGACTTGTAAATGAATTTATTAAAGTTTAATAACTATGTTGCATAATTTAGGAATCACAGGAACATAATACCATATTTTTTTAATGTTTAAATTGATTACAAATTGTAAAATATACATTTCCTTATGAAATATAGTTCTACAAGAACCAGAAAACAGATGGAAGTACTGAAGCAACTAATGTAAAATAAATTTTAACACAATTTTACTGAAAATATATTTGTAAAAATTAGCATATATTAATATTAATATATATATATCAATATAAATATATTTTTTTATACATACCGGGAATTCCAGGCAATATGACGAATAGGCGGCAAGAACCATTGAGGCTCAGTCTGAAAAGTGTTCCTTGTTGCAGTTTCCTCATATTCCAAGTCCAGCTTGTTGCCACAGCTACTGAGTTTAGTGCTTTGTGCACACCGTGACCTGTGTTTTTCATCCGGATCATGTTTCGATATTCCGATTGCTTTCAGTGAATTATGATATTGTATGACGAAGGACAGTTCAACTGCATTCACTTTCGGTGCCGCTTGACCTTTTGTCTTTTGGCGTGTGCTGTAGCTGCTATGATGGAGACTGCAGCTGCCATTCTTTGTTTGGATCCTTTAATGAGATGAATTTTATTTCGAATGATTCCACTGGCATGGGTGATTGAGTAATTATGGATTTTAATTTGTTTGCAGTGATGCCAGGACCTTCAAATAACCATAACCATCCTGAGCAGTTTACAGCATAGAGGCTTAATGTTGTATAATGTTGTACATCATAATGCAGAGATCCGTCCCCGTTTCTGTGGGGAGCTACTGAGTTAAGTGCTCTGTGCACACCATGAGCTGTGTATCTCATCTGTTTTGATCATGTTTCTATATTCCAATTGTTTACGATGAATGATGATATCGTATGACAGGGAACAGTTGGCTGTGTTCACTTTCAGCGCGGTTTCGCCTTATGTCTTTTGGTGTGTACTGAGACTGCTACGATGGGGACTACAGTTACCTTTCTTTGTTTGGGAGATGAGATATTAATTCGGATGATTCCACTGGTGCGGGCGGTTGAGCAATTATGGATTTTAATTCGTTTGCAGTGATACCGGGGCCTTCCATAAGCAAATCTGCATTGAGTAAATCACAATACTTCTGACTTTGGTAGTTGACGCTTTTCTTCTTGATCATCATCATCACTGAGTGCCATCTCCACATCGAAGGTTGGCTGCCATGGAGCACCATTCTGCTATGTCTCTTGTTTTGATAATCTAGGTTTTCACAGGCTGACTTATCCATTGTATATCTTACTCTTCATGATCGTGTTGGTCTTGGTCTGTCTCTGCCTCTTTTACCTTGTATTTTCCCTTCCAAGATTACTTTTAGCAGGCAGCTGTGTCCTTTAACATGCCCCAAGAATCTCATTTGTCTTATTTTATTTGTGTTTAGCAGTAGTTCTCTTTTCATGTTTACTTGTTTTAAAACTTCATCATTTGTTTTCTTTTCTTTCATTCCAACTCCTCCTATTCTTATATAAATCCACATTTCAAAGGCTTCAACTTTCTGTTTTGTTTTCTTGCCTTTTTCCTTGTTTCTGCACCCTATAGGAATGTTTAGAAAATATAAATATTTTGCTATTCTTAGTTTTAGCACTGGTGTTATTTTTTAAAATTAATGTTAGTATATTTTTCATGGCATTAAAATTGCTTTTTGTCATTCCTATTATTTTGTTTATTTCAGTTTTACATTGTCCATCACTGGTTATAGTATGTCCAAGGTAATTGTAGCTCTGAACTGTCTCCAAGTGTTTTTCTTCAACTTTGATATCCGTTTGTGAGTTTTCAGTATTATCTTTGTTTATGATCCATATTTTTTGCTTGTCATGTTTATTTCATTAAGTAATTCTAGTAGATCTTTAGGATGTTCTGCTAGTAATACAGTATTATCAGGATATCTTAGGTTATTGATTATCTTTCCATTATTGTTTAGGTCTGGCATCTCTGTGATATTTTCATGATAGATTGAACAAGCTTGGTGATAGAATGTATCCTTGTCTTACTCCTTTCTTTACATCAACAGGCGTAGAGTTCTCTTCGTAATATTTTATTATTGCTGTTTGCTCCCAGTATAAATTAGATATTTAATCTATGATACCAATATAGAGGTGAAATCTTAAAAGAATTTGGTCAATTTGGCAATCTCTAATAACAACAAAGAAACAAAATAGAACATGGTATAATTAAGTAACAACTTCTTCAGATCTGAAAAAAAAAAAAACATAAAACAAAGACAATAAAATAATTAAAAATATAATGTTTTAGCTTTGTTTAATAAGACAGGACTAAAAATATCAACATTCCAACTAAATGCTTTTACGTGGAGACAAATACCACAGAAAACAAATCTCAGAATTCCTTACAAAAGCAATAAGTTTGTATGGAGGATGTGACAGTATAATGCAGAAAATAGAGGAAGGGTAAGATGTAGAGGCAGTTAATAAAAGAACAGGAATAATATTTTCAAGGGATGGATGAGGCTAGACTTTTCCAGGTCAAGACAGACAAAACTGAAGGAGAAATGTTGATTTCACTGATGGTGTTCAAAGAATCACCAACTCATGGGCACTGCACATAAAAGGAGCATTGAGTATCAGATTCAATAACATGAAATATTGTAATTTCATAAGCATATTAAATATTGATAAATGGTGTGGGAAAGACATGGGACACCCTGTGATGGATGGCCAGAGGCAGCAAGAAGCGGAAGAATTTTCTTGTTTCCCAGCAAGTCATTTATTGTTCTGCTAGTCTGTGACCAAGATAAAGAAGGAATGTATCTATAATAATATACAGCAGAGAGGTTAAGGCATCATTCAGCAACAGAGCTGAATCATAGGTGATGGCTTGCTCCAGGATTGGTGAACCAGAACTATCTAGATTCTACTCCACCTCTTTGTGGTGCCCGTAAAAACAGACTAACCACTTTAGACTGGCCAAGTGAGTAGGGATTGAGAGGGAAGGTAACTCACTATTCAATAATGTCGAGCTAAAGTTGGATGTGCTGGGCCAAAATGCGCAAACATACCAGTTCTGCTGCAAACCATATCACACTGCAACCATGTCCAATTAACATCTTTTTAAGGAAGGACGACAAAGAGATCTATTCCTTTACTTATCGGGCAAACGTAAACAAACAGCAGCAGCAAAAAGAATACATTGCCTTTCAAGTAAGATAGGGTTGTGATTTGTCATGATTATTCCAAGCAATTTAAGAAGGTAGTTTGCCATTCCTTTCCTTCTTGGCAGTGACTGTACTAGTCGGAGATCGCAGCCATTGTCTCTATACATGAGATCCTCTGCCTGCCATCTCAGTGTGGGGACCATAACCGGCACTACTTGTCGGCTGCTCCCACAACACCACCCACCACCTCAAGTAGGATAGGGAGGGTCATTTGTTAATTAAATACAAAAAAATCTAATTAAAAATACTAGCAAAAAATCACATTTGCTGGGCGACTGGGATAATTTGATGACTGTGTGTCTAAATGTTCAGAATTGGAGTCAACAACGATGGTCTAACATCATCAAGCGCTATACATTTAAAAAAAAAAAATACGACGATCATCATTTTCAAGAGGACGTGACTTCCGGTATATTGTGGATAGGCGGCAGGAACCATTGAAGGCTATGCTTGAAAAGTGTTCCTTGTTGCAGTTTCCTCATATTCCAAGTCTGGCTTGTTGCAGAAGCTACTGAGTTAAGTGCTCTGTGTACATCGTGAGCTGTGTGTCTCACCCGTTTTGATCATGTTTTGATATTCCAATTGTTTACGATGAGTGATGATATCGTATGACAGAGAACAGTTGGCTGTGTTCACTTTCTGCGCAGTTTTGCCTTATGTCTTTTGGCGTGTGCTGAGACTGCTACGATAGGGACTACAGTTACCTTTCTTTGTTTGGGAGATGAGATATTAATTCGGATGATTCCACTGGCATGGGGTGCCAGAGCAATTATGGAATTTAATTCATTTGCAGTGATACCGGGGCCTTCCATAACCAAATAACCAAATAACAGATTTGCTGGGGTCAGAAAGAACAGGCACAAACTTGGATGCTGGATAATTATAACAATATGTTTTTTTAAGATAAAAGCTAATTTTATGACACAGTAGCAATCTTTAGAAATATACACTAGGCAACAGAAAATACATAATGTATAGCATTATGGAAAAAACATAAAGGAACTGTACATATAATTATTAGTCTATGATCATAGCATAAACTTAACATTTAATGGCCATACATAACAAGAACATGTGGGAAAAAAATCATACACACAATGGACATATTTAAAAAAACAACACAGTCATGTATATAAGAATGTGGAAAAAAAACTGTCATGCAAAAATAATTTAAAAACTATACAGTCATAATACTATACACATGTTAAGAAAAGACTCATTATAAACATGAAAAATAGCAGGACATCAAGAACAGGATATTATAAACAATGAATATAAAACAGGACACAAAAACAATTAAAAAATACAATACTTTAAAGATTATTTAAATAAGCATCTCAAAAATAAATTGTACAACAAAAAAATGTATTGTTGCCACATTCATATTTTCATTTCACAGTACTAAACCACAGCAATAGTAACTCTGTGACCTTCCAGGCATGTCGTAAGAGGCGACTAAAGAGTTTGATTGATGGCTTGACAAGCTGTCATTGTAAAAAAGTACTGTTATGGAAACAGAGCCATAGATTCCAGAAGCAATGATCTCTGCAATATGTGCCATTTTGGCATGCAAGGTTTCTGTTTTTGAGATTGTGGTTCTGCCCTATGTGCCATCTTCGGCTTGAAAGGACAATAGATAGATAGATAGATAGATAGAAACCACAGCAATGGAAGTGAAGGGGTCAATGCTTTTTCTTGTTCTACTTTTTGTTTCTTTGTTGTTTGGGTCATCATCACTGCACACTGGGCGAATCCATAGGTGCTCAGATATCCCCCTCGAGAAAATCCCAAGAGAATCCTGGCCCATGCACACGAACTCCGTAACACGGCCTGGGATCCACGGTGAGGGTAGCTTTTTGCTGACAATTTTTCCCTGGCAGCGGCCATTCTTATGGCCTATTCTTTTCAGTTTTAACCACCAAGAAATTTGTAATGTGTGCAAGTGCTCACAGGATCTCCTGTTTATTGCCGTTATCCAAGAGGGCTATACATCGGATTTCACTTTCCAAGAGATCGGGGGCGGATACTGTCATAAAGAAACCACAGATTATCTTTTCCTGAGAAATCACCACTGTTTCTGGTGAGTTTTTGAACTCGGGTCCTTCCTGTCCTGAGGCCAACATTTTACCTCTAGACCTACCCAGCTTCTCCTCTTATTATATTTTCTTTCCCAACTCTCCTGGTCAAGCACCCATGTTGTACCACAAGTGCATATAAATTAAAAACAACCTTAATTGTAGATAGAAATTTACTATTTAAAAAAAAAAAAGGTAGCATAAAAGAGTAGATTAGCCTTCTTCATATTCTTTAATAGTCAACATTTGCTACACATCTTGACAAACAAGGATCACAAAATAGAATTCAGGTCTTCTCTGGTTCCCCATATTCCATTGTGAAGGACAACAAGGCAACATAACATCTTCTTCTACCTTCCAACTCTCTGTGGAGCATAGGTTTTCAACAAACACTTTCCAAGCTGTTTTGTTTCATGCCATTCTTTTAAGATCATTACATATCTTCCCTATCATCCTCATCTCTGCTTCTATCTGTGTTCTCCAAGAATTCCTTGGTCTTCCTCTTTGTCTTTTTCCCTGGGGATTAAAAAAAATGGCCTGTTGTGTAATACCATCAGTTGGCTTCCGCAGTGTGTGTCCTATCCAGCGCCATCATCTTCACAGTATCTCTTTATCCACTAGTATTTGACTGGTACATTTCCATAATTCCATGTTAGTGATTTTGTCCTGCCATTTCCATCCTTTTATTCTGTGTAAGCATCGCTTAATGAAAGTCTGTATCTTCATGATTGTCATTTTAGTTGTTCTCCCTGTTTCACTGCCATATTATAAGACTGACTTAACATTGGAGTTGAACATTTTTATGTTAGCATTTAACCTAATTTCTTTGGAATTCCACATGTTTACCAGCACAACAAATCCTCTTGTTTTTGATATCCATATTTTGGTATCATTGTCTGTTCCTCCCTCTTTGCCTATATTACTGCCCAGATCTATGTAAGATTGTATGTCTAGTAGAGGTATTTCTCTTATTTTTATTTCGTTATTGCCAACTGCATTCATTCTCATAATTTTGGTCTTATCTCTAATTATTTTCAGTCCCATCTGTTGTGATCTCTCATCAAGTATGCTCATTTTATCTTGTATCTGTTAATGGTTGTGTGATAGGAGAACTATAATATCATCAAAGTCTAAGTCATCAAGTTGCTTGGTCAGTGACTACTGGAGCAACATAACATAGATTAATATTATTACAAAAGAGAATGGAATAAAACAGTTAAGCTTGGAATGTGTTCGCTAAAGATCTATGCTCCTCAGGGAGTTGAAATGAGGAAGTAGAAGATGAAGAATAAAAAGAAGAAAAATAAGAAAGAGACAATAAATATATACAGAATATAAATATATTTATCACTTTTAGCACATAATAAACCATTTCTCAGCCACAAATTAATATGAAATTTAAGCACCATCATCTTATACTCAAATAAGATGAATCATTAAAAAAAATATTGTACAATGTTGTCATTTATGAAAAGAGTTGCCTAAAAAACAACTAAAACATTACAGGTTAAAAACAGACATACTCAAAACTTTTGTTTTGGTGGCAAACTATTGTCAACATCCTCAGCAGTTGGTGCTGAAGGGCTGAGACTGGGAGTATCTCCATTTCTAACATCCTCCTCATCATCATCTTTCAAACAATGAGAATCTTTGAATCTTTTCCAAAGATGTTTCATGAGGTCAAGTATAAGAATTTCACTTGTGTTTGTTGCTATCATACGTAACACAAACACACCATCAGCACGTAAATATGAATGAACAAACTTGATAAAACTCTTTTTCTGTTTTTTTGAGTCAATATCAAGCAGGAGAAGATATTTCGACAGGAAACTTTCACCGCTGTGTGGTTGCAAATCTCGGAAAATCCACTGCAGGAGGTTTACAGAATCAAACACCAGCACAAAAATCAACCAGAACCACAGAATTAAATACATTTTCTCCAGAAACAAATTGATAGAAAGAACACACTGGACAGTGTAAGTCTGAATATTCTCAAGTTGTCTGATCTTGTAGTCACACAGACCGATCCGTGGGAAATTTTCATAATCTTCCCAATGACCTTGTTTGTTCAAGGTCTTCAAGGCTGACAATCCAAATGCCCAGAAGTTCAAATCCAAAAAACTTGAGAGTAGAAAGAACTGACCAATGACATTGGCAAAATAAAGTAGCTTAACAAACATATACAAACCATTCAAGTAAGTCCCAGAATGTTTGCCAAAACAAAACATGAAACGAGAAAATTTATCCCTAAAACTTGTAAACACGTTGTATTTATGCTGGGAATATGTCATCAGCCATTTGTCAATCAAAATGGCCATGTGCTCCATTTTCTCATCCCTTTTCTCCTGTGTGAGCATGTGAGTGTCCCAGGCCATGCCAACCAGTTTTGAGATATCCAGCCCAGAGTAGTTCTTTAAATGTTTCCAGATCAAGTTGGGAAACTTGAAAAGAAATGCCTGAAGCAAAAATACGATGAACACCCATCTGTAGTAGCTGATGTCATTGAACCATCTGTGATAGATCAGAACCAATCAGATGATGATTAATGTGGACCAATCAAACAGTAATTAATTTTATCCAATAAGAAAAAGATTAATCTGAACTAATTTCAGTTAATGATTAATTTCATTTAATCTTATATTGACTGAACAAATAAGATATAAACAAATTAGACAGTATCTAATTTGAACAAATTAAATAATTGCAAAGGGAAAGAAAGAGTTTCTAAAGGTAAAGTGTCAGTTTCTGAGGAAAATCGCCTCAGGTTAAAATCCCATTAAAGCAGTGGGAATTTTCTCTCTTCAAATCCATGGTTTTGTCATGGCTTTATCCTCACCCCGTCTCTGAGTCATCTGACGTCTTGTCCTCTCACATAGCAGCTAAAACACAAGGTCCAGTATAAACATCTGAGACCCCTTGACAGTTAATAGTTAAAAAAGAGTATGCCAGAAATTGCTGCTACCCAGGCAAAAATTGTTAAGCAAATCTACTGAAGATGGATGTGTCAGGCTTAAAGGTGCAGATATTGTGGCCTTGCCGTAATCTAGCAACATAATGCATCCACGCCAACTTAATGGATGAACGCAACCAAGAAAAAGAAGAGGAGGGCACCAGGTTGATTTTTAATTATTTTAACAAATGAGGGCACACAGAAAAAAAACAAGATGATATATAGGGGGCCTCAGTAGCCTAGTTGGGAAAACCAGCCGACTAGACTACCGACGTCGAACAACCCGTGTTCGATTCCCGCTGGGAGCAGTGTGAATTGTACTTGTGGTTGGAAAAAAAAAAATACCCCCACGGTCAACCCAGCCGTCGGCAGAAATGGGTACCAGGATATTACCCTGGGAAGGTGAGGAATGTTGCCTAGTGATCCGAGTTTCGATGCTTGAGGCGACACTATAGAGAAATCTCCTAACATTTCTGGATAGGTGGCTGAGCACATATGGGTGTAAACTCGTGTGCTAAGACATCGGTTCAAGTCTCGTACTTTACCTTTAAGATTATAAATATGTTATGTGTCAATACATTAAATTTTTTAATTTGTCTCAATGCTGCTCAGTTTACTGACAGGTTAGTCTGTTACTGGAGGCACCATGGAGATGTAGATCAGGTCTGGATGGTTCTGGTTCAATGATCCTGATGCAAGCCATCAGCTGTGGCAAAGACTCTGCTGCTTTGAGGCACACCTTCACCTCATTCCTTAGGGATAACCATTACTTCACTTTTCTTGGTGTTTAGGTTGGGCCCTTTACTTTCACATTCACTTTTACTTCTACCAATATCTGCAACTCTTTCTCTCTTACTCACTGCTTTAAATGGCTCTTTCCATATTATTTAATAAAAACTTTCATAACTATGAGTACGTCAAACATTGCTGACCCAAAGCCATCTATAGATTTCCAAAGGCCTGTGGGCTGAAAATAAAATCAGAAACCCTTCAACTTGCGTGATGTTATCAGCTTTAGGAGCTATAAATGGCTGAGATCACTCTACCCACAGCTGTTCCTGCTCACAAAGCTGAAAGCATCACTTCTTCTTTCCTTCCTCATTTGCCTTTCAGCGTAGAGAGGAGATATAATTTGTGGTCTTTTGCTCTTCTGTTCACCTCTGCTGCTATTATGTTTCCTAGTGTTTCCAGTATTCTGTCGATCAATATTTTTCAAGGTTGGCCTTTGGCTCTGGTGTTCTCGTGATGTTTATTGAAGGCTCGTTGTGTGATCTTTCTGCCTTTTCACATGGCCAAACCATTTTATCTGTTGTTTCTTTATATATTCTATGGCTGAGGTTATTCCTAGCTTTTTTTCTCAATTCTTCATTTCTGATCTTATCTCTCAGGCTGTTTCCTGTCATTTATCTAACACATCACTAAACGTCACTAATTAGACTTTTCTGAGAATTTCCTGTCGGCCCATAGACCTTTGAAAATCTATAGATGGCTTTGGCTGACCTATGCATTCCATTTTAACATGTGACCTACTTCTACTCACCCACTTAGTGGTGGAACATTGCCCTATAAATCTTGGACAAGCTGTTTACTATGACATACTCCCATTTCTGGAGTCTTTCAGAATGTGGGTCAGGGAATAAAGGCAGCATGTCTTTTTACGGTTGTCAGACACAGATTAGTGCTATTATTTAAGTCCAGACAGATAAAACCCTGACACTACTGGCAATCAAACCTGTGTCAATTTATCTGGAAAACAACTGGTCTAATCCACTCGGTTGCTTGCTTTCATAGATCCATCATCACCCTAAATTAAAAATATGAAGCCTACTTTGTTTTATAGCCGTTTACTTCATATGCCTTATAGATATATCATCATCATCATCATCAAAGTACACTGCCTGCTGGCGTTGGTGATCATGTCTCTCCACAACTTTCGATCTCGACAGTTATTTATCATTTCTGTTGTTGACCTCCTGCCAAGCCATTCTCTTAAGCTGTCTGGTAACTTTTCTCTTTGCTTTCCTCTATCTCTTCTTCCTTCCACTTTCCCAGTTGTTACAATATATTCCTGCTGTTCCTTTCTCATTACATGGCCAAAAAATGACGATTGTTTCTTCCTAATATTGGAAATTAGCTCTCTCTTTGCTTTGGCCTCTTTCAGAACGTTTTCATTACTCTTATTAGCTGTCCATGGTATTCTCAATATTCTTCTGTAAAACCACATTTCTATAGCCTCCAGTGATTTTCTTGTCTGTTGTCCTGTAAAACCACATTTCTATAGCCTCCAGTGATTTTCTTGTCTGTTGTCCTGTTGTCATGATTTGCATCCATATATTAAAACTAGCACTACATAACATTTAAGAACTCTATTTTTAAGTTATAAATCTTATATTAATGTATAGAGACAAAAAGTGAGCCAGTATTTGAAACTTAAACATTGATTCTACATAACATTTAAGAACTCTTTTCTTGTTTCTATTGTCAAAAATGGATTGCACAGTATCTTCCTAATATTTTGGAAAGCTGCTTTTGCCTGAGCCATTCTGCATCTCACATCTGTTGTATATCTACCATCTGAGGTTAACATTGTTTCCAGATATTTAAATTCATTTACCTGTTTTAATATTGTTTTCATACTTGTTTTCATTGTGAAAATATTTATAAAACATATATATATAAAGATCTTAAATTATAAATATGATGTTAGTCTACTATACAGATTTGTTGTTTTAAAACTATTTATTGTAATACATATGATATAAATATGTCTCTCTTCTACCTTTTTAGCTCCCAGTGGAGCATAGGTCTTCAACAAACACTTTCCAAGTCGTTCTGTTTTTTGCCATTCTTTTAAGATCATTCCATGTCTTCCCCATCATCTTCATCTCTGCTTCTATCTGTCTTCTCCAAGAATTCCTTGGTCTTCCGCTTTGTCTTTTCTCCTGGGGATTCCAAAAAAAGGCCTGTTGCGTAATACTCTCAGTTGGCTTCCGTAGTGTGTGTCCTATCCAGCGCCATCGTCTTCGCTGTATCTCTTTATCCATTGGTGCTTTACTGGTACATTTCCATAATTCTATGTTAGTGATTTTGTTAGTGATTTTGTTAGTGATATATAGATAAAGAGGGAGGAACAGAAAATGATACCAAAATAAGGATATCAAAAGCAAGAGGAGCTTTCATTGCACTGGGAAACATGGAAATCCAAAGAAATTAGGTTAAATACAAAAATAAAAATTTTCAGCTCAATGTTAAGGTGGTCCTATTATATGGCTGTGAAACATGGACAATTGATATAAATATGTAATGGCATTAAATTATAAATATGATGTTGGTCTACTCTACAGATTTGTTGTTTTAAAACTATTTATTGTATATGCCATATGATATAAATATGTAATGGCATTCAATTATAAATATGATGTGGGTTACTATACAGATTTATTGTTATAAAACTATTTATTTTATTTGCCAAATTAGTATATCACGGCCTCGTGTTTTACATAAGGCTATTTTGGGGCCATAGTACATTTCTTTTATTGGTTTTTTTGGAGCGCAGCTTTTAATCATAAACGGTTGACAGTTAGGCTTGATATACCCAACCTCCCACTTTTTTTATTTTAAAAATCCCCAGTTAAAATCTTTTCACCTGTCTGAAGCCGCTGCTGGTATGGGATTATCAAAGGAGAAACTGTACATGGGATGTACCCAACAGTAGTTGTCAGAATATTTCTGGTAATATTTCTTTTTATATTCTGCTGGAATCCAGCAATGAATGGGTTCACCAACAAACTGTTTAGCTCCAATACCTGCAAAAAAAATCAAGAGATCAAACAATTTACTAAATCTTCCAGTGAGATTCAGTTATAAGGAACAAAACAGAATGTCACATAATCAAAGGATCAAATAATTTACTAAATCTTCCAGTGAGATTCAGTTATAAGGAAGAAAACAGAGTTTTTAAAAATGAATGGATTAAACAATTTACTAAATCTTCCAGTGAGATTCAATTATAAGGAACAACACATAATGTCAAAAAATCAAGGGATTAAACAATTTACTAAAACTTCCAGTAAGATTCAGTTAAAAGGAACAAAACAGAATGTCAAAAAATCAAAGGATTAAACAATTCACATAATCTTTCAGCGAGATTCAGTTATAAGGAACAAAACAGAACTATCTATAATGTAGTAGTAGAATCTATTATGTTTGTAGTTGGATCTATATGTATTTTTAACTCTTTCCATACATTTTGACACACTGTACATCATGCCAATTTCTGTCAAAAATGTTAGCAGAGTGAGTTACTCTCAATTTGATATTTGTGAACCGTTATCGAACCGTGTTAGTCACCTCTAGTGACTCGGGAAGATGGTGCTCGTAAACCTGGGAGGGCCGACCATCTAAGGGCAGAATCCCCCTACAGAAAAGATCATCTGCTGCCTTGCAGGAAGATTGGGGACAATCAATGGCTAAGGAATGCAAACCTGAATAAAATGCTGGCTGAAATCGGATGCACTGGGCCACTGGCGCAGAACACAGTGCAACGTTTTAACGGGTGTTCAATCAGAGTGGATCTGGCAGACTCTAAATGTGATGTTCTGTCTGTGGGGGCGATCAACACACTTAACCTGACAGCTGACTTCATGTGAGAGTCTGGAATCCTACTCTGATTGAGTCCTGGTTGCAGAGAGAGAGAGAGAGAGAGAACCGTATTCTTTCTACATGTCATGTATTATTTTGGTGATGGTGAAATCTAATTCCTAAAAATTCATATATAATATATTATGTGTTAGATAAATAAAAAGTATGTAGAATGATATTTAAAACACTGAACAATTTTGTCCCTGAAAACTCTTCTGTTGCACTGATAAAAACTCTCCGTACTGAAAGCATTAATGTGCTGAATTTATGTGTATATTTTGATATCTATCTATTTATCTATTGTCCTTTCGAGCTGAAGACAGCACATAGGACAGAACCACAATCTCAAAAACAGAAACCTTGCATACCAAAATGGCACATATTGCAGAGATCACGGCTTCTAAAATCTATGGCGCTGTTTTTATAACAATACTTTTTACAATGACAGCTTGTCAAGCCATTGATCAACCTCTTTAGTGGCCTCTTATGACATGCCAGGAAGGTCACAGTGTCACTATTCTTAACTTCCATCATAATGAGGCCCCAGTAATACACGAGAAATATTTTGATATTTGGAATATAAAAAGATGTAGTGAACATAATAAAAAAAACTACACAATTACCAAAGGAATTATACATGAATTATAACAAAAGAGTGAAATATGAGAGTCTTCTTCTTAGCATTCACTTGTTAAGTGGAGATGGATGTACTGTGTCAGCAGTTTATGGTAAACCGTGTTATCTGTTCCCTTTGGCTGGACACACTTGTCATCAGTATTAGTGATTTCTTATTACTTAACAATTTTGTGCCAAAGCGAGGTTATTTTTGACCTACTCATTTTTTATTTCCAACTTCTACAGGTTCTTTTGTGAGCAGAGTGTACAAAAGTCCTTCTGTTTCTTGCCGTTATCTTTATAGTCCTGGCTCACTGATCCTGGTGAAAACACTCAGTTATGAGTTTATGACCACTTTCAGTCCTGGCACTGACAGACACCTTTGTTCCCATATGGGAGTGATGTTGAGAAGTGTGACAAACGTTTTAACGTTTATTATGATGTAAGTGTCATGAAGTAAGAGGAGCGTACGTTGAGAAAAAAACACAACAAACAAATCAATTGTGACTAAATATTCAACAAGATGAAATAATTTGTGCAAATTATATAGGACACTTTGGAGAGTAATGTGTAATGTCTATCAGCCACGGCGTAGGTTTAGGGGAAAAATTAGGACACACAGGCATATGCAAGTACTGACTATGTGACCAGCTCATCTTGTGTCATGATGTTGTTCCTCCTACTCTATCATGAAACAGGATAAAGAGTCTAGCTCTTGTATCGAAAGATTTGAATGTTGTAGAAGAAGGTCTACTGAGGACACTCAATAAACTGACCAGGTTCATCAAGCTTTAGATAGGCATTGACATTTTTATTGATGATGAAGATGGCCTGGTGTTGTGCTGACCACATTACTGAAAAAATGTATTGATGGTTAAAGAAAATTTGTACAAACACCATATTTCCTTAAGCCATGTGTGAGGTGTCACAGGGTTCTTTCTTTCTTCTCTCCTTTCAAAATATACTACAAATGATTGAGATAAACAATCAAGGAAATTGAAAGCTCTCAATCTTTGATGATGGTGTAGATGAAATGATTAGAACTTTTATATTCAAACTTTGCTTGACATTTAAGTTCATTAAGATTTTATATATTGAAGCAGACTTTAGCCACATTATTTATCTCATGTTTTTCTTCCAACATTTAAGATTTTATATATTGAAGCAGACTTTAGCCACATTATTTATCTCATGTTTTTCTTCCAACATTTAAGATTTTATATATTGAAGCAGACTTTAGCCACATCATTTATCTAATGTTTTTCTTCCAACATTTAAGATTTTATATATTGAACCAGACTTTAGCCACATCATTTATCTAATGTTTTTCTTCCAACATTTAAGATTTTATATATTGAAGCAGACTTTAGCCATATCATTTATCTGATGTTTTTCTTCCAACATTTAAGATTTTATATATTGAACCAGACTTTAGCCACATCATTTATCTAATGTTTTTCTTCCAACATTTAAGAGATTTAAATGACCTTAAGTTATATGTCTATAAAGGCCAGTGTCCAACTTCTGCCTGTTTTTCTGTCTGGACATGCTTCCATAACCTTTTGTCAATCAATAGCTTGTGCCTTCAGAACAGTAGATTGTTTCGAGTTTTGCTCTTCAATTAGAATTACTTTCCCTAGCTATTGAGTTTCATGGGTTTTGGAAGTCAAAATAATCAGAAAAAGCTAGGAATGTCTTCAAGTAATTTTTAATAGAATTTTCATGATTTACTCATTTCTTTATTTGTTGTTCCACAAAATATACTCACTTTGTAAAAATATAAATGAATTTTTTTTGCGATAAAATCCAAATATGGGTGAAAGCACCAACCTATTGCAAGTGCTGTGAGAATTCCAGTAGATGCCCAGTGGTTTAGCTGGTCAATGAAGTCATCATCTTTCACCTGACTTCTGACTGCACTACTCAAAAACTTTGCCAGAAGTACTGAAATGACTTTAGCCCTGAAGAAATAGACATTAACACTATAATCCTATTCTTCTTCATTTACTTTTTAAAACTATTTTTTTTCTGTTTTGACACATGTTACAGTAGTGATGTCACATTCTAATTAGACATTCAGTTAATTATAAATGATTCATCATCATCAAGTACCGAGCATACTGGCTTAGGTGATCATGTCTCTCTACAACTTTTGATCTCAACAGTTATTTATAATTTCTTCTGTTGACCTTCTGCCAAGCCATTCTCTTAAGCTGTCTGGTATCTTTTCTCTTTGCTTCCCTCTATGATGATTAATATAACAATAAAAGAGAAAATTAGAAAGAAGAAATTAGAAACAAGAGTAGAAGTAACACTAGTCTTGTACTGTATCCAGAAACAACAAATTAAATGGTAAAGGTAAATGATGAGACATGAATCGGTGTCTTAGCATGCAAGTTTTCACCCATATACGCTCGCCCACCTATCCAGAAGTGTTCTGAGACTTCTGGACAGTGTCGTTACAAGCATCAAAACTCACGATGTTGACATTACTCACCTCTCCAGTGTACTACCCTGGTACCGATTTCTGCCCGTGGCAGGGTCAACTGCTGGAGAATTTTTTTTCCAACCATAAATACAATTCACACTGCACCCAGTGGGACTCAAGCACAGGTTGTACGAACGTCGGTAGCCCAGTCGGGTGGTTTTCCTAACTAGGCTACCAAGGCCCCCATTAAAATACAGAGGCTCCCTTTAAAAATTAAAAGGTTTGGACATGTGACACAGCACTCACAAACAGTATCCCACAACAAGCACTAACAACCAGATCATCTGGTAGATGAAACAATAGAAGAGATAGATGAAGACCTCCCAAGAAGATGGGCAAGAAAAATATCTGATGCCACTCAGAGCACTAAGTGTGAGATGAACTTCTTCAGTGATCAACTACTGCAATGCATTTAGACCAGCATGGGTCATGAACAAGGCAGTGTGTTTGAGGTCTTCACCGGTTCCCTATAACTTGTTATGCATGGTTGTTTCTGTGGACCTTATTTGTGTCTTCAGAGTGTTGAGAGTGCTGCAGTCCTGGAGTTTGTCTGGGTGCTCAGCAGTCACATGTTACAAAGTCACTGAGTCTTATCTTGTGTCTGTGTGCTCTGAGACAATGACCTGTTCTGTGTCGGAATATCTTGGTCTGCTCATGTTTGCTTTGTTTAAGCTGTCTTGTTCAGGTTCATATTTCCAATATAACTTCCTCTATTCTATTTTCCTAGCTTGTTTCAGGATTGTCTTTATTTCTTTGAGGCTCTTGGGTTGGTTGGACTGTTGAAGGCCTCACTTGCTTATATGAGTTCATGTGAAGTGAACTAAAAAACACTTTCACAAACACCCTATTTTCCCTGGATGATAAAAGAGAAAATAGAATAGAAAACAAGAAATAGAAAAGAAAACAAGAAACATAATAGAAAATAAGAAATAGTATGAAAAACAAGGGGAGCCACGATAGCTCAGTGGTCAGTCAACTGGACTACAAAGGACAAGAGGTCAGGTTTGATCCTAATTGATGGCTTCTGGGTTCACCCAGCCTGAAATGGGTACCTGATTCTTTTCTGGGAAGTAAAGCGGCACAGATATAATACCGACCACAATACCTCAACAAATCATGTGCTGAAGGTCTGTAAAAATTATGGTCACTAACACCATATTCCCTATACGCAACTTGGCGTGATCACACGCCAAGTCATCATGGCTCTTTACTTCTTTTTAAAATTAAAAACAAGAACAAAAACAAGACAACACAAGATAAAGATGCAAATCTCATCAAAACCCTAACTAGACATATACAATATGATGGTAATTGCAGAACCAATTCTTGGTTAGGCCAAACTTTGATATGATTTCATAGCGTGTTGTGCTCATAGAGTGTGCTCATATCATAGAATGTTGTGCTCATAGAGTGTGCTCATATCATAGAGTGCTGTGCTCCTAGAGTTTACTCATAGAGTGCTGTGCTCATATTATAGAGTGCTGTGCTCATAGAGTGTTGTGCTCATACAGTGTGCTCACAGAGTGTTGTGCTCGAACAGTAGTGTGCTCATAGAGTGTTGTGCTCATACAGTGTGTTCATAGAGTGTTGTGCTCAAACAGTGTTGTACTCATACAGTGTGCTCATACAGTGTTGTGCTCAAACAGTGTTGTGCTCATAGAATGTTGTGCTCAAACAGTGGTGTGCTCATACAGTGTTGTGCTCATCCAGTGTTGAGACTCTCTGAGTCTCTGAGAGAGAGTGTTGTGCTCATGGAGTGTTGTGCTTTTAGAGTGTTGTACTCATAGAAAAAGTGTTGTGCTCAAAGAGTGTTGTACTCATTCAACGTTGTACACTGTATGAGTGTTGTGCTCATAGTGTTATACTCATAGAGTTTTGTGCTTATAGAGTTTTGTACTTATAGAGTTTTGTGCTTATATTGTGTTGTACTTTTGTAAAAAAAAAAAAAGTCCTCCTTCCAATTCTCCATTTTTTACTGATCTTCAAAGTGTTGTCAGACAACTTAGATTATCTTTTTTTTATTTTGTTGGAAACGAAGAATAAAATAAAAAGATATATGCACATTTTCCGGCTACTGCTTTATCATATAGGATAACTACACAGAGATTAAAAAAAACATGTAATAAGCTTCAAATTTCCATAAAATTAACAGTGTACAATTTTGTTTCACCGAACCTTCTTCTATACTGTTCTTTAGTCAGCAGTTGCACAAAAACGCAAAATAAAAAATAAATGTCACATGACATATTTATATCACAGGGTGGTAAGGTATAAAACATTACTGCACTATGCCATTTGGAGATTGGAGGGGAGGGGGGAATACTCTTCCTCACTGTCATTACTTTTTCCAACTCACTGAACTAGGTACCCATTTTCATTATCAGCTGGGATGATGACACTGTGTTTCAAATGATGAATGTTTAATTTTCTGGCCTTCGCTAATTGTGTAGCTTGATTTGTCAAATTGAATATACTTAATTTTTCTTTAATTCCATCTATCCATCTCTTTCTGGGTTTCACTTTTGCCCTGGGGCTTGATGTTTTCATGTAAAATGCTCGAACTGCAGGGTAGTTAGATTTTATTTTGCTCTGATGTCAAAACTATTTGATCCCCTAGATCCCAAGATGATTAAGTAACTACAAACCCTGCAGACATGATTATACAACTGAATAATCCTACGGGTGGGGAACTGGAATCATTCATGTTTCCAATATATTATTCAGCTCAGTCTTTGACTAAAATGAGAATGGAATTGAAGTAGATATAACAGGCTAATTTGGGGCTCCTCTGCCGAAATTAGCATCTTACAAAAAAAAAAAGAGAAACAAAAAAACACAAAGGATTTACAAAATGAAGATCATACCCAAAAAAATAGCACATAATAAAAAGAACTGGGCTATAGCAATGTATACCCAGAAAAAAAATATGCCTGAAAGGAAAAGTAGTGAAAGAAGTAGATCACTTTGTATATCATAGAAACTGCATAGTTTAAGAAGGAGACATAAAGAAAGAAATTAAAATCAGAATAGTAAAGGTGGTAATGACTTTCAGAAACTTTGATAAAATATGGAAATCAAAATTCTATCTATCTACTGACCTTTCGAGCCGTAGCCGGCCCATAGGGCGTAGACCAAGATACACCTTCTCCTATCTGAATTTTTGTTCTAGCAGTTTTCTTTTAAAGATATTTTATCAAATCTCAAAATCTGTCTCTGTTCTGTGCAAGCAGCTCTATCTCATTGAGGGAGCCGAATCCTGCTGCTCTTGCCTCTCTCATCAATGTTCTTCTCAGTGTCTCCCTGGGTCTTCCTCTTTTTCTCTTACCTGTTGTTTCCCATATGAGGGCTTGCTTTGCTATTCGGTTATTATCTCTTATCATCACATGTCCAACATATGACCATCGTCTTTTCTTTATTACTGAAGATATTAGTGGTTGATTGGCGATAAATCAAAATTACTAAGCACAAAAACAAAATAAGACTTAGGAGAAAGAGCTGGAAAACAATTAGAAAATAAATTGGATATATTTTACAACAAATGCCTCAGGAAAATACTTTTGTATATCATGGAATGAATTTAAGTTTAGTGTAGAAATAAAAGAAGTGATAAAGTAGCCAAAAAAGTCATCAATAATCAAGAGAAGAAAGTAGTCAATATGTTGGCCGTGTGATGAAAAGAGACAACAAGAGAATCTCAAAGTAAGCCCTCAAATGGGAACCAGAGGGTTAACGAAAAAAGAGGTTGACCTAAAGAAACACTTAAAAAAACAAACATCTGAGGTGAGAGGCAACAACAGCAGGTATCAGCTCCCTTGCACAAAATCGAACTCACCCAGAACAGAGACTTATTGTGAGATACAATGTGGGTCCTGTACACAGTCTAACACTTAACAGTGAAGACTGTTGGACACAGAGAGTCTAGAATTTCTGTCTTCATCTCGAAAGAAGAACAGATAAATATATTTAACAGGGTGTTAACATTAAGCCATTCAAACTTATAAACACAAACGCTATTTAGCAAACTCAAGGTGAGGATGATTTGATAACTGTACTTACATGCTTATATTATATCTCTGGCATTTAGACAAACTTCTCCAAATTTATAAAGATCTCTGAAATTTAAAGAAAACAAAATTGTCTGTGATCAACATAAGAGAAGTCTAATAAGTATAACTTAAATAACCATTGGGGGGGGGGGGGGGGGAATGTGCTCGGTATTTAAAAAAAAAAGACAAACAAAAAAAATTAAGGATTTTACAAAAAATAAAAAATAACCAATTTTGACTCTACTTCCCTTTAATATTATTATTTAGGAGCCACAATATCTCAGTGATTAGTAAACTGGGCTACAACGGACAAGAGGTCAGGTTCAATCCTAATCGATGGCTTTCAGGTTCACCCAGCCTTAAATGGGTACTTGATTTTTTTTCTTGGAAAGTAAAGTGGGGCGGGTGAAAGTAAAGTGGGGTGGGGTGGGCGGGTACATGTGATGAGAAGAGATAATGACTGAATAGCAAAGCAAGCCTTCATGTGGGAAACAACAGGTAAGAAGAAAAGAGGAAGACCCAGAGAGACACTGAGAAGAATATTGAGAGGCAAGAGCAGCAGGAATCGGCTCCCTCAATGAGATAGAGTTGCTTGCACAGAACAGAGACAAATGGCAAGATTTGATAAACTATCTTTAAAAGAATTGAAAACTGCTAGAATAAAAATTTAGATAAGAGAAAGAGTATCTGGGTCTACGCCCTATGGGCCGGCTACGGCTCGAAAGGTCAAGAGATAAATAGAAAGTGGGGCGGGCATAATACCGAGCACATTACCCCAAAAAAAATCATGTGCCGAAGGTCTGTAAAAATTATAGTCACTAACACTGTATTCCTTATACTCCACTTGGCATGACAGGGCACTTTACCTTTTTTATTTTTATTTATTATTATTTGACCCAAATTAATTATGAGTTCTATTTTTTGTAACCCAGATAAAACATTAATTAATAAATGGTAATATTTGCTGGGGAAATGAAAACATGTATGTATGTGTAGTAACAATAAGATGTTCCAATTTATCCATTAGTATATTCTTCTTCGTTCACATAGTCAACTCCCATACCTTTCATATTTTTCAGAGTCAAAATGTGCATCAGACTAAAAAAAAAGTATTCTATCTATTGACCTTTCGAGCCATAGCCGGCCATAGGGCATAGACCAAGATACTCTTTCTCTTATCTAAATTTTTGTTCTAGCAGTTTTCAATCCTTGTAAAGATCTTTTATCAAATCTCGCCATTTGTCTCTGTTCTGTGCAAGCAACTCTATCTCATTGAGGGAGCCGATTCCTGCTTCATCTCAGTGTCTCTCTGGGTTAGCCTCTTTTCCTCTTACCTGTTGTTTCCCGCATGAGGGCTTGCTTTGTTATTCGGTTATTATCTCTCCTCATCACCTATCCAACATATGACCATCGTCTTTCCTTGAATACTGAAGATATTAGTGGTTAATTGGCGATTTCTCTAATTTCCTCGTTTGTTTTGAATTCATTTCATGCTATACCAAGTATTTTCCTTAGACATATATTTTTGATGCGTGCAACTTTGTTTCTATGTCTCTTGTTGTTTCCCAGCTCTCATATGCAAGGGTTTATAGTACTTTGGATTAGAATAGTCTAAGTTTTGTGTTTGTGCTGATGACTTGTTAAAGTAAAAAAAAATCTTGCAAATTAATAAAAAAAAAAACTTGCATGTTTTTTTTTCTACACCAGATCCTGACAGCATGAGTGATTGATCTTGGGTTTTTTGCCTTCTTAGCACAATCAGTTCACCGTCTGACCTCTCGGTTATGCTAGATCACTGCTGCCATTACACAGTTTTAGTTGAAACTACTTTTGTATTGGTTATGTGCACTCATGTGGAATGGATTGTTGATTGTTTATTCTTGATCCTTCCCACGCCGTTAGACGTCACATAGGGCTTGTAAAGTTTTTCACCACCCATCTCTATTCTTGGAGATATGTTCTATCTTATCTAATGAGTCTATGTCTGCCAACTTTGCTTCTCTTATAAGTGTTCTTTTTAGTGTCTCTTGTCTCTTTAGGTCTTCCTCTTTTTTCTGCATTCCTGTGTTTTCCATAGAATAGCTTGATTTGAAATTCTATTGTTGTCTCTTCTCAGCACATGTCCGACATATGTCCATCTTCTTTCCTTAATTCTATATGAGATCTTTGGTTGTATGGCCATTTCTCTTATTTCAATATTAGTCTTGGATTCATTCCATTGTACACAGATTATTTTTCTTAGACTTTTGTCTTCAATAGCATTTAGATTTTTCTCAGTCTCTTTGTTGTTTTCCAGCTTTCACATGCACAGGTAAGTGTTGATAATACATTTGAGTTGAATATTCTAAGTTTAGTTTTTCTTGCATAGTATTTTTTATTTCCATATTTTGTCCAAGTTTTTAAAATTTGTTGCTGCTTTTGCTATCCAGCTTCTGATCTCTTCTTTGTTACACCTTCTTGATCTATATTACCACCAAGATATATATAAAGTGGTCTACTCTTTCCAATGCCTGATGATTGAGATATATATTGCCCTCTGGGGTATTGTTATTTTTTATTATTTATGTTTTATTCCTGTTCATTTCAAGTCCCTAAATAGGAACTACCAGCCAATGCCACTGTACCCTGGATAACATAACAACAAAACATGTTCTCCAGTACACAGACCTGAGAAGAGCAATGTTGTCCACGCCCACCTCCCTGGAAGAGAAACTACATGGAGCAACCGAATCCCTTAAACAGACAGCTGACTTCATAAGAGAGTCCGGAATCCTAGTCTGAATGAGCCATGATTGCAGAAGAAGAAGAAGAATTTCAAGTCCTATTTTTTCCACCGTGGATGATAATGTTATTGTGATATTTTGCATCTTGTTGATATTGTCACTGAGGAGCACTATATCTGCAAAATCCAGATCTTGCAAGTAATTCTTGTCTCCAGATCTTGCAAGTAATTCTTGTCTCCAGATCTTCCAAGTAATTCTTGTCTCCAGATCTTCCAAGTAATTCTTGTCTCCAGATCTTGCAAGTAATTCTTGTCTCCAGATCTTGCAAGTAATTCTTGTCTCCAGATCTTCCAAGTAATTCTTGTCTCCAGATCTTCCAAGTAATTCTTGTCTCCAGATCTTCCAAGTAATTCTTGTCTCCAGATCTTGCAAGTAATTCTTGTCTCCAGATCTTCCAAGTAATTCTTGTCTCCAGATCTTCCAAGTAATTCTTGTCTCCAGATCTTGCAAGTAATTCTTGTCTCCAGATCTTGCAAGTAATTCTTGTCTCCAGATCTTCCAAGTGATTCTTGTCTCCAGATCTTCCAAGTAATTCTTGTCTCCAGATCTTCCAAGTAATTCTTGTCTCCAGATCTTCCAAGTGATTCTTGTCTCAAGATCTTCCAAGTGATTCTTGTCTCCAGATCTTCCAAGTAATTCTTGTCTCCAGATCTTCCAAGTAATTCTTGTTTCCAGATCTTCCAAGTAATTCTTGTCTCCAGATCTTCCAAGTAATTCTTGTTTCCAGATCTTCCAAGTAATTCTTGTCTCCTGATCTTCCAAGTAATTCTTGTCTCCAGATCTTCCAAGTAATTCTTGTCTCCAGATCTTCCAAGTAATTCTTGTCTCCAGATCTTCCAAGTAATTCTTGTCTCCAGATCTTCCAAGTAATTCTTGTTTCCAGATCTTCCAAGTGATTCTTGTCTCCAGATCTTGCAAGTAATTCTTGTCTCCAGATCTTGCAAGTAATTCTTGTCTCCAGATCTTCCAAGTAATTCTTGTCTCCAGATCTTCCAAGTAATTCTTGTCTCCAGATCTTCCAAGTAATTCTTGTCTCCAGATCTTCCAAGTAATTCTTGTCTCCAGATCTTGCAAGTAATTCTTGTCTCCAGATCTTCCAAGTAATTCTTGTCTCCAGATCTTCCAAGTAATTCTTGTTTCCAGATCTTCCAAGTAATTCTTGTCTCCAGATCTTGCAAGTAATTCTTGTCTCCAGATCTTCCAAGTAATTCTTGTTTCAAGATCTTCCAAGTAATTCTTGTCACACCATTTAATGCCATTATTGTATTTGCAGCATTTTACTCATTATGTAATCAATGGTAATTCTAAGTGGCAATGGTGATAGTTTACATCCCTGTCTGACTTCTGTTTCATTTCAAAACCAATCACTCATTTCCTCCTCTGTGCAAACTGTGCAAGTATAGCCATCATATATGTCTTTTATAATGTTGGTAATTTTTGGTGGCATTCCATCATGTTTCAAGATATTTCACAAGGACAATCTATGTATGTTGTCAAATGCTTTTTTTTTTAACTCAATGGTTGTTGTTTTTCTGTATGTTCTTCTAGTATTATCCTTAGAGTGAATATTTGGTCAAGACAGCTTCTCCCCTTTCTGAATCCTGCTTGTTCTTCACACATAATATTATCTACAGCATCTTTTATTCTGTTCAACACAATTCTACAGAAAACCTTAGAGGCAACTGATAAAAGCGTAATCCTCTCCAGTTTTTGCAATCTTTAAGGCTGCCTTTTTTAGGTATTTCGATAATTATCCCTTTCTTCCAGTTTGTAGGAGCTTTTTTCTTTATCCCAAATTTTATTAAATAACTTTCTTAGGTGGAATAGGTTTTGATTATTAAATGTTTTCAGCATCTCTGCAGTTATTTTATCTATGCCAGAGGCATAGACTTTTATGACATGCATGGCAGGTGACAGTGGCTCTATAGTTTCCTTCCTGAACTGTAGTCAAGACACTGGTAGCTATATGGATTACTTCCTCTTTCTTCTTCCTTTCAGCTCCCTGTGGAGCATAGGTCTTCAACAAACACTTTCAGCTTCCTGTGGAGCATAGGTCTTCAACAAATACTTTCAGCTCCCTGTGGAGCATAGGTCTTCAACAAACACTTTCAGCTCCCTGTGGAGCATAGGTCTTCAACAAACATTTTCAGCTCCCTGTGGAGCATAGGTCTTCAACAAACACTTTCAGCTCCCTGTGGAGCATAGATCTTCAACAAACACTTTCAACTCCCTGTGGAGCATAGATCTTCAACAAACACTTTCAGCTCCCCGTGGAGCATAGATCTTCAACAAACACTTTCAGCTTCCTGTGGAGCATGGGTCTTCAACAAACACTGTCAGCTCCTTGTGGAGCATAGGTTTTCAACAAACACTTTCAGCTCCCTGTGAACCATATATCTTCAACAAACACTTTCAGCTCCCTGTGGAGTATGGGTTTTCAACAAACACTTTCCAAGCAGTTCTGTTTCATGTCATTTTTTAAAAATAGTTCCATGTCTTCCCCATCATCTTCATCTCTGCTTCTGTCTGTCTTCTCCAATAATTTCTTGGTCTTCCTCTTTGTCTTTTGCCCCTGGGTTTTCAAAAAAAAGGCCTGTTGTGTAATACTCTCAGATGCCTTCAGCAGTGTATGTCCTGTTCAGTGCTATCATCTTCACTGCATCTCTCTATCCACTATTTGACTGGTACTTCTCCATAATTCTATGTTAATGATTTTGTCCTGCCATTTCCATCCTTTTATTCTGCGCAAGCATCCATTTAATGAAGGTCTGTGTCTTCATGATTGTCATTCGTGTTGTTCTCCATGTTTCACAGCCGTGCAAAATAGTCCTGCTTATACATTTGCTAGCCAATGAAATCAAACGAAACATAAATTTGAAACAAACTATAAATATCAAGGCCAACCAATCAGCATACATAAATACAAATAATCAATAAAAATATAGTTTTCACTACAATTATATTTAATGATGATTAGTTGTGGATTGATATAACTTAGAAGATGTAGTCCCGTCGGTTAACTGGTGCCACACAATAGAGACAAAAAAACCCAAGACTGACCAGTTATACCACAAGGATTGGGGGAGAAGAATGAGCATGGACGGCTTTTTTTCCCATATTATAGACTTTTTGGGTCTAGTTTACAGGCTTGCCTTTAAAAAACATGGAAGGAATGTGGTTCAGACTGCCTATTGTTTTCTGTTTACAAACGTGTTAATAGTAAAGTAAAAGTAAAGAGCCCCTGTCGCGCCAAGTGGTGTATATGGAATTTGGTGTTAGTGACCATCAATTTTACAGACCTTCGGCTCATGATTTTTGGGATAATGTGGTTGGTATTATGCTCGTGCCACTTTACTTTCCCAGAAAAAATCCGGTGCCCATTTAAGGCTGGGTGAACCCGGAAGCCATCGGTTGGGATCGAACCCTACCTCTTGTACTTTGTAGTCCAGTTCACTAACCACTAAGCTATCGTGGCTCCCAGATGTGTTAATGCGCCATTAAAATACTCATATTCCTGTATAATTTATGTCTCTTTCTCATGTTTTAATTTCCCACTTACAAAAAATATTTGTTTATTTTTTTAATACTCTCTCTCTCTCTCTCACCATATTTGTTTATTTTTTTAATACTCTCTCTCTCTCTCTCTCTTTCTCTCTCTCACCATATTTGTTTATTTTTTTAATACTCTCTCTCTCTCTCTCTCTCACCATATTTGTTTATTTTTTTAATACTCTCTCTCGCTCTCTCTCTCTCTCTCTCCTGATCTGTAAAGCAAGGTTTCTATTGGTATCAAGTTGAACTGACCTGGCATATCAGTATATGTCAACATGTCCTGCAATCTCTTCTAATATCTTTTACATGCCGTACACATACATGTGTGGGGTGCCGTGTGAAAGAGAAATGAAATATTTGCTTACTAAACTAAAGACGTGGTATAATGCCCAGTTTTGAGTTCTACAATAAGGGTACCAAGAAGGTGAAAAAGCAATGGGAGAATTGTATCGTCTTCAGAAGTGAACAAGTAGAGAAGGATTAATGTTCACAACAATTTTTAAAGTACATGATTTGACACCTTCATATTAAAGTGCAAACCATTTTGACAGACTCATATGTTGCTTGATACACAGTTGTGGTAGTTTCTCACCAATTTATATCACACGGCACCCCACGCACGCCATGTACTTGCGAGACATTTCAACCAAAAGTGTGTCTTTACAATTATACATTGCATTCCTGCCTGTTTTATCGATTTCTTAGGAAAGTGGAAATATTTTTATAATTCTCCCAAGGGTAGTCTCAAACAGTGCAAATTGTTGTTGATTCAACTTTACTCTACGTTAACGGGAAAACAACTTAACCAGCGATTCCACACTTTTTGAGCTGATAGAGGCGCACTCTATAAATTATTAAACCCTGCAATTTCTTTGTCGTTCAACACTGGGTTTTACTTACGATACTGTGCCTCTTCAAGTAAATGAAGCGACTATTGATAGCACGTGCATGGTCACATTAATGCGAGTGGCAAACAATCAGGAGACCAAAAATAATAAAGGCGATAGATCAGCGGATAATTTCAGGGGATGAGGTATGTTTACAAGACTGGGGAAAAAGGCAGCTCCTAAAAAACAATAGAAAGAAACAATCAACATTTTTCAGGCACATCATGAGAAGAGGAAAGTTGGAATACTTGGTTACAACTGGCAGAATAAAAGGAAAGAGAGATCGCGGACGACAAAGAGAGAAAATATTTGGTGTCATGGTATGGAAAACAGTCAACAACAGAACTGATACGATGCACTGTGGATAAAAGATTGTGGAAGGACATGATCGCCTACGCCAACCGGCAGGGTACATGATGATGATGAAGATGTATAGACGGCACATGATGATGATGACAGGGGAGAGAGAAAAAAAAGCGGGGGGGGGGATCGCAAATAATCAAGAATAGAAAAAAAATTAATGTGTTCTTTGATTTTTTTGTTCTGTTGTTGATTATTTATGATTTTTTTGGGCTGAGGTTTGTAAACATACCTCTTCCCCTGATTCGCTAGCAAATAATAATCACTTGTCCTGCAGGTGTCTCACATTGCAGCTTGGGAACCCTTGCAAGCCCGCGCCCACACACACAAAATGGACTTGCTGTGCAGCTCTAGAATCAGAACGTCGTAGTAGAGTATTCTATAACTAAAACAACGGGAAGAGTTCAGATTTTGTATACATTAAATATCATATACAAATTATTCATTTAAAACAGTGTTAATAACTTGAACAATTAAAATAACTTACCTGGGAAAACTTAAAACTTAATGAAAGACAATAAAGGCTACTTTAAAAGACTTGTCCCATGCCGGATACGTAATCCAATCGTAGATGCCTTGTGAGTACAGCCCACTTTTAGAAATATGGTGCACCAATCACACCTTTTATCACCAAATCGTAATAATTTTTATTAATAAACAAAATGTTCACACATAACAACAATAATGTTAAATATCATGAAATTATGCAATCAAAGGAGCAGCTTGAAGCAGAGCCAGGAAACAATTTATGATAAACTAGTTTATGGTTCAGTGCTTCCTAGAAACGTGCACAATTAAAAAAGAATAGGAACATATCTCATACAACTACAGTGTAGGGCCCACTTCTTCTTAAATATGTCACTGGTTCTTAGGTTGTAATAAGTCATAGACCCATAAGATATAAAAAGTCATTTCAGTTGTATGGAGTGAAGCAAGTAATGGACGGGGAAAATAATCATATATAAACTAATATGTTACAACTTTACGGATATAAACAAGACTCAATAAGAGAGACAAGATCAAAAATGAAGAACTGAAAAAACAACTAGGAATAGCCACCACCGTAGAATATATAAAGAAACAACAGATAAAATGGTTTGGCCACGTGACACGGCAGCGTTGAATAAAAACCATAACGCGACGAGTCCTCAATAAACGTTGCGAGAATACCAGACCCAAGGGTCGACCACGTAAAAAAATGTATCGATGGAATATTAGAAGCACTAGGAAACATAACAGCAGCAGAGGCGAAAAGAAGAGCAAAAGACCGAAAATTATATCTCCACTGACGCTGAAAAGCAAATGAGGAAGGAAAGAAGAGAAAGAAGAAGAAGAAAAAAAACTTATCAACAATAAAGGCATCATTAGTGGTACGAAATAAAGTTAGGAGCATGATGTATTTCATAAAGAAGCAGGGATCAAATAGGATACGATATTTATCTCAGTCGCGTTGAGTGAAGGTGTTAACAACTTTTCATTTGTTCCACAACAGTTTCCAGTCAACACAGACTGGTGTAGTCCGTGAAACACTAAGGCGGTTTGGTAAAATCTGTGAAACACTAAGGCGGGTTGGTGAAGTCTATAAAACACTAAGGCGGTGTGGTGTAGTCTGTGAAACACTATGGCGGTTTGATGAAATCTGTGGTTTGGTGTAGTCTGTGAAACACTAAGGTGGTTTGGAAGTCTGTGAAACACTAAGGCGGTTTGGTGAAGTCTGTGAAACACTATGGCGGTTTGGTATAGTCTGTGAAACACTATGGCGGTTTAGTGAAGTCTGTGAAACACTAAGGCAGTTTGGTTTGGTGAAGTCTGTGAAACACTATGGCGGTTTGGCGAAGTCTGTGAAACACTAAGGCGGTTTGGTGTAGTCTGTGAAACAATAAGGCGGTTTGGTGAAGTCTGTAAAATACTATGGCGGTTTGGTGTAGTCTGTGAAACACTAAGGCGGTTTGGAAGTCTGTGAAACACTAAAGCGGTTTGGTGAAGTCTGTGAAACACTATGGCGGTTTGGAAATCTGTGAAACACTATGGCGGTTTGGTGAAGTCTGTGAAACAATATGGCGGTTTGGTGTAGTCTGTAAAACACTATGGCGGTTTGGTGTAGTCTGTGAAACACTATGGAGGCTTGGTGAAGTCTGTGAAACACTATGGCGGTTTGGTGTAGTCTGTGAAACACTATGGCAGTTTGGTGTAGCCTGTGAAGCACTAAGGCGGTTTGGAAGTCTGTGAAACACTAAGGTGGTTTGGAAGTCTATGAAACACTAAGGCGGTTTGGTGAAGTCTGTAAAACACTATGGCGCTTTGGAAATCTGTGAAACACTATGGCGGTTTGGTGAAGTCTGTAAAACACTATGGCGGTTTGGTGTAGTCTGTGAAACACTATGGAGGTTTGGTGAAGTCTGTGAAACACTATGGCGGTTTGGTGTAGTCTGTGAAACACTATGGCGGTTTAATGAAGTCTGTGAAACACTAAGGCGGTTTGGTTTGGTGAAGTCTGTGAAACACTATGGCGGTTTGGCGAAGTCTGTGAAACACTATGGCGTTTTGGTGAAGTCTGTGAAACACTAAGGCGGTTTGTTGAAGTTTGTAAAACACTATGGCGGTTTGGTGTAGTCTGTGAAACACTAAGGCAGTTTGGTGAAGTCTGTGAAACACTAAGGCGGTTTGGTGAAGTCTGTGAAACACTATGGCGGTTTGGTGTAGTCTGTGAAACACTAAGGCGGTTTGGTGAAGTCTGTGAAACACTAATGCGGTTTGGTGAAGTCTGTGAAACACTAAGGCGGTTTGTTGAAGTCTGTAAAACACTATGGCGGTTTGGTGTAGTCTGTGAAACACTAAGGCAGTTTGGTGAAGTCTGTGAAACATTAAGGCGGTTTGGTGAAGTCTGTGAAACACTAAGGCGGTTTGGTGTAGTCTGTGAAACACTATGGTAGAGTGCTGAAGTCTGTGAAACACTATGACAGTTCGATGTAATTTATGGAACTATATAAGTTTGTAGTATTTGAAGTTGTGTGACATGTAATGCTCTAAACTCGGAACTAATGGAAATGTGATGCTTCTGTAAAATTCGTCTATACTCTTCATCAATATGTAGAACTCTATTACATTATGGTAAAGTATGCGAATTCCAAAGTATTCTGAACTCATTTGTAAAACTCAACAACACGATGTGGAATTCTATGACAACCTGAGATATTCTGTGTGAAACAATAAGACCGTGCACAATCTGAAATAGTCTTCGGAATTTTAAGACCGTTTGTTATGGTCCGTGATGTGGCAATCTTATATCATCATCATCATGTGCCATAACGGTTGCCGTAGGCGGTCATCTCCTTCCACAATCTTCTATCCACAGTACATCGTATCAATTCTGTTGTTGACTGTTTTCCATTCCATGACACCATAACAAAAAAAAAAGTAAAGAGCCCCCGTCACGCCAAATGGCGTAAAAGGAATATGGTGTTCTATCTGTCTATTGACCTTTCGAGCCGTTGCCGGCCCATAGGGCGTAGACCAAGATACACCTTCTCATATCTGAATTTTTGTTCTAGCAGTTTTCTTTTAAAGATATTTTATCAAATCTCGCCATTTGTCTCTGTTCTGTGCAAACAGCTCTATCTCATTAAGGGAGCCGAATCCTGTTGCTCTTGCCTCTCTCATCAATGTTCTTCTCAGTATCTCTCTGGGTCTTCCTCTTTTTCTCTTACCTGTTGTTTTCCACATGAGGGCCTGCTTTGTTATTCGGTTATTATCTCTTCTCATCACATGTCCAACATATGACCATCGTCTTTTCTTTATTACTGAAGATATTAGTGGTTGATTGGCGATTTCTCTAATTTCTTCGTTTGTTTTCAAAAAAAGTAAAGAGCCCCCGTCACGCCAAGTGGGCGTATAGGGAAATATGGTGTTAGTGACCATAAATTTTACAGACCTTCGGCACATGATTTTTGGGGTAATGTGGTCGGTATTATGCCCGTGCCGCTTTACTTTCCCAGAAAAAAAGTCCGGTACCCATTTTTTCCCTGACCAGCAGGGTCCGGGTTCGATCCCCAGCAGTGGCGGATTTTTTTTTTCAGACTGACAAGGCTCCGGGGCTCACCCAGCCTCTAAAAATGGGTACCAGAGATTTTTCTGGGAAGTAAAAGCGGCCTGGCGTGATACCGACCACATCCCCCAAAAATGTGCCGTGGTTATAGAAATTTATGGTCACTAGCACCATATTCCCCATACGCATAGCAAGGAGTGGAGGGAACCTTTACTTTTTTTTCACCCATTTAAGGCTGGGTAAACCCGGAAGCCGTCGTTTGGGTTCGAACCCTACCCCTTGTCCTTTGTAGTCCAGTTCACTAACCATTGATTTATCGCGGCTCCCTTCTATGACACCATGCTATCTAGTATCTTCTCTCTTTTTTGTCCGCGATCTCTCTTTCCTTGTATTCTGCCAGTTGTAACGAAGTATTCCAACTTTTCTCTTCTCACGATGTGCCCGAAAAATGTTGATTGTTTCTTTCTTGTGTTTTTTGGGAGCTCTCTCTTTGTGTTGGCCTCTGAGAATTTCCTCATTGGTCTTTTTAGCTGTCCAGGGAACTTTCAACATTCTTCTGAGAAATCCCATCTTTGTTGCCTCTAATCGTTTTTTTTTTTCATTTGTTTGTCTACTGTCAATGATTCGCTTCCACAGGTCAGAACTGGCTCTATATAGCACCGATGAGATGAACTCTCTTTTTCTTATTTCTATTGACATAGATTTGTTGCAAAAAACGTTTTTCATTTTCTGAAGTGCTATTTTGGCCTGAGCTATTCTGCTTTTTATTTCTGTGGTGCTTCCATCTGATGTTATTATTGTGCCCACGTATTTGAAACGTTGCACTTATAATCTTATATATAATATGGAATTATATAAAGTTCTGGTTTAGTCTATACATTTATATTAACGTATAGTGTAGCTTGTGTATGAGACTGTAGTTCTGACTGTGATGCAATAAAACTGCGATTGGTCAATATTGTAATTTGATGTTAGTGAATAAACAACACCAATATTAGTATCAATGTTGCAACAGTAATATGACTTACAATATTTGATTCTGTTCACAGACTTTGGCTATATTGTCTGTTGAATACACTCACTGTTGAGTTTCTTTTTAACAAATATTAATGTTACTAACGTACTAATGTTACATACTTTCTAATGTTACTAACTTACTAATGTTACATACTTTCTAATGTTAGTAACTTACTAATGTTACATACTTTCTAATGTTACTAACTTACTAATGCTACATACTTTCTAATGTTACTAACTTACTAATGTTACATACTTTCTAATGTTACTAACTTACTAATGTTGCATACTTTCTAATGTTACTAACTTACTAATGTTACATACTTTCTCATGTTACTAACTTACTAATGTTACATACTTTCTGATGTTACTAACTTACTAATGCTACATACTTTCTAATATTACTAACTTACTAATGTTACATACTTTCTAATGTTACTAACTTACTAATGCTACATACTTTCTAATGTTACTAACTTACTAATGTTACATACTTTCTAATGTTACTAACTTACTAATGCTACATACTTTCTAATGTTACTAACTTACTAATGCTACATACTTTCTAATGTTACTAACTTACTAATGTTACATACTTTCTAATGTTACTAACTTACTAATGTTACATACTTTCTAATGTTACTAACTTACTAATGCTACATACTTTCTAATGTTACTAACTTACTAATGTTACATACTTTCTAATGTTACTAACTTACTAATGTTACATACTTTCTAATGTTACTAACTTACTAATGCTACATACTTTCTAATGTTACTAACTTACTAATGTTACATACTTTCTAATGTTACTAACTTACTAATGTTACATACTTTCTAATGTTACTAACTTACTAATGCTCCTAACTTACTTGTTCGGAGACATCTGGATAGTGTCACTTCAAGCATCGAAACTCACGATGCGACGCGGCACTCCTCACCTTCCCAGAGTTATACCCTGGTACCCATTTCATGCAAGCGGCTGGGTCGACCGCGGGGGTTTTATTTTTTTACCACGAGTACAACTTATACAGCTTCCAGCAGGAATCGAACACGGGTTGTCCGAACATCGGTAGCCCAGTCAGGTGATTTTCCCAACTAGGTTACCGAGACCCCAACATACAATTATTTAATTGAACTAAAAGACGCCAAACAGTGAACAATTAGGAAAGGGATCTCATGGGCATGGATGAAAGGAGGTATCCCCTAGCATACGATGAAAGGAGGTGTCCCCTAGCATACGATGAAAGGAGATGTCCCCTACGATACGATGAAAGGAGATGTCCCCTAGGATACGATGAAAGGAGGTGTCCCCTAGGGTACAATGAAAGGAGATGCCCCATAGGATACGATGAAAGGAGATGCCCCCTAGGATACGATGAAAAGAGATGTCCCCTAGGATACGATGAAAGGAGATGTCCCCTAGGATACGATGAAAGGAGATGTCCCATTGGATACGATGTAAGGAGATGCCCCTAGGATACGATGAAAGGAGATGTCCCCTAGGATACGATGAAAGGAGGTGTCCCCTTGTATACGGTGAAAGGAGATGTCCCATAGAGTACGATGAAAGGAGATGTCCCCTAGATTACGATGAAAGGAGATGTCCCCTAGGATACGATGAAAGGAGATGTCCCCTAGAGTACGATGAAAGGAGATGCCCCCTAGAGTACGATGAAAGGAGATGTCCCCTAGGATACGATGAAAGGAGATGTCCCCTAGAGTACGATGAAAGGAGATGTCCCCTAGAGTACGATGAAAGGAGATATCCCCTACAGTACGATGAAAGGAGATGTTCCCTAGGATACGATGAAAGGAGATGTCCCCTAGAGTACGATGAAAGGAGATGTCGCCTAGAGTACGATGACAGAGAGAAAATTGTGTTTATCTTGACCCACTACTAGTTGAGCGGCTAGATACAACTGTATATTTATTTTACACAACTTTATATCCCTAGTCTAGTCGAACTTTTCTGCCGCTGACTTCTACTGTGCCATTTTTAAAGCTGTCTGCTATATTTTCTCTGTTTTGCTCTATCTTCTCTTCTTTCGATTTTTTCCCCACTTGCCTAATATGTTCTAGCTGTTCCCTTTTAATTATAAACCCCCAAAAATTGATAATGTTTGATTATCTACTCCTGTCTTCTCAATAATCTTGGAAGTTGTTGAGGCGCCACTGACAGACTTCATCAACCTTTTCTATTGATCTCTATCCTCATTTACTATTTTGGTCTATGCGAAGCAGAGACTTGCCCATTCTTTGATCTTATCTTCCCATCTCTTTCTCTGTTCACCTCTCCTCCTTTCTTCTTCACATTTCCTTTCAAGACGGTCTTTGCTAGGCCAGACAATCGAAAAGTGTGTCCAAAAAATTACACTTAGCGTTTTTTCACAATAGTCAAAAGATCACTCTGCACTCCGATTATTTGTTGTATCCTTTTGTGAAATTTGTGCTTTGATCAGAGTAAGAGATGTCCACAATCTTACGATAACATTTCATCTTCATAGTTTGTATTTTATTTTGTAACTCGGCTGTAAATTTCGATGCTTCGCAAACGTATACTAACCCGGCCGAGACTGATCCTAATTGGCAATAAACTTTCATTTTGTCTTGAACGTCTCGACCTCTTTTCGAAACCCCCCCCCCCCCCCCCCCCCCCTTGTTATTCTTTTCTGGAAACGATGAGGGAGACGAAGTTGGCAAGAAGGGATGGTAAACTGTACCAGCTAGATAGTGGTTGCCAGTGGTTTAGACTGGAGACCAATTATAATAGATTAATATTATTATGAAGGGAGACAGACTAAGACTAAAGTGGACGAATAACATCAAAAGATGGAGAAGTCACACTATGACAACTTACACTATCAGTGCAAGAGATAGAGCGGAATGGTGCTTCATGGTAGCCAACCTTCGATGCGGAGACGACACTCAATGATGGTTATGCAGGGAAGCTTCCGAGACGATAGATAAGCAAATCATTTCAGGGGAAGACGTATGTTTACAACATTCGAGAAAAAACTCACAAATAATCAACAAGAGAAAAGAAAAGAACAATAGATGATCCGATGCAAGATTGAACTGCTCGGCACATCGGTTTGTCAAGAGAATCAAACGCTAAAGCGCACGGTCAACTCAGCTACCTAAAAAGATAGCTATCATTGGCGATGCCTTTCACACATGTATACTCATGACTATAGCACAGGGCTTCGAACACAACTCGGGAATAAATTGTATATCTGTATTTTCCTATTAAGACAAGTATCTCCCGGATAGGGTAGGACTGAATACTTTCGTTGCAGACAAACAGTTATAGGACGAAACAGCACATAGTAGTTTCCAGTGGTTTAGACTGGAGACAAATAATAATATAGGAATATTATTATAGAGAGGAGCCGCGATAGCTCAGTGGTTAGTGAACTGGACTACAAAGGACAACGGGTAGGTTTCGATACCAACCGACGGCTTCCGGGTTCACCCAGCCTTAAATGGGTACCGGATTTTTTCTGGGAAAGTAAAGCAGCACGGGCGTAATACAGACCACATTACCCCAAAAATCATGTGCTGAAGGTCTGTAAAATATAGGGTCACTAACACCATATTTCCCTATACGCCATTTGGCGTGACGGGGGTACTTTACTTTTTTATTATTATGGAGAGAAACTTCCGAGGCAATAGATCAGCGAATCATTTCGGACAATCTATTTTTTTTTATTTCTTTTTTTAATTCCTGTCGTTGATAATTTGTTTTGTTTTTTCCCCCGTGTCTTTATTATTTATGATTTTTTTCCCCCGAGTTTAATAAACATGCCTCTTCCATACGCAGTGTCCCTAGTAACAGACGTTTGGTTAGAGAGTACGGATCGAGCGGGGGAGGTAACTCGGTACTAAAAATGCCATGCTGTAGACAGATAAGTGTGACGGAAAGGCTCAAATATCACAGTTTGTTGTAAACAACACGTATCTACGCCCACTTAAGATCCTTTTTAGGGAAGAAGAGGATTGGTTGTCAGGTAAATGGTGGAAAAGAATTTTAAAAATATATCATCATCATGTGCCATACAGGCTTGCGTGGGCGATCACGTCCTTCCACAATTATCTGTCCTCAGTGCATCGTATTAATTGTTGTTATGTGTACGACTATTTTAAACAGCCTACAAAAAAAGTAATCTTGGAAGGGAAAATACAAGGTAATAGAGGCAGAGGCAGACCAAGACTAACATGGACGAGTAACATCAAAAGATGGACAAATCAGCCTATGACAACCTGCATCATCAAAGCAAGATACAGAGCGGAATGACGCTCCATAGTAGCCAACCTTCGATGCGGAGACGGCACTCAGTGAATGTAAAGTAAAGTAAAGTACCCCCCGTCACGCCAAGTGGCGTATAGGGAAATATGGTGTTAGTGACCCTATATTTTACAGACCTTCAGCACATGATTTTTTGGGGTAATGTGGTCGGTATTACGCCCATGCTGCTTTACTTTCCCAGAAAAAATCCGGTACCCATTTAAGGCTGGGTGAACCCGGAGCCGTCGGTTGGGATCGAACCCTACCCCTTGTCCGTAGTAGTCCAGTTCACTAACCACTGAGCTATCGCGGCTCCCACTAATTTTTAGGGAATTAGTAAAACCCAGGTGTCCTCGCCAGGGTACGAACCCCGGCTGTTGCCGTGGTAAGCCAACCGCCTATCGATTGCGCTAACCGGACACCCACTCAGTGAATGAATGAATTAAAATGTTGACCATGCCAGGACATCAAACTAGTATCTATAATATATATATATATATAGTATCTTCTCTCTTTGTCACCCAACTGGGCTACCGACGTTCGGACAGCCCGTGTTCGATTCCCGCTGGGAGCAGTGTGAGTGGTACTCGTGGCTGAAACAAAAAAAATACCCCCACGGTCGACCCAGCCGTTGGCAGAAATGGGTACCAGGGTATTACCCTGGGTAGGTGAGAAATGTCGCCTCGCATCGTGAGTTTCGATGCTTGCAGCGACATTATCCAGAAGTCTCCGAACACTTCTGGATAGGCGGCCGAGCACAAATGGGTGGAAACTCGCGTGCTAAGACGCCGGTTCAAGTCTCGTACTTTACCTTTACCTTCACCTTTCTCTCTTTGTCGTCCGACATTTTTCTTTATTTTGCCAGTTGTAACCAAGTATTTCAGCTTTCCCTTCTCGTGATGTGACTGAAAAATGTCGATTGTTTAAAACCAGATTTTTTTAACTTTTAGGACCTCCACTTTTTAATATTTTTTAAATTAATTTTTTTTTCTTCGTTCGCCAGCTTTTACCTCTGACGAAGTCCCTAGAGACCATGAACTGAATTTTGCGTGTTTTGCTCCATTTTTCCATGGCAGCCGTGTGCACAGGGGTCCATCGTCGCACAAGCAGATACTTCGGAGGTACTCATATTTTTTCCGTCGATGAGTAATTGACGTTGCAAGCCGGGCCTCGCTGCTGAGACCAGGGGCGGTTGCCTCAGAGAGAAATCACAAATAAAAATCCCAACCGATATAGCCGGGATTTGAACCAACAACCTCTCTGTCTCAAGGCCGGCGTCTTGCCTCGAGACCAACCAGTCCCCCCCGGAACTCCACTTTTGAGTCGGAGCAAATAAATATATCCACAGACCCCTTAAAATGTACCTGCGTCTCCTTGAGTTCTAACCTTAAAAGCGGAGAACCCCTGGCCAATTACTTATTTACGTATGTATGGCCTATACATGAGTCAACCTGTGACCTATAACCGTTGACCTTTTAGGGTAGTTCCATTATTGTCAAACTGCGTTACTGCAGGAAAGTAAACACGACACAGAATTCAGATTAGGGGACGAAGCTTCGTATTACTGCCGAAAATTAAACTTGTGATTTGTCACGGCCATGTGTAGGATGCAAGAAAATAGTTCCTGATACACGGGTTGTGGGAAAATATTCTGGTCCAGTAGTGAGGGGAGACAAATTTGGCACATCAGTAGATATGTAAGCACACATGTTTGTTTCATTGCTCGCGGAGTAGATTTTATAACAAATATTGTTTACAATTCAACATAAGATCTCAAACATAAGCTGGAAAAAATACATTTCAGACGAAATGATAAGTGACAATTTAAACACGAATACGCTGATGGCTTGCGCCAGGATCGGTGAACCAGAACCATCCAGACCCTGCTCCACCACCCCGTGGTGCCACTAGTAACAGACTAACCTGTCTAGTCCGGCCGAGCGAGCAGGGATCGAAGAGGTAAGACAACCCGGTACTCAAAAATATCGTGCCCGAAGTCGGATGTGTTGGGCCGAAAGGCGCAAATATAACAGTGTTACACTGCAAACCACAACACAACGTAGAGACGTCCACTTAACGTCCTTTTAAGGGCGGATGACGAAGAGGAATTCTACAGTCTAATTCATAATTCTATAATACTTTAGTCATCGGGCAAACGAAAGCAAGCGAAAGTAAGCAAGAAAACAAGAATACGTGACGAACTTTATAAGAAAAAGATGTTGGAAACAAATGGTAACACGCTGAGAATGATTGAAGAAAGATCCCAGTAAAGCAAGGTAAAAGTAAGGTAAAGTAAAGATCAATTACGAGACACACAACAGCCTACTAAAAGTAATCCTGGAGGGGAAAATACAAGGTAAAAGAGGCTGACCAAGACTAACATGGACGAGTAACATCAAAAGATGGACAAATCAGCCTATGACAACCTGCACCATCAAAGCAAGAGACAGAGCAGAATAGTGCTCCATGATAGCCAACCTTCGTTGCGGAGATGGCACTCGATGATGATGACGAGACTTGAATCAGCGTCTTAGCACACGAGTTTTCACCAATTTGCCCTCGGCGGCCTATCCAGGGGCGTTCGGAGACTTCTGGATAGTGATGCTTAAAGCATCGCAACTCACGATGCGAGGCGGCATTCCTCAGCTTCCCAGAGTACAACCCTGGTACCAATTTCTGACAGCGGTTGGGTCGACCGGATGGGCATTTTTTTACCAAAAACGAGTACAACTCACACTGCTTCCAGCGGGAATCGAACAACGGTTGTCCGTACGTCGGTAGACCATTCTGGTGGTTTTCCCAACTAGGCTACCGAGGTCCTCTATAACAGGTTATAACAGATATATGAGCACTCACATTGAAATGTAAGGACAATCATCAATAGCGATATTAGACAAACACATCATAGAAGTACGAGCACAAACACCTATAGCAATGAAAATAGTTATATTTATACCAGCACTAACATTGAAAAAGTATAAGGACAAAAGGAATATTAGACAAACACTAGCACAATGAAGAGCACAAGTAACACATTAAATAACTGTCTGTAAAAAAAAAAAAAAAGTAAAGTACCCCCGTCACGTCAAGTGGCGTACAGGGATAATAGGTATTAGTGACCATACATTTTACAGACCTTCAGCACGTGATTTTTGGAGTAATGTGGTCGGTATTACGCCCGTGCCGCTTTACTTTCCCAGAAAAAAAATCCGGTACCCATTTAAGGCTGGGTGAACCCGGAAACCGTCGGTTGGCATCGAACCCTACCCCTTGTCCTTTGTAGTCCAGTTCAGTAACCACTGAGATATCGTGGCTCCCAACTGTCTATAAAAAAAAAAAGTACACCCGTCACGCCAAGTGGCGTTTAGGAAAATATGGTGTTAGTGACCCTATATTTTACAGACCTTCAGCACATGATTTTTGGGGTAATGTGGTCGGTATTACGCCCGTGCTGCTATACTTTCCCACAAAAAATCCGGTACCCATTTAAGGCTGGGTGAACCCGGAAGCCGTCGGTTGGTATCGAACCCTACCCCTTGTCCTTTGTAGTCCAGTTCAGTAACCACTGAGATATCGTGGCTCCCAACTGTCTATAAAAAAAAAGTACACCCGTCACGCCAAGTGGCGTTTAGGAAAATATGGTGTTAGTGACCCTATATTTTACAGACCTTCAGCACATGATTTTTGGGGTAATGTGGTCGGTATTACGCCCGTGCTGCTATACTTTCCCACAAAAAATCCGGTACCCATTTAAGGCTGGGTGAACCCGGAAGCCGTCGGTTGGTATCGAACCCTACCCCTTGTCCTTTGTAGTCCAGTTCACTAACCAGCGAGCTATCGCGGACCCCTCATTTTCTCCAAAGCGCCCAGTTTATTTTCTATTTCTGTTGTTTTCTAGCTCTCGCATGAATACGGTAATGGTGGATAATACATTTGATGTGAAAATCCTGAGTTTTGTTTTTGTGTTTCATCATCATCATCATTGAGTGCCTTCTCCGCAACGAAGGTTGGCTACTATGGATCGCCATTCTACTCTGTTTCTTGCTTTGATGGTGCAGGCTGTCATATATTGACTTGTCCGTGTTAGTCTTGGTCTGCCTCTGCCTCTTTTACCTTGTATTTTCCCTTCCAATATTACTTTTAGTAGGCTGTTGTGTCTTTTAACATGCCCCAAAAATTTCATTTGTCTTGTCTTAATTGTATTTAATAGTTATCTTTTTATTTTCAGTTGTTTTAAAACTTCATCGTTTGTTATCTTTTGTTTCCATCCAATTCTACCTATTCTTCTATAAATCCACATTTCAAAGGTTTCAATTTTCTGTTCTGTTTTCTTATCTAATGTCCATGTTTCTGCACCATACAGGAATATTGAGAAGATGTAACATTTTGCCATTCTTAGTGTTTTGTGTTTAGTAATTTTATTTAATAATGACCACATTTTCACTCTACGACTTATATTGGAGGAACACATTGAAAAGCAAAAACCTTTTGTACTTAACTTCATCGACTTCAAAAAAGCATTTGATAGTATTCATAGAGATTCTTTGTAGAAAATTCTGAAGCAATATGGTTTACCATCAAAAATCATAAATATTATCAAAGACATGTAAGATGGTTACACATGTGCAGTTCGAACAGAGGAAGGACTGAGCGAATGTTTCCCAATAGAAACTGGGGTTAAACAAGGATGTATTTTATCGCCCTTATTATTTGGAATTGTTATGGACTTCATAATGAAGAAATGCTGCACTGGTAATAAAGGCATCGAATGGATACAAGGAGACCATTTGGAGGACCTCGACTTTGCTGATGACATAGTTCTCATCAGCAGTCAGATAAAAACGATGCAGGAAAACACAAATGAACTATCATCAATAGCCAGCAAAATTGGGCTTGAGGTCAATCATGAAAAGACTAAAGTCATGAAAAGTTTAATTCCAACAAGTGACAAAATATACATGGAAAACAAACCAGTAGAAGAGATCGATCACTTTATCTATCTTGGAAGTCACATTGATCGAGAAGGGGATACGAGCAAAGAAATTAGAATCAGACTGGCTAAAGCAGCAATGTCTTTCAGAAGCCTTGAAAAGTTGTGGAAATAAAAAATCATTAGCACAAACACAAAACTTAGGCTATTCAATGTACTATCAACCCTTACGTATGCGTGTGAAAGCTGGAAAACAACAAGAGATATAGAAACAAAGTTGAACGCATTCGAAAATAAATGTCTAAGGAAAATACTTGGTATAGAATGGAACGAATTCAAAACAAACGAGGAAATTAGAGAAATCGCCAATCAACCACTAATATCTTCAGTAATAAAGAAAAGACGATGGTCATACGTTGGACATGTGATGAGAAGAGATAATAATCGAATAGCAAAGCAAGCCCTCATATGGGAAACAACAGGTAAAAGAAAAAGAGGAAGACCCAGGGAGACACTGAGAAGAACATTGATGAGAGAGGCAAGAGCAGCAGGAATCGGCTCCCTCAATGAGATAGAACTGCTTGCACAGAACAGAGACAGATGGCGAGATTTGATAAAATATCTTTAAAAGAAAACTGCTAGAACAAAAATTCATATAGGAGAAGGTGTATCTTGGTCTACGCCCTATGGGCCGGTTACGGCTCGAAAGGTCAATAGATAGATAGAATTTTATTTCCCATAAAATAGTATATTAGTGGAATTAAAACATTAATATTATATACAATGTTACATCTATCTACATCTCTGTGTTTACGAGATTGACAGGCAAGGGAGATGTCTGACTAAATAACCGTCACCGAAAATTACTAGACTTGCTGATATTTTTCCTCCATGAAATCGGATGCTCTCCCTTATTCAACAAGTTTTCTACTTTGGAATATGGTATTTTAAAATGTGTGAGTTATGTCCCTTCATTTATTAGTCAATTGATCACTTGCTGCACGCAATCACATCAAAGGTTGTCTCCATTTGATGTCTCCTTCATAGATGATACAATCTAATTAGAATATGTGTGTCGACATGGTCGTTTTAACATTATGATTTAAGAAAGGGGGGGGGGGGGGGAGTTAAAGGTGGGAGCAATTTGTGAAGGGGTAGAAGGAGGATGGAGCTCTCTTTTCGACAAAATTAGCCAATTTAAAATGGCATTAATCCTCTTACTGTTTGTCAGTCTAATTAAAAGTATTTACTACTTTTTGCCACCAGTTTAATAAAGAGTAGTTACCACCTTTTACCAGCTTAATAAAGAGTATTTACCATTTTTTTTGCACCAAATTAATAAAGAGTATTTACCATTTTTTTGCTAGTCTAATAAAGTGTATTTACCACTTTTTACCGGCTTAATAAAAAGTATTTACCATTTCTTGCCAGCTTAATAAAGCATGTGTACCATTTTTTACCAGCTTAATAAAGAGTATTTACCAATTTTTGCCAGTTTAATAAAAAGTATTTATCATTTTTTTGACAGTTTAATAAAGAGTATTTATCAATTTTTACCACCTTAATAAAGAGTAATAACCAATTTTTACCACCTTAATAAAGAGTATTTACCAATTTTTACCACCTTAATAAAGAGTATTTACCAATTTTTACCACCTTAATAAAGAGTATTTATCTATTTTTACCACCTTAATAAAGAGTATTCACAATTTTTTTTGCCAGTTTTATAAGAGTATTTACCATTTGTCGCCAGTTTAATCATGTGTATTTACCAATTTTCACCACCTTAATAAAGAGTATTTACCAATTTTTACCACATTAATAAAGAGTATTTACCAATTTTCACCACCTTAATAAAGAGTATTTACCAATTTTTACCACCTTAATAAAGAGTATTTACCAATTTTTACCACCTTAATAAAGAGTATTTACCATTTTTTGCCAGTTTAATAAAGAGTATTTACCAATTTGTTTGACCAATTAAATAAAGCGTATGAACCATGTTTACTAGTTTAATATAGAGTATGAACCATTATTTGCCAGCTTCATTTTCTTCTACTTTTCAGCTCCCTGTGGAGCATAGGTCTTCAACAAACACACCCAAGCCATTCTGTTGCTTGCCATTTTTTTAAGATCATTCCATGTCTTCCACATTATCTTCATCTCTGCTTCCATCTGTAAAAGAATATTTTGGTCTTTCTCTTTGTATTTATTTTTTCTTTAGACTTGTCCATGATTGGGAAGTTTTTTTTGGGCTTATTATTTTACAGTACAGGATAGCCAGTCCCATGCCCAACCCTCCTTAGTCGCCTCTTACGAACATGCCTGGTAGGTAACAGCGCCACAATTCATTAGGAGCCAGTAGTTGGGTGTGATAAACACTCCAAGGTATGGTGACAGCTTTACACGGAAGGAACACTACACAATACTGACGTTTCGGCCTGTGGCCTTCTTCAGAATTCAGGGACAACGACAACAAACGGTGAAGCACAATTATCTATACATGTTAGATGATCAAGTGGAGGGAGAGGTGGACAGAGAGGAAAGTAAGATGTTGAAATAAGAAAGGAGAGAGAGATGTGTGTGCTACATGAGAAGAGGTAGGATGAGCATCGAGATATATAAAATAGAAAGATTAGAAAATTAGGAAGAGCTCTAGACTAAAGAGTAGAACGTAACAAGTAAAAATATATAATAATGGGATATAATATTGCTATCCGGACTCTAATTGTGATGTTCTGTCTGTGGGGGCGATCAACACACCTAACCTGACAGCTGACTTCATGTGAGAGTCTGGAATCCTACTCTGACTGAGTCCTGATCGCAGAGAGAGAGAGAGAGAGAGAGAGAGAGAGAGAGAGAAAAGTAAAAAGGGAATAATGTATCATTAAGGCTACCAGCTTTACCGCAGCATTGCAATTATTTGCCTGTTCCCTACACATTTAATTACTCTCCTTTATTTGGCAGCGCCCGGGGCGCAAGGGCATACCATCTGATGTTCTTAATTTCCCCCAAGCATTTGTTTACAGATATTTGTAATTATTTTTTTAGCTGTGTTATTCAACATCAACGTCACCTGGCCTTAAAAGTGAACTGTATTTTATATTTGTATTAACTCGTCTTATTCTCGGTGTTTGTTTTAACATTTTCTGCTGCCCATGCTTTATTAATTAAGTTGGACGAAAGCTGTTCTAGCTGTGTTTATTTTCTGCTTAATGTCTCTCGCTGTGTCTGCTCCTCCTCAATTGTCAATAATGCTATCCAAATATGTGAAGTAATCTCGTTTCTCGGTTACGTCAAAGTCAGAGAACATCTACCTGTATGTCCGCGAGGACACCTGAGCACACGACTGCCAGTGTGAAATAGAAAGAAGTTACTTTCACACAAAATTAGATAATTTGGACTTCGTTACAGACATCAAGCTGGCGAACGCAAGCATTCATCGACTGGCCCTCCTTTAATGTCTACTAAATTGTAGAATAAATTGTTACATAGCATTATCTTCGTTCCATTAATTTTAATTTGCAGTAAATTATTTGTCACATTGATCGAGAAGGGGATACAAGCAAAGAAACTAGAATCAGAATAACTAAAGCAGCAATGTCTTTCAGAAGCCTTGAAAAGTTGTGGAAATCAAAACTCATCAGCACAAACACAAAACTTAGGCTATTCAAATCAAATGTACTATCAACCCTTACGTATGCGTGTGAAAGCTGGAAAACAACAAGAGACATAGAAACAAAGTTGAACGCATTCGAAAATAAATGTCTAAGGAAAATACTTGGTATAGCGTGGAACGAATTCAAAACAAACGAGGAAATTAGAGAAATCGCCAATCAACCACTAATATCTTCAGTAATAAAGAAAAGACGATGGTCATATGTTGGACATGTGATGAGAAGAGATAATGACTGAATAGCAAAGCAAGCCCTCATGTGGAAAACAACAGGTAAGAGAAAAAGAGGATGACCCAGAGAGACACTGAGAAGAACATTGATGAGAGAGGCAAGAGCAGCAGGAATCGGCTCCCTCAATGAAATAGAGCTGCTTGCACAGAACAGAGACAAATGGCGAGATTTCATAAAATATCTTTAAAAGAATTAAAAACTGCTAGAATAAAAATTCAGATAAGAGGAGTATCTTGGTCTACGCCCTATGGGCCGGCTACGCCTCGAAAGGTCAATCTCTATCTATCTATTGACCTTTCGAGCCGTAACCGGCCCATAGGGCGTAGACCAAGATACACCTTCTCCTATATGAATTTTTGTTCTAGCAGTTTTCTTTTAAAGATATTTTATTAAATCTCGCCATCTGTCTCTGTTCTGTGCAAGCAGTTCTATCTCATTGAGGGAGCCGATTCCTGCTGCTCTTGCCTCTCTCATCAATGTTCTTCTCAGTGTCTCCCTGGGTCTTCCTCTTTTTCTTTTACCTGTTGTTTCCCATATGAGGGCTTGCTTTGCTATTCGATTATTATCTCTTCTCATCACATGTCCAACGTATGACCATCGTCTTTTCTTTATTACTGAAGATATTAGTGGTTGATTGGCGATTTCTCTAATTTCCTCGTTTGTTTTGAATTCGTTCCATTCTATACCAAGTATTTTCCTTAGACATTTATTTTCGAATGCGTTCAACTTTGTTTCTATATCTCTTGTTGTTTTCCAGCTTTCACACGCATACGTAAGGGTTGATAGTACATTTGATTTGAATAGCCTAAGTTTTGTGTTTGTGCTAATGAGTTTTGATTTCCACAACTTTTCAAGGCTTCTGAAAGACATTGCTGCTTTAGCCAGTCTGATTCTAATTTCTTTGCTCGTATCCCCTTCTCGATCAATGTGACTTCCAAGATAGATAAAGTGATCGATCTCTTCTACTGGTTTGTTTTCCATGTATATTTTGTCACTTGTTGGAATTAAACTTTTCATGACTTTAGTCTTTTCATGATTGACCTCAAGCCCAATTTTGCTGGCTATTGATGATAGTTCATTTGTGTTTTCCTGCATCGTTTTTATCTGACTGCTGATGAGAACTATGTCATCAGCAAAGTCGAGGTCCTCCAAATGGTCTCCTTGTATCCATTCGATGCCTTTATTACCAGTGCAGCACTTCTTCATTATGAAGTCCATAACAATTCCAAATAACAAGGGCGATAAAATACATCCTTGTTTAACCCCTATTGAAAGGTCAATAGATAGAAAATATTTGTATTTTTATATTGTATTTTATTATTCTATTGAAAGTAATTTTGGAAGGGAAAATACAAGATAAAAGAGGCAGAGGCAGACCAAGACTAAAATGGACGAGTAACATCAAAAGATGGGCAAGTCAACCTATGGCAATCTGCACCATCAAAGCAAGAGACAGAGTGAAATGGCGATCCATGGTAGCCAACCTTTGATGCGGAGACGGCACTCAATGATTATGATGAATTTATCTTAGTAATTTAAGACTCGTATTATCTTTGACTAACATTATCGGAATCACTTAAGAGTATAAACAATTTGTAATTGTAGCTTCGTACAAGTTTGCTAATTTACCGGGGAATTAGAAACCGTCGCGGGATGTAGAAACAGTATTTTCCGTCGAAGATTTGCTGTTAATCACTATACCAATACTATACTGCAGGCTTGTTGCAGGAGCTACTGAGTTAAGTGATCTGTGCACACTGTGAGCTGTGCGTTTCATCTGTTTTGATCGTGTTTCGATATTCCAATTGTTTACGATGAATGATGATATTGTATGATGGAGAACAGATGGCTGTGTTTACTTTCTGTGCGGTTTCGCCTTATGTAGTATGGCGTGTGCTGAAACTGCTATGATGGGGACTACAGCTACCTTTCTTTGTTTGGGAGATGAAATAGTAATTCAGATGATTCCACTAGCACGGGCGGTTGAGCAATTATGGATTTTAATTCGTTTGCAGTATACCGGGGCCTTCCACAACCATAACCAGAACTATACTGCAATATTCCGAATATTTATTTGCTGATAAGTATCGCTGGTGTTTCCACGTCTCGACTGTACACTTCTTTATTCGGTTATTTTCGGAATGTGTTACAACTTTAAAGGATGTAGGTGGATATACGCAAATAAAGAACGAAGTTGTTATAAAGCTGATGATAAGGACAAACAAGAATAATAATAATTGTATGATTACAGATTTACGTAAGCAAGACACATCACAAAATAAAAAAGTTGCGACTGAAAGCTTACAGAGCCCCGACGCCGTTTTAATTACGTTGTCTTTCGCCTACTCAAAGTTGTAACATACCCTTTTTATTATCATTTTTTTTCTAATTCCATTCTGCAGCGTTACAACATTTTTTTACGCATCAAGTGATATAGTTCATTTCAATACGCCACAAAGATATCAACTACATTAAAGAAATAACCAACAATATAACTTTAACTCTAGCCTTCTAAACATATAATAAAATCAGGTAGTGGGGGGAAAAAAAGACAACAGTCGACGTGAAGTGAATTCAAAATCATTCAACCAGCGAATGTTATGCAAGTCATTTTTTCAATGGCGTGTCAGAACAGCTGCAATGCATTTGGGTCGATCATTAGCATTTCCAATTCTTGCATAGTACAGGTATTAATTAGACACATTTCTTCCTAGATACCAGCATCATCAAGTATCGTGGCTGCTGGCGTAGGTGATCATGTCTCTCCACAACTTTTGATCTCGACAGTTATTTATAATTTCTGTTGTTGACCTTCTGCCAAGCCATTCTCTTAAGCTGTCTGGTATCTTTTCTCTTTGCTCCCCTCTATCTCTTCGTCTCTCGATTTTTCCACTTGTTACAATATATTCCAGCTGTTCCATTCTATATTGGAAATTAGCTCTCTTTTTGCTGCCGTCCACTTTCAGAACGTTCTCATTACTCTTCTTAGCTGTCCATGGTAATTTCAACATTCTTCTGTAAAACCACATTTCTACAACCACCAGTGATTTTCTTGTCTATTGTCCTATTGTCCATGATTTACATCCATATGTTAAGACTGGCTCTACATAACGTTTAGGAATTCTTTTTCCTGTTTTTCCAAGATATATTGACTATGTTTTAAATATTTTTTTTCATATTTATTACACACAGAGTTGGTTTGCTAAGTCAGTCTGACCAGCACCAGGACATCGTTTTTCAGTCAAGTTGTTTTGTGAACCGGAGTGGGCAGCATCGAATCACTACGCTCTCTATCTTACATCATCATGAACGCACCCAGCCACGTGGCCAGACTGTACTTTCTGATGCGGACTCAAAACTCAGGGGACATGAAATTGACATTCTCTGAAGGTCATATCCGGCTGATCTTCCAGCACGTCAGCCACGCCCACCATGCCTGCAAGTTGTGGATCTTCGTGGTCGTCAGTAGAAACTTTACCAAGAACCTCAGACAAACTTTAGTGGACGTTACCAAGTGTATATGTTAGTCGTGACTTATATCTTGGTGGTTGTATATGCTAACCATGGTTCATATCTTTGTGTGTGTGTGTGTGTGTGATAGCCATGGTTTCTATCTTGGTGGGTGTCTGAGACAGCCATGGCTCAATTCTCGGTGTATATCCGTGCTAGTCGTAGCTCATATCTTAGTAAAAGTATGTGATAGCCATGGCTGGTATCTTGGTGGGTGTATGTGCTGGCTATGGCTCATATCTTGGTGTGTGTCTGGGCTGGCCATGATTCATATCTTAGTGTGTGTCTGTGCTAGCCATGGTTCATATCTTGGTGTATATCCGTGCTAGCCATGGCTCATATCTTGGTGGGTGTCTGTGCTGACCAGGGTTCATATCTTGGTGTATTTCCGTGCTAGCCTTGGCTCATATCTTAATGTGTTTCAGTGCTAGTCATGGTTCATATCTTGGTGTGTTCCGTGAAGCCATGGCTCATATCTTAATGTGTTTATGTGCTAGCCATGGCTCATATCTTAGTGTGTTTCTGTGCTAGCCATGGCTCATATCTTAGCTTGTGTGTGTGTGTGTGTATGTGTGTGTGCTAGCCATGGCTCATATCTTGGTGTGTGTCATGTTAGTCATATCTCATAGCTTGGTGTGTTTCCGTGTTAATCATGTCTCATATCTTTGTGTGTGTCTGTGTTTAGTCAGATCTCATATCTTAGTGTGTATCTGTGTTAGTCATGTGTCATATCTTTGTGTGCATGTCTATGTTAGTCATATCTCATATCTTTGTGTGCATGTCTATGTTAGTCACATCTCATATCCTTGTGTCCATGTCTATATTAATCACATATCATATCTTTGTGTGTGCATGTGTATGTTAGTCATGTCTCATATATTTGTGTATGTCCATGCTAGTCACATCTCATATCTTAATGTGTGTCTGTCTATATTAGTCATGTCTCATATCTTTCTGTGTTTGAGTTTAGTCATATCTCATATCTTGGTGTGTGTCAGTGTTAGTCATGTCTCATATCGTTGTGTGCATGTCAGTGTTAGTCACATCTCATGTCTTTGTGTGTGCATGTCTGTGTTAGTCACCTCTGGTGACTCGGGCAGATGGTATTCGTAAACCTGGGAGGGCCGACCATCTAAGGACAGAATCCCCCTACAAGACAATCTGCTGCCTTGCAGGAAGATTGGGAACAATCAAAGGCTAAGGAAAGCAAACCTGAATAAAATGATGGCTGAAATCGGATGCACTGGGCCACTAGCAAAGAACACAGTGCAACGTGGGTGGATCTAACAGACTCTAATTATGACGTTCTGTCTGTGGGGTCGATCAATTCACTTAAACAGACAGCTGACTTCATGTGAGAGTCTGGAATCCTACTCTGATTGAGTCCTGATCGCAGAGAGAGAGAGAGAGAGAGAGAGAGAGAGAGAGATTTTAGATTGTAATTCCGAATACATAGATTAGGGATGAATATTACATCGACTTGGCAGTTCAACTTTAAGTGACATATATACAATTTATTTAACATGAGAACATATTTGAGAAATATAGAGAATACAACATAGAACTGCTGATATAATTCATAGATTACCGAGGACATGTATCTTTTCGATAGCAACATATGGTTGCAAAGTATAGGCAATTTGGCAAACAGCAATGAAGAAAATCGATACATTCAAAACAAAATGGTACAGACAAATTCCTAAGATATATTTGGTATTGAAAAGAAGCCATGAAGGCTCCTTTCTCTTTCTTTCGTACTGTCGATGTTTGTGGTATCTTTTCTCTATTCATAATTTGGGTCAAGATTTCAGCCCTAAAACTTAGATGAATTCCTTCTTTGGCGACATCCCTTCAGCAGTTGGAATCCACAATCACTGCTGTAATCGTAGCCGAGTTGTTCTTTGAGAACTGTCTCATATCCGGTTAGGTTAATTCTTTTCTTCCTCTTTTCTCTTTCTCCCTGATACCTAAAAGGTGTTCTGGTTATATCATTTGTCGTTCTTGAGCTGCTCGAACTGTCTGAATTAATGATTTTCCTTTGTTGTTACATGTCTCTGTCACTGCATCTATCCATCTACTTATGGGTCTTCATCTTGGTCTTTTCCCATGCATTCTCGAGAAGAACGTCCTTGATGGTGATTGGTGAGGATTCATTCTGACCAGGTGGCCCAATCATTTAAGTTGTTGTTGTTCTATATATTCTCGGCAGGGTTTTGTTCCTACCATTTTTCTTATGGTTTTATTTGGTATTCTATCTCTTCTTGTGTTGTTTGTTACTTTTCTCAAGCATCGCATCTTCAAGGTCAATTAACCCCGAGAATAATTCATTTGTCTCATTATTTTCTCTAATATGACATCCCATTTCTTTCTACAAGTTTCAGTGAACTCTTCTCTAATATGACATCCCATTTCTTTCTACAAGTTTCACTGAACTCTTCTCTAATATGACATCCCATTTCTTTCTACAAGTTTCACTGAACTCTTCTCTAATATGACATCCCATTTCTTTCTACAAGTTTCACTGAACTCTTCTCTAATATGACATCCCATTTCTTTCTACAAGTTTCACTGAACTCTTCTCTAATATGACATCCCATTTCTTTCTACAAGTTTCACTGAACTCTTCTCTAATATGACATCCCATTTCTTTCTACAAGTTTCACTGAACTCTTCTCTAATATGACATCCCATTTCTTTCTACAAGTTTCACTGAACTCTTCTCTAATATGACATCCCATTTCTTTCTACAAGTTTTAGTGAACTCTTCTCTCCAGTGTACCGGTCCCCACTGCCATCCCCCTCAAGTTTCCTCTGGGCTGCTGCACCCATTTTTATAATCACTCTCTTGTAGCATTAAATCTATATGGAACTTCCGGTATGTGGTGGATAGGCGGCAGGAACCATTGAAGGCTATGTCTGAAAAGTGTTCTTTGTTGCAGTTTCCTCAACAATATAATTGATAATAATAATAATGATGATGATGATAATAATAATAATGATGATGATGATGATGATGATAATGATGATGATGATGATAATAATAATAATAATGATAATAATAATAATGATGATAATAATAATAATAATACTAATAATAATGATAATGATAATGATACTAATAATAATGATAATGATAATAATACTAATAATAATGTGATAATAATAACACTAATAATAATAATGATGATAATAATATTATAATGTTGATGATGGTAATACAAATACTAATACTAGTGAGGATGATAATAATAATAATACTAATAATAATGATAATGATAATAATAATAATAATAATGATAATAATAATAATACTAATAATAATGATGATGATAATGATAATGATAATAATATTAATAATGTTGATGATAGTAATACAAACACTAATAACAATAATGATGATAATAACAATGATGGTAATAATAACTAAAATAATTCATTCATTTATTGGGTGCCGTCTCCACATCGAAGGTTGGCTGCTATTGAGCGCCATTTTACTCTGTCGCTTACCTCAATAGGATATATGAACCTATAGTCAAAGCTTCATATATCTATCCTTTGGTGTTATCAGTCCACTTTAGTCTTGATCTGCCTCTACCTCGTCTAACTAGTAATTTCCTCTCCAAGATGATATTTAGTAGGATAATATGTATCTTCATTCCCCCCTTCCCCCTCCCCCATTTTCAGCTGATTCAAAACTTTCTTGTTTGTCTTCTTTTGCTTTCCCTATATTTCTCCCCATTTTTCCATAAATCAACATTTCAAATGTTTCCATTTCCTACTCAGTAGTATACAAGGGTCCAACTGGTTAGTATTGTGGCGCTAAATTAACAAAGATATATAGGGCGGCGCGCGGCGCGCATAAAGCGTGCGGCGCAGGGGGAGTTAACCATGACCGATCGTGTCCGGATATGACCTCTAGTCCCGGTGACCCCGGAAGTGAACTGTTTATGTCTGGTGTAGGTTGACAAAGGCTGACTTTGGAGTTCCGTATTTTAAAAATTCCGAATTATTTAAAAAAAAACAGTCTCCATCGGATTTCGAACACGGGTCTACGGCGTGCCAGGCCAGACACTTACCACTATGCTACAGGCGAGCACAGAATTAGAGGCTGAATGAGACAGGTGAGTCGTGACGCTTTTGTTGGTGCTCGACAGCTATCTAGTAGTAGAGAAAGTTTGATCCGCATTTAGGCGCTAAATTAACAAAGATATATAGGGCAGCGTGCGGCGCAGGGGGAGTTAACCATGACAATTCGTGTCGGGATGCCTGGTGACCTCTCGTTGACCTCTAAACCTCTCGGCGCCATGGTCGGGGTGAGCTCTCGCAGTGGGGGACCTATTATGATCAAAGACCCTATGTCTCTGTGAAATTTCTCACTTGGGTAACTTAAGCTAGAAACAAGGGTCCATTTGACCCGCATTTTTCCCGTAAATTAACAAAGATATATAGTAGGCGCGCGGCGCGCCTAATGTGCTGTAGGCGCAGGGGAGTTAACCATGATCTTTCGTGTCGGTGACCCTGGAAGTGACCTGTTTATGTTTGGTGTGTCCTGACTTTGGAGTTCTTGATGTACTTAATCGATAGTGATAGGTTAGTAGATTATACAACATCTAGGAAAAACGAGCAATATAAAACAGAAGACAATATATATATTTTATTCTTTTATTAGCTGAATAGGTGTATAACATACATTGATATTATATATCATTACAAACATAGTCAGTACATTGAGTAAATATATAGCACAAGTATAACAATTATTTATAGCTATGTAGTTGGGTGTCAGCTTAACGTTGTACCATAAATGAAGCATAAGGGTGAAACAGTTAGAGATTACTGGTTAGTCTAAGCTGGTAGTGTAAATATGTTCCTCGGTGTTAGTGGTTCGCTATCTCTCTCTCTCTCTCTCTCTCTCTCTCTCTCTCTCTCTCTCTCTCTCTCTCTACTATTCCTGCCTAGATTTCCCTCCATTGAAACACTTACTCATTCTCTCCATTTATCCCTATCATCGCGCCTTCCTTCTCTCTCTCTCTCTCTCTCTCTCTTTCTCCCCTATCCTCTCTTAGACTTCTAACCTATCAGTCCACCCTCCTCCTCTCCCTTTAGCTCCCCCGCCCACCCTCATATTTTTAGCGTCCATCCTATTGTAACACTTGATTATTCTCACCATTAATACATAGCATCTCACCTTCTTTCTCATAGGCTTCTCTCGCTCGCTCTCGCTCTCTCTCTCTCTCTCGCGCTCTTCTAACCCCGACTAGACTTCTCTCCTACCATTCCACCTTTCTTCCTCTCTCTCTCTCTCTCTCTCTCTTTACCTCGCCTAGCGTTCCACCTTCATTCGTATTTTTACCTTACCACCAGTGTAACACATTAATAACATTGAATATCAATTACAAAAAGACTTGAAATATTTACTTTTTAAAGAACCAATAAGTTAAACATATGAAAAACGAAGGAATAATACACTCGACAAGGCTTAACAGACGTACTTTATACACATCACCATTAATACAACTCAAATTCCTTTAATGATAACCTATCACATCGTTATGAGCTAAGAGAAAAACAGAAAAAAAAAAATTCAACTTACACCGTAAAATATTCCACTACAACACAGACCGCTAGACTGAACAGTACTATGAAAATAAACGTCCGTGAATCAAGCGCGCTTATAACACGAAGTCTCACATCCGACTAGTTTAAATATAATCTGGTAAATAAAAGTTAGGAGACAAGGGCAGAAACCTAGGAGGCAAGGGCAGAAACCTAGGAGGCAAGGACAGAAACCTAGGAGGTAAGGGCAGAAACCTAAGAGGCAAGGGTAGAAACCTAAGAGGCAAAGACAGAAACCTAGGAGGCAAGGGCAGAAACCTAGGAGGTAAGGACAGGAAACTAGGAAGCAAAGGCTGAAAACAAGGAGGGAAGATCAGAAATCTAGGAAGCTGTGTTAGAAAACAAGGAGGGAAGGTCAGAAACCTAGGAGGCAAGGTCAGAAACCTAGGAGGCAAGGTCAGAAACCTAGGAGGCAAAGGCAGAAACCAAAGAGGCAAGGGCAGAAACCTAGGAGGCAAGGTCAGAAACCTAGGAGGCAATGTCAGAAACCTAGGAGGCAAGGGCAGAAACCAAAGACACAAAGGCAGAAACCAAAGAGGCAAGGGCAGAAACCTAGGAGGCACCTCGATGGACAGCTAGACAACGGAAGAAGCAGAGATTATCATTGTAAACTTTAGAATGGGAATCGGTTTGAAGGATATTATTACCTTGATTTGATGCAATGTAGTGTGGGATATCTAGCAGACACCCTATAGGATAATCTTGAAGTTTATAAACATAAACACTCGTACTGACTAAGGCTTCCAAGGTGTATTTGGTTGTCTCCCTATTTTTGTCTGTATAACCTAATATATCACTTTCATTTAATCTATCGATATACGTTTCAAAGTCATTTCTGTTGTTAACTAACAAGGGTTTGTCTAACCCTGTCGCGTTATTTGAGCTTGCGTGAAAGTAACGCAACCCCTGTGTATAGGCCAAATCGCAAACATTTTACCCCCCAGAACACAAAAAATTTAGGCTCATACTCAAAATGTCGATCCCAAAACCATAAAAATCTACTCCCATACTCATACTAGTTAGACACATCGAACAGATAGTTACATCCAAAGTCCCAAATAGTTAGGCCAAATCACTAACATTTTACCCACAGAACACAAAAATATAGGCTCATACGCAAAAAATCGACCTCAACACCCTAAAAAGGTACTCACATAGTCATACTAGTTAGACACATCGAACAGATAGTTACAGCCAAAGTCCCAAACAGAGTGGCCATATCACTAACATTTTACCTCCAGAACACAAAAATTTAGGCTCATACTAAAAAAGTCGACCTAAAAATCCAGAAAAAGCTACTCACATAGTCATAATAGTTAGACACATCGAACAGATAGTTACATCCAAAGTCCCAAATAGTTAGGCCAAATCACTAACATTTTACCCACAGAACACAAAAATATAGGCTCATACGCAAAAAATCGACCTCAACACCCTAAAAAGGTACTCACATAGTCATACTAGTTAGACACATCGAACAGATAGTTACAGCCAAAGTCCCAAACAGAGTGGCCATATCACTAACATTTTACCTCCAGAACACAAAAATTTAGGCTCATACTAAAAAAGTCGACCTAAAAATCCAGAAAAAGCTACTCACATAGTCATAATAGTTAGACACAACGAGTCGAAAGTTATATTCAAGCGACCTCAACACCATAAAAAAGGTACTCACATAGTCATACTAGTTAGACACATCGAACAGATAGTTACAGCCAAAGTCCCAAAAAAAAAAAGTTTGGTCAAATCGAAACTATTTTACCCACAGAACACAACAATGTAGGCTCATACTAAAAAATCGACCTCAACACGATAAAAAGGTACTCACATAGTCATACTAGTTAGACACATCGAACAGATAGTTACATCCAAAAGCCCAAATCACTAACATTTTACCTCCAGAACACACAAATTTAGGCTCATACTAAAAAAGTCGACCTATAAACCATAAAAATCTACTCACATAGTCATACTAGTTAGACACATCGAACAGATAGTTACAGCCAAAGGCCCAAACAGAGTGGCCATATCACTAACATTTTACCTCCATAACACAAAAATTTAGGCTCATACTAAAAAAGTCGACCTAAAAATCCAGAAAAAGCTACTCAAATAGTCATAATAGTTAGACACAACGAGTCGAAAGTTATATTCAAGCGACCTCAACACCATAAAAAAGGTACTCACATAGTCATACTAGTTAGACACATCGAACAGATAGTTACAGCCAAAGTCCCAAAAAAAAAAAGTTTGGTCAAATCGAAACTATTTTACCCACAGAACACAACAATGTAGGCTCATACTAAAAAATCGACCTCAACACGATAAAAAGGTACTCACATAGTCATACTAGTTAGACACATCGAACAGATAGTTACATCCAAAAGCCCAAATCACTAACATTTTACCTCCAGAACACACAAATTTAGGCTCATACTAAAAAAGTCGACCTATAAACCATAAAAATCTACTCACATAGTCATACTAGTTAGACACATCGAACAGATAGTTACAGCCAAAGGCCCAAACAGAGTGGCCATATCACTATGTGAACCCTAACATACTACTTCTCGTGCATGTTTTGGCACCGAAACAGTTTCAGTGCCAAATCTATTGTATTTCGGTGCATGTTATTCCACTTTTCTGTTGAGTTCACAGCCACCGCTACTGCTAGCTTTTTGTTGTTTTTTTTTGTTGGAATTTGATATGTAGGGGTGTCAAAAATTATGTGGGAGGTATGCCTTGAGGTTATATTTCAATTTTTTATCGCTTTCAGGGGCGTAACCCTAAAAAATTTTAAGGGGGGTAACAATTTCAAAAGTGATTTTTAAGTAAATTTTTGGTGTGGGGATGTCTAAAATAAAGTTTTAGGTAAGCTTACGTGCTAAATTAACGATTTTTATCGATTTCAGGGGCGTAACCCTCAAAAATGGTAAGGGGGGTTACAATTTCAAAAGTGCTTTTTAAGTAAATTTTTGGTGTGGGGATGTCTAAAATAAAGTTTTAGGTAAGCCTACGTGTTAAATTTACGATTTTTATCAATTCTATGGGCGTAACCCTCAAAAAATGATAAGGGGGTAAAATCCTAAAAGTGGTTTTTAATGTAAATTTTTGCAATGGGGATGTCTAAAATAAAGTTTTAGGTAAGCCTATGTGCTAAATTTACGATTTTTATCGATTCCATGGGCGTAACCCTCAAAAATGGTAAGGGGGTAACAATCTCAAAAGTGATTTTTAAGTAAATTTTTGGTGTGGGGATGTCTAAAATAAAGTTTTAGGTAAGCCTACGTGCTAAAATTACGATTTTTTTACCGATTTAATGGGCGTAACCCTCAAAAATGCTAAGGGGGTAAAATCCTAAAAGTGGTTTTTTATGTAAATTTTTGCAATGAGGATGTCTAAAATAACGGTTTTTTTTTGGACCTTGAATATAACTTTCGACTCGTTGTGTCTAACTATTATGACTATGTGAGTAGCTTTTTCTGGATTTTTAGGTCGACTTTTTTAGTATGAGCCTAAATTTTTGTGTTATGGAGGTAAAATGTTAGTGATATGGCCACTCTGTTTGGGCCTTTGGCTGTAACTATCTGTTCGATGTGTCTAACTAGTATGACTATGTGAGTAGATTTTTATGGTTTATAGGTCGACTTTTTTAGTATGAGCCTAAATTTGTGTGTTCTGGAGGTAAAATGTTAGTGATTTGGGCTTTTGGATGTAACTATCTGTTCGATGTGTCTAACTAGTATGACTATGTGAGTACCTTTTTATCGTGTTGAGGTCGATTTTTTAGTATGAGCCTACATTGTTGTGTTCTGTGGGTAAAATAGTTTCGATTTGACCAAACTTTTTTTTTTTGGGACTTTGGCTGTAACTATCTGTTCGATGTGTATAACTAGTATGACTATGTGAGTACCTTTTTTATGGTGTTGAGGTCGCTTGAATATAACTTTCGACTCGTTGTGTCTAACTATTATGACTATGTGAGTAGCTTTTTCTGGATTTTTAGGTCGACTTTTTTAGTATGAGCCTAAATTTTGTGTTATGGATGTAAAATGTTAGTGATATGGCCACTCTGTTTGGGACTTTGGCTGTAACTATCTGTTCGATGTGTCTAACTAGTATGACTATGTGAGTACCTTTTTAGGGTGTTGAGGTCGATTTTTTGCGTATGAGCCTATATTTTTGTGTTCTGTGGGTAAAATGTTAGTGATTTGGCCTAACTATTTGGGACTTTGGATGTAACTATCTGTTCGATGTGTCTAACTATTATGACTATGTGAGTAGCTTTTTCTGGATTTTTAGGTCGACTTTTTTAGTATGAGCCTAAATTTTTGTGTTCTGGAGGTAAAATGTTAGTGATATGGCCACTCTGTTTGGGACTTTGGCTGTAACTATCTGTTCGATGTGTCTAACTAGTATGACTATGTGAGTACCTTTTTAGGGTGTTGAGGTCGATTTTTTGCGTATGAGCCTATATTTTTGTGTTCTGTGGGTAAAATGTTAGTGATTTGGCCTAACTATTTGGGACTTTGGATGTAACTATCTGTTCGATGTGTCTAACTAGTATGAGTATGGGAGTAGATTTTTATGGTTTTGGGATCGACATTTTGAGTATGAGCCTAAATTTTTTGTGTTCTGGGGGTAAAATGTTTGCGATTTGGCCTATACACAGGGGTTGCGTTACTTTCACGCAAGCTCAAATAACGCGACAGGGTTAGACAAACCCTTGTTAGTTAACAACAGAAATGACTTTGAAACGTATATCGATAGATTAAATGAAAGTGATATATTAGGTTATACAGACAAAAATAGGGAGACAACCAAATACACCTTGGAAGCCTTAGTCAGTACGAGTGTTTATGTTTATAAACTTCAAGATTATCCTATAGGGTGTCTGCTAGATATCCCACACTACATTGCATCAAATCAAGGTAATAATATCCTTCAAACCGATTCCCATTCTAAAGTTTACAATGATAATCTCTGCTTCTTCCGTTGTCTAGCTGTCCATCGAGGTGCCTCCTAGGTTTCTGCCCTTGCCTCTTTGGTTTCTGCCTTTGTGTCTTTGGTTTCTGCCCTTGCCTCCTAGGTTTCTGACATTGCCTCCTAGGTTTCTGACCTTGCCTCCTAGGTTTCTGCCCTTGCCTCTTTGGTTTCTGCCTTTGCCTCCTAGGTTTCTGACCTTGCCTCCTAGGTTTCTGACCTTGCCTCCTAGGTTTCTGACCTTCCCTCCTTGTTTTCTAACACAGCTTCCTAGATTTCTGATCTTCCCTCCTTGTTTTCAGCCTTTGCTTCCTAGTTTCCTGTCCTTACCTCCTAGGTTTCTGCCCTTGCCTCCTAGGTTTCTGTCTTTGCCTCTTAGGTTTCTACCCTTGCCTCTTAGGTTTCTGCCCTTACCTCCTAGGTTTCTGTCCTTGCCTCCTAGGTTTCTGCCCTTGCCTCCTAGGTTTCTGCCCTTGTCTCCTAACTTTTATTTACCAGATTATATTTAAACTAGTCGGATGTGAGACTTCGTGTTATAAGCGCGCTTGATTCACGGACGTTTATTTTCATAGTACTGTTCAGTCTAGCGGTCTGTGTTGTAGTGGAATATTTTACGGTGTAAGTTGAATTTTTTTTTTCTGTTTTTCTCTTAGCTCATAACGATGTGATAGGTTATCATTAAAGGAATTTGAGTTGTATTAATGGTGATGTGTATAAAGTACGTCTGTTAAGCCTTGTCGAGTGTATTATTCCTTCGTTTTTCATATGTTTATCTTATTGGTTCTTTAAAAAGTAAATATTTCAAGTCTTTTTGTAATTGATATTCAATGTTATTAATGTGTTACACTGGTGGTAAGGTAAAAATACGAATGAAGGTGGAACGCTAGGCGAGGTAAAGAGAGAGAGAGAGAGAGAGAGAGGAAGAAAGGTGGAATGGTAGGAGAGAAGTCTAGTCGGGGTTAGAAGAGCGAGAGAGAGAGAGAGAGAGAGAGAGCGAGCGAGAGAAGCCTATGAGAAAGAAGGTGAGATGCTATGTATTAATGGTGAGAATAATCAAGTGTTACAATAGGATGGACGCTAAAAATATGAGGGCGGGCGGGGGAGCTAAAGGGAGAGGAGGAGGGTGGACTGATAGGTTAGAAGTCTAAGAGAGGATAGGGGAGAAAGAGAGAGAGAGAGAGAGAGAGAGAGAGAGAGAGAAGGAAGGCGCGATGATAGGGATAAATGGAGAGAATGAGTAAGTGTTTCAATGGAGGGAAATCTAGGCAGGAATAGTAGAGAGAGAGAGAGAGAGAGAGAGAGAGAGAGAGAGAGAGAGATAGCGAACCACTAACACCGAGGAACATATTTACACTACCAGCTTAGACTAACCAGTAATCTCTAACTGTTTCACCCTTATGCTTCATTTATGGTACAACGTTAAGCTGACACCCAACTACATAGCTATAAATAATTGTTATACTTGTGCTATATATTTACTCAATGTACTGACTATGTTTGTAATGATATATAATATCAATGTATGTTATACACCTATTCAGCTAATAAAAGAATAAAATATATATATTGTCTTCTGTTTTATATTGCTCGTTTTTCCTAGATGTTGTATAATCTACTAACCTATCACTATCGATTAAGTACATCAAGAACTCCAAAGTCAGGACACACCAAACATAAACAGGTCACTTCCAGGGTCACCGACACGAAAGATCATGGTTAACTCCCCCTGCGCCTACAGCACATTAGGCGCGCCGCGCGCCTACTATATATCTTTGTTAATTTACGGGAAAAATGCGGGTCAAATGGACCCTTGTTTCTAGCTTAAGTTACCCAAGTGAGAAATTTCACAGAGACATAGGGTCTTTGATCATAATAGGTCCCCCACTGCGAGAGCTCACCCCGACCATGGCGCCGAGAGGTTTAGAGGTCAACGAGAGGTCACCAGGCATCCCGACACGAATTGTCATGGTTAACTCCCCTGCGCCGCACGCTGCCCTATATATCTTTGTTAATTTAGCGCCTAAATGCGGATCAAACTTTCTCTACTACTAGATAGCTGTCGAGCACCAACAAAAGCGTCACGACTCACCTGTCTCATTCAGCCTCTAATTCTGTGCTCGCCTGTAGCATAGTGGTAAGTGTCTGGCCTGGCACGCCGTAGACCCGTGTTCGAAATCCGATGGAGACTGTTTTTTTTAAATAATTCGGAATTTTTAAAATACGGAACTCCAAAGTCAGCCTTTGTCAACCTACACCAGACATAAACAGTTCACTTCCGGGGTCACCGGGACTAGAGGTCATATCCGGACACGATCGGTCATGGTTAACTCCCCCTGCGCCGCACGCTTTATGCGCGCCGCGCGCCGCCCTATATATCTTTGTTAATTTAGCGCCACAATACTAACCAGTTGGACCCTTGTATACTACTCTACTCTATTTTCTTACTTACTTAATGTCCATGTTTCTGCACCATACAGGAATGTGGAGTAGATATAACGTTTCGCTATTCGTAATTTTAGATTTGATATTATTTGCTTTGATGTGCGTATTTTTTTCATATATTTTATATCTATTTTTTATATTAATTTTTTTTTTAATAGAGAGCTAAACTCCAATATTAGGAAAAAAACAATCATTATTTTTTGGCCATGTAATGAGAAGAGAACAGCAAGAATATATTGTAACAACTGGGAAAATTGAGGGACAAAGAGATAGAGGAAAGCAAAGAGAAAAGATACTAGACAGCTTAAGAGATTGTCTTGGCAGAAAGTCAACAACAGAAATGATAAATAATTGTCGAGATCGAAAGTTGTGGAGAGACATGATCACCTACTCCAGCAGGCCCGGTATTTGTAATTTCTGTTCATTTATTTATTTCTGTCTGACATATTTCATCATTTTTGTTTAAAAATAGAACGTCCAAGGTTACTATATTCTTCAACTATATCTAGGCTCTGACCGTCTTTGATATCAACATGTTGTTTGTGTGTGTGTTATCTTTGTTAATAATCATAGTTTTAGTCTTTACAATATTTTTATCCAAACCATTTTTTTTTTTGCTTGCCTTATTTATTTTGTTAGCTAGTGGTTGTAGGGCATCAGGATTTTCTGCCAGTAATTCGGTATCATCAGCTTGTCGTAGATTATTATATCTATCTATTGACTTTTCGAGCCGTAGCCGGCCCATTGGGCATAAACCAAGATATTCCTTCTCTTATCTGAATTTTTGTTCTAGCAGTTTTCAATTCTTTTAAAGATATTTTATCAAATCTCGCCATTTGTCTCTGTTCTGTGCAAGAAGCTCCACCTCATTGAGGGAGCCGATTCCTGCTGCTCTTGCCTCTCTCATCAATGTTCTTCTCAGTGTCTCTCTGGGTCTTCCTCTTTTCCTCTTACCTGTTGTTTCCCACATGAGGGCTTGCTTTGCTATTCGGTTATTATCTCTTCTCATCACATGTCCAACATATGACCATCGTCTTTTCTTTATTACTGAAGATATTAGTGGTTGATTGGCGATTACTCTAATTTTCTCGTTTATTTTGAATTCGTTCCACGCTATACCAAGTATTTTCCTTAGACATTTATTTTGAATGCGTTCAACTTTGTTTCTATATCTCTTGTTGTTTTCCAGCTTTCACACGCATACGTAAGGGTTGATAGTACATTTGATTTGAATAATCGTAGACAAATTAGCTAATGAGGGAGGGAGATTACCACAAGAGAACAATCCGCTCAGTTATGATGAAGCCAAATCCATTCTTAAAGGTCAGTTCCATGAAAAATGGAAACGAGAACACCCAAGGCATAACGAGAGTGACGGATACCACCAACTATCAAAGAGGGATCAAGTCATCATACATCGCCTACACACTGGCCACAATAGAATGAGAAATCACATGTTCACCAAATTCAAAATAGGTACAACCAGCCTATGCCACTGTACACTGGACAATATGACTACAAAACATGTTCTACAGGATTGCCCCCAGTACACAGACCTGAGAAGAGCAATGTGGTCCACACCCACCTCCCTGGAAGAGAAACTATATGGGGCAATCGATTCACTTAAACAGACAGCTGACTTCATGAGAGAGTCTGGAATGCTAGTCTGATTGAGTCTTGATCGCAGAGAGAGAGAGAGAGAGAGAGAGAGAGAGAGAGAGAGAATAGTCTAAGTTTTGTGTTTGTACTGATGAGGTTTGATTTCCACAACTTTTCAAGGCTTCTGAAAGACATTGCTGCCTTAGCTATTCTGATTCTAATTTCTTTGCTTGTATCCCCTTCTCGATCAATGTGACTTCCAAGATAGATAAAGTGATCGATCTCTTCCATTGGTTTGTTTCCATGTTATTTTGTCGTCTGTTGGAATTAAGCTTTTCATGAATGTTGGAATTAAGCTTTTCATGAATGTTGGAATTAAGCTTAGATTATTAATTATCCATTAATGTTTAGACTTGTTAAAAAAAAAAGTAAAGAGCCCCCGTCACGCCAAGTGGCGTATAGGGAATATGGTGTTAGTGACCATAAATTGTACAGACCTTCGGCACATGATTTTTGGGGTAATGTGGTCAGTATTACGCCCGTGCCGCTTTACTTTCCCAGAAAAAAATTCGGTACCCATTAAAGGCTGGGTGAACCCGGAAGCCGTCGGTTGGGATCAAACCCTACCTCTTGTCCTTTGTAGTCCAGCTCACTAACCACTGAGCTATCGCGGCTCCCTTCTGCTCAGAGTATACATTGAATAATCATGGGAAAAAAATGCAGTCTTGTCAGATAATAATAATAATAATAATGACTTTAATAATAAACATGGAATTATAGTCCTATATCATCATCATCATCAAATACCGTGCCTACTGGCGTAGGTGATCATGTCTCTCCACAATTTCCGATCTCGGCAGCTATTTATCATTTCTGTTGTTGACCTTCTGCCAAGCCATTCTCTTAAGCTGTCTGTTATTTTTTTTCTCTTTGCTTCCCTCTATCTCTTCGTCCCTCAATTTTCCCAGTTGTTACAATATATTCCAGTTGTTCTCTTCTCATTACGTGCCCAAAAAATTATGATTGTTTCTTCCTAATATTGGAAATTAGCTCTCTTTTTGCTTTGACCTCTCTCATAACGTTTTCATTACCCTTCTTAGCTGTCCATGGTATTCTCAACATTATTCTGTAAAACCACATTTCTACAGACTCCAGTGATTTTCTTGTCTGTTGTCCTATTGTCCATGATTCACATCCATATGTTAAGACTGGCTCTACATAACATTTAAGAACTCTTTTTCTAGTTTCTATTGTCAAAAATGGATTGCATAGTATCTTCCTCAGTTTTTGGAAAGCTGCTTTTGCCTGAGCCATTCTGCATCTCACCTCTTTTGTACATCTTCCGTCTGAGGTTAACAAAGTTCCCAAATATTTAAATTCATTCACCTGTTTTAATATTGTTCCACTTGTCTTTATTTTGCACTGAGGTGATGTCTTTCCTATATACAAGAAGAATAACAAATCCAGTTGATCTCATTGGATATATGAGACGAAGGGGTTGGGGTTGAGGAGGGTAACCCATATGTTCAACAGGAACACATATCACTGTTGAATTTAATACAACCTTTCTTAATATTCCAAAAAAGTAAGGACCTCCTTTCAAATAAAAGGCTAACAACGATATTTCCAGCTGGCATGTTTTGCACGACCACCTTGTTCACAATTATTTTTTTTGTTTAACATGCCACTTTGGAATCCATTTTGCGGAATTCCTGCTGCACAAACACAAAAGAGTACAAAGAGACTTTGATTTATTTTAAATTGGAAAAAAAAGCAAGCTATGCCACTCTTTGACCGGGCGTAATACCGACCACATTACCCCAAAAATCATGTGCTAGAGGTCTGTAAAATATAGGGTCTCTAACACCATATTTCCCTATACGCCACTTGGCGTGACGGGGGTACTTTACTTTTTACTATGCCACTCTTTGAATGTTCGTGAATGTGTAATGTTGGCTAGGGGAGGTAACTTTCACTCACGTTTCAAAATAAACTGGCAGCTTGAACATTAAATTTATTTGATTTGAACTAGTTCAGTTTTGTTATTGTATTATATGCTGTATTATATGTTGTATTATAGGTTGTATTATAGCTTGTATTATAGGTTGTATTATAGGTTGTATTATAAATTGTATTACAGGTTGTATTACAGGTTGTATTATAGGTTGTATTACAGGTTGTATTATAGCCTGTATTAAAGGTTGTATTATATGTTGTATTAGAGGTTGTATTATAAGTTGTATTATAGGTTGTATTATAGGTTGTATTATAAATTGTATTACAGGTTGTATTATAGGTTGTATTACAGGTTGTATTACAGGTTGTATTATAGGTTGTATTACAGGTTGTATTATAGGTTGTATTATAGGTTGTATTATAGGTTGTATTATAGGTTGTATTATAGGCTGGTGAGGTGCTGTACAGAGCTAAGTAGAATGGCTCAGGCAAAAGCAGCTTTCCAAAAAAATGAGGAAGATACTGTGCAATCCATTTTTGACAATAGAAACAAGAAAAAGAGTTCTTAAATGTTATGTAGAGCCAGTCTTAACATATGGATGCGAATCATGGACAATAGGACAACAGACAAGAAAATCATTGGAGGCTGTAGAAATGTGGTTTTACAGAAGAATATTGAGAATTCCATGGGCTGCTAATGAAAACGTTCTGAAAGAGGCCAAAGCAAAAAGAGAGCTAATATCCAATATTAGGAAGAAACAATCATCATTATGTGTCCATGTAATGAGAAGGGAACTGCTGGAATATATTGTAACAACTGGAAAAATTAAGGGACGAAGAGATAGAGGAAAGCAAAGAGAAAAGATACCAGACAGCTTAAGAGAAAGGCTTGGTAGAGGGTCAACAACAGAAATGATAAATAACTGTTGAGACTGAAAGATGTGGAGAGACGTGATCACCTACGCCAGCAGGCCCGGTACTTCATGATGATGATCTTCTTATAATTACACCAACTTTGCCGCGACTCAACGTGGTAATACATGTACTTATTTTCATTGATATTCCCATTACAACATTTCAGGCAACCCCATATGCCCATTGATTCATTTAAACTGATCATCATCAATATGTATTATTGAATAATAAGCCACTGGGGCAGACTGCCTTTTGACAAACAAATTTAGTATATATTATCCCATATCCAGTTTGTTTACTTTTTTCTATTTTTTTTAAACGCGCGCCGAGGTAATGAACTTATGCCTACGTCCTTAGTATAATATTGAATTACTACACGCGCCTATTTACGCACAAGTTGTAAAGAGAACATGAATACGTTTGTGGGAAATATAACGTGTAGGGTTGGGCCAGTAGTTCTCAACGTTGTGGCTCATGACCACTTTTAAGTTTCACCTATATCTGTGGTGAGACGTAGTGGCGTATTATGAGTTGCCAGCGTCGGGTCGCAAAGTAAATGTGGCGGTTGACAATGCTCTGGCAAAGCAAGTGCATGTATTACGTCCCCTTAATTTGCTATTTTCAAATATTGTTAGCTTGAACTAAAAATTCAGACCCAAACACCGCGCGACGACTGCACTGGACAAGCGGCCTTAATCTCCGGTCCTACAATTACCCCCAGCAGACCCCAGTAATGGGAAAATGCCGTGAAAATAGTGTTTTTTTTTTAAGTCAGCTCATTTTGTGTCATGATATTGTTCCTACCACCTCCATCGTGAGACAGGACAAAGAGCCAAGTTCACACGATTCCAAGACTTGAACGCTAAAGAAGAAGAATTTGTGTTATCACTATTTATAAACAAATTCTTTAGTTTGACAACCGGGGCCACCATTCCTCAGAGAAATTCCACATACACGCTACGCCACTGCGTTAACAGGTTATGACATGCTCTTCTACATGTACTCAATCAAAGTATACAAGTTGTCACGTTACAATAAAACTGTGTAGGCATTTACTTGCAAAATGAAGGTGTGTCGTTAACACATAAGTCACCATCTTCTACTTGTACGATCGTGGCTCATTCAGACCAGGACTCTCTTATGAAGGGGGGAACAGGCAAATAATTGCAATGCTGCGGTAAAGCTGGTAGCAAGGAGCCAGTGATGGGGAGTGTTAGACACTCCAATGTATAGTGACAGCTTTACAAATAGGGAACACAATACTGACGTTTCGGCCAGGAGCCTTCTTCAGAAAACAGGGACAACAACAACAAACGATGAAGCACAATTATCTATATCTACATGTTAGATGATCAGGAGAATGGAGAGGTGGACAGGAAAGAAGAGAAGAAAGTAGGATTAAGAAATTACGAAGGCAGTTGTCTGTTTCAGAGATTCGGTTGCCCCGTAGTGTTTCTCTTCTTAGAGGGGGAAGGTGTAAAAAATGGGTTAAAGCATAAGTGTAAGCCATTTGTACATAATTTTGGTTCGCCTTAGCATTTTGTGGGCGCCGTGATAACTCAGTGGTTAGAAAACTGGACTACTGGAGGTTTTTCTGCCGCATTCTTGGCGAAGTATGATCTGTTCAACCTAAGGTTGAGTCTTTTATTATAAATTAGACACAATTGTCATTACAAATAAAATGTAGATAAAACGAACAGTTGCTGATTTCAGATGTTGTACTGATGTACTCTTGTGAGCAACCTTCACCTCGCAAAAAAATGGAACAAAAGAAGAGCCCTGTCACGCCACCTGGTGGAGTATAGGGAATATCGTGTTAGTGTCCAAATTTGGTTTTAAATATACCTTCGGCACCTTATTTATTAGGATAATATGGTCGGCATTACGTCAGTGCCGCCTTTATTATCCAGAAATTCAGACACCCATTTAAAACTGAGCCCGGAAGCCGTCGATCAGGATGCTGTTGATGAGTTTCTTTGATGTTCTCACTCCAATCAGTCTGGATCTGTCTCGATCTCTCTTTCTTACCCTGTTTGGTCTGGCATCACTAGATAGGCTCTCCATGTGAGTAAACGATTTGTATTTCTTGTCTTCGTGTGTAATTGTATCACTAGATAGACTCTCCATGTGAGTAAACGATTTGTATTTCTTGTCTTCGTGTGTAATTGTATCACTAGATAGACTCTCCATGTGAGTAAACGATTTGTATTTCTTGTCTTTGTGTGTAATTGTATCACTAGATAGACTCTCCATGTGAGTAAACGATTTGTATTTCTTGTCTTTGTGTGTAATTGTATCACTAGATAGACTCTCCATGTGAGTAAACGATTTGTATTTCTTGTCTTTGTGTGTAATTGTATCACTAGATAGACTCTCCATGTGAGTAAACGATTTGTATTTCTTGTCTTTGTGTGTAATTGTATCACTAGATAGGCTCTCCAGGTGAGTAAACGATTTGTATTTCTTGTCTTTGTGTGTAATTGTATCACTAGATAGACTCTCCATGTGAGTAAACGATTTGTATTTCTTGTCTTTGTGTGTAATTGTATCACTAGATAGGCTCTCCATGTGAGTAAACGATTTGTATTTCTTGTCTTTGTGTGTAATTGTATCACTAGATGGGCTCTCCATGTGAGTAAACGATTTGTATTTCTTGTCTTCGTGTGTAATTGTATCACTAGATAGACTCTCCATGTGAGTAAACGATTTGTATTTCTTGTCTTCGTGTGTAATTGTATCACTAGATAGACTCTCCATGTGAGTAAACGATTTGTATTTCTTGTCTTTGTGTGTAATTGTATCACTAGATGGGCTCTCCATGTGAGTAAACGATTTGTATTTCTTGTCTTCGTGTGTAATTGTATCACTAGATAGACTCTCCATGTGAGTAAACGATTTGTATTTCTTGTCTTCGTGTGTAATTGTATCACTAGATAGACTCTCCATGTGAGTAAACGATTTGTATTTCTTGTCTTCGTGTGTAATTGTATCACTAGATAGACTCTCCATGTGAGTAAACGATTTGTATTTCTTGTCTTTGTGTGTAATTGTATCACTAGATAGGCTCGCCATGTGAGTAAACGATTTGTATTTCTTGTCTTTGTGTGTAATTGTATCACTAGATAGACACTCCATGTGAGTAAACGATTTGTATTTCTTGACTTTGTGTGTAATTGTATCACTAGATAGGCTCTCCAGGTGAGTAAACGATTTGTATTTCTTGTCTTTGTGTGTAATTGTATCACTAGATAGACTCTCCATGTGAGTAAACGATTTGTATTTCTTGTCTTTGTGTGTAATTGTATCACTAGATCGGCTCTCCATGTGAGTAAACGATTTGTATTTCTTGTCTTTGTGTGTAATTGTATCACTAGATGGGCTCTCCATGTGAGTAAACGATTTGTATTTCTTGTCTTTGTGTGTAATTGTATCACTAGATGGGCTCTCCATGTGAGTAAACGATTTGTATTTCTTGTCTTTGTGTGTAATTGTATCACTAGATGGGCTCTCCATGTGAGTAAACGATTTGTATTTCTTGTCTTTGTGTGTAATTGTATCACTAGATGGGCTCTCCATGTGAGTAAACGATTTGTATTTCTTGTCTTTGTGTGTAATTGTATCACTAGATCGGCTCTCCATGTGAGTAAACGATTTGTATTTCTTGTCTTTGTGTGTAATTGTATCACTAGATGGGCTCTCCATGTGAGTAAACGATTTGTATTTCTTGTCTTTGTGTGTAATTGTATCACTAGATGGGCTCTCCATGTGAGTAAACGATTTGTATTTCTTGTCTTTGTGTGTAATTGTATCACTAGATGGGCTCTCCATGTGAGTAAACGATTTGTATTTCTTGTCTTTGTGTGTAATTGTATCACTAGATGGGCTCTCCATGTGAGTAAACGATTTGTATTTCTTGTCTTTGTGTGTAATTGTATCACTAGATGGGCTCTCCATGTGAGTAAACGATTTGTATTTCTTGTCTTTGTGTGTAATTGTATCACTAGATCGGCTCTCCATGTGAGTAAACGATTTGTATTTCTTGTCTTTGTGTGTAATTGTATCACTAGATGGGCTCTCCAGGTGAGTAAACGATTTGTATTTCTTGTCTTTGTGTGTAATTGTATCACTAGATGGGCTCTCCATGTGAGTAAACGATTTGTATTTCTTGTCTTCGTGTGTAATTGTATCACTAGATGGGCTCTCCATGTGAGTAAACGATTTGTATTTCTTGTCTTTGTGTGTAATTAAAAACTGGTTCTATGCTGCCTCTTTCTCTTGTAGCTTTGTTTATGATTTTGTCTCTTCTGGGCACTCTTACAGTTTTACGAAAACTCTCATTTCTGTGGCCTGGTGACTAACCTTCTTTTCTGACTTGTTGTGAGTGACCATATTTGACACTAATAGGGAGGCCTCGGTAGCCGAGTTTGGAAAACCACCGGACTGGACTACCGACGTTCGGACAACTGGTGTTTGATTCCCGCTGGAAGCAGTGTGAATGGTACTCGTGGTTGTAAAAAATAAATACCTCCGCGGTTGCCCCAGCCGCTGGCAAAAATAGGTACCAGGGTATTACTCTGGAAAGGTGAGGAATGCTTCCTCGCATCGTGAGTTTTGGATGCTTGAAACGACACTATCCAGAAGTCTCCGAACACTTCTTGATAACCGAGCAGATATGGGTGAAAATCGCGTGCTAAGACGCCGAATCAAATCTCGTACTTTACCTTTACTTGATTCTGATAATATAGAGCCATCATCATCAAGTACCGTGCCTGCTGGCTAGGTGATCATGTCTCTCTACAACTTTCGATCACGACAGTTAATTACAAGTTATTTTCTTTTGTACAAAGAAGTTACGACGGTGGTTTTCTGTTGCCTTCCGTCGGTTTGTTTACGGTTGTCTCCGCTAGCCTTTGACTAAAAAGTCTCACCCACAAGGCAGTGGGGTTGTTTTACTTCGGGGTACCCTCCCTTAGCCTTTTACTCTCCCGAGCTTACCTGCAGGGCAGCCACAGGTTGTACTGTTTAATAATATAAATATAGAGTAGGGATCAAATATGCTTCATATTTCATATATACTCTAAAAAGTGGGAACACATTCGGAAAGGAGATATAGAGGGAGAGAGAGGAGATGAGAGAGAGAGAGAGAGAGACAGAAACCCTTTTTAAGATAATGGTTTGATAGTGAGTCAATAATACTTGTAAAATTAATAAATAAATGTAGATAAGAAAGCTGTGGAGGGAGTTGATCGTCATCATGAGCGACACTTTGTGATGATGAACCATTTGTTGCAAATCGTTTGAAGGTTACGAAGTGTCTGCTTTGAGATCACAACCAGGGTGAGACTTATAGTAAGTAGTACAAGAGTAGCTTCCCCTGTTGTTTAAGTTTCCACTTAAATTTTGCGTGTTGACTTTCCGTGCCTACCTAGAATAAGGATCGGTGTACAGTGGGAGCAGACAGCGCAAGAAAACAACACCTCTTGTGGGTTGAAAACAAGTCAAGTGCGGTTTCATCTTCGAGGGTTGGTCTATATGGGATCTCCAACTTTGTCTTTCGTCACAACGGCAATAACTCTGTTGTCGTCATCATGTTGGTTTATCGTCAGCCTTAACTATAATCTTATAAATGTCATGACCTTCTATATGGTCAAATAAACACATGTAACATTAATAATACACACATATAATAATAATACACATAAACATGTTTTTTGGTTGGATTTATTCCATTTATGGGGGGTCTACTCACGCAGTCATCACGTCATGTGCAGGTTGAGTTGTTTACTCAAATACGTAATTAATAGGTTAAACAGATATTTTTTTTTTTAATCCAGAAATAGTATTGACAGCTATAATTTAATTGTCTTTTTTATTGTAAGTGTTTGTTATTTTGTCTGCCCCGCCCCCGGCCCCCCCCCCCCACACACACATATAATAATAATAATCACCATCTAAGGTATGATGATGATACAGTCTTAATCGCTAAGTGATGATGAGTTACAAGAAATGTTGGACATTATAGTGAAAGCTCCTTAATAGGAAAAAGACAGAGGTAATGGTAGCTACAAAGAAAAAGACATGCAATGCACAATAAAGACAAGTGGAATAAAATTAAAACATGTAAATGAATTTAAATATCTGGGAACAATGTTAACCTCAGATGGTAGATGTGCAACAGAGGTGAGATGCAGAATGGCTCAGGCAGAAGCAGCTTTCCAAAAAATGAGGAAGATACTATGCAATCCATTTTTGACAATAGAAACAAGAAAAAGAGTTCTTAAATGGTATGTAGAGCCAATCTTAACATAATGGATGTGAATCATGGATAATAGGACAACAGACAAGAAAATCACTGGAGGTTGTTGAAATGTGGTTGTACAGAAGAATGTTGAGAATACTATGGACAGATAAGAGGAGTAATGAAAACGTTCTGAAAGAGGCTAATGCAAAGAGAGAGCTAATTTCGAAAAAAAATTAGGCACAAACGATCATCATTTTTTGTCCATGTAATGAGAAGAGACCAGCTGGAATATATTGTGACAACTGGGAAAATTGCGGGACACAGAGATAGAGGGAAGCAATTAGAAAAATACCAGACAGCTTAAGGGAATGGCTTGGCAGAAGGTCAACAATGGAAATGATAAATAACTGCCGAGATCGAAAGTTGTGGAAAGACATGATCACCTTCGCCAGCAGGCCTGGTACCTGATGATAATAACAACAATGACAAAGTCTGCCCAAGTGTTGCACCTTTGACTGTCAGTCTGAATATTTTCCCCTGCCTATCTGTTTCCACCCGTAATTAATGTAGTCTGTTCAGAGTCGTTGAGCTTTATATATATATATATATATACTGTCTTCTAGCTCGCCTACTTTTCTGCATTCCGGGAACTACTTCTCCCCCAAGGCCATGTTTAATGTGGCCAAAGGTTTTCTTACTTTAATTGTTACACTTGCCAGTTTTCATTTACTTTATTTTCTTTTCAGTTCACATGTTTTTGCTGGTTTTCCTGTATCTCCAAGTTCTTTGGATGATACTTTTTTTTAACATTTCATCTTAAATAGTAATTTTTTCTTTACTCTCCTCCTCCTTCTTCTTCTTCTTCTTCCACTTTATCTTGCTTTTCTTCTACTTTTTTTTCCTTTAACATTGGGGGGGGGGGGGGGTGTTGTTGTTGTTGTTGTTGTAAAAAAAAAGTAAAGAGCCCCGTCACGTCACGTGTAGGAAATCTGGTGTTAGTGACCATAATTTTTACAGACCTTCGGCACATGATTTTTGGGGTAATGTGGTCGGTATTACGCCGGGGCCGCTTTACTTTCCCAGAAAAAAATCCGGTACCCATTTAAGGCTGGGTGAACCCGGAAGTCTTCGGTAAGGATCGAACCCTACCTCTTGTCCTTTGTAGTTCAGTTCACTAAACCACTGAGCTATCGCTGCTCCTTGAGGGGTCGTTGAAAAAGTAAGTATAGCACCCCCGTCACGCCAAGTGGCGTTTAGGGAATATGGTGTTAGTGACCATAAATTTTACAGACATTCAGCACATGATTTTTGGGGTAATGTGGTCGGTATTGCGCCCGTGCCGCTTTACTTTCCCAGAAAAAAAATCATGTACCCATTTAAGGCTGGGTAAACCCGGAACTCTTATAAAATCCATTTGAAATAGCACAAGAACGCTTGAATTTCTTTTACTACGGCCATTGAAATTCACTTATAACTTAAATTTGACTCCCACCGAAAATGGTGTCGTGTTGCCAGCACAGTCACACACCGGAAGTCCGTTATCAAGATCAAGATCAGAGATAAATAAATAAAACAAGTAGAGGAATTCAAGTATTTAGGCACAATGTTCACAGAAGATGGAAAACTAGACAGAGAAATTGACATGAGAATACAAAAAGCAAATGCTGTCACATACCAGCTTTCACCATTGGTAAGACATCCAAACATTTCTATAGCAGCTAAACAACAAATGATAAATAGCATTTTCATACCAACTTTGTGCTATGAAAGTCAAACATGGACCCTTTCTAAATCACATTTAAGAAAGATCAATACATGTGAGATGCGATGCTTGAGAAAAGTAACAAACAACACAAGAAGAGATAGAATACCAAATGAAACTATAAGAAAAATGGTAGGAACAAAACCCTGCCAAGAATATATAGAACAACAACAACTTAAATGGTTTGGCCACCTGGTCAGAATGAATCCTCACCAATCACCATCAAGGGCGTTCTTCTCGAGAATGCATGGAAAAAGACCAAGAGGAAGACCCAGAAGAAGATGGATAGATGCAGTGACAGAGACATGTAACAACAAAGGAAAATCACTAATTCAGACAATTCGAGCAGCACAAGAACGACAAATGATATAAACCACGACACCTTTTAGGTATCAGTGACAGAGACATGTAACAACAAAGGAAAATCACTAATTCAGACAATTCGAGCAGCACAAGAACGACAAATGATATAAACCACGACACCTTTTAGGTATCAGAGAAAGAGAAAAGAGGAAAAAGAAGAACCCGGAACCCGTCGGTGAGGATCGAACCCTACCTCTTGTCCTTTGTAGTCTCCAGCTCACTAACCACCGAGCTATCGCGGCTCCTTGACCGGTCATTGAGGCACTACTAAAAGACTTCGTCAACGTTCTCTATTTCTCTCTATCTTCAGTCATTCCTTTTTGGACTCTGCAAAGTAAAGACTGTCCATTCTTAGACGCTATCTTCCCATCTCTTTCTCTTTCTCTCTCTCTCTGCTAACCTCTTCTTCTCCCTCTTTTCACAGTTCCTTGCAGAATTAGCTTAGTTAGGCCAGATATACGTTGTGTACCCCTAAGTTGCTAATGGAAAAATATGGCCTATGAGTGTTTTTTTGTCGTCATCATCATCATGTGCCATACCGGTTGGCGTAGGCGATCATGTCCTTCCACAATTTTCTATCTACAGTGCATCGTATCAGTTATGTTGTTGACTGTTTTCCATGCTTTGACACCAAGCCATCCAGTATTTTCTCTCTTTGTCGTCCGCGATCTCTCTTTCCGTTTATTTTGCCAGTTGTAACCAAGTATTCCAACTTTTCTCTTCTCTTAATGTGCCCAAAAAAATGTTTATTGTTTCTTTCTGATGTTTTTTAGGAGTTCCCTTTTTGTGTTGGTATCTGTGAGAATGTCCTTATTTGTCTTTTTAGTTGTCCAATGATCTTTCAACATTCTTCTGAGAAATCCTATCTCTGTGACATTTAGTCGTCTTTTCATTTCTTTGTTTACTGTCCATGATTCGCTTCCATAGGTCAGAATTAGCTCTATATAGCACCGATGAATTCTTTTTCTCACTTCTATTGACATAGATTTGTTGCATAAGACATTTTTCATTTTCTGAAAAGCTATTTTGGCCTGAGCTATTCTGCTTTTTATTTCTGTGGTGCATCTTCCGTCTGATGTTATTATTGTGCACAAGTATTTGAAACGTTGCACTTGTTTCAGATTTGCCTTGTTTATTTTTTTGCTGCATGATGGTGATGATTGTTTCTTCGATATGACCATTACTTTTGTTTTCTTACTATTCATATATTTGGAGGAGACAAAAAGGAAAGCCAAAATATATTTGGGGAAGACAAAAAGGAAAGCCAAAATATATTTGGAGAAGACAAAAAGGAAAGCCAAAATATATTTGGAGAAGACAAAAAGGAAAGCCAAAATATATTTGGGGAAGACAAAAAGGAAAGCCAAAATATATTTGGAGAAGACAAAAAGGAAAGCCAAAATATATTTGGAGAAGACAAAAAGGAAAGCCAAAATATATTTGGAGAAGACAAAAAGGAAAGCCAAAATATATTTGGAGAAGACAAAAAGGAAAGCCAAAATATATTTGGAGAAGACAAAAAGGAAAGCCAAAATATATTTGGAGAAGACAAAAAGGAAAGCCAAAATATATTTGGAGAAGACAGAAGCAGAGATGAAGAAGATGGGGAAGGCATTGCAGTGATCTTAAGAGATTAGATTCAAACAGAACGGTTGTGGGTGTTTGTTGAAAACCCTACGCTCTGTAGGGATCTGATAAGTGGAAGAAGAAATATAACCGAGTTGCTGTGGGTGAAAGCACATACCAGCACCAGAGCTGAATGGATTCAATGACTCACAGCTGACTGCTAAGCCAGGATAGTTGAACAAAGTCCGTCCCCTGATCCTACTCCGCCTCTTCGCAGTGCTTGACTGGTCAGGCTAAGCGTATAGAGATTGAGTGGAAGGGCAATCCGGTATTCAAAAATGTTATGCTGTAGTCGGATGTATTGGGCCGAAAGGCGTAAATATCAGAATAAGCTGTAAATCACAAATATAGCGCGGGGGACTGGTTGGTCTCGAGGCAAGACGCCGACCTCGCGACAGAGAGGTTGTGGGTTCAAATCCCAGCTGTACCAGTTGGGATTTTTATTTATGATTTCTCTCTGCGGCAACCACCCCTGGTCTCGGCAGCGAGGCCCGGCTTGAAACGTCAATTACTCATGGACAGAAACAAAATATGAGTACCTCCGAAAAACGGAGTTATCTGCCTATGCGTCGAGGGACCCCTGTGCACACGGCTGCCAGGAAAAAACGGATTAACACGTAAAATTCAGTTCCTAGTCTCTAGGGACTTCGTCAGAGGTAAAAGCTGACGAATGCACACACACACACACACACACACACACACACACGCACGCACGCACGCACGCACGCACACACACACACACACACACACCAAAAAAAAAATACAATCCAGCGCATCTGCGTCTACTTAACGTCATTTGTCCCCATGTGATCATCTACTACATTTACCATTCTTTATTCACTAAGGATAATTCACCCAAGACATGTTTGCAAATATCTTTCTTCTTTGTACCTCATTTTAACATAAAATTTAATGTAAGGACCAACATTAAAATGGATTTCCCCCCCCCCCCCCCCCCCCCCCTTCAAGTGTAGGGTGAACGCAAGAATGGTAAATACACATAAAAAGTCTATCTCTCGGGGTTATAAACCTGGGGTTTTCTCCAAAGTTCATGAGTTCACTGACGTTTCGCTTTTTAGTAAGGTCCGCTAATATAATAAATGTTTTAACATCAACACAACGTTTGGAATACACCGATCATGTGCTCACAATGGGTTAATAAAGACATTCCCAGCAGGCAATTCATATGGGAACGGTAACAGAAAACAAGGAGGAATAGAAGGAATACTTCACAGAACAATTAATCATCATCAAGAACCAGGCCTGCTGGCGTAGGTGATCATGTCTCTCCACAACTTTCGATCTCGACAGTTATTTATCATTTCTGTTGTTGACCTTCTGCCAAGCCATTCTCTTAAACTGTCTGGTATCTTTTCTCTTTGCTTCCCTCTATCTCTTCGTCCGTCAATTTTCCCAGTTGTTACAATATATTCCAGTTGTTCTCTTCTCATTACATGGACAAAAAATGATTATTGTTTCTTCCTAATATTGGAAATTAGCTCTCTTTTTGCTTTGACCTCTTTCAGAACGTTTTCATTACTCTTCTTATCTGTCCATGGTATTCTCAACATTCTTCTGTAAAACCACATTTCTACAGACTCCAGTGATTTTCTTGTCTGTTGTCCTATTGTCCATGATTCACATCCATATGTTAAGACTGACTCTGCATAACATTTAAGAACAATTAATAGGGAAGGTTCAATCTAAGAAACAACCCAGACATACAAGAACTATCAGCAAAATCTAATAACATAAACATATCATTATGTATTATACCCTCGAGTATGAGAAACTGTACTCTTATTGTGCTATTAAACACCATCATCTAGTGTAAGGTAGGCCATATATTTTTTTCGATGTCCAAACATTTTACGAGAGCCACCAATCTTTAATATCCTCATCATCATCATGTGCCATACCGGTTGGCGTAGGCGATCATATCCTTCCACAATCTTCTATCTACAGTGCATCGTATCAGTTCTGTTGTTGACTCTTTTCTATGCCATGACACCAAACTATCCAGTATTTTCTCTCTTTGTCGTCCACGATCTCTTTTTCCTTTATTTTGCCAGATGTAACCAAGTCTTCCAACTTTCCTCTTCTCATGAATTGTTAATAGGACACGGTATAATGTGTAATCCATATATTATACTTTACTATTAAAAATATATGTACGCGCACGCGCGCAAACACACACAAGGGTCGGTCAAATAGTTTTGCACTCTAGCATGGAATCAAGGCTCATACCTGAACATTGGTGTGAACTTTATGGTTCTCTAAGTATTCATCCCGGTGATTAACTCCGTCCATCTTGGGCGCGAGCCACTTCCTGTGATACTCGTTAGAAGGTAAGTAGTCCTTGGGTTGACCCAGTAGAACCCCTTTGTCTTGGGCCCTAGCCACTTCCTGCGATACTCGTTAGAAGGTAAGTAGTCCTTGGGTAGACCCAGTAGAACCCCTTTGTCTTGGGCCCTAACCACTTCCTGTGAAACTCGTTAGAAGGTAAGTAGTCCTTGGGTAGACCCAGTAGAACCCCTTTGTCTTGGGCCCGAGCCACTTCCTGCGATACTCGTTAGAAGGTAAGTAGTCCTTGGGTTGACCCAGTAGAACCCCTTTGTCTTGGGCCCTAGCCACTTCCTGCGATACTCGTTAGAAGGTAAGTAGTCCTTGGGTAGACCCAGTAGAACCCCTTTGTCTTGGGCCCTAACCACTTCCTGTGATACTCGTTAGAAGGTAAGTAGTCCTTGGGTAGACCCAGTAGAACCCCTTTGTCTTGGGCCCGAGCCACTTCCTGTGAAACTCGTTAGAAGGTAAGTAGTCCTTGGGTAGACCCAGTAGAACCCCTTTGTCTTGGGCCCTAGCCACTTCCTGTGATACTCGTTAGAAGGTAAGTAGTCCTTGGGTTGACCCAGTAGAACCCCTTTGTCTTGGGCGCGAGCCACTTCCTGTGATACTCGTTAGAAGGTAAACAGTCCTTGGGTTGACCCAGTAGAACCCCTTTGTCTTGGGCCCTAACCACTTCCTGTGAAACTCGTTAGAAGGTAAACAGTCCTTGGGTAGACCCAGTAGAACCCCTTTGTCTTGGGCCCTAACCACTTCCTGCGATACTCGTTAGAAGGTAAACAGTCCTTGGGTAGACCCAGTAGAACCCCTTTGTCTTGGGCCCTAACCACTTCCTGCGATACTCGTTAGAAGGTAAACAGTCCTTGGGTTGACCCAGTAGAACCCCTTTGTCTTGGGCCCTAACCACTTCCTGTGAAACTCGTTAGAAGGTAAACAGTCCTTGGGTAGACCCAAAATGAGGTACAAAGAACAAAGATGTTTGCAAAAATGTCATGGGTGAATTATCCTCAGTGAATAACTGGGGAAATGTAGAAGATCGCAGCACATGGGAACAAAATGAAGAAACTGCACAGCCACATTCAATAAACATAAAATACAATTTAAAAAAAAAGAAGTGAGAAAAGACGGATTTCACAGAAATAAAAAGCAGAATAGCTCAGGCCAAAACAGCATTTCAGAAAATGAAAAATATCTTATGCAACAAATATATGTCAATAGAAGTGAGAACGAGAGTTCATCGGTGCTATATAGAACCAATTCTGACCTATGGAAGCGAATCATGGACAGTGGGGAAAGAAATGAAAAGACGATTAGATGCCACAGAGATTTCTCAGAAGAATGTTGAGAGTTCCATGGACAGCTAAAAAGACCAATGAAGAAATTCTCAAAGAGGCCAACACAAAAAGGGAGCTCTTAAAAAAAAAATCTGAAAGAGGCAATCAACATTTTTTCGGCACATCATGAGAAGAGGAAAGTTAGAATACTTGGTTACAACTGGCAAAATAAAAGTAAAGACAGATCGCAGACAACAAAGAGAGAAAATACTGGATAGCTTGGTGCCATGGCATGGAAAACAGAACTGATACGAAGCACTGTAGATAGAAGATTGTGGAAGGACATGATCGCCTACGCCAACCGGTAAGGCACATGATGATGATGATGAGAAAAGACGTAAAATAACATACATGGAACTCCACGACATAGATTTGCTTTGTTCGTTTGGTTGCAAAACCTGTTACTCCAATATTGACAAAATCCGCCTTAATACAAGAGAAGTTGCTAGGCAAAACACCATCTGATGATAGATACTACATAAGATCATCATCAGCCATCTTTCAGCCGTAACCTCAAAATAAAATGAACGGAGGTAAGTATATGCACAGAACTAACATTCTAAATAATTTGTTAAATGCCAAACAAAAGTTAAATCATTTTAAAAAGACGCATACACACACGCAAATAGAGCTCTTCAAGCCACTTGCTGCACCTCATTTGCGTGGGTTATTGTGTCAAGACCGCGCTATATAAAATTGTCACAAAGTTTGAGGGCTTCAGTAACCGAACGAACCGCCGAGAGAAACGGTACGGCTTACGCAGCCGAGAGGTGACAAGACTAGCGACACACGGGCCGTAGGTATCTGGTTACCAGGTACACTAGAATTTGTGCATTCAAAAGTGTTGTATTTACATAACAGTGGAAAGTCTTATGTTTATTATATTATTGCTGCAAAATGATTAATTATTACGCGACCATCTAAATATTTAACAAAAAATTCGCTGGTGTGCCGGAGTACCGACAGTTTACCTTGTGTTGTGTGTAACCTATTTAAGTTAAACGCAGTTCTGTGTCGTATGTACTAATGTGGGACTAGGTAGGTAGAGTCTTTATAAGTTTGCAGGTGAATTAACCTAAATAATAAAATACTGCTTCTCGGTGTATGTATGTACCTGGTAAGATAATGCTGGATGTGGGATATTGAAATAAAAATAAAATCATGGCAGAAGCGCGAAAAAAGTGGGATAGGCTAGCCCCGCTGATTCACCTTAGCTCGATATTTGACTGACTATACCTGATGATGTTGTTACCTGGACAGGGGGGCCTTCAACAATCATTGACAGATGGCAGGGCATTCATCAGCCTACACGACCGACAGGTTTTCCTTTGTGTCTCACCGCCCCAGACGTGTCGCTACTGACAGGGGAGGATGCTGGATGATAACACAACACATCATAATTGTATGATGGCAGTTGAAACAAAACAAAAATATGAACATTTGAAATATTAACATTTTCACTTTCAGGTGACAATACACACTACTGTACTGTAACTGTAACAGTTGACATGTACAAGTAATCATTCAAATTTAAAAAAAACACGTACCCAGCAGGTAAATAGAAGGCAGAAGTGTTAGTGTAGAGAAGGTAGGAGAGTTTTTCGCTGCAGTGTAAAATAATTGTAAATAGATTGATTCATTGATAGATTGATTCATTGATTCATTGATAGATTGATAGTATTGATTCATGATTTGTAGTATTATAATTAAACAAGTATAAGCATGTTTTAAAGGACAACAAATACACACAAACATAATAACAGATAATAAATAACATTGAGAGTAATGAAAGCGGGAAAGCCTGATACTACCGTTGGGATATTTTTGCTAAGTTTATTATATTTTGTTGATCTTATTAAACAAATAAACAATTAAAACATCATCATCATCGAGTGCCGTCTCCGCATCGTAGGTTGGCTACCATGGAGCGCCATTCCACTCTGTCTCTTGCTTTGATGGTGCAGGTTGCCATAGGCTGACTTGTCCATCTTTTGATGTTACTCGTCCATGTTAGTCTTGGTCTGCCTCTGCCTCTTTTACCTTGAAATTTCCCTTCTAATATTACTTTTATTAGGCTGTTGTGTCTTTTAACATGACCTAAAAAATTTCATTTGTCTTGCTCTAATTGTGTTTAGTAGTTCTTTCTTCATTTTTAGTTGTTTTAAAACGTCCTCGTTTGTTTCTTTTCTTTCCATCCAATTCGACCTATTCTTCTATAAATCCACATTTCAAAGGCCTCAATTTTCTGTTCTGTTTTCTGGTCTAATGTCCATGTTTCTGCACCATACAGGAATATTGAGAAGATGTAACATTTTGCTAATCTTAGTTTTAGCCCTGGTGTTATTTGTTTTGATGTTAATATATTTTTCATGGCATTAAAATTACTTTTTGCCATACCTATTCTTTTGTATATTTCAATTGCACATTTTGCATCACTGGTTATAGTATGTCCCAGGTAGTTGTAGCTCTGGACTGTCTCCAGGTCTATTCCTTCAACTTTGATATTTAATTGTAAACAAATAAACACATCTATCTATATTGTCTTCACTTAAATAAATTTTGAGGAATACTTCCTTTCTACCAGAGTGAGTGAGTCGACAAAAAATCGTTCAATTACATTGTCTTCTGTCTTGTTCTTTAATATGTCTTTTATGACATAACAGTCACAAGTATGGGGGAGATGCAATTAATTTAATAAATTTAAAATAATGTTTTATGGTTCAAAGTGTGAAGATTTTAGTTTACGTTTCACGAATTATTTATTTCACTGTTTATTTGTTGTTATAAAAACAATACAAATAATTTTAATCATAACAGGAATTAAAACTCTTGATCCGTGATCCCATAATGACATCACACATGACACACTCATATGACATATTCTTATCTCAGTTGTGTCATTTTCATCTCAAAGTGGGAATTTAGTTATAATCCTGGAAGTTTTACAGTTTTAATAATCGATGAATCGGCTCCGTCAATGAGATCAAGATGCTTGCACAGAACAGAGACAATTGGCGAGATTTGATAAAAGATCTTTGCAAGGATTGAGACTATCTATCTATTGACCTTTCAAACCTTAGCCAGCCCATAGGGCGTAGACCAAGATACTCCTTCTCTTATCTAAATTTTTATTCTAACAGTTTTCAATTCTTTTAAGATATTTTATCAAATCTCGCCATTTGTCTCTGTTCTGTGCAAGCAGCTCTATCTCATTGAGGGAGCCGATTCCTGCTGCTCTTGCCTCTCTCATCAATGTTCTTCTCAGTGTCTCTCTCTGGGTCTTCCTCTTTTCCTCTTACCTGTTGTTTCCCACATGAGGGCTTGCTTTGCTATTATTACTTCTCATCACATGTCCAACATATGACCATCGTCTTTTCTTTATTACTGAAGATAGGATTGAAACTACTAGAAAGAAAATTTCAAAACAGTGAAAGAGTATCTGAGTCTATGCTCTATGGGCAGACTAGATTGGGTCTAGATAGTCGATGATGCCCTGAGTCTCATTCATTTCGCTCATTCTTAAAATGTATATTTTATGGAAATGGTTTCTTCTTCTTAACGTTCACCCGTTGAGTGGGTGTGGATACGATGTAGTAAAAGTAAAGAGCCCCTGTCACGCCAAGTGGCATATAGGGAATATGTTGTTCTTCTTCTACCTTTTTAGCTCCCAGTGGAGCATATGTTTTCAACAAACACTTTCCAAGTCGTTCTGTTTTTTGCCATTCTTTTAAGATCATTCCATATGTTTGCCATTCAATATGTTGTTAGTGACCATCAATTTTACAGACCTTCAGCACATGATTTTTGGGGTAATGTGGTCGGTATTACGCCCGTGCTGCTTTACTTTCCAAGAAAAAAATCCGGTACCCATTTAAGGCTGGGTGGACCCGGTAGCCTTTGGTTGGGATCGAACCCTACCTCTTGTTCTTTGTAGTCCAGTTCACTAACCACTGAGCTATCGTGGCTCCATGGATACAATGTGTTTCTAGTTTATGGCAAAGAGCCACAATATCAGTGCTTCTCAGCCTGACACACCCATCTTTGGCATGGATGGGTAGATTGGCTTAACAATTTTTGCCTGGGCAGCAGCCATTTTAACCTACTCTTTTCGACTTTAAAACTGCCAATGGTTCTTTAATGTGCTCCTATTTTTCGAGAGGGCTAGACATCAGATCTCACTACCCAGAGAGGGCTAGACATCAGATCTCACTACCCAGAGAGGGCTAGACATCAGATCTCACTACCCAGAGAGGGCCAGACAGCAAATCTCACTACCCAGAGAGGGCTAGACATCAGATCTCACTACCCAGAGAGGGCTAGACATCAGATCTCACTACCCAGAGACCAGAGGAGTGTTCATGAAGTAGTTTCAATTTGTGTGACATTCATCATCATCATCGAGTGCTGTCTCCCCAATGAAGGTTGGCTACCATGGAGCGCCATTCTGCTCTGTCTCTTGCTTTGATGGTGCAGGTTGTCATAGGCTGATTTGTCCATTTTTTGATGTTGCTCGTCCATGTTAGTCTTGGTCTGCCTGGTGTGACATTACACATATTTTTACCTTTTCTCAACATTTATCTAGGAACAATATTTTAGTAACTTGTAACAAACAGATCATAGATTGACAAATCTGAGAGTTTTGGGGGATGCAATATTTAATTTTAACCACAAAAGTTTATACATTTTTTGACGCAGCTTGTTCTAATTCCTTCGAATATATAATAGAGGAGTTTATATTTATCTTCCCGGAAAAGGCACAAATGAGCAATCCAATTAAAGAATCAGCGACAAACGGCTGTATTAAGCCAAGTGTTTATTAGGAAATAGATTATATCTAGACAGACAATTGACACTTTAAACTAACTAGCTAAAGCAGGTTTAGATAGTACAACAAATTAACCAACATAAACAACGAAGTAGTTAAATTAAAAAAAATTTACTTATGTTAATTAATACACATAATATATATACTTATATATATATATATATATATATATATATATATATAAAATGGTGTAAAATAATTCAGTATCAGTGCAACCTGCAAGTGTGAAAAAGAACAATGGATTGCAATTTTTTGCATAATATGGAAAGATTTATTACATTTGACTTTTTTGTCATGTTTTTTATATTATGTAACCTGTTATTTACATTTATTTTGTTAAATGTTTTTTGTGTTTGTTTTCTTCAGATTTTGAAAGAGGAAAGTGTAAACAACAAGATGTCAAGATTTTATATTTGACACACCATATCACAAACATTTTGCTCAGCAAAGAATAGTAAATTGACAATTATGTTTTGTTCTGTAGGAACTTCCAAAATTTCATGGCCTTGCTGGCCGAAAAATTCAGGATTTAAAAGTGGATTTCTTTGTTCTGGATTATCAAGTCACAGAATGATTGTGGTAATAGCAATTGTTCTTTGTGTTTTTGGAAAAACAAGTCATTCGGTTCGGTTTCTTGGTGAGAAGGAGACATTTGCCAAGTACCCAAAGTGGAATGCGTGTAACAATGCATCAATTAAGTTTGAATTCAAGACCTCACAGGAGGATGGACTACTGATGTTTACAAATTACCATGGGAAATCAAACAATCTTCAGGTAAATAGTTTGTTCAACTGTTTCCAGTTTTTCTTTTCTTCCTCATTTGCCTGTCTGTGTCGAGGGGAAATATATTTTGTGGTCTGTTACCCTTTTGTTAACCTCTGCTGCTATGTTTTCTAGCGTTTCTAAGATTCCATCAATCCATCTTTTTTTGTTGTGATCAGCCCTTAATTCTTGTTTTAACGCAACGTTTATTAAAGGCTTGTTGTGAGTGTTTTGGTTTTTCTGTCTTATCACATGGCCAAACCATTTCATCTGTTGTTTCCTTGTATTTTATTACTGGAAGTATTCTAGCTTTTTTCTGTTTTTTTATGTCTGATCTTATCTCTCAGTCTACCTCCAAAGTCGGAGTTATCTGCCTGTGGGCGAGGGACCCCTGTGCACACGACTGCCAGAGAAAAACGGATTAACACACAAAATTCAGTTCCTAGTCTATAGGGACTTCATCAGAGGTGAAAAGCTGGCGAACGCAAAAAAAAAAAAAGAAAAAAAACTCTGTTTCCGATCATTTGTCTAAACATTTCATCTTGGTAGTCGTTGTTTTTCTGATATCAGTTCTAGTTAATCTTCTTTAGTTCTACAGATTGTGCCATGTAACGTCGCTCAGAAAAGGAATATGTCATTTTCTGACCTTCGCTAGTTGTGCGGCCTGAGTTTCCATCATGTCAAATTTATTAATATCTCTTTGATTCCATCCATTCTTTTTTTTTTTTTTTTTTGGCTTCACTTTTGTTTTATAATGTGATGTTTTCATGTAACATGCTTGAGCTGAAATTGGCTAGGTTTTATTCTGGTCAAATGTCCAAACAATTTGATTCTTTGTTGTTTAACACAAACCCTGGAGTCATTTTTTGCGGCTTTTCATTTATTGACACTTCCAAAATTATTTCCACTAAAACCTTGCACGTCCCCTATTTAACCTCTTTTCCAACTTCTGAGCAAATTATCCAAACAAACCATGTGTTTTAGATCAACGTTAATTTATTTTCTCACTATTACTTCAATTTGTATTTTTTTATTGCAAAAAATGGCCATGTCACAGTGTGTTAAACTCTTTGGCAGGAAATGTGTTAATTTAGTGAACAACACTTACCAATTCTCTCATAGTTTTAGTTATAGTTTTATCACTTTTAGATTTGTTTATAATTTTTCTTATATATTTCATTTTGCTGTTCTATACTTGTGTCTATCAAGAATTGTCCATGTCTGACTTTTGTAGCACAATATGGGCATAACCAATGTTTCTATTAATTTCTTTTTTGTTTGGATTATCATACTCAGATGTTTCTGGATGTTTCTAGTTATTTTGCTGCTCAGGCTATGATCTTTGCTGTCTTTGTAACATGCTTGTACTGGTGTAATGGGAACTGTTTTGTGCTTTGTATTATTTGATTTAGTTTTGTCGGCAGATTATCTTCATTGATCTTTATTATTTTATGCTTTATAGTTTTTTTTATATTGTTTAGTCGGCATATTATCTTCATTGATCATTGCTGTTTTTGTAATATGTTCGTACTGGTGCAATGGGAACTGTTTTATGCTTCATAGTTTTTTTTATATTGTTTTGTTGGTAGATCATCTTCATTGATCTTTGCTGTTTTTGCAATATGCTTGCACTGGTGTAATGGGAACTGCTTTATGCTTCATAATTATTTGATTTTGTTTAGTTGGTAGATCATCTTCATTGAACTTTGCTGTTTTTGCAATATGCTTGCACTGGTGTAATGGGAACTGTTTTATGCTTCATAATTATTTGATTTTGTTTAGTTGGTAGATCATCTTCATTGATCTTTGCTGTTTTTGTAATATGCTTGCACTGGTGTAATGGGAACTGTTTTATGCTTCATAATTATTTGATTTTGTTTAGTTGGTAGATCATCTTCATTGATCTTTGCTGTTTTTGTAATATGCTTGTACTGGTGTAGTGGGAATTGTTTTATGCTTCATAATTATTTGATTTTGTTTAGTTGGCAGATCATCTTCATTGATCTTTGCTGTTTTTGTAATATGCTTGCACTGGTGCAATGGGAACTGTTTTATGCTTTATAATTATTTGATTTAGTTTAGTCAACAGATCATCTTCATTGCACAACAGACAACTTCATAATGCACAGGTCTCCACCTCAGCACATTCCACAGTTTGAAGCATAACTACCATATACTACTGCCACACACTAGCAAAAACACTAATAGTGGCTTCATGTGAGATGCACGAACTCCGTAGCACTGGCAAAGACCTTGACCTAAATCTCCTTGTGGCAGATTACAGCAGCTCTGTTCTTTCCTCTCTTGACTATTATCAAGACCCCTATAGCCTTAATTTAGTTACCTTATAATTTTTTTGCACAAGTCAGCCAGGCTGTAAATTTGTACCTGATTTGCAAAGTTAAGGAAAGTTAGATCAGCAGAGCAAAATGCTGGGCACCATTACATTAAAACACAGAGGTTGTGCACAGTTAGTGTCCATAACCTGTAGAAAGCTATTATAAATTAAATCTCTTGTGTCTATATTTATGTAAATTAATGTGGTTTAATCTGTATCATTTTTGTTGTTGTTAATGGTCTTAACGGCAATGTCTAAATTGTCTTGTGTTGTCTTTCTACATCATCATCATGTGCAATACCGGTTGGCGTAGGCGATCATGTCCTCCCACAATCTTCTATCTATAGTGCATCGTATCAGTTATGTTGTTGACTGTTTTCCATGCCATGACAGTTGTTGACTGTTTTCCATGCCATGACACCAAGCTATCCAGTATTTTCTCTTTGTTGTCCACAATCTCTCTTTACTTTTATTTTGCCAGTTGTAACCAAGTATTCCAACTTTCCTCTTCTCATGATGTGCTAACAAATGTTGATTATTTCTTTCTGATGTTTTTTAGGAGTTCCCTTTTAGTGTTGGCCGTCTTTCTACATGATTAAGCAAATTATATTGTACTTCTTCTCTTGCCCATTTGTAAACTACTTTGATTTACTTTTAATTCTCTCATTAATTGTTGTTATTGTATCCATATATTAAAAATGTTCTACTTTTACTTTGTTTATTTTCAATTATTCTTTTTTTTTAAATTTTCCTGTCAATAGGTTGCAATAATTGGAGGTGCGATACAACTGAGGATAAACTTTGTGAGACGGAAAGAACAGAATGTTGAATTATCTGTCGGTCACAACATGAACAATGGATTATGGCACACAATTCAGGTCAAGAGGAATCGAATGGAAACCACATTGGTGGTGGATGGTAGCCAGTCTAGCAAAGTAAGTAGAAAAAGTAATAATAATGTTTGTAGAAGTAGCAGTAATCAGTCAATGAATCAAAGCCCTTTAGACCTCTTTATGGATCATAGCCATGGACAAAGTCTCTCCATTTGTCCCAATTCCTGGACATTTTTTCCACTTTTCTCTAGTCTAGATCAATGCTCTTGAAGGTTTCCATGATATTTCTTCTCCATGTATTCCTGGCCCTTCCTCCCCTTTTCTCTTTCCCTCTTGGTACCACGATAGTTCAGAGTCTTGCTATGCTATAATGCTGGCATCAGGTTTTCTTAGTGTGTGTCCAATCCATCTCCATTTTGTATTCATAATCTATTGCTTGATTAGCTCTTGTTTTGTTCTATACCAGATATCTTCTTTATTTCTGATCTTGTCTTACCACATAATGTTCAGAACTTTCCTCATAAAGAAATAGTAATAAGAAGATACTGTGCCAATCATTACATACGAGGTGATAAACATGCTATAAATAAACACATTTTGTAGCCATATTTTTTATTTTAGACATTTTAAGAAGATTATGACAAATTATTGCAAAGCAGGTGAATATAGTTGAATGATTACTAGTTCAATGTAAAATGATTCAATTATTTTTAGGGTCAAGGTGTTAAAATGTCAACAGAAAAGATACCTAACCTGAACATTAACTTGTGATTATATTTGGCCAGCAACTTTTATTTTGAGCTTCTTGGTAAACTTCCTGGTAGAACTCATCAGTTGAATGATGGCATGATCATCATCAAGTACCGAGCCTGCTGGCGTAGGTGATCATGTCTCTCCACAACTTTCGATCTTGACAGTTATTTATCATTTCTGTTGTTGACCTTCTGCCAAGCCATTCTCTTAAGCTGTCTGTTATTTTTTCTCTTTGCATCCCTCTATCTCTTCGTCCCTCAATTTTCCCAGTTGTTACAATATATTTTACTTGTTCTCTTCTCATTACATGGCCAAAAAATGATGATTGTTTCTTCCTAATATTGAAAATTAGCTCTCCTTTTGCTTTGACCTTTTTCAGAAAATTTTCATTACTCTTCTTAGCTGTCCATGGTATTCTAAACATTCTTCTGTAAAACCACATTTCTACAGACTCCAGTGATTTTCTTGTCTCTTGTCCTATTGTCCATGATTCCCATCCATATATTAAGACTGGCTCTACATAACATTTAAGAACTCTTTTTCTTGTTTCTATTGTCATTGATGATAAAGAACGATAAAATAGAACTCTATGGCGCTTTGAATGTGGGGAATATTGTGTTAATGTCCACATTTTTTCCATCTACATATTTTTGGATTGATGTAACCAGCACTATCCCAGACCATCTTCTTTTTTTCTCAGGAAAAACTCTGGTATTAATTTCTTCTTGTTCCAGATAATTTTAAAATTATTTTTTTGGGGCTCCTGTTTAGTACGAGTTGGTATGGCCAGCCAAAAGATATCATTAGTTGCATTAACTAACAAGCATGGTAGGTTATATTATATACAAATATTTTTCTGTCATTTTGTTCCTTGATAACTGACATCACTATGAGCAAAGATTACTGTCATCTTCATTATTATTATTGCAATTAAAAAAAATGTTCTAACTTTAAGTATAGATGGAAGATGCCACAAATTCTTAGATATACTGTATTATAACATTATTTTACATTACTCTCATAGGTTGCATTTGCATCAGATTTTGAAGAAGAGTTAGATAACATCAATGACTTGTATTTTGGCGGGATTCCAAACAGCTTTACGCAAGAACGAGCCCAGCCACTTCTCCCAGCCAATGTTCTCAACTCACCATTTCAGGGAGAAATTGTCAACATTCTATACTTCAATTGCTCTTGCATCCCTATCAGGTAAATTAATGACATTCTAGATATATGGGAACTTGACAATCTAATGAAATACCTTGAAATAAATTCAGCTGCTTATTGCATGAAGATTAAGACCATAAGAATCAAAATGGTGAACAATAGCCTTAAGGGCATTAACTAGAGATAGAAAGAGAGGCTTACAGTAGTCTGTTTAAAAAAATGTGTGATCCCTAATATAAATTTTGATGAGAATCACACAAATTATAACAGTAGCAATGTAAAAACAGATATCAAAAGATAAAACATCACGTTTAGTTCGAAGATCAGATAGATACATCATCTTTTTATATACTTGTGAAAGGTAAATCTTGGCAGCATTTTTAGACAAGTCTAGTTTAGTTGACAGGTCAGATAGATACATCATCTTTTTATATACTTGTGAAAGGTAAATCTTGGCAGCATTTGTAGACAAGTCTAGTTTAGTTGACAGGTCATCATGTTTGAGACAAGCTCTTGGGGTGACCAGTAGAGACAAAATCAGAAATGATGTCATTTGGAAGAGATTGGGTCTTGAGTTAATTCTGAACTACATGCAGGGACAAGAAATGAAATGGTTTGCTCATCTGGAAAGAATTGCCAAGGGATTCTAAATCATGCAAAACATAATTCAAAAGAGGAGATGGAAGAAAAGACAGTGGTTGATCTCAGACATGCTACAACATTAATTGACAGTGACTGAGGCTGCCTGAAGGACATGAACTAGAACTTTCTATCACTTTTGACGTTCAAATGGGTATAAGAGGAAGTGTAGAGAAAAAGACAGACAAACCATCTTCATTGCTACCTAGTGTGACTGTTTTCTTGTTTCATCTTTCATGTCTAAATCATGCCACCAATGATATTTGTAACATACCCCATAGAAGATGCACATGATTTTTCTAAAAGGATCAAATTTCCATGGCTTGTACTTTTTATTAAAAAAAACATTAAAAGAAATTATTTCTCACTTTTTGGCCTCAGGTTAATTTAGTTATTCATGTCTGTATCTCCACAGAGCTTCATTATTGGATGGGAAAGGTATTAGCACAGAACCTAAAGAGGCATGTGAAGTGAGGAACCCCTGTCCTGCTGACTGTCCTTGCATAAGTGGCAATGAGGGACCTGGATGTGCCTGTGAATATAGACAAGAGTGTTTAAAAGGTAGGAGTTCACTTTATATTATTTTATGTATGTGGGCATTTGATGGAATATTTGAAACACTAGGAAACATAACAGAACAGCAAAAAACCGCTATTTATATTTCCCCATCACGACTAAAGGCAAATGAGGAATGAAAAAAGAAGGGTGTGATATGGAAGTAGTGTAGTAGATGTACGACAATCATGAAGATACAGACCTTCATTAATGAATGCTTGTGCAAAATAAAAGGATAGAAAGGGCAGGACAAAATTACTAACAGAATTATGGAGAAATACCAGTGGATAAAGAGATACAATGAAGATGATGGCACTGAATAGGACACACACTGCTGAAAGCAACTGAGAGTATTACACGATAGGCCCTTTTTTTGGAATCCCCAAGGAAAAAGGCAAAGAGGAAGACCAAAATATTCTTGGAGAAGACAGATGGAAGCAAAGATGAAGATGATGGGGAAGACGTGGAATGATCTTAATAAAATTGCAAGAAACAGGATGGCTTAGAAAGTGTTTGTTGAAGACCTATGCTCCACAGGGAGTTGAAAGGTAGAAGAGAGAGAGTGAAGTAGATGTATACTGGCTTCACAGTTCTAAAACAGAAGGTTTACTCCCAGACAGACATGATCCAGGTACCAGAGACTAAATAAAGAGATAACCTCATCATCCTTAGAACAAACCCATAAGTCCTCTGTCCTTCCTAACATGCGATGCAAAATATGCATGTTGATAGTTTCAGTAGTCAGCTTTTACATACTTTTGATCTGTACCAGCTTTTCTCTTCCTACTTTCTACCATTTCTTAAAATGTTGATGACAGTGTACAATCTCTGGTAGCACATATGGTGTTTCTGATTTTTAGTTAACATGATTTTAAAAAATATAAAATTACACACAATTTTCCCAATTCTGTAGTTCCCTGGGATGAGGTATATTGGGTTGGAAAATAAAGGCTGCATGTCCAGTATTGTTGCTATGAAGTGTTTTGGGCAAATTTTTTATTTCATAACCAAATGAAAAGACTTTTTTAACTCTACTGTGATTTGAACCCACACCTTATTTGGAGACCAACAATGATTGTGTTAAAGTAGACTTCAGATAACAAAGTAATATCTTACACAGTAAGTTACAAAAATGATTAACAGTACAAGTGAGCATTTCCCTCTTAATTTTAAATGTAATGTAGTGCTATGTTAAAAAATGTGTACACTTTTCATGAGTTTTGACAGAAAGGAGACTTAGAAATTGCATAATCATGATTCTGAAATAATTAAGAATGGTTGTGGCATATAATTCTTTAAGTAAAACTAGTTTATAAATAAAATAGCACAAATTATTATTAAATTACAAAGTATTGGTTCATTAACTTGGTATTTTATGTTTGAGTTAAATGCAAGTTGGAACCACTTTTTCCTGTACTCCCTTTGAAAAGAACTGTACCTCTGTTCTTGATGTGTTGTTTTAAAAGCTTTAGGTCAACAATTACCTTTTTAATGCTGATTAAGATGGATTATAGCTTTTGTTATCTTATTCTATTCTCTTCACAAATCCCTGTTACGAATGTTTTAATTTTAACATGAACTTTCTTTAAGTTCTTTTTATTTTCAATGAAATAGTTGCGGCTGTCATTCTGCAAATGTTTATTTTGTACTTCGCTCTTAAGCTCTCCCATTAAGGAAATTGGTCATATCTTCCACAATTCTTTATCATGATTTCTTGTGTATCACATGGCTTTCTACCAGATCTCTTGACCAATATTTATTTTGAACTACAATCTCTGTCAAGTACTCACTAGTCATATCTTCTACAGCTGTTTACCACAAGTTTTTGTTTCAAATACCTACCTACTCCCTTAGTTCCTATAAGAGACTTTGGGGCACTAATCTGATGAGTTTTTCAAGATATTTCTCAATACTTTCCTTTTGTGTACCAGTTTCTGGGTTTGTTCATTTGTTTTTTCCCCGTCAAGCCTTTGATACTATCTCTTTAGTCTACCTCCACGTCTTCCATGTAAGATGGTTGTGATCGGGCAGTTAGGTCCTGTAGCATGCCAATACCAACACAGTACCAACATCATCTTACACATATTTCATTGTCTCTTCATACTAATGAATGCCTGTGGCCAAAACATTTGTTTGTCCAACTTTCCTTTTAATAAAGCTGCTACATACAATTTTTTTAATTTTTCCATGGTTCATACAGCTATACTATGACCATCCTTCTTCTGCCTTTCAGCTCCCTGTGGAGCATAGGTCTTCAACAAACACTTTCCAAGTCGTTCTGTTTTTTGCAATTCTTTTAAGATCATTCCATGTATGCCCCATCGTCTTCATCTCTGCTTCCATCTGTCTTCTCCAAGAGTATTTTGGTCTTTCTCTTTGTTTTTTTTTTGGGGAAGGGGGTGTTAAAAAAGGCCTGTTGTGTAATACTCTCAGTTGCCTTCCGTAGTGTGTGTCCTATCCAGCACCATCGTCTTCGCTGTATCTCTTTATCCACTGGTATTTGCCTGGTACATTTCCATAATTCTATATTAGTGATTGCCATCTTGCCATTTATTCTGCACAAGCATCCATTAATGAAGGTCTGTATCTTCATGATTGTCATTTTGTTGTTCTTCATATTTCGCAGCTATATAATAGAACTAGGGAGCTGCTATAGCTTAGTGGTTAGTGAACTGGACTACACAGGATGAGAGGCAATACTGATTGATGGCCTCTGGGTTCACCCAGCCTTAAATGGGTACCAGATTTTTTCTGGGAAAGTAAAGTGGCTATGGGTGTAATACCTACCACATTACCCCAAAAATCATGTGTCGAAGGTCTATAAAAATGATTGTCACTAACACCATATTCCCTATACACCACTCATCATGACGGGGCTCTTTACTTTATCTATAATAATAGGACTGACTTAACATTGGAGTTGAAAATTTTTATTTTTGTATTTAACATAATTTCTTTGGATTTCTGGATGATTTCCTGGTAGACAAAAAGTGAGTCAGTGACCCGGACTAAAGATATTCCATATTTGTGCCTATCTCCAGTACCAGCAGAAATTACTCTTCCTCACTTGTGTAAGAAGCTATTTTGTATTACATTTATCTTTCACATTGGCTCAAATTAAACATTGTTTCTTGAGCTTATATCTTCAGGTTTTTTTATTGGGTGTTTATTGATTTTATTATTTTTTTCTGTGGATTCCAGTAAAATACATACCTCTTTGTTTTGTTTCATGAGAATATGACTTATTCCTGTTCATTGTTTTTCATTAACCTCTAATTATAGTTATTTTGTTTTATTCCTAATTTTTTATAAAATAAACCTTATTTTGATTGGGCAGCTAGAGGTCATGCTTTACTTTAATTAGTCATATTGAAGCTACCCTCTTTCTGATTGGCCAGCTAGAGATCAAACCTTTTCTTTCATTGGCTACACTGTATCTGCCTTCTTTTCTGATTAAACAGTGAAAGCTAATTATTATTTTTTTCTCACTTTGTCCTGTATCTTACTAGTCTCCCATTATTCCCTCAGTAACTGTTAGCCCATTGCAGATGACCTAGTAATGTGTGTTCACAATTCACAACTTGAACTTATTGTGTCAAAATCTATGCTTGGCCTAAGAGGTGTTTTTCTTTTAAGAATGGGTTGGTCTGATGCATATCAGACTGGTCTTACGTCAGTTGGTAAAGTTGAAATCTCAGGTTCTTACTCCTCTTTCTTTTTTGTTGAATCAATTGTTTATTGTTTTCTGAAGTACTTACTTTTCTTTCCTGTGTGTGTGTTGTTTGTGTTTTGTCTAGCCACTTGCTTCTTGTTCATAAAGTGCAAAGGTTAACCTCCTGTGGGTGCTTGTAAAAGGAGTGACAGTGTCAACAACGTAGTGCATACAGCAATATTGACAAAGTCAGGGCTTTGTGTGGTCAAACCCATAGCCCCATCACACACTCCCACACTTTTTCTCACATCCAGTCCTTACAGTCTCTCAGAACCTCAGCTAAACCAAAGCCCACTTACCACAGCTAATGCTGTTTAACTACCTGCCAATCCTTTCACCTCCCTCTGTTAGCCATCCCTACTGAAGCATGTTAATTTACGCACTTCTATTACAAGTATAGAAATAAATAAAGAACTTGTCACACCTCAACGGAATATAATGTTAGTGTCCATATTTTTATGACATTTTAAAATTATATGTTTAGCACTATGCCAGGCCATCTTTCTGTTTTAAAAAATCTCAGAATCATCTAAAAATAGAATCATCTATTTAATGCTGAATAATCCTAAAAATAGGTAAATGTTAGGACTGAACCCAACCACTTGTCCTCAATAGATCAATTCATAAACCACTATCATATTATAGTTTCTTTTGTCACTGGTGTTCAGGCTTCATTAATCGTAATTAACCTGTTCTTCTTCTTTTCTCTGTTAATGTTTGTAAATATACACTTCAAACATGACCCTAAAAATGAAGTCACTATGTTATTTCCAAAGTTAGAATGTGATTCTTATACAAATTAAGTATAAAAATGAAGAAAAACATTCAAGAAAATCATCTCCTCAGCCTCGATCCTTTTTTCTTTCAGCTTCATCATCTTCTGCCTTCTTGTCTATTTTTTTCCTGATTTCTCCTTATTCTGCCTCATTTTTTCTTTTCCCCTCTATATTTTTCTCTTTTCTTTCCACTTTAATTCATTTTTTTTCTCTTACAGTTTTTCTACCTAATTTCTTGTTTCTTCCTCTTCTGCCCTATAATAAAAAAAAATTGTTCTCGTCTTCTACCTCAAACCTTCATTTCCCTTCTTTGGCCTAATTTCTTCATCTTGAGTAATCATGGAAGATGTAGCAGAAATAGTAAATTAGGAAAACTAGAGAAAGAGAGAAAAATCTGGAATAATAGACAAGACGACTAGAGAAAGAAAGAAAAAAATTAAAGTTCTAAAAAAAGAAACTGGTAACTGTGAAGGAAATATGTCGTCAAACCGACCAGATGTGAGGCATGATGACGGGAATGCTGGGATATCTTCTGGTTGAAATGGACAAACTTTTAAAAACCTGAAATGTTTACCGACAGAACAAACATTGATAGTTTGTGTGAGAAAACACTTAACATTCAGGTAACGCTGGCCAGGCTAAAGGAAAGTTCTATAAATAGTATAAGGGAAGTTACATCTCTAGGATAAAGGCTTTAATTAATCATCTTCCTCTTTTCTCTGTCTCCTTTCCATTTTTCTTTCCTCTTTTTTTTCCTTTGTCAACTTTTCTTTTTTTTTTTTTTTTTCCATCTTCTACACTTTATCTCATTCCATTCTTTATCTACATCCTTTCTTTTTTTCCCATCTTCTACATCTTTATCTCATTCCATTCTTTATCTACATCCTTTTTTCCCCATCTTCTACATCTTTCTCTCATTCCATTCTTTATCTTCATCATTCGATTCTTTATCTACATCCTTTTTTTTTCCATCTCCTACATCTCTCTCTCATTCCATTCGTTATCTTCATCCTTTCCTTTTTTGCCCATCTTCTACATCTTTATCTCATTCCATTCTTTATCTACATCCTTTTTTTTCCATCTTCTACATCTTTCTCTCATTCCATTCTTTATCTTCATCATTCCATTCTTTATCTACATCCTTTTTTTTCCATCTTCTACATCTTTCTCTCATTCCATTCTTTATCTTCATCATTCCACTCTTTATCTACATCCTTTTTTTCCCATCTTCTACATCCTTTTCTCATTCCATTCTTTATCTACATCCTTTTTTTCCCATCTTCTACATCTTTCTCTCATTCCATTCTTTATCTACATCCTTCCTTTTTTCCCATCTTCTACATCTTTCTCTCATTCCATTCTTTATCTACATCCTTTTTTTCCCATCTTCTACATCTTTCTCTCATTCCATTCTTTATCTACATCCTTTTTTTCCCATCTTCTACATCTTTCTCTCATTCCATTCTTTATCTACATCCTTTTTTTCCCATCTTCTACATCTTTCTCTCATTCCATTCTTTATCTACATCCTTTTTTTCCCATCTTCTACATCTTTCTCTCATTCCATTCTTTATCTACATCCTTTTTTTCCCATCTTCTACATCTTTCTCTCATTCCATTCTTTATCTACATCCTTTTTTTCCCATCTTCTACATCTTTCTCTCATTCCATTCTTTATCTACATCCTTTTTTTCCCATCTTCTACATCTTTCTCTCATTCCATTCTTTATCTACACCCTTTTTCCCCATCTTCTACATCTTTCTCTCATTCCATTTTTTTTATCGACATCCTTTCCTTTTTAAGGTTCTACTTCTATTTTTTCTTTCTTTTTATCAACACACATTCCTCTTCTTTTCTTATTATCTTATTATTCTTCCATTCTTTTCTCTGTTTCCATTCTCATCAACTTCACATTTTAAGTATTCCTTTAATCCCAGTCTTCTTGCTATTTTCATTTTTCATCCATTTCTCATTCTAAGTTTCCTTTTCATTCATGCTTCTCCCTTTTCATTTTACCTCTTCTTCTTTTCCCTTCTAATTTCATTACTTTTTCTATTACTTTCTCTTTCTTTTCTTTCATTTCCAACTTTCTTAAGCATTTAATCAGTTTCATTCTTCATCTCCATCTCCTTCATCTGGGTACACACTATCAGAAGTTGTTGCGTTTTCAAATGTCAACTTGACAATGCTAAAAAATGTAATCACAATGGGACTAAATATCTGTACACCATTAGAATATGTATCTTTGTACGTCATGGGACTACGTATATTTGTACATCATGCTACTAAATATCTCACTCTACACCATGGAACTAAATATCTGTACACCATGGGACTACGTATCTTTGTACATCATGCTACTAAATATCTCACTCTGTACACCATGGAACTAAATATCTGTACACCATGGAACTAAATATCTGTACACCATGGAACTAAATATCTGTACACCATGGAACTAAATATCTGTACACCATGGAACTATGTATCTTTGTACATCATGGGACTAAATATCTCTGTACACCATGGAACTAAATATCTCTGTACACCATGGGACTAATTACCTATGTACACCATGGGAATAATTACCTCTGTACACCATGGGACTAAATATCTCTGTACACCATGGAACTAAATATCTCTGTACACCGTGGAACTAAATATCTATGTACACCATGGGACTAATTACCTCTGTACACCATGGAACTAAGTATCTGTACACCATGGAACTAAATATCTTTGTACACCATGGGACTAATTACCTCTGTACACCATGGGACTAAATATCTCTGTACACCATGGAACTAAATATCTGTACACCGTGGAACTAAATATCTGTACACCGTGGAACTAATTACCTCTGTACACCATGGGACTAATTACCTCTGTACACCATGGAACTAAATATCTGTACACCATGGAACTAATTATCTCTGTACACCGTGGGACTAAGTGTCTCTGTACACCATGGAACTAAGTGTCTCTGTACACCATGGGACTAAGTGTCTCTGTACACCATGGAACTAAGTGTCTCTGTACACCATGGGACTAAGTGTCTCTGTACACCATGGAACTAAGTGTCTCTGTACACCATGGAACTAAGTGTCTCTGTACACCATGGGACTAAGTGTCTCTGTACACCATGGGACTAAGTGTCTCTGTACACCATGGGACTAAGTGTCTCTGTACACCATGGAACTAAGTGTCTCTGTACACCATGGAACTAAGTGTCTCTGTACACCATGGGACTAAGTGTCTCTGTACACCATGGGACTAAGTGTCTCTGTACACCATGGAACTAAATATCTCTGTACACCATGGGACTAAGTGTCTCTGTACACCATGGAACTAAATATCTCTGTACACCATGGGACTAAGTGTCTCTGTACACCTTGGGACTAAGTGTCTCTGTACACCAAAGGACTAATTATCTCAAGTGCCATTAAATAGACTTGCTGACGGCGACATGAAACATTCTTCTCCGAGATTCTATCTATCTATTGACCTTTCGAGCCGTAGCCGGCCCATAGGGAGTAGACCAAGATACTCCCTCTCTTATCTAAATTTTTATTTTAGCAGTTTTCAATCCTTATAAAGATCTTTTGTCAAATCTCGCCATTTGTCTCTGTTCAGTACAAGCATCTCTATCTCATTGAGGGAGCCGATTATTGCTGCTCTTGCCTCTCTCATCAATGTTTTTCTCAGTGTCTCTCTGGGTCTTCCTCTTCTATCTATTCTAAGGCGGGTGTTATTCCTAGCTTTTTACTCAGTTCTTCAGTTGTGATCTTATCTTTCAGCCTGTTTCCTGTCATTCGCCTAACACCTTTCATGTCAATAGAGGTTATTTTTCTTATTGTATCTACGGTCCAGGTCTGGCATTGGTAGCACAACGTTGGGATGAAGATTGTATTGTAGAGTGCCCGTTTTGCCTCTAGAGTTATCTACTTGTTGGACAATAGTGGTGATAACTGTCCAATGATTTGACAAGCTTTGTTGCATCTTGATTCTATCTTTGCTGTTTGAGAATTGTCGTTTATCATTAGACTTCCTAGGTATTTGAATTCCTCTACTTGTTGGACAATAGTGGTGATAACTGTCCAATGATTTGACAAGTGTTGATGCATCTTGATTCTATCTCTGCTGTTTGAGAATTATCGTTTGTCACTAAACTTCCTAGGTATTTAAATTCCTCTACTTGTTTAGTTTCCTGCCTTCTATAGTTATGTGGATGATCTGTTTCTCATTTGTGACATTCGTGACTTCTGTTTTGTTGATTTTCATGTTGTATTTTGTGCCTGTGCTGTTGAGTCTATTTAAGTGTTCTTGCAGGGCTTCTATTTTTCCATGTATTAGTGCCTGATCACGCATTTCATTTTGCATTTTCGTTCGTGATCGTAATAACACAATGGATGGTAATTAAAACAAACTGTAATAATAAATCACAAATAAATCCGTTCGAAATAACACAAGAACGCTTGAATTCCTTTTACTACGGGCATTGAGATTCACTTATAACTAAATTTGACTCCCATCGAAAATTGCATCGTGTTGCCAGCACAGTCACACACCGGGAGCCTGCCAACTACCCTGCCAAGAATATATAGAACAACAACTTAAATGGTTGGGCCACCTGGTCAGAATGCATCCTCATCAATCACCATCAAGGGCGTTCTTCTCGAGAATGCATGGAAAAAAACCAAGAGGAAGACCCAGAAGAAGATGGATAGATGCAGTGACAGAGACATGTAACAACAAAGGAAAATCACTAATTCAGACAGTTCGAGCAGCTCAAGAACGACAAATGATATAAACCACGACACCTTTTAGGTATCAGTGAAAAGAGAAAAGAAGAAGAAGTGCCTGATCGTCTGCAAATAGAAGCTTGTTGATCTCCACTGTCTCTGATGGGTTGGCTAACTTGCACATATAGTTTATGTATGCAATGAACAGCAGGTGGGATAGTACGCGGACCTGACTTATAGTGAATCATTAGATACGGAGAAATGTTTCTGCTGTGTCATGTTCAGCCCTAGAGGAAGTAACGAACACACTAACAACATCAGATTGAAAGGCATGTATGTTTGTGGGAGTGTAATTCTGGTTTGACAGCGTGGAACGAGAAAAAGATGAAGGGAACTATTACACAACGCACACGATCGAGGGATCTGAAGCAACATGATATCCGATTTTCTCGCATGAACTGTCAACGAATGAATCCCCCCACCTCTCCACACAATGAAAACAAAAAGAACCCAAACTATAAAAGCCTCTCCTTGAATGCTATTTTTAATCGGTACTTTAGCGCCCTTTTCCTGACTGGCATTGCAACCATTGAACTAACGTGTCTGTCAACGGTGACGATATACACGTTTCATCAAGTGGCCTTAGCTTGCTATGATTTATTACTGTAGTTTTTCTGGCCTAGCAATCTAATATATATCTACTCAAAAGTTGCATAAACTGTTCCATTGATGCGATTATCATTTGTTCAAAATGCCATGTCTTATTAATATAATTTGGATAAGTTAAATTCCTGGCGGTTTACAAACATAAAAAAATCGATTGGTATTTAGTTGAAAAACCGCCAAATTACGTTTTATGTGTTTACATTACCGGTTTAGTTGTTTAAAATCACACATTTTGGCCCGCCTTTTTTGTGTGTAAAAAAAAGTCCTCAAGTAATGTAACTCGATTACTATGCAGGCGTACTGCAAGCATTTAGCACTCTAGATCGGTTCTTACTAGCACCCTAGATCGGTTCTTACTTTAGCAACCGCTTCAATATTCGTTTAGATCTTCATATGGCTGTAATGGGGGACTGGTTGGTCTCGAGGCAAGACGCCGGTCTTTTTATTTATGATTTCTCTCTGCGGCAACCACCCCTGGTCTCAACAGCGAGACCCAGCTTGAAAAGTCAATTAATCATCAACGGAAAACAAAAATATAAGTACCTCCGAAGACACAGTTATATCTTGATTGTGTGGCGAATGAACCGTGTGCACACGGCTGTCAGGGGTAAAACGGATTCGCAAAATTTAGTTCCTAGTTTTTAGGGAAATCGCCAGAGGTGAAAGTTGGAGAACGCAAAATAAAAAAAAAAAAATAAAAAAAGGAAAAGACAATAAAGATTTATTGGGCAAGATATGCAAAAATAAGGCACTAAGAATAAATGTTATAACAACGGACAGAATAAATGGAAAGAAGAGGAAAACCCAGAGAAAAAATATTGAACAGCTTATCTTCCTCTTTTCTCTTTTCACTGATACCTAAAAGGTGTCATGGTTTATATCATTTGTCGTTCTTGAGCCGCTCGAACTGTCTGAATTAAAGATTTTCCTATGTTGTTACATCACTGCATCTATCCATCTTCTTCTAGGTCTTTTTCCATTCATTCTCGAGAAGAACGCCCGTGATGGTGATTGGTGAGGGTTTATTCTGACCAGGTGGCCAAACCATTTAAGTTGTTGTTCTATATATTCTTGGCAGGGTTTAGTTCCTACCATTTTTCTTATGGTTTCATTTAGCTTTGATAAGCTAACAGCTTATCAAAATGGCATAATAGATGATCACGGACTGAAATTACGAAATGGTCACTGAGAGATGTGGAGAGAAATGATCGCCTACGCCAACCGGCATGGCACCCGATAATGAAAATAAGAGTCATATATATAGTTACGAGCCGACGTACATAATTATTAGCCGACGTATATAGTTACGATATATAGTGGCCGTGCGGCGAAATCCGCTGTTCCGCTGACTGAAAAGCCGGCGTACAGTGTTAGATCGAAAGCCACTGTAGATAGAAATGATTTTTTCTATCCAGGGTGAAATAAAAATCTTGAGTCTCACACATCGTGGCGACTGCTTTGACCAAGTGGCCTTTATCCCTCTGGTCCCCCCCCCCTTTTTCCCCACCATACACCAACAGCGGTAATATGTGTCGTAAAGATATATTATTAAAAATAAAGTTACTTATATAAAATCCTCAATTTACTCACACTTTGATTTATTCAAATTAACGTACTTTACTAACTAGGGAATTAGTAGTTATTGTATTTCGATCGTTTAACGACCTCTCGTATGTTACAATTGTCAGCGTACACACACACACACACATTGTTCATTTGAAACCAACCTACTTATTCACTCCCCTGGATTCATGGGGCGGTCGATTCATACATTTCCCAGTTGAAACAGACCGCACACAAGTCTCAGTCATCCATTTTGAACCACGCAGAGGATGGATCATGTCCATAAACCGCGGTGCATAACGCAGTCTCCATGATGCGCCACCATGTTCGTTGATCGGTTGCTTTACCACATTCCTAGCGCGTCTTAATTAAATACCGTGTCGCGTGCCGCTGGATACAGTCAATAGAGGGCGCTCGTTATATGCTTTTCTGTCATAATCGAGACTATACAATGACTATTTTGGGAAAGATCTTGACATAAGGCCATTAATAGAGGGTAGGGAAAGGTATAATGAAAGGTTACAACTGACGTAGGCAACGAAGAATTCAGCTCTCTAATTCCGGACCTTCTTCTTCTTCTTTCCTTCCTCATCTGCCTTTCAGCGTCGAGGGGAGATATAATTTGCGGTCTTTTGCTCTTCTGTTCGCCTCTGCTGCTGTTATGTTTCCTAGTGCTTCTAATATTCCATCGATCCATCTTTTTCGTGGTCGACCCTTGGGTCTGTTGTTCTCACAACGTTTGTTGAAGGCTCGTTGTGTTGTGTTTTGTTCTTTCTGCCTTGTCACGTGGCCGAACCATTTTATCTGTTGTTTCCTTATATATTCTATGGCTGGGGCTATTCCTAGCTTTTTTCTCAGTTCTTCATTTCTGATCTTATCTCTCAGACTGTTTCCTGTCATTCGTCTAACACATTTCATCTCTGTAGAGGTTATTTTTCTGATTGTTCTTGCATCTAGAGTCCAGGTCTGGCATTGGTAGCACAACGTTGGAATGAAGATTGTATTGTATAGTGCTCGTTTTGCCTCCAGAGTTATTTCCTTGTTGGATAATAGTGGTGATAACTGTCCGATGATTTGACAAGCTTTGTTGCATCTTGATTCTATCTCTACTGTTTGGGAATTGTCGTTTGTCATTAGACTTCCTAGGTATTTGAATTCCTCTACTTGTTTTAGTTGTCTGCCTTCTATAGTTATGTTGATGTTCTGTTTATTTTTGGCGACATTCATGACTTCTGTTTTGTTGATGTTGATTTTCATGTTGTATTTTGTTCCTAAGATGTTGAGTTTGTTTAAGTGTTCTTGTAGGTCTCCTATTGTTTCATGTATTAGTGCCTGGTCGTCTGCAAATAGAAGCTCGTTGATCTCCTCTGTCTCTGATGGGTTGGCTAGCTTGCATATATGGTCCATGTATGTAATAAACAGTAGGGGGGATAGTACGCACCCCTGTCTTACACCTGATCTAACTTCGAAGTGGTCTGTGTACCCTGTTGCTGTTCTGACCCTGCAGCTGCTGTTGGCGTAGAGACTTTTAATAATGTTGGTTAGATGTTGGCTTACTCCGTATGTTGTTAGTATCTCCCACAGTTGTTCTCTGTTTACTCTGTCGAATGCTTTTTCCTGGTCAATGAAGGCTATGTATAAGTTTTGGTTGTGTTCTGTCGTTTTTTCTGCAAGCTGTTTTAGTGTGAATAGTGCGTCGGTACATCCTCTGTTTTTTTCGGAACCCCATTTGAGAATCGCTTAACTGTAGTTCTATTATTGGTCTCAGTCTTTTTTCCAAGATTTTGGCGTATAGCTTTCCTACATGGCTGAGCAGAGATATACCTCTATATTGATTGCAGTCTCTTTTGCTACCTTTCTTTTTCCATATTGGTATGATGATTGCCTGTTGCCAGTCTTCTGGGGCTTGTTGTTGGTGCCATGCTGCATTAAATATTCTGTGCAGCCATTGCATTCCTGTTTCTCCCGCTGCTGCTATTATTTCTATTGGAATGTTATCTATCCCTGGTGCTTTGTTTCTTGGTGCATATTTGATTACTTCTTCTGTTTCCTCTTTCATGATGTTGGGTTCAGTATTTGTGAGTTCTAGCGTGGTTTTTGTTGTCTTGTTGGTAGTTGGTATGTTTAACAGGTCTTCAAAATATTCTTTCCATCTCTGTTGCATACATTGGTTGTTTGATATTGGTTGTCCGTCTTTGTCATTTATCAGCCCAGTAGGATCATGGTTTTCTTTTCTCGCTCTTGTGGCTTTTACTGCTTTGTAGAAATCTCTTGTGGCTGTCTTGAAGTCCCTGCTCATGTTTTGTCCGAATTCTGTCCAATTCCTTTGCTTAGCTTCTTTGATCAGCATTTTAACTCTTTTTCGAACTAAGGCATATCTTTCATATTTTTCTTGGTTCTTGTTCTCCCTCCAATTTTTAAACAGTTTCTTCTTTTCTTTAATTGCTTCTCTGATTGTTTCGTTCCACCACGGGGTGCTCTTTTTCCCTTCTCTTGTTCTTAGCTTCGTTCCACAAACTGTTTTAGAGATGTTAGTTACTGTTTCCTTAAATTGTTTCCACTCTTCTTCTACTGTGCTTACTTCGTTAGGGAGTTTCTTGAATTCCTCTGTTAGTTTTTCTTCTAGGGTTTTCCTTGTTTCTTGATCGTTTAATTGTTTTATTTTTATTGTCTGTTCTTTTCGCTTCTTTGTTTGTTTTCGTATATTCTCTTTATTTTTGGCTGTCTTAGTGTGATCATAACCATCTTGTGATCCGTGTCGTCTGTAATATTTGGGATTGCTCTACTGTCGGTTACTCTTTTCTTGTTCTCTTTTCTTGTTAGTATAAAATCTATCTGGCTTCTGCATGTTGTGTCATTCCATTTGTACCAGGTGTATACTTGTGACTCTCTGTGTTTGAAGAATGTGTTGGTGATAAATAAATTGTTTTGATTGCATAGTTCCAGCAGTCTGCTTCCGTTTTCGTTTATTTCAGCTGTTTTATCGCCAAAGGGTCCTAAGATGTCACTGTTCTCACTGTTGCGTTTCCCAAGCCTTCCATTAAAATCTCCCATCACTAACATGTCGTCGCTTTCGTCAATCTTGTTAATAATTTCACTCAGTGTGTCGTAGAATTCTTCGCTGTCTTTTACATTGTTGTTGCATGGTGCATATATTTGAATGTAATTTGTTTTTCGATCGTCTTCTAGCAGTTTAATTGAGATAATTCTTTCTGAATGGTATTTTATTTCTAGAATGTTCTTTGCGTGTTCTGGGTCGATGATAAAACCTACTCCTTCTATATATTCCTCCTACTAATTCCGGACCAACATTTCAAAAGTATTATTTTCAAATATGAAGATGAAAAGATATTCCTCAAGTATTTTCACGTTATAAAACGTTGTCTTTTGAATCGTATATGAGAACAAAACATACAACGTTTTGAACTTGATGATGATAGTTCATAATTTCAAGTAAGATAACATCTCTCTAAACCAGAAAAATAAAAGTAATTCCGGAGTTGAAGTGGTTCTCCCCCCCCCCCCCCAATATTTATGTTTATTGTGAAATAATATCACACAATTAAGAGCATAATTGCTGCATATAAGAACCACAATATGAGATTCCACTCAGGCTCTGTTCCTATATAGTAATGCAACATTCGATCGGGAAAGACACTTGGGAATTATGACTCATTTGGATTCGCCCACTATTAGAGATAAAGGGCCGAAACTCTTGCATGATGACGGGGGTGGGTTATAGAGAGGGGTAGGTGCAGTGCTATAATGTTTCCAATAACTGTAGAATAATAGATGATCGCTGACTAAAAAAACACAAACCACCGTCGTAACTTCTTTGTACAATCATGAATCGCCACAATAATAGAAACAAGAAAAAGACATCACCTCAGTGCAAAATAAAGACAAGTGGAACAATATTAAAACAGGTAAATGAATTTAAATATTTGGGAACTTTGTTAACCTCAGACGGAAGATGTATAAAAGACGTGAGATGCAGAATGGCTCAGGCAAAAGCAGCTTTCCAAAAAATGAGGAAGATCCTATGCAATCCATTTTTGACAATCGAAAGAAGAAAAAGAGTTCTTAAATGTTATGTAGAGTCAGTCTTAACATATGGATGTGAATCATGGACAATAAAACAACAAACAAGAAAATCACTGGAGTCTGTAGAAATGTGGTTTTATAGAAGAATGTTGAGAATATCATAGACAGATAAGAAGAGTAATGAAAATGTTCTGAATGAGGTCAAAGCAAAACGAGTGGGGAACAGACAAATAATTGCAATGCTGCGGTAAAGCTAGTAGCAAGGAGCCAGTAGTGGTGTGTGATAAACACTCCAAGGTATGGTGACAGCTTTACAAGGAAAGAACACAACACAATACTGACGTTTCGGCCTGTGGCCTTCTTCAGAATACAGGGACAACGACAACAAATGGTGAAGCACAATTATCTGAAACTACATGTTAGATGATCAATTGGAGGGAGAGGAAAGTCGGATGTTGAAAAAAGAAAGAAGAGAGAGATGTGTATGCTACATGAGGAGAGGTAGGATGAGTGATGAGATATAAAAAAGAAAGGCGGGGAAGAGCACGAGACTCAAGAGTCGAACTACAATAGTAAAAAGAGAAAAAAAATGTATCATAACCAGTACATGAAAATAACTTAGCTTGAGCAACCTGTGTGTCCTCCGCTTGGTGTGTCTTTGCCTCACTCCTCATCTAACTGAAGATTGCTGTCCAGTAAAGAAGATCTTGTAACATGTCCAAACTTTATGTTTTAGTATTTCTCCAAATGTGATTCAGCTTTAGTGTAACCAAAACTCTTGTTCTTATATTGTTATTCATGATTTTGTCTCTTAGCATGTTCAGTATTCATTTCAGACATCTCAGTATAGTATATATTTTTTCTTTGTACATAGCTAAATTTAGAATAGATTGCAAAATGTTAGAAGGAAAACTGTAGCATTACTGTAAATAGAATGTTTCAGATTTGCAAATAAGAAAGGCTAAACAAATAGACGTTTTAAACGAAAGGGTTTTCAATGGGGAATAAACTGAAACTAGGCTACAAATCTGAAGAAAAAAATCATAAAAAGGCAAGCAACTCTGAGTATGAGAAAATACAAATCAAAAGCAAAACAAAAACGTAATAAAGAAAAATAGTGCGGAACAAACAGTAGAGGTAATATATATGACGAATTATGGGAATGAGCATGGAAACCACAATTTGTGTTAAACAGAGTTATCTTTGCATCTGTTGCTACAAGTTTGTTCAGAAATATTGGAGTCAACTGCCCAGTTGTTTGTTTTTGTGCTGGAAGATCTATTGTTGTGTGTAATTTATTAATGTAACACTCTCATAGATTTACACAGAGCAGTGTTTGCTAATGTCCACTTTGGGGAAAAAAGGGGTAGGGTTGGTACATATTTTTTGTGCAGTAAAGAAATCCTACTGTACATCAGTGGCGTATTCTCTATGATACCGCAGCTACCGCCGGGAGCCTGAACATATTAACGAAATACAAAAGGAAATATTATATTATATTAAAAAAAATAATTATATAACAAATTTTCAAATATTCTATTACACATTTCATAGGCCAATATGATTTATTTGCTTTGATTTGCATTTATTAAAGCAAGGTTTTCCTCTGGCCACTATAATGTTTGTGAATGAAACGAAACAATTCTACATTGAAACCTTTAGGAGCCAGCAGTACATTTTTCCTCAATCCGGACCAAGTATTACCGACCTTGACATTCAAAAATTCCTGTCAAAATAATGTACTGGTTGTTGCCGCTAAATGTATGCGGTTTCATGGGTTATTTTTAGCTCTAGCCAATCAGAATCATCACAAAGTAAAGTGAAACTGTCTGGTTACCGTAACTTCCTTAGCTATTTATAACTACGTTATGCGCATCAGCATCTGTAGAAAGAACTTTTTATGCTCTCAAAAGAATAAAATCTTATTGTCGCTCAACTCAGACACAAGAACGCTTATCTGGTTTGGCATTAATGTCCATTGAGAAAATCATTCCATCAGAAACTTAGAAATCAACCCAATGGTACTTTCAATGACAAAGTCATCAAGACATTTTCGTCCCAAACAAGACGGGATATAATTAACATATAAATAAGTAAGTAATTTAAAATGTAGTGAAGTCATTAGAAAATATTACTTCGTGTTAGCCTACTGAATATAATGTATGTTTTTATTTATTATGTCAGCGGCAGCCCAGACCCCAAAACCAGAAAACGCCACTGCTGTACATTGTCTATCTCATCCCTCCAAAGACGCACACCATCAACCACATCACAATAACATAGTCTTCTTTTTCTGGTGCGTATGAATATACCAATCCTGCCAGGATTAGTAATCAATAGATAAAGAACTAACAAAAACATCAAATAAAAATTATCTACAGTGACATTTCTATTAAGAGTAGATAGGCACTCCTAATTTTTAAAGGTAGGCTTGCCATTTAAACAAACCTTATGTGTCCTCCTTGGCAAATAAGGGGAAGTAAGTAGCAGAATGCAACACACAGAAGGATAAAGAAACTTGTTTAATACAGGGCGCAATCAACTCCACAGTCACATGTATACAAAGTTCAAGATCGGCACCTCAACTACATGTACATGTGGACAGGGGCCCCACACTGCTGAACACATACTACAAGACTGTACTGAATATAGTAGAATGAGGAGAATCAATTGGTCCATAGATAAAACACTACACACAAACTATAAGGGGACACCATAAGAATTACAAGAGACAGTAGAATTTATACAGGAAACGTCATTGCAGATATAGATAATACTTTGGGCAAACGAAAGATCGATGCCTGTTTAATTTCTGTAATAAAAAATATCTATTAACACCCACAGCGTAATGTTTAAATACAAATCTGTGCTTATTTTTTCCGTATGTTGGATGTATTTGTAAAGTACAACCACACAATTGTTTTACGATTTGAGTATCACAATGAAAAATAAACATTAAGCATAAAAAATATCTTCTAAGTATGTCTTGGCTTTGCTATTTTTTATGCTGAATGAGTATTTTTCATTGTGAATGTTAAGTGGGCAAATGATCAACTTAGCAACCCCAAGACATACTTAGAAGATAAGTTGGTCATTTGGCCCACTTAACATTCATGTAGATGGTAGCAAGGAAACCTAAGCAGATCATAGAAGTCAAGTACCTGGGAATGCTTTTAAAAGTGGACAGTTGACTGGGTAGAGAAAGTACACCAAGGTGACGGAAAGATAATGTAGCAGTGTATTATTTACCATTAGCCTCGGTGGCTGAGTGGTTTTTGTGCTCACTTCCTGATCAGAAGGGTCTAGATCCAATTCCCAGAAGTGGCACATTTTTTTTGGGACTGACAGGGCTCTGGGGTTCACCCAGCCTCTAAAAATGGGTAGCAGAGATTTTTCTGGGAAGTAAAAGTGGCCTGTTGTAATACCGACCACATACCCAAAATTGTGCTGTGGTCATAGAAAAATATGGTCACTAACACCATATTCCTTATATGCCTAGCAGGCAAGATGTAGAAGGTGCCACTTAGTTTGCAGAGTGGCAGTGTTCCCTTGTGTTTGGCTTTTCGTGGCAAGGTGCTGTGCCACTGAGTACAGGTTCGATCCTGCTTCAGTCCATATATTGTTCTTTGTTTTTTTTTTCTGTTGTTGATTATTTGTAATTTTTTCAGAGTGCTGTAAACATACCTCTTCCTCTGAATTGATTCGCTGATCTATCGCCTCAGAAGTTTCCCTCTATAATAATATTCATTTATTATTATTTGTCTCCAAGGTGTAGAAGGAACATTTACATTTTTTTTTTTTACCTCTTACCACTACTGAAGCACACCTCATTAAAATAGCAACAAAAACAACAAAGGATTAAATAATATATCTTTGTCATGCTTTTGTTATAAATTTCAAACATGGTCATGGTCTAAAGAACAAGAAAGGAAGACCATACAGTGTTTGAGATAGAATGATAGGGAAATTGTTTGATATCACTAGAAAAGACAGAGAATTAGGTTATCTAACATTTTGAGAAATGCCACATCTTTTAATTTGGAGATGTTACAAGGTCTTTGCCTGACAGCAAATTTCATTAATACTCAGATGGGAATGAGACAGACCAAGCAGAAAAATAAACTAATGAAATATCAATAACATAGGCAACCTACTCTCCTTACTGGATATATCATAAAAATGAAATGAAAGGGGAAATGAAAGAGCGGACAGGTTGGCTAGCTGCTCTGTCGTTGAAGACAGTGAACCAATGGATCGAGCAGACATAGTCAATGCCCTCCAAGATGTAGGAAGGACACAGGACTTCAACAACCATGAGTCCACGTCACTCCTTCTGATGAAAGAGATGGAAGTTAAGATGGGCACAGCCAGAAATAAGAAACTTAGGGGGTGTATAACAAGACTTATCAACCAACACAGAACTGGAGTCGTCAGTCGTTGGACACTGCGGGACTTGCTGAGGAGGGGATCTGAGCACCTATGGACATGCTTGGAGTGCAATGATGCTGACCCACAAATAACTCAATAACTCAAACATAAAATTACATTGGCAGTATGGGATATGATAACTGAAAGTGAAACCCAGCTGGTTAGGTTATAGAAAATTACAGGTTCCAAAAAATACTTTGAGGATCTACAAATATATTTTTATTTTGTAACCTGCTGTCCCTTCTGCTGTTTTGAATTCTTTTTTGGAACAACTGGTTGGTTGGTCTAGAGGTAAGACATCAATCTCTGATCAGGAAGGGTCTTGGTTTAAATCCTGCTATAGGTGGCGGTAATTTTTCACCCCAAATTGACTTAGCTCACAGCATTACTCTCCCCTGGTATCAGGTTAGTGAGATCCATTGTTTAGCCGTCTCAGATAATAGCAAAAAACTGGAGGTCCTGTGCAGACATTTAAAGAATCCTTGCCAATTAAAATCTAAAAGAGTAGGGCAAAATGGTTGCTGCCCAGGGCAGAATTGCTAAGTTACGTTTACTCATGAGGAAGACAGATGTTTCAGACCAAAAGGCACAAATGTTGCAGCTTTTTCGTAAACTAGTGGCACCCATGCTTGCTTAACAGGTGAACATTAAAAGAAAAATTCTTGGTGCACTTGAGTTCATATTGTATATATAAGACTTCCTTGGTGCACTTGAATTCTTGTTGTGTGTGTATATATATATATATAAGACTTTCTTGGTGCACCTGAGGTCATGTTGTACATATAAGACTCCCTTGGTGCACTTGTGTTCTTGCTGTATATATAAGACTTCCTTGGTGCACCTGAGTTCAGGTTGTATATATAAGACTTCCTTGGTGCACCTGAGTTCATGTTGTATATATAAGACTTTCTTGATGCACTTGAGTTTATGTTGTATATTTAAGACTCGCTTGGTGCACTTGAGTTCATGTTGTATATATAAGACTCCCTTGATGCACTTGAGTTTATGTTGTATGAATAAGATTCCCTTGGTTGCACCTGAGTTGCAGCTATTTATAAGACTCCATTCTTACGTCCCCAATGGGAGTCCTTTAATGATACATTTTTAAAAATTAAATAAAACAGCTGCAATCTTGTCACACAACTTCTTTAATAATATTCTTGTTTTTTTTTACACAACAAATGTAGCAGAAAAGATTAGTGTGCCCTGAACAGTCAAGAAATGTCAAAGCTGTCATGTTTTAAAAATATTGATTTAGCAATAGTTGTCATTGTTTAGGCTAGGCTGCAAGTAATAATGAACTTAGAACTGCTTATTCAGAATAGGGATAGAAAAATGTTCAGTAACATAACAGCCAGACACTGGAGTTTGCTTTGTAATGTCATTGAGAGTGAAGAGAATACTATCATGGCAAGTTGGCACTGGAGTTTGCTTTGTAATGTCATTGGGAGTGAAGAGAGTACTATCATGGCAAGGTGGCACTGGGGTTGGCTTTGTAATGTCATTGGGAGTGAAGAGAGTACTATCATGGCAAGTTGGCACTGGAGTTTGCTTTGTAATGTCATTGGGAGTGAAGAGAATACTATCATGGCAAGTTGGCACTGGAGTTTGCTTTGTAATGTCATTGGGAGTGAAGAGAATACTATCATGGCAAGTTGGCACTGGAGTTTGCTTTGTAATGTCATTGGGAGTGAAGAGAATACTATCATGGCAAGTTGGCACTGGGGTTGGCTTTGTAATGTCTTTGGGAGTAAAGAGAATATTATCATGGCAAGTTGGCACTGGGGTTGGCTTTGTAATGTCTTTGGGAGTGAAGAGAGTACTATCATGGCAAGTTGGCACTGGGGTTGGCTTTGTAATGTCTTTGGGAGTAAAGAGAATATTATCATGGCAAGTAGGCACTGGGGTTGGCTTTGTAATGTCTTTGGGAGTGAAGAGAGTACTATCATGGCAAGTTGGCACTGGGGTTGGCTTTGTAATGTCTTTGGGAATGAAAAGAGTATTATCATGGCAAGTTGTCACTGGGGGGTTGGCTTTGTAATGTCTTTGGGAGTGAAGAGAGTATTATCATGGCATGTTGGCACTGGGGTTGGCTTTGTAATGTCTTTGGGAATGAAGAGAATATTATCATGGCAAATTGGCACTGTGGTTGGCTTTGTAATGTCTTTGGGAATGAAGAGAGTATTATCATGGCAAGTTGGCTGGGGTTGGCTTTGTAATGTCTTTGGGAGTGAAGAGAGTACTATCATGGCAAGTTGGCACTGGGGTTGGCTTTGTAATGTCTTTGGGAATGAAGAGAATATTATCATGGCAAATTGGCACTGTGGTTGGCTTTGTAATGTCTTTGGGAATGAAGAGAGTATTATCATGGCAAGTTGGCTGGGGTTGGCTTTGTAATGTCATTGGGAGTGAAGAAAATACTATCATGGCAAGTTGGCACTGGGGTTGGCTTTGTAATGTCATTGAGAGTGAAGAGAATATTATCATGGCAAGTTAGCTGGGGTTGGCTTTGTAATGTCAATGGGAGTGAAGAGAATATTATCATGGCAAGTTGGCTGGGGTTGGCTTTGTAATGTCAATGGGAGTGAAGAGAATATTATCATGGCAAGTTGGCTGGGGTTGGCTTTGTAATGTCATTGAGAGTGAAGAGAATATTATCATGGCAAGTTGGCTGGCGTTGGCTTTGTAATGTCCTTGGGAGTGAAGAAAATACTATCATGGCAAGTTGGCACTGGGGTTGGCTTTGTAATGTCATTGGGAGTGATGAGAGTATTATCTTGACAACCTGGCACAGAGGTTTGCTTTGTAATGTCATTTTGAATAAAGAGAGTACTATCATGGCAAGTTGGCACTGGGGTTTGCTTTGTAATGTCAGTGAAAGTGAAGAGAGTATTATCATGACAAGTCAACACTGGGGTTGGCTTTGTAATATAAGTGGAAGTGAATACAGTATTAACATAAGTGACAAATACCTGTATTGCATCGGTAATATTAATAGAAATGAACCAAGCACTATCATAAATAAAAGGAGATGTAAAGTATAGGTTCCATCCTTGCCTTGCTATAATTATGCAGAATTTGTAAGTGACCATATTCTTCTATGACCACAATACATTTTTGGGTTATGCGGTCAGTCTCACACCAGGTCATCTTTACTTCCCAGAAAAATCTTTGGTACCCGTTTTTAGAGGCTGGGTTAAACCCCGGAGCCTATCAGTCTGAAAAAAAATCCACCACTTCTGGGAATCGAACTTGGACTCTTCTGATCAGGAAAAGCACACTAACCTCTCAGCCACCAAGACTAGAAAATGAGGCATACTTTATTACTCATACACATGCACATACAGTGCCCACTACTGCTAGAAATGTTAGTGCACCTGTAATACAAAAAAACCTTAGGTACACCTCTAATGCAAGTGATTTAAGGGACATCAGTATTGTTAAAAAAAAAAAGAAACAAATCTTTAGGTACATTGGTATTACAAAAAAAAAACAACTTTAGGTACATCTGCAAAAAAACTTTAGGTACATCTGCAAAAAAGCTTTAAGTAAGCCTGTTTTGCAAAAAAAAAAACTTTAGGTACATCTGAAAAAAATCTTTAAGTAAGCCTGTATTGCAAAAAAAACAACTTTAGGTACATCTGCAAAAAAGCTTTAAGTAAGCCTGTATTGCAAAAAAAAAAAACTTTAGGTACATCTGCAAAAAAGCTTTAAGTAAGCCTGTATTACAAAAAAAAAACAACTTTAGGTACATCTGCAAAAAAGCTTTAAGTAAGCCTGTATTGCAAAAAAAAAAAACTTTAGGTACATCTGCAAAAAAAGCTTTAAGTAAGCCTGTATTGCAAAAAAAAAACTTTAGGTACATCTGCAAAAAAGCTTTAAGTAAGCCTGTATTGCAAAAAAAAAAAACTTTAGGTACATCTGCAAAAAAGCTTTAAGTAAGCCTGTATTACAAAAAAAAAAAAACAACTTTAGGTACATCTGCAAAAAAGCTTTAAGTAAGCCTGTTTTGCCAAAAAAAAACTTTAGGTACATCTGCAAAAAAGCTTTAAGTAAGCCTGTTTTGCAAAAAAAAACTTTAGGTACATCTGAAAAAAAGCTTTAAGTAAGCCTGTATTACAAAAAAAAAAAAAAAACTTTAGGTACATCTGCAAAAAACCTTTAAGTAAGCCTGTATTGCAAAAAAAAACTTTAGGTACATCTGCAAAAAAGCTTTAAGTAAGCCTGTTTTGCAAAAAAAAAACTTTAGGTACATCTGAAAAAAAGCTTTAAGTAAGCCTGTATTGCAAAAAAAAAAAACTTTAGGTACATCTGCAAAAAAGCTTTAAGTAAGCCCGTATTGCAAAAAAAAAAAAACTTTAGGTACATCTGCAAAAAAGCTTTAAGTAAGCCTGTATTGCAAAAAAAAAAAACTTTAGGTATATCTGCAAAAAAGCTTTAAGTAAGCCTGTATTGCAAAAAAAAAACTTTAGGTACATCTGCAAAAAAGCTTTAAGTAAGCCTGTATTGCTAACAAAAAAAACTTTAGGTACATCTGCAAAAAAAGCTTTAAGTAAGCCTGTATTGCAAAAAAAAAACTTTAGGTACATCTGCAAAAAAGCTTTAAGTAAGCCTGTATTGCAAAAAAAAAAACTTTAGGTACATCTGCAAAAAAGCTTTAAGTAAGCCTGTATTACAAAAAAAAACTTTAGGTACATCTGCAAAAAAGCTTTAAGTAAGCCTGTTTTGCGAAAAAAAAAAAACAACTTTAGGTACATCTGCAAAAAAAGCTTTAAGTAAGCCTGTATTGCAAAAAAAAAAACTTTAGGTACATCTGCAAAAAAAGCTTTAAGTAAGCCTGTATTGCAAAAAAAAAAACTTTAGGTACATCTGCAAAAAAGCTTTAAGTAAGCCTGTATTGCAAAAAAAAAAACTTTAGATATATCTCTAAAGCACAGAACTTGCTTTGTTGGTAATGCTTTGTATTTCTTTGAATTCCTGAGAAGGGTTGGGCCATTTGTCTAGCATATGGTTTAAGTCCTGGGGCAGCGTATACCTGTCACTTAACTCTGTCTTGCCTCTGGGCTCAAGTTAATACATAATAGAAAGAAAATATTAGAAAAAAATAATTGTTTCTAGGTTTTTTGTTGAAAGGTAAATATTTTCAAATGTGTCCTCTGAACATGGGGGAACAAAACATCTGCCTAACCAATGGCTTAAAATTGTTTTAATGTGACATAACAGTCTTGTTTAAAATTAGTTAAAGACAGAATTGTTTTAAATTCGTTAAAGACAGGATTGTTTTAAATTAAAGACATAGCTGTTTTAAATTAGTATAAGACTCTAAGACTCTAAGGCTGCTGGAGAGGATAAGTTAACAGCTGAGATCCTCAAGGCAATTGATAGCCATAATTTAATACATCTCCAAAAAATGTTCAACATCATTTGGAAAACAGAGAAGACGCCTCATAAATGGAAAAAAGGAATCATTGTTAAGATCCCAAAAAAGGGCAATCTTAGAGATTGTAACAATTGGAGAGGCGTGACACTTTTGTCAGTTGCCTCAAAATTATTCTGTAAAATCATCCTAAATAGAATAAAGGATTCAATAGATACAGTAATGCGTGAAGAACAGGCTGGGTTTAGAAAAGGGAGAAGCTGTCTTGACCACATTTTCACTCTACGACTTATATTGGAGGAACACATTGAAAAGCAAAAACCTTTTGTACTTAACTTCATCGACTTCAAAAAAGCATTTGATAGTATTCATAGAGATTCTTTGTGGAAAATTCTGAAGCAATATGGCTTACCATCAAAAATCATAAATATTATCAAAGACATGTATGATGGTTACACATGTGCAGTTCGAACAGAGGAAGGACTGAGCGAATGTTTCCCAATAGAAACTGGGGTTAAACAAGGATGTATTTTATCGCCCTTGTTATTTGGAATTGTTATGGACTTCATAATGAAGAAATGCTGCACTGGTAATAAAGGCATCGAATGGATACAAGGAGACCATTTGGAGGACCTGGACTTTGCTGATGACATAGTTCTCATCAGCAATCAGATAAAAACGATGCAGGAAAACACAAATGAACTATCATCAATAGCCAGCAAAATTGGGCTTGAGGTCAATCATGAAAAGACTAAAGTCATGAAAAGTTTAATTCCAACAAGTGACAAAATATACATGGAAAACAAACCAGTAGAAGAGATCGATCACTTTATCTATCTTGGAAGTCACATTGATCGAGAAGGGGATACGAGCAAAGAAATTAGAATCAGACTGGCTAAAGCAGCAATGTCTTTCAGAAGCCTTGAAAAGTTGTGGAAATCAAAACTCATTAGCACAAACACAAAACTTAGGCTATTCAAATCAAATGTACTATCAACCCTTACGTATGCGTGTGAAAGCTGGAAAACAACAAGAGATATAGAAACAAAGTTGAACGCATTCGAAAATAAATGTCTAAGGAAAATACTTGGTATAGAATGGAACGAATTCAAAACAAACGAGGAAATTAGAGAAATCGCCAATCAACCACTAATATCTTCAGTAATAAAGAAAAGACGATGGTCATACGTTGGACATGTGATGAGAAGAGATAATAATCGAATAGCAAAGCAAGCCCTCATATGGGAAACAACAGGTAAAAGAAAAAGAGGAAGACCCAGGGAGACACTGAGAAGAACATTGATGAGAGAGGCAAGAGCAGCAGGAATCGGCTCCCTCAATGAGATAGAACTGCTTGCACAGAACAGAGACAGATGGCGAGATTTGATAAAATATCTTTAAAAGAAAACTGCTAGAACAAAAATTCATATAGGAGAAGGTGTATCTTGGTCTACGCCCTATGGGCCGGTTACGGCTCGAAAGGTTCATGATGATGATGATGATGATGATAAGACTCTACAAAGACAAGACTATTTTTAATTAAAGACAGGGCTGTTTTAAATTAATTAAAGGCATGGCTGATTTAAATTAGTTAAAGTCATGACTGTTTTAAATAAATTAAAGATAGGGTTGATTTAAATTAGTTAGACATGATTGTTTTAAATTAGTTAAAGACAGGGTTGGTTTAAATTCAGTTAGGTAAAAGCGAGCTTGTTTCAACGTTACGATTAAGATACTTACCTCACAACAATAAAATGCCTGATTTGAATCTCATGTCAGGGGCCAAGATGCCAGACTGCAACTGGGCTGAAAGTAGTCAGTGACTCATAGCTGACCAACAGCTGATTATGATTCTACTCCGGCTGTCTGTGATGGCATGGTAGTAGACTTGCCAGTCTAGCCAAGTGAAAAATTTTTTCAGAGAAAATGAAACTAGTTCAGAGAAATTCAAAATAGTTAAGAGAAAATCAAAATAGTTAAGAGAAAATGAAAATAGTTCAGAGAAAATGAAAATAGTTCAGAGAAAATCAAAATAGTTCAGAGAAAATGAAACTAGTTCAGAGAAAATGAAACTAATTCAGAGAAAATCAAAATAGTTCAGAGAAAATCAAAATAGTTCAGAGAAAATCATGCCATAAAATGCAATAATGAAATCATATGTGGTGGGACAAATGATGCAGATATCACAGCTTGCTGTAAACTACAACACACCACATCTATGCTCAATTAACATCCTTTCATGACCAGATGATTAATGGGAAGCAGTTATCATGTGAACATAGAAGAAGAAGATGATGAATCCCATCTCTCAGAATTGCCAACTACCACCTCATTTCCTCTTTTCTTCAATTAATACAAGTTTGTATTTAATTTTATAATAAATTTTCTCGATGTATTGTCCTTTTGAGCTGAAGACGGCACATACTAGATCAACCTCTTTCTTTTACCTTCTCATTCTCATTTGACAGCAGCTTGAGATTCTCTTGTCTCTTCTCATCACATGGCCATCCACCTTATTCTCTTGATTATAGTTGATATTTTTGGATGCTTTGTCATTTCTCTTATTTCTGCACAAATCTTGAATTTTTTCCGTGGTATGCAAAGTATTTTCCTCAGGCATTTGTTTTTGAATGCATCCAATTTATTTATTATCAATTTTACTGTATTTAATTCTATTGTCAATTTTACTCTATTTAATTTGATAGTCAATTTAACTGTATTTAATTTTATAGTCAATTTTACTATATTTAATTTTATCATCAATTTTACTATATTTAATTTTATCATCAATTTTACTATATTTAATTTTATCATCAATTTTACTATATTTAATTTTATAGTCAATTTTACTATATTTAATTTTATCGTCAATTTTACTATATTTAATTTTATCATCAATTTTACTATATTTAATTTTATCGTCAATTTTACTATATTTAATTTTATCACCAATTTTACTATATTTAATTTTATCATCAATTTTACTACATTTAAATTTATCGCCAATTTTACTATATTTAAATTTATCATCAATTTTACTGTTCTTCTATTTCTGGATGAAGTAACCATATTTCTAAGAAACATAAATTCATACCATATTTTGTTAACTTTCATTTCAGATCTTCTAGCTTTCTATCAACTACCTATGGATAGCCTGGATAGGGATTTGATCCACAATCCTTCTGGATTGGACTCTCGTGTGTATGGTGATCCCAAGCTTGTGCGTGGTGTGCATGAAATGGCAATGAGGCTTGATGGCCGGTCACAATGGATCATTGTTAGTGGAGCTGGGCACAAGAAAGAATGTTTTGGTGATTTGGACCATTGCCCTAAAGGTAACAAATTTGGTTTTCTCCTTCTGTCAGTAGTTAGGAGAGTGTTTGCAGCCTCCTTCTGTCAGTAGTTAGGAGAGTGTTTGCAGCCTCCTTCTGTCAGTAGTTAGGAGAGTGTTTGCAGCCTCCTTCTTTCAGTAGTTAGGAGAGTGTTTGCAGCCTCCTTCTGTCAGTAGTTAGGAGAGTGTTTGCAGCACAGTGGCTAGCGTGTTGGTGTGGTAATAAAATTATTGGAGTTTAATCTAGAGGCAAGGTGCCAGCATCAGTGAACCAGAATTATCCGGACCCTACTCCACCTCTTTCCAGTGCCTCAATAAACAGACTAACCAGTTCAATGTGGAGGCAAGGTGCCAGCATCAGTGAACCAGAATTATCCGGACCCTACTCCACCTCTTTCCAGTGCCTCAATAAACAGACTAACCAGTTCAATGTAGAGGCAAGGTGCCAGTATCAGTGAACCAGAATTATCCGGACCCTACTCCACCTCTTTCCAGTGTCTCAATAAACAGACTAACCAGTTCAATGTGGAGGCAAGGTGCCAGTATCAGTGAACCAGAACCATCAAGACCGTATTCCACCTCTTTCCAGTGCCTCAATAAACAGACTAACCAGTTCAATGTGGAGGCAAGGTGCCAGTATCAGTGAACCAGAACCATCAAGACCGTATTCCACCTCTTCCCAGTGCTTCAATAAACAGACTAACCAGTTTAGTCTGGCAAGCATGTAGGAATCGAAGAGGGAAGATAAGCCGGTACCCAAAAATGCTGTAATGAAGTCAGATGTATTGGGCCAATAGGTGCAGATATCACAGTACTACTACTACTACTACTGTAATATTATGGATCTACACCCGCTTAATATCCTTTTAAGATGGATGACGAAAACGTAAATCAATTTCTTTAATAGTCATCAGGTGAACAACGGAGAGAGTTTGGTCTTTCAATTCCATTCAAAAGAATGGGTACTTGACTTGAAAAAGAAAAAAAAAAACAAGATGTATCAAGCTATATATGGAAAAGGTGTTGTGAATACATCGGATCATGTGTTCAGAATGGATGGAAGAAGACTCATATGCCAAGTCTTTACATGGATCATCATCATCAAGTACCACGGCCTTCTGGCCTCTCCACAACTTTTGATCTTGACAGTTATTTATCATTTCTGTTGTTGACCTTCTGCCAAGCCATTCTCTTAAACTGTCTGGTATCTTTTCTTTTTGCTTCCCTCTATCTCTTCGTCCCTCAATTTTTTCAGTTGTTACAATATATTCCAGTTGTTCTCTTCTCATTACATGGCAAAAAAAATTATTGCTTTTCCGAATATTGGAAATTAGCTCTCTTTTTACTTTGGCCTCTTTCAGAACATTTTCATTGCTCTTCTTAGCTTTCCATGGTATTCTCAACATTCTTCTGTAAAATCAGATTTCTACAACCTCCAATGACTTTCTTGTCTGTTGTCCTATTGTCCATGATTCACATCCATATGTTAAGACTGGCTCTACATAACATTTAAGAACTCTTTTTCTTGTTTCTATTGTCAAAAATGGATTCCATAGTATCTTCTTCATTTTTTGGAAAGCTGCTTTTGTCTGAGCTATTCTGCATCTCACCTCTTTTGTACATCTTCCGTCTGAGGTTAACAAAGTTCCCAAATATTTAAATTCATTTACCTGTTTTAATATTGTTCCACTTGTCTTTATTTTGCACTGAGGTGATGTCTTTTTCTTTGTTCACATGGATATCAGGTGGTAAAAGAAAACAAGGAAGACCAAAAGAATCTCTAAGAACAATTAATAGTCCAAATATAGATTTAAGAATAAAACAAGAGCTAGCAGTAAATCATTAGACATGGAGAGTTATGGTTTCTGTTTTATGTGCTGTCATTGGCCAGGCAGAACTAATAACTAACCTGGTTTACTAAGTTGAGTAAGGTATTGACAGTTATAAATGGCATTGGCTTCTCACCTCCAGGATGATTCTCAAGGAGGTAGAATAATATTAAGATTAGCTTAGGTTCACTGACTTTGCTGCCACCACAAAGAGGACATTATTGTGCTAGGTTACAGCTAAGTCAATCATGTGTGACCAGGTATGGATATCAGATTTGATCAGAAGTGTTGAGCAGAATAAGTTTAGTTATTGCTTGCTGAATATGGCGTGGGCCTTAATAGAGTTCAATGCAGCAGGAGGTCAATGCCTGGGAGTCATGACCCAGGTGGACCCACCTCCCCTAGAGTGTCAAAAATCTAAAGACCCAAGATACTTGCTCAATGGGGGCTGTTTCTGGTGGTCAGATTTCCTGCTGCTGCAAAGCTCTGTATAAAGAGTTTTCTATTAATTCTGCAATGAAGTGCTTGCTGCTTTTGGCTCATTATCAACATGTGAAATTGCAAAATTCATGAATCATACGACAGAGTTGAGAATTGTAAATTAACTTGTCAGGATTCCCCCATGCCTTGAGAAGTGAAAATAAAAATTTAAAAATAACATTAGAGAGAGAAAGAGTGAGAGAGAGGAGGGAGTTGACTAATGATAGATTGAGAGAGTTTCTTTTTTAATTGTTTGGATAAATAACAAAAGTTGTAACTATGATAAACACTAAATATGTCTAAAGATTGAAGAAATAAAGACAGAGAGAGAGAGAGAGAGAGAGAGAGAGAGAGTAGAGTAAAAAGGGTTTTAACTGTAGTAAAGAACAAAATTAGAACTAAAGATAGCATTTCTTTTATTACATCAGGGAGGGAAGAGGGGGGATACTGTCTCTGGGAGAAATGGTGAGAGGGAGAGAAATAAAAATGTGTGAAATAGTGAGGGAAGCAGAGATTATCAAGGTTTACAGAGAAATAGTAAAGGAAATATAAAAAAAATATATAAAAATTCCCAAAAAATATAAAAGACAGAAAAAAGGAGAGAATAAGACATTAATTTAATGCCAGCATGCCTAGCTTGATTTCAATTCATATCAAATATTGATTTCAAAACAATGCAAATATTGATTTCAAACCAATTCAAATATTGATTTAAAACCATATAAGATATTTTGACTCCAAACTGTATCAAATATTGATTACAAACTGTATCAAATGTTGATTTTAAGCCATATCAAATATTCATGTTTCAACAGGTTATTTTGTTGGCTTATGGATCCAGTTCCTAGCAGCAACTGACAACAAAGCAGTGTACATGTCGAATGGTGGACAGTTAAGTGATGGACATGGTATTGCTATGAGCTACTCACGTAATGGACTTGAGTTTGTTTTTAAAACTAAAGATGGTAAAGAATGGAGAGTAGAAGAAAAAGATGTCCTTCCTGGCAGGTGGTACCATGTAGCTGCATCATGGGCTGCAGATAAAGGTAACATCTTTAAACCAAAATGAGAAAATACATTTTTTTAATGTTCAGAATGGAAGTTTATGCACCATTATGGTTATTAACTTTTAACAAAGAAGATTGCAAAAAAAAAAATAGTATTGCTTTGCTGCTTTAAAATTGTAGAGTTTTTGTGTAGAGTTCATTTTTCAATATTTCTTGTAGCTTGTTTTTTTTAATACTGCCTTTCATGTTATGTTTGTGTCTTTTTGTACAGCACATCCAACCTCAGCACAGCATTTTTTTAAATTACTAGGTTTGTCTTCCCTCTTCACTCCCTAATCACTTATTCAATGCAGATCCTGTACAAAATCTGATGCTTAGTAGTAAAGATTGTGGAACATGCAAAGTCTGGAGTTTCTGCCCTTTGTGCTGTCCTCAACTTGAAAGAGTGATAGATAGATAATCATGAGGAAGTGCAACCAAAGGGAACATTCTAATTGATAATCAACCAGAATGTGTAGCAGGATAGACTTGGTATATTGAGAAGATTAAGAAATCCAGCAATGAACTACAGAGGAAAGGTAAATGAAAGGCAAACTGAAGACAACTTAGAGGAGAATAATGGAGACAGAAATGCACAAGTAGACCTGAAGTAGGTCACTTTGAACAACCACATAGAAATCAAGACTGAGAGGTTTTGATCTTTTCATACAAAATGACCCTGAGCATGCCAACCAATGATTGCTAGGTTGATCTGCAGCCATGAATAAAGATATGTGAATGTGATTATTTTGTATGAAATATTTAGTTTTAAATTACCACACCTGATAATACCATAGTTCATGTTTATTCTGACTGTTTATTGGATCCTTCTTATCTCCAGGTTTGTTTTTGTACATCAATGGTCACCAGGTAGCCCATGACCAGTCACCTCAAAGGGTCTCAGGGTCCAAAGATGGTGGACTCAACAAGGACTTTATCATTGGTCGTTCCAATGACCATACTGGCACAAACCAGTTGGATGCAATCATTGTTGACGATTTCACATTCATCTCCGAATTTAAGTCAGAGGACCAAATGAGAGAAGAGGGTAAGTGTCAAAGAGATTGATTTAATCAGTAATAGATATTTATCTTTAGTCTTATCACTTTTGAGCCATAGTAGAGCAATAATTAGTGAACTGGTCTACAGAGAAAAAGCGGTCATGTTTAGTTCCATTTGCTGGATTCTTTTGTTCACCCAGCCATAAATGAATACCAGATATTTGTTCTGGGAAACCCCATATAGGTACAGTGCTTACCCCATTACTCTAAAATTATGTCTATGGTAGAAAATTATGGACATTAACACTATATGTCACACTAGAGGTGCAATGGGATTCTTTCTTTCTTCGTATCCATCATCATCATTAGTACCGTAACTTTGGTGGTTATTGGAGCACTTTCCTAAGAGCTGCTTTCTGAGGCATGATAAAGGTTAATCTAGTCTATTTTCTGATGTCTTCCCACCTCTGCTTCCATTTGCCTTGTTTTCTTTTGCCTGGTATCATGCCCTGTTAAATCAGTGGCAGTGATGGAGATGCATTTAGATGTGTTTAATGGTCACATATTCATTTGGAGAGGAGTGTATTAGCTTTATAAACTGTCTCAATGAAAGAATAAAATTTAACTTCGTTTTTATTAATTGTATTCAGTACTCATTGTCCATTTATGTTGTCAAGTTTGTTCCATCATTGACTGAGTCATATTCATGGCCAGAAACAATTCTGTGGCATTTATTATGAATGACCCTTGTATTTTTACCAAAATACATTATTGATGTAATTTATACCCACAACAGGCCCAGCATTCCATTATTACATGTCACTGGACAGTGTCCAAGGAAACAAGATTGAAGCCGTTGGTTTGGATCCCAGAGTCTATGGCCAGGTCCAAACCACCACAGGAAAAATTAGACAAGGCATTGGTTTCTCTGGACGGGGAGAATACATTGATCTGGGAGATGCATCAAAGAAATGTCTTGGTGACTTGGAGTTGTGCAAGAATGGACTGTACATATCTTTCTTTATCAGGTAGATCTTCAGAAGTGTTTTATTTTCTAGTAGTTTATGTCATATTTAACAGAGAATGAATGAGAATAAATTATTGTCACTATTGTATACACTGGTAATATCAATATTCTTATGGTTATGGTTAGTCGAAGACCCTGGTATCACTGCAAACGAATTAAAATCCATAATTGTTCAACCACCCATGCCAGTGGAATCATCCAAATTAAAACTCATCTCACTGAATATGCATCAGCACATGCCAAAAACATAAGGCCAGGGGGCTCAAAAGTGAACACAGCTGAACTGTCCTTCGTCATACAATATCATCATTCATTGTAAGCAATCAGAATATCAAAACACGGTCTGGATGAAAAACACAGCTCACTGTGTACACACAGCACTAAACTCAGTAGCTCCGGCAGCAAGTCAGACTTGGAATATGAGGAAACATCAAGTGCCTCAAAGGAACACTTTTCAGACTGAGCCTCATTTGTTCTTGCCGCCTATCTGCCATATTGACCGGTATTCTAATTATCAATATTCTTATATGCCTGCAAAAGAGGAATCCTAAAAAATGCAGAATTAGAAAGACTGAAAATTGAGGTGTTCTTGTGAAGTTTTAGACTTCTTGTATGAAAATGACATCATGTGTGTGAAAGTTGATAAAATCATCACTGATAACATAAGATCAGTTGAAGAGTTTCTGACTTTGATAATTAAAAAAAGGAAAATATTGGTACAAACAAATTGTCTCAAGAACTATCAGTCTGGTCAAAATATTACTACAGAGATCAGTGAAAGGTAGAAGATGTGGAGGTGGGCAGAAGAGAAAATGAATAAACAATATCAAAGATGAGTTAGGAGAAAATGTCTGGAAAAACCTAGAAACTGGCACACAAAAGGAATGTTTGGAGAAAGATGATGATTAGAGAAAGATATGATTGGAGAAAGATGATGATTAGAGAAAGATATGATTGGAGAAAGATGATGATTAGAGAAAGATGATGATTAGAGAAAGATATGATTGGAGAAAGATGATTAGAGAAAGATATGATTGGAGAAAGATGATGATTAGAGAAAGATATGATTGGAGAAAGATGATGATTAGAGAAAGATATGATTGGAGAAAGATGATGATTAGAGAAAGATGATGATTAGAGAAAGATATGATTGGAGAAAGATGATGATACGAGAAAGATGATGATTAGAGAAAGATATGATTGGAGAAAGATGATGATTAGAGAAAGATATGATTGGAGAAAGATGATGATTAGAGAAAGATGATGATTAGAGAAAGATATGATTGGAGAAAGATGATGATTAGAGAAAGATATGATTGGAGAAAGATGATGATTAGAGAAAGATATGATTGGAGAAAGATGATGATTAGAGAAAGATATGATTAGAGAAAGATGATGATTAGAGAAAGATATGATTGGAGAAAGATGATGATTAGAGAAAGATATGATTGGAGAAAGATGATGATTAGAGAAAGATGATGATTAGAGAAAGATATGATTGGAGAAAGATGATGATTAGAGAAAGATATGATTAGAGAAAGATGATGATTAGAGAAAGATATGATTGGAGAAAGATGATGATTGGAGAAAGATGATGATTAGAGAAAGATATGATTGGAGAAAGATGATGACTGGAGATAGATATGTTTGGAGAAAGATGATGACTGGAGAAAAATGATGAACAACTCATTATATTGGCATTCTCAAGGAAGCTAAGGGATTGACAGGCGGATAGTATGATCTTTATCAACACCAATGAATGAACAAATCTTGATGTACAAGGGCTATTGGAAAGATCCTGGACTGCAATTACCCTGACATAACCACTTGACATATTCACATGAAAATCTGAAGCTTATAAATGTGTTGAGTTTGTGTGTAAGTGGACATCATGTTGTCTACACATGATCAGCTTCTACACATTTTCTGACCTTGTGTTTGGGTTGCTGTGCAATCAGTACAACGGCTGACAAATTCAAGAAATTTTAGCAACATGTTCGTGTAAAATATTGCATGAAATCTGGCAAACCTTCAAAATACTTCTTCAGGCCATTAGTGAACATTCTTTAGGCCAAACACAGTTCTTTGATTAGTTTAAACATTTCAAAGTTGCTAGAATATCTTGAGATGCTTGCACAGAACAGAGACAAATGGCAGGATTTGATAAATGTTTTTTGCAAGGATTGAGACTGCTAGAAAGAAAATTTAGAAAAAGAGAAAGAGCATTTGGTTCTATGCCCTATGGGCCAGCCTTGGCTCAAAAGGTCAATAGATAGATAGATAGAATATCTGTTCAAGATAAGTGTTTAAGGCAACCAGTCACCAGCATAATGTTTAAAAAAATTCATGACCTGATCCTTGAGGACCTCGCTGAACAATCCATTAGGTCTCTCACATGGTTGTAATCAGCTATAGAGTCTGTCAGGAAATCCTAACAGAAAGGCTGAACATGCATCATATTGCTGTGAAATTCATCCCCAGGCTTTTGACTCTTGATCAAAAACAGATTTAGCATATCTTAACTAATTTTATTACAGCAATTTTGCTGCTGAAAGTTAATGAGAAGCTTCAGTGGCTGAGTGGCTAGTGTGATCACTTCCAGGTTTGATTCCTAAATGTGTCAGGTTTTTTTTTTCCAGACCGAAAAGTCTCCAGCGTTCACCCAACCTTTAAAAATGGGTACTATACATTTTTAATGGAAGTAAAGATGGTCTGGCATGATACTGACTACATCACCCAAAAAATGTGCTGTGTTTATGGACAAATACAGTCACTAACACCATATTCCCCATGCACTTAGCAAGGCATGGAGATAACCTATACATTAATAACTTAGAATCTGGAGAATGTACAAATATATTACTAGACTGTCCAACCTACAGTGGTCAGTAATATTAAACCAGACCAAATTAAATGATTTAAATACATGCCCCATCAAAGCAAGAGACAGGAGGAATGGCGCTCCATGGTAGCCAACCTTCGTTGCGGAGACGGCACTCAATGATGATGAAGAGAGTGAAAATGAATTGTTGGCTCTTAGACTCATTTTAAATCTCTTCTTGATTTTTTGATTTCCTGATTCTTGCTGGAGAAATTTAAGCTTGTCTATCCCAGTGTTAGTGCCAAACTAGGTCATCTATATCAGCAGATTCAACCTCTGGTGAGATTAAGTCAATTCTCACCTCATTAACATGTCTTTAGTTACAAACTATTTGAAAGGATCCTTGCAGAAAAGATGAAGTTAGGTCTTGATCAACTTTAGGTTGTTGTCCCTGCAGGGTTGACTGAAGGCTGCTAACATATGTTATCTGCAACATAATTTTAGAATGGATTGAAATGGTTTAACTCTTTCCGGAAAAACATTTTTTGTTTTCTTAAATTTTGGTGTAATGTTTTTAAAGTGATTGTCATTGTAGCACCAAGAACAACCTGAGTCACGTTTTCAAATATTCTAGATTCAGTCGCTTTGAAAGTCAGCGTGGATACATCTTCAGTTCCCCACATGGCATGAACATCTACCAGGAGGGAAATCAGATTGTGGCCTCTGCTCGGGTAAATAGTAAACACTGTTAAATAACCTAATAGAGTAATTAAACATGAATAATGCAAAGAAGCACCAAATATTTTTACTTGAAACACAAATTTAAAGTAACAAATAAGACTGAAAGCAATTGGTGGTCAAGGTTTTAAATTAACCCTAATTACGATACCGTCGTAAAACATGCCGCTTCAAAATTAATTTTTTAAAGATTTGACAGTTTCCCATGGGCAAACACCCCCCCCCCCTCCTCCTAATTATCACTAACAGTGATCCCTGAGTGTTTGATTATTGTTGTTGCTTAATGTTGGATTTAAAAAAAAATCAAACATATAGTAAGTTTTACTACAGTATCATAAAAGATGTGCAGTTTTTAATTCAACTTATGCCAATTTTAAAGAAAAAGAAATTTGTTATTTTTTTTCTCTCTTGAAGTGGGAAATCTCCTCGGCCGTTAGCATTGACATAAAAAAAACCTTTATAACATGGGAGAGTCGACAGCCTGATCTGACAGTTTATGGCCGCTGTATGGGGGAGAGGGGAACAGGTGGTCATGATTCTGGCTAAAAATCAACCATAAAACAGGAAATTATTCCTACATTGGATCCCCATGTCTCGTCTTGAGTAAACACATTGCTGTGTAGCAAAAGTTCAAAGAAAATAGAAATGTGAAATGTTACATTTAAGTGGCAGTAATTTTTACTATAGTATCATAAACAAGTGAGTCACACATTGGTATCGTAATTAAGGGCTAAGTGCTTTAAAAACATGAAGAAAATCCAGACACAGAGAGAGTAAAAGAGAAAGAAATTATGAATAATTATCCGGTGTTAGTAAAACTGCATGATGACCTTGTCATACCATTTAAGTTTGTATTTTTGTTTGCTCAGATGGTCTATATCTGTCTATCTATTGACCTTTTGAGCCGTAGCTGGCCCATAGGGCGTAGACCAAGATACTCCTTCTCCTATCTGAATTTTTGTTCTAGCAGTTTTTTGTTTAACAAGCCGCTATCGTAAAAACGATGTTGTTAATGAAACGTAGACCTGAATCAACCACTAATATCTTCAGTAATAAAGAAAAGACGATGGTCATACGTTGGACATGTGATGAGAAGAGATAATAATCGAATAGCAAAGCAAGCCCTCATATGGGAAACAACAGGTAAAAGAAAAAGAGGAAGACCCAGGGAGACACTGAGAAGAACATTGATGAGAGAGGCAAGAGCAGCAGGAATCGGCTCCCTCAATGAGATAGAACTGCTTGCACAGAACAGAGACAGATGGCGAGATTTAATAAAATATCTTTAAAAGAAAACTGCTAGAACAAAAATTCATATAGGAGAAGGTGTATCTTGGTCTACGCCCTATGGGCCGGTTACGGCTCGAAAGGTCAATAGATAGATAGATAGATAGTTTTCTTTTAAAGATATTTTATCAAATCTCGCCATTTGTCTCTGTTCTGTGCAAGCTACTCTATCTCATTGAGGGAGCCGAATCCTGCTGCTCTTGCCTCTCTCATCAATGTTCTTCTCAGTGTCTCCCTGGGTCTTCCTCTTTTTCTCTTACCTGTTGTTTCCCACATGAGGGCTTGCTTTGCTATTCGGTTATTATCTACATAGTGAATTATAAAATACTATTTGCCAGATTTTTATTTCTTAAGGAAGTGTTTCTTCATTTTATTTTCAGAGAAATCACAATATTTGGGAAGTGCGGTATGGAGATCTGAATCCAGGAAAATGGTACTTTGTTGAAGTCAGCTGGTCTCAGTTTGAAGGAATTTCTCTTTATATTGATGGCAAGGAAGTTGCTGTGCAAGTAAGAGAGAGTTCTATTAGAGAACCCAGAATTACTCAAGAGATGAAAGCCTTTATTGGAAGAAGTAATGAAGGTGGACTGAGTGGAAAGTTGGGCAATGCAGTTCTCGATGAGCTTGATATTTATTACGGCACAAGGGATATGTTGTTCAGTATTGGCTATGTGTTGGCTGGTAAGTGTCTTTGGATGATATAGATCATATTAAATTTGTCATGATTTTTGTCCTGAGGTTTGTTTGCAGTGGATTTCTTTTCATATTTACCAGAATTGACAGAAGGGGAGTGCTAAAAGAGAAGATCTTTTTAGATAACAGAAATTTAAAATGTTAAAGATTTAAAATACTTTGAAAGTTTTTAGTGTTCATGAACTGGGAAATCTATCTGTCTCTCAATTTATTGTTCTTTCGAGCTGAAGACGGCACATAGGGCAGAAATTTTAGATTCTTTGTGTCTGGCGATCTTTGTTATCAAGTATTAGACCTTGCACAGGACCCACATTGCGTCTCGCCAAGCGACTATGTTCTGGGCAAGTTGTTCAATCTTTGTGAGGGGGCTGATGCTTACTGTTGTTGCCTCTCATGTCAAAGTTCTTTTTAACATTTCTCAAGGTCAGTCTCTTTTTCTTTTACCCTCTGATTCCCAATGGAGGACATGCTTTGAGATTCTCTTGTTGTCTCTCCTCATGTGGCCAACATATGACCACTTTCTGCTTTTGATTATAGTTGATAAATTTGGATCCTTTGTCATTCTCTTCCATCCATCCATTGACCTTTCGAGCCATAGCTGGCCCATAGGGCGTAGGCCAAGATACTCCTTCTCTTATCTGAATTTTTGTTCTAGCAGTTTTCAATTCTTTTAAAGATATTTTATCAAATCTCGCCATGTGTCTCTGATCTGTGCAAGCAACTCTATCTCATTGAGGGAGCCGATTCCTATGTATCAGGTCTACGTTTTATTGTCATTCTCTTATTTATGCATTAATCTTTTAAATCCATTCTATGGTATATAAAGTATTTTCCTGAAGCATTTTGAACAGCGAAATAGTGTTGAAATTTAAATTTTTTGCCATGGCCACAGTATTTTAATTTCCTCTGTAGAATGCTGTTTATAAGCCATTTCTTTTTAATGTTTAAATCTTTTAATATATTTTCATTACTTTTTTTCAATAACCAAGGTATCTTAAGGATTTTTCTGTAGCATTTTGTTTCAAATTAATTGATTTTTTTCCTTGCTGTTTGCAAGACTGTCAATGATTCACAACCATATTTTGCGATTGGGAAGATACATGTCCTTAGTAATTTTAATGTTACTGCCTTGCTGGTATTGTGCCACATGTTCTTCATGGCATTTAATTTTTGTGTTGTTATTGCTAATCTTTTGATCTCTTTCTGGCAGTCTCCCTTGTTAGTTACTACAGATCCCGGATATTCATAGTTTGCTACAATTTCAAGTTCTTCACTGTTAATGATTATTCTGAGTTGGCTTGACACTAATTATTTTTTTTTAAATGTTGATGATTGGTACAGAATGAACAATAGATAACACTGTCAATCTGTCATTGTGCTCTGTTAATGTCAAATAAGAACATAACAGTGAATGATAAAATATTTAAATTAGTTATTTTTTAAGGCATCTGGATTGTAAGTGATCAGCGACTGATAGGTGACATCTTGCCTCAGGATCAATGACTATCAGCCTGCGTCATGACTCACCTCTATAAGATGGTTCTAGCAATAGACTAACCAGTCTGACCCTGCAAGTAGGGATATAGAAGGAAGGCAACCTGCTTCCAAAAAATGCCATGCTGAAGTTGGATATTTTGGGCTGAAATCACAGCTATTGTGACTTGCTGTGAAACACATATATTGTTATTTGCTGTAAAACACATATATTGTTATTTGCTGTAAAACACATATATTGTTATTTGCTGTAAAACCACATATATTGTTATTTGCTGTAAAACACATATATTGTTATTTGCTGTAAAACCACATATGTTGTGACTTGCTGTAAAACCACAGATATTGTGACTTGCTGTAAAACCACAGATATTGTGACTTGCTGTAAAACCACACATATTGTTATTTGCTGTAAAACCACATATATTGTTATTTGCTGTAAAACCACATATGTTGTTATTTGCTGTAAAACCACATATATTGTGACTTGCTGTAAAACCACATATATTGTGACTTGCTGTAAAACCACAGATATTGTGACTTTCTGTAAAACCACAGATATTGTGACTTGCTGTAAAACCACATATATTGTTATTTGCTGTAAAACACATATATTGTTATTTGCTGTGAAACCACATATATTGTGACTTGCTGTAAAACCACAGATATTGTGACTTGCTGTAAAACCACATATATTGTTATTTGCTGTAAAATACATATATTGTTATTTGCTGTGAAACCACATATATTGCGACTTGCTGTAAAACCACAGATATTGTGACTTGCTGTAAAACCACAGATATTGTGACATGCTGTAAAACATAGATATTGTGGCTTTTGTAAAATGACAGATATTGTGGCTTGCTGTAAAACCACATATTTTGTGACTTGCTGTAAAACCACAGATATTGTGACTTGCTGTAAAACACAGATATTGTGACTTGCTGTGAAACCACATATAATGTGACGTGCTGTAAAACCACAGATATTGTGGCTTTTGTAAAATGACAGATATTGTGACTTGCTGTAAAACCACAGGTATTGTGGCTTGCTGTCAAACACAGATACGTATGTCCACTTAACGTCTTTTTAAAGGCTGGTGCCAAAGTAAAAGTAATCATTGAGTTAAAGTGACAGAAGAAAAAAATCTACTGAATTTAACAAGATGAGACAGAATCAAGGATAAGATTATTCGAAGAGGAGTAGGTTTACGATCTATTCTGGATTACATTTGGAAGTAACAAGTGAAGTAGTTTTGACATATGTCTACCAGTAAGCAGCATCCAGTAACAAGATTAACAATTAGATGTAATATAATTAAAAATAGAGATCATTTCATAGCATATAATACTTTTGAGATTTGATATGTTTTAGTAATAGCATATAGGAGTGAGTGAGTTATGTTTTTCATTGTTGTTATTACTTTCCCTTACACTATAAACCAGGCACCCATTTTTACAAATGACCTGTCTAGATGGAATGATTCATAACTTTCCTTTTTCCTATAGAGCGTCCAGACAATCTTCATTTTAACTTTGATGAGGTACAAGGCAATAGGCTAGTCCATGACAAAGTGGCCGTTACACTTCTTGGATCCCCTGGTCTGACTAATGGAAAAATAAGAGAGGCTTTAAAGCTGAATGGAAACAATCAATATGCTGATTTTGGAGATCAGAGGTCTGAATGTTTTGGTAACCTAGATTTGTGTCCACTCGGAGCTCTTTATTCCATGTGGCTTCGACCAGACAGATTAAGGGATGGCATGTATTTTATGTCCACTGGGGACAATGGAATCAGCCTTTACTTCAGGTAATTTGTCACAAACCAACTTTCTTTTCATTAAGATATATGTAGCACATCATGTATGGAAAGCAATTATAAGAAATATGTTACATATGTGGCACATCAAATATTGAAAACAATTATAAGAAATGTTAAACATTTTCTATATATAACATTAAAAGTCTACTACAGAAAAAACTAGATTGCAAAATTCAGTGATAAATGAGTGTCATCATCATTTTTAATTAAGTACCACTACTGGTGTTGCTGATCATCTCTTTACAACTTTCTGTCTTGGCAGTTAATAGTTCAACTATTGACTGCCTACAGTGCCATTTAAAAAAAAATAAGTTGTCTGATTTGTTCTCTCCCTTTTCCTCTGTTTTAAAATTTCCATGAATTGCAATTTCTGTACAGGGGGCAAAAACTGTATGCAGGGGCTAGAACTTCAGCCAAACAATGGGAGACAAGTACGTCAAACATAGAAGCAAATAAGTGGTACTATGTTGAGGTATCCTTTCACCCCCTCCATGGCTTAAGTCTCTACATTAACAACCAGCTGGTGGCCGAAGACTCAACATCAAGTGCTAGAACTGATCCTTCATCCCAATCATATGAAGCTAATAGGTAAGAAAATAATGACTATTAAATTCAGCAGTTAGTTTCTCTTGGGTCTAGTTTGCCTTGTTACGTCGAATATTTTGTTTGCTTTGTTACATCGAATATATTGTTTGCCTTGTTACATTGAATGTCTATATAAACTCTGGGACAGTTGCATGAATCCATCTTCTAGCATTCAGATTCATGGACAGGGGTGACAGTGTACAGGAAACTGAACACAGAAGGACTATTAATATTATTCTTGTTTCATTAGCTTAGAGTTTCATACATTGCGTATAATTAACTGTTTCTTGTTTTTGTGTTATTGTACAAATAATGATTTCACTGTCTATTATTGTTCAGCTTAATAATTGCCACTTATTTTATTCATACATTTTTTTGTGTGTAGATTTTACATAGGACGTGGCAAAATGGATTCAGTAAGTGACAAATATGCCGAAGCCACATTCGATGAGATGGAAATGTGGTATGCCGACCGAGATCATTTAGTAGCCCGTGGATATATTCAGAGAAGTACTGCTCATAGTTTTTAACCTTCTTTTTGAATCTTATCTGTTCCTAAGGAATAAATAATGAAATATATAAGTTTCAATAAATTGGTACTCTGTCTCATGAATAATGTACAGGAAATGTCCCATTTGCCCGCAATTTTTCCATGAACATAACACATTCATCTCCATATCTGTCTCAAAGGAAATATTTGGTGCAAATCTTCTGTTAACTCTTTTCATATGGAAGCTTTTTATCAGTGCAATGGAAGAGATTTCAGAGACAAAAATTTTATGGTTTTAAGAAACAATCTATATATTTATATTTATCTAACATAAAACGTATTATATATGAATTTTTAGATAATTGAACAAGGTATTAGATTTCACCAATACCAAGATGATACAAGACATGTAAAGAATATAGTTTGATGATGGTTCATACTAATCAAATGGAAAGTGGCGCACTATGTGGTGAAACGTATGCAGCTGAAATCAGCATGGCACACAGTGCGACAAAACGTATGGAAAGAGGTACGGTAGCCCTACTTTCCCAAATAAAATATTTGGTAAAAATCTTCTGTTAAAATTACCCTTATTTCCCAAATAAAATATTTGGTAAAATTCTTCTGTTAAAATTACCCTTATTTCCCAAATAAAATATTTGGTACCAATTCAGTGGCTGAGTGGTCAGTGAAGCTGAGTGGTCAGTGAAGCTGAGTGGTCAGTGTACTCACTTCCTGATCAGAAGGGTCTGGGTTCGATCCCCAGAAGTGGCAGATTTTAATTTCAGACAAGGCTCTGGGGTTCACCTGGCCTCTAAAAATGGGTACCAGAGATTTTTCTGGAAAGTAAAGGTGGTCTGGTATGATGCTGACTACATCACCCAAAAATGTGCCGTGGTCATAGAAAAATATGGTCACTTACACCATATTCTCCATACGCCTAACAAGGCATGAAGGGAACCTTTAATTGAACCGTATGCTTCCAACCATCACAAGGGAAAAATGGTTGCTTTGTTTCATTGGTCTAGTAATCAAGGAACCAAGTTGAAAGAATATAATGTTTCTACAAAACCACCTATTTTAAAACTCATTGACTTGATGAGTATGCAGTATAGAAATACTTTAATAATGAGTTTAATTTATATTAAAGTACTTGCAGAGAAAATGAGCATTGGCCACCCTGATCATTGTTTTGAGATTTAGTACCATGAAACACTTCACTCTTACATAGATATCTTAACTATTATCCAATGATGCTGAAAATTAAAAAAATTGGGGAAAGTGGTATGGTATCAGCTTTACATAAGTGAGAAACAAAACAAAAGTAGAACGATGTTTTGGCCAAAAGACCTTCTGCTGGAACAACACAACAACACAAAAATACATATATCTAACTACATGGTGATAACATGGCACATTTCTATGCATCATTATGTATCTTTATGCCTTTAACCCATTAACTTGTGTTATTGAGTTATTTTTGGATCATCATCTTTGCACTCCGATGTCCATAGGTGCTCAGATCTACTCCTCAGCAAGTCCTGCAGTGGCCATAGACTGACTACTCCAGCTAATTACCCATTAACTATTATCCAACACCACCATAAATAAAATTGTTGTTTGTGATGAGAACAGTTTGTTTTAATTGTCAGTTGTACTTACTTAATGTTAGTGTTTGGTACAGATATTTGTATTTAAAATATGCTATTATTAGAAACTATCGACTAACTCAGGACAGAAAATATTTATCTTTGGCTGCAAATTATTTATACTTTCTATTAAAGAAAAATGTAGTTACAAAACCTGTTATTTGCTACAATGCATGTGAGAAAGCATACAGATTTGCATGAAAGATAAATAATAACAATTTAGTCTTAATGAAAAATAGCATTATGAGTGCAAAAAATGTGGCAAAAAAAAAAGAGGAAAATTAACTATGATTATAACTAACCACTGCTGACTAATTAAAATTAGGCCACAAATAATAGAACATGCACTCCAGAACTGTCTGTTTCATGAGAAGAACAGAATGATTGTGTGGCCTACCCCAATTCACTTCAGTGAAAAAACTGTTTGGTGATGACTGAAACCAGAGATAGACCAAAAACTCTATTAAAGATATTTATGTGGTTGTATGAGAGCAAGCATGGAAAAGAAGAAATAATGACTGCAAGATTAATAATTCCTACCGTATTAACAAGTTGATAACCTATTATTATTTTTCCCAGGCCGGCCACAAAGTTTCCTTATTAATTTTGAAGAGCTAGCGAATGAGGGAAGCCTTTTGCATCCAGTCCTGTCAATTAGACTAGTTGGCAACCCAGTGTTGATTCCAGGAAAAGTAGGTGCTTTTGTTAATATCTTCATTCTCTCTTGCCATAGTCTGTGCTAATTAGTCTTTGTCACAAATACAGCTGTTGAGAGCGTCCTTTTTTTTCCTAATGAAAATTAATTCAACCCCAATTTTTTTACACGATAGTGACACTGTGACCTTCCAGACATGTCGTAAGAGGCGACTAAGGAGGTTGATCGATGGCTTGACAAGCTGTCATTGTAAAAAGTATTGTTATGGAAACAGCGCCATAGATTTTAGCGCAATGATCTCTGCAATATGTGCCACTTTGGCATGCAAGGTTTCTGTTTTTTAGATTGTGGTTCTGCCCTATGTGCCGTCTACGGCTCAAAAGGACAATAGATAGATAGATAGATATAAATTATTTACACTTAATGAATTAAAAAATAACCTGTCTTGCTTTATAATCACAAGTAATATATTCTTCTTCGTAGCATTCACCCGTTAAGTGGACGGGGACGCATTGTGTCACAAATTTATGGGAAAGCTATGGTATTTATATATTTGGGCCAAACTCATCTGTTTTCAGCATTTGTAGATTTACTTAACAATTTTTCCTGGGCACCGGCCTATTCTGGCTTACTCTTTTTTACTTTTAACTGCCAAGGGTTCTTTAATGAGTGCAAGTGCACACATGACCTTCTGTTTTTTTGTTGTTTTTTTTTGTTGCTATTTTTTGAGAGAGCTGCTCATCAAATCCTGACTACCCTGAGACCAGGGGAGAGTAAAGACATGAAAAAATCTCAGATTTGAAGTGAAAAATTCCCACTATCTCTTGTAGAATTTATAACTCTGGACTTTCTTGTCCAGAGACTAATGTCTTACCTCTAGACCACGCAGTCCCAACAAAGAATATGATGTAATATCCATATTTGTCACATCTATCTCTATCTATTATCCTTTCGAGCCGAAGACGGCACATAGGGCAGAACCACAATCTCAAAAACAGAAACCTTGCGTGCCAAAATGGCACATATTGCAGAGATCACTGCTTCTAAAATCTATGGTCTGTTTCCATAACAATGCTTTTTACAATGACAGCTTGTCAAGCCATTGATCAACCTCCTTAGTCGCCTCTTACGAAATGCCTGGAAGGTCACAGTGTCACTATTCTTTACATCCCACATAATGGGGCCCCGGTAACACACGGGAGATGATTTGTCACATACCATCCACAAATTGTTGACTAACGTGGTGCCATGCCAAATATATTCCCGAGAGAAAATCTCAGCTACTCATTTTACAAATTAAGCCATCTTTATTTACAACAAATGGTAAAGAATTGAACCTGGACCCTCTTGAACAGTAGATGAATGGATTAAGAACTTTGTTACCATGGCCTCCACTTAATGAGTTAACAGTGCATAAATTATTAGCAATTAATATTTAACACTTTTTACAATATTTCTACAGAGAAATTGACTTCTACATATTACCAAGAACATTTGTTGAGTTATTTATGGGTTATCGGGAGCCGCGATAGCTCAGTGGTTAGTGAACTGGACTACCAATAACAAGAGGTAGGGTTCGATCCCATTGGACGGCTTCCGGGTTCACTCAGCCGTAAATGGGTACCAGATTTTTTCTGGGAAAGTAAAGCGGCACGGGCGTAATACTGACCACATTACCCCAAAAAAACATGTGCTGAAGGTTTGAAAAATTTATGGTCAATAACACCATATTCCCTATACGCCACTCGGCGTGATGGGGGCTCTTTACTTTTTTTTTTTTATGGGTTATCATCATTGCACTTCTAATATGTCCATGGGTGATCAGATCTCCTTCTCAGCATGTCTTGTTGCGTCCAGTGACTGATGACTCTGTGCTTGTTGATATGTCCTCTTACATACCCACTAGGTCTCTCATTTCTGGCTGTACCAAAAACATGTTTGCATTAAAATTGAATCAGTTCAAAGTTCAAAGATTGAAATATTCTAGATGATTAATTGTTTAGTCCATATTTGAGACATTTTAAGCAAACAATTTACTATTCCATGTTAGAAATATTTTAACAGCATAATTTTCAAAACTAGAAAGTGCTAAAGTTAATGCTCGTAATGTAATGTTTCAGATTTGAAATATACTAAATGAACAATTAAATTTTTTAATGTTTCATATATTTAATGTCAACAATTTTGATTTACCAATTTAGAATTATTAGCAATTTAATGTTGTATGCTTGAAATACTTTAGGTGAACAATGCATTGGAATTGCGTGGACGAGGTCAATATGCAGATTTGGGTCGACGAGGAGGGGAATGTTTCAGCAACCTTGCTGAATGTACTCAAGGTTTAACCATTGCTGCTTGGATGAGGTAAAACTAATGTTTCTGTTATTGACAAAATAAAAATAGAGTGAAAGAAACTGCAGATATTGAGATTCAAGTTTGAATGTAATGGCCTGGAAAAATTTATGTGCAAAATCAATGGCCATTTCATCAAAGATTAACTCTTTCCGGACTATTATCCGACACCTCGGTTCTATGAAATTGATCAGTTCTAACCACTCACCGACACGTCGGTTATTTAGGGTGTAGCTGAATATTTTATTCGTTTTCACTGATTTTCATTTTTATTTCAACCAATACTTGATTTACGGAAGTAGGAGAGTTCTCTCTCTTGATCTTTCTGTTTATACCGGCATGGTCGAAGTTTCGAACATTAGAAAATTTTTAATTTATATTCATTGTTTATTTCTCAAATTTTTGTCACATAATGGCCATGCCCACTGTTGATACTTCTTGCAGTCGACCAAAATGATATAGTGCAGAACAAGCTAGATCTATGTTCGAAACCTTGTTATTGAGTGATTCAGAAATAGAGTATTCATGGTATCTAGAGTTGGACAATAATTTTGTTGTGATGATGGGTCGGAATATTGGTAAAAGTTATGATAAAAAGATAAGATGATCTGGTTTAGGTTTAGCTAGTGGATGCCTTCTATTCCAGCACTATCAGTGTCTCAGAGGAATCGAGTGGTAGTTATTCTGATAACGAAACTGGTACTTTAGGGACATATCACACAAAATAAGTCTAGTTGTGTAAATAAAAATAATAAACTTGACTTGTAAATAATATTGTTCTGACGTCACATAAATTTATAATATTTTTCATTCTGGGATCATTTACGAAAATGTACATAATTTCATTATTTGTGGACATAAATTAATCAAATAAACTGTACTTTGGAGGAATTTGAATTATGTTGTGTAATATTTCAAGACAAATGGATAGCAATACATATAAACATGGAAAAGGGTAAGTGAATTACAATATTTTCAATTAAAAATGATCTACCTTGAATATTTTATATGAAAAAAAATATTTTATTCCTTTAAATAATCACATATCATAAATATATTGCTATTTTCATTTTCTGTATCCATTTCCCTTTCTGATGATGTATAACACATGCCACATTTATCTAAATTATTGTGTGAAGTAGTCAAATGAAAAAGGTATATGGTAAAATTTCTGGAAACAGGAAAATTAACCTGGTCCAAATCTGAAAATTCCTGTTTCCTGTTCTGGTCCTGAAAGAGTTAATAATAAGCTAATAGCAATGTCAACTTATATTACAGATTCCATCGCTTTGAGAACAACATGGTGTTTTTGTCCACTGGAGAAAATGGTATTTTGATGTTGTATAGGGATGGTTACATCCAGGTCACTGCTGGTGGTAAAAGTGGGATCACAACACCAAGGTAAGATAATCAAAGCAGAAATTGTAAAATGTTTTTTTTATTTATTTAAAATGTTAATTGTAAAAATTGGTAGATGGGAGGAAAAATAAATTTAAATGGGAGAAAACAACAATTTAAAACAAAAATGAAGATGAAAAATTTGTATCCTGTAAGCAGTTAGTTTCCTCTTTTCATTGTTTCTTTCCTTCACTATAATTATTAACACTCTAAAAGGTCTGTTTCCATGTATGCCTAAACTCTAGAGTGTTCTCTTCCTGTGCTTAGATTTAAAATATTTGGAAAGTGTTATTGTCCAATTCTTAATATGTTCTTTCGTTTTTAGTACACTAATCCTACAAACAGCCTTTAAGTTTGTTCTTCTAGTGTTGTTTTAAAAAAAGAGTTATACCTCTGCCATCTAGTTATTGCCCTTTTGAGACAAAGATGGTACATATTTTCAATTTGCAATATATTTGATGACTCTACTATAAACTAGAGTGCAAGAGTTGTACAAATAATGCTATCTAAATATGCCAGTAAGTGAAGCAAAAGAAAATGTGAGAAATACAAAGCAGTAAATATTCTAGAGCAATGATTACATTTGATTTGATTTGATGAGAGGAAAAAGAGAACAACAATGTGTGAACTGGTCTACTGATGACAAGAGGTTGGGTTCGATCAACTGTTACACCCAGCCTTAGATGGGTACCAGAATTTTTTCTGGGAAAGAAAGACATTCATTCATAGTCCACACCGAGAGGCATCAGATATTATATCCATCCATAACCCTTGGACATCTTTTTCCTTTGTCTACCTTTATCTCTCCGGTCTTCTATTTTTTTTTTCCTGTTGTTACTAAGTACTCAAACCTGGAGGAGAAATATAGAAAAAATAGTATGGTTTAAGCTTTACGTAATCGAAGGACGACACAAATTTGAACAACGTTTTGGCTCGATAGGCCTTCAGCAGGAACAAACCAACAACAACACACACTGATATGTAAGTAAATATAACGTCCTATGTAGCTAACTAATAATGAAGCATACAAAGCTGAAACCTGCCTCTTCTCCTTAAATGCCCCACAAACCTAGACTACCTTTTTCTAATTTGCTTTATAATCTTCATGTCTTTATCTTCCATCATCAAGATTTGAGAGTGGCCAGTGGTATTTTGTTGAAATTACCTGGCATCCAGATACAGGGCTGAAGCTGTATGTTGACAATGAACTGCGTGGTGAATCTGGCGTGGTTGATTTAGTATCTCGTGGCCAGGGAAGCTTCTACATTGGCAGACCAAATCAAGGAAACATTCCTACAGGCAGATATTCTACAGGATATTTTGATATTGATGAGATGGAGATTTGGTATTGGAGCAGAGAGTACCTCCTGGCTTTTGGCTATATTAATAGAGGTATGTTGGAATACTTTTTTTTATATTTTAAAATGCTTAATCATGTGACATTGAAAAAACAGTGAATATGGGTGTAATATAGCACTGTGATTTTAATATGTGTTATATGTATATATATAGTTTTTTTAATTAGAAAAACATGCTTCAGTCATTCAGTCAGACTTCTGTACAAAATTATGTTAAATCACACCTATGAGTATGACAAAGTAACTTAAAAAATGGAAATAAATTCAAATCAAACAGGGAAAATAGCTACATTGTTAATAATGAAATCTTTTACAAACTACTCAAGTGAGATCAAGTTGTAATTTTTACATTTAATAAAGAACACATAAGATTGTGGCACTATCTTCACAACATATCTAGAATTGTAAAAATGGATATTGCTTAATGTGACACTGCTCCATGACAGTTGAAAGCATCTATTGTAGATTTGTGGGAGCCGTGATAGTTCAGTGGTTAGTGAACTGGACTGCAAAGGACAAGGGGTAGGGTTCGATCCCAACCGACGGCTTCCGGGTTCACCCAGCCTTAAATGGGTACCGGATTTTTTTTTTGGGGAAAGCTTTCAAGCGGCATGGGCTTAATACCGACCACATTATCCCAAAAATCAAGTGCCGAAAGTCTGTAAAATTTATGGTCACTAACACCATATTCCCTATACGCCACTTGGCATGATGAGGGTATTTTACTACTTTTTTTATTGTAGATCTATCAGCCATACAGTAGTCAAAGGAATGAATAACATGTTGTTGGAGTGTTTGTTACACTCTACTACTTGCTCCCTGCCTACCAGCTTTACTACAGCACTGCCTGTACCCTGAATGAATAACACAGGGACTGTAGCTTATCTATTGCTGTGGCAATACAAACTGTATGGTTTTATATATAGGGCTTTGAGTTTATCAATACCTTCATAAATGTCATCAATGTGGATGTCTGAAAGTGAAGAGACTTTTACAAAATTAATCTGCTTAAAAATTGGTACCTGATTCACAGTTTTATGAAAGGTAATAGTATTAATTGATAATCAAGAGAAGAAGGTGGTCATATGTTGGTGTTATGAGAAGAAAGAAGGAAATCTCGAGGCAAGCCCTCAGTTGGGAACCAGTGTGTAAAAGAAAACATGGTCGACCTAAAAAAACACTAAAGAGAACACTGTGGCAAGAGGCAACATCATCAGGTGTCAGCTCCCTCATCGATATTGAGATCTGAACAGGACTATGTGGTGAAGTACAGTACAGATCCTGTGCAAGGTCTGACACTTCATAACAAGATTATCAGACACAAGTCTAAAATTTCTGCTCTATGTACCGTCTTCAGCTCAAAAGGACAATAGATAGATAAATAAATGGATGAATGGATAGGTGGTAAAGGCAGCTGAACATACAGATGGATGGAATAGTATTAAGATAGAGTAATTGTTCTTAACTTTAAATGGTGAATCTCTGTAGAGCCTTGTTGCCTTAGCCTTTGTTATATCAGGAACTCTAGCAAGGCAGTGGTGGTGTGGAATCTTTCTTGTCCATAGTTTTTTTTCACAAAGTATCTGCACATTTGATGATGGAGTTAAAATATTGTCCTTTTTTGTTTTTAAAGTGGACTCCACATCACCACTTATATGCTTCTATTTACAAAACAGCCTTCGTGTGTAGAAGACACATCAAGAATTTCTGCCAGATACAAATTTCTTTAGAGGTAGCAATCATTGTAGAGAATAGTGCAACACCATCTTCATACACTGGTATTTTGCCTACAGCTAGCTACAGTCACTGATTACTTTTAACTCATTCACTGCATCCATCTCGTGTCCTCTATTATTATTTTTATATTCTTACACTTGCTTGCCTACTGTCAGTGTAAATTTATTGATGATTAATTGATCATTCTTTGCTGCCACTGAATATAGACAACCTGAGTAAGTAAATAGTTTGTGTAAATCTGTTTTTATTTGCTACTCATTTTGCTTTCAATTTTGTTGATAAGGTTGATGTGCTTTTTAATATTTAATGTTTATAAAGATGTATAGATACTGTAGACAATGATGTGTGGTTCAATATTTGTGAACATCAAATCAGATTGCAATGAAATGGGAAGTTGTTTGATATATATAAAAAGAAAGTGAAATAGTAAATGAATGTATGATAATGATTTTAAACATATTTTTGTTTGTGCTTTTGCTTAATTTATTTTTAGAATATTCATTTTGTGCTTTAACGTTGTAATTTATTATCCTGAACTCATTAACAACAGCCTGCAACTATTTTATTTTACTTGTACCAAGAGCACAAGAAGAGAGCTCTTAAAAAACCTCAGAAAGAAACATTTGGCATTTTTTGGGCATAAGTCCACCTTATTTTCATGATTATTTATGATACTTTTAGTTCCATGGCCATATCTTTTATTTCTGTACTAGTCTTTAAATTCATTCCACTGTAACAGAGAGTCTGCAGCTGAATCAATAACTAGTCAGGCTCAAAACCAGGAAAATGTGGATTTGATTCTTGGTAGGGTCAAATGTTTTTTCTATAGTTGCTGGAATAAAAACTCAGACCTGAACAACTTGTGGTGACTGCACTGGACAAGTGGTCTTTTTTCTGCTGTCCTATAAGTTCCATTGGCAGACCCCAGTAATGGGAAAATGCTGTAAAGATAGTTTTTTTTTAAAGATAGCATACAAAATATTTTTCTGAGATTTTTGTTTCCAATATTTATTTCCAGTTTTCACGCGCATAGTTAAGTATGGATAATATATTGGGAAAGTCTATAAATGAGTAAAAAAAAAAATAATGTAATAACAATTTCATATTTTTGCAATGAGCTTCTGCATTTTTTAATAGCAATACCTTTAATGAATAATTTATAACCTTCATGTTTACAGATAATCTTGGATATGAATCCTTTTCTATGGATTCATCTGATGGCCGTAGAATTGCGCACACAAAATACATCATTCTGCTTGTTAATGGTGCAAGCATTGTTCCTGGCCGGTTTGGCAATGCTGTCATGCTTAATGGTCGTGGTCAATATGTCGACATGGGCACTCATTTCAACAGCTGCTTTGGTAACATTGACCTCTGTATTCATGGTTTTACCTTGTCATTCTGGCTTCAACCACGACAGCTGAGAGATGGGCACACTTTTTTGGCTGCACCAACTTATAAAATTTTTTACAAAGATGGACAATTAAATTCAGTTTTTGAAGGTCAAAATAAAACATGGTCTACATCCACAACTCGAATGATTCCTGATGAATGGCAAAGAATTACGATGGCTTGGCATCCAAAGAAAGGTCTTGGCATGTACGTCAATGATGAATTAGTTGATCAAGACAGATTTGGAATAAGTGGACCTCAGAGAAGAAAGCCAGTGTCAGAAAACATTTATATTGGTCGTAGTTTAGATTCTGATACAGTCACAGCCAATCTCCTGGCAGATGAGATGCAAGTGTGGTATGATGATCTGGACCAGTTGCGAGCTACTGGCCAATATAGAGGTAAATATTGATAGACTATTTTAGTTTTATTTTAACTTCTATTTCTCTTGTATTTCATTCAAGCATATTTCATCTTTCAAGCACAAGCCTTTGCCAAAAGACCCAGATTTTGTTTGTGAAAAAAAATTAACAACTTAGTTCATTCCGCACATCATCATCATCATCATCAAGTACCAAGCCTGCTGTCGTAGATGATCATGTCTCTCCACAACTTTCGATCTTAACAATTATATATCATTTCTGTTGTTGACCTTCTGCCAAGCCATTCTCTTAAGCTGTTTGGTATCTTTTCTCTTTGCTTCCCTCTATCTCTTCGTCCCTCAATTTTCCCAGTTGTTACAATATATTCCAGCTGTTCCCTTCTCATTACATGATCAAAAAATGATAATTGTTTCTTCCTAATATTGGAAATTAGCTCTCTTTTTGCTTTGGCCTCTTTCAGAATGTTTTCATTACTCTTCTTAGCTGCCCATGGTATTCTCAACATTGTTCTGTAAAACCACATTTCTACAGCCTCCAGTGATTTTCTTGTCTGTTGTCCTATAACATAGTGAGGAGTAGTGATGTCCAGTGTGATTGGTGGAGATAGAGAGAAAGATTATTTATTGTTTGGAATGGGAGTCCTCTTCAATAAATAGACCTGATAACCTTACTTCTGGTGTTCTCTATCTCCTCTGTCTTTTAGCACTACCTGTTGAGGATTCAGATTCACTTTCTGTCTTCTCTGCAGATCTGCCACACACGTACCATTTCATGTTTCATGTTAAACCCCCTTTTTTTTACCTCAATACTGTAACCTTTCTACTAGGCTTTGTTGTTTCCACACTCATCTTGGATACTCTACATAATAGATAGAGGTATATATATGGCCCTTTTCGTCTTGTCAGGCGGTCTAGTGGAGGTTATTGTGTATTTTTTTAGGTTTTGTTTTTGTCGAACTGCTTCTCTTGTGGCTAATTCTACCAATGTTTGACAAACACACACGGCCACAGAATGAACAAGTCAAGCCCACTGATCCACTGGGTTTTCCATTCTTTTTCATGAGTCTTTTCTCTTCTAAGTTTTGCCTTAGCACAGTCTCAAATGATGTTATACCATTCCTTATACATGCTCTCCATTATGTGCAATCACTTGCCAGATGTTCCCAGTCATTTTCACATATTGGAGAAGTCATTCAGAGATGATTTACAGACATCTCTATATCATAGTTTAGGTCTGCCAATTTGTCTTTTTCCGTATGTTAGTTCACCATATAGTATTTGCCTGGGGATGCGTTTTTCTTCCATTCGCTGGACGTGCCCCAGCCGTCTTAGTCTTCAATATCTGAGCATCGACATGATTGTTGGGGTCTTAGCACGTTGCAGGACAGTTAAGTTGTTTGCTTTAACAAGTCCAGGGCACATGGTCCTTATGTTCTATGTGCCAAGTTTAAACATTGGTGCTTTCTTCCTCATTTCATTTTCCCTTCTCAGCCTGGGCACAGAATATGGAGATAGTGCTTTACCCAGTCGCACTTTCCCCCTCTCGACTTCGTTAAAGATAGAGATGATATGTATCTATATATATAAAACCAAACACAGCAAAAATAAGGCACAAAAAGTATTGAAAAAATACAAGTGTAATGCAAGAGATGACTTTGACATACAACTGAATGTGTTTAGCTGATAAAATATGTTTGCTATACATGCTCAGTTTGAGTATAGAAACATTGCTTGACTTCTGGAATTTTCTCACATTTTGTATTCAAACTCTGGAACATTTGAATTAGGGTCATTCAAAATATGAATGGTACTCCTACCAAACCACTTTTAAAAACTATTTTGTATCTTTCTTTTCTCTTGTGCTTTCTCTTCTTCCCTCAATTTTTCCTTGTTGTTATAGTATAGTCCACTTGTTCTCTTCTCATAACAAGGTCAGAAATGACGATTGTTTGTTCCTGATACTGGAAATAGGCTTTCTTATTGCTTTGGCCTCTTTTAGAGCATTCTCATTATTCTTTTCACTGTCCCTTGATTTGTGAACAAATTCTTCTGTAAAACCATTTTTCTGTGGTCTCCAGCAATTTTCTTGTATTTTGTCTGATACTCTGTAGTAAGATGTCTATTTTGGCAGAAACAACATATATGCTGTTTTATTTTTAGATTCTTCAGAGACTAAATACTTCTATTTTTTTTTTTTTTTCAGTACAAGTGGTGCCACAGTCAATTGTTTTTGATGACTTCCGAAACAATGTGCTGAAACTTCGTGATCGGGAAATTCGTGGATATGGAGACATTGAAATGACGCAAGGCAGAGGTCAGAACTCAAAAGCTGTTTACTTAAGGGGAACTACAGGATACTTGGACTTGGGATCCAACTTCACATGTGGAGGTTTGTGATTGTGACCATCTTGAGAGACAATGGTTATAATGCTGTGAAGATCTTGTTAGTGGTTGTTGTTGTTACCTTCATGCTCACCATGAGTCAGTAGCTTGCTTAAGTTTTAATTTTTCTGCTTTCGGATTAAAAAATTGTTGTCTAGCAGAATTTGTTCTTGACAAGTTCCCCCTGCTTTTTGTTGTTTGTATGTTCAGCTTCATGTGTCACATTTAACATAATCTTTGTTGTAGAGGAAGAACCTTCCTTTGTTTTGTTTTTTTTGTCATACATCATTTATATACTTTGACATTAGCATAGATACAGAATAAAAAATGGAAAGGTATATTAAAAAAAAATATGTTTATTGCTTTGAATTGACTGATATTGATGAAGAATAAACATCACATTGATCTGAGTTGATATTCTTACACATTACAAACTCATTCTTCAAGTATGTAGTTCATTCCTTCAGTATCTCTCCTCAGTTCATGCATAGATTCCTCATTACTTATGTTTCTTAGATCAAAATATTTGCTCTTTTATTGTCATGAATCTCATGTTGCTTTTAAAAGTATATGGAAATTACTAAAGGTTGTTATATTCAATGCAAAGATAAGAATATATAATCCAGCTTCAACTCAAATTCCAAGTCAGTTCTGTTTTATGTTTCAGAAATATCATCATCATCATGTGCCATACCGGTTGCCGTAAGCGATCATGTTCCTCCACAATCTTCTATCCACAGAAATATAGAGAACAGAGATTACTCTTAGATGAAATACAAACTTTCATTAATTAATTCTTGTGCAGAGAGGTCAGACATATTTTAGAGTAAGATTACATAGTAAGATTACATAGTAAGGTTACATAGTAAGGTTACATAGTAAGATTACATAGTAAGATTACATAGAGATAAGTCCTGTAATAAAATAAAGCATACTCCAGTAATGAGAGAAGGTAAGAGGAAATTATGGAATTGAGGACATATGTTTACCAAAAAAACTAGCTCAACGTATTACAGGACAGACTTTTATCTAGATTCCACAGGGAAATTAAAAGAAAGGAGCACTGTTGAATGAAATTATCATTTACATTGTGTGGAGGCAAGATGACCAACAACATTTAAGCTGAAAGTGGTTGGTGACTCCTAGCTGACTGCTTGTGTCAGAGCAACAGCTGATTGAGACTCTACTTCATCTTCCCATGGTGCCTCTGGAAACAGACTAATCTTTCTGGCCAAGTAAGAATTAAAGAAGGAAGGTAACCAGGTACCAATAATGTCCATGTCAAAATTGGATATCCTGGGCCAAGAGGTGCAAAATATCACAGTTTGTTGAAATCCACCGCCCTACTCATCTGTACCTATTTAATGTCCGTTAAGTATGGATAATGAAGGGGAATAGTTATCAGATGAATGTAGCAGTAGAAGAATAACTGACTTGGTAAAAATTGATAATATATCATGTAAGATCCTATTTTATACAAAATAGAATTTGGTGAATCATACTGGATTTTTTTTCTTGTTATTTAGGTGACCTGGAGAGCTGCAAGCAGGGTATAACTCTGCGACTAGGGCTGCTGCCTAGAAACCTGCAGGATGACATGGTGTTTTTTGACTCATCTCCTCTCAGACTTTTCTACAAGAATGGTCGCTTACATGGTCAGCTTCAAACATCTAAACAAATCTGGACTGTGGACACACCAGACTTTAAACTTGGACAATGGCAAAGGGTTAGTAGATGTCCTTTTATTTCTAGTATAGAAGAAAGGTCTTTAACAATTGCAGAATTATTTGTAACATGGAATCTTCTCTTTCTTTCTTTACTTCCTCTTGTAACCATTCGGGTCGATACACAATTCTGGTTCTCACCCTTTTGGCGACTTCATTCATTGTCAATTGATGTTGTTGTAGCGCTTCTTTGATGCTCTCTGTCTATCTTACTCTGGCTCTACCTCTTGCTCTTCTTCCCACTCCTATTTTAATATATGCGTTATATAGTAAGGAATCACATGGCATTCTTTCTGGATGGGTAATATGGAATAAAGGCTAACATGTTGCAGATTTATTTGTAGTATAATTCAAAAGCTTTACTGAAACAGATTCTACCAAAGCTCATTGGCAAATTCTACTGACAAGATCGACTTTGCTGTCCTAGTCAGTGCACAGGTGACGATTCCAAGCAACTTCTATTGAATAGAGAGTGCACAGTCACTTCCTTACTCCAGTTTCCTCAAAAACACACATTTGAAACAAAGCAACTGGTATAAGTGACTATTAGTCTCTGCAAAAACAGGGTGACATGCAGCCATTTTGCATTGTCAGTTATGGTGTTACCAAAGTCATACTCCAGCGTGAGCCAAGTCGGCATAATGGACAACAGTTTCAAGCAACATCACTGAGAAGAGAGTGCCTACAGTCACTTCGAAATCTAATTCACTTGAGTAAATTAAAAAAAAAACATAAAAATTCGTCAAAAACTGAAAAATGGTTTTAGTGATGGCACTCTCTAAAGGTCAGTGAGCATGGCTGCCATCTTCCCGGACGACTGTAAAGTTATGGTTTCTGCCTTAAGTGATTTCTTTAGCCTGAGAATTACTAACCAACTAACATTTTATTACTCATACACCTCTCAAGGTGTGGAGGGAACTTTTTACTTTACTTGATTAATTAATTATTACTGTCAATCATTTAACTGTTAATAATTGTCAAACATTTGCAGTCTGTCACATAAATACAAATTTGTGATTTAAAAAAAAAATTATTACTTTAGGTGGAATTAACCTGGCACCCTCGTGAAGGCTTGCTCATGTATGTAGATGGCAGAAGAGTTGACTACCAGACATATCCAGTGGAACAAACTTCTCAAATTGCCTCTGACTGGAGAACATACTTTGGTCGATCTTTACAGGTACGTAATAGGATAGGAAAGCTCAGGATCAACACTTGCACGCATTGTGGCCAGGAAAGTTAGCATGAATGACCGGCCTAATCTTCTATGAAGCCACAATTCTTTGATTACCAAAATATAACACGGCCAATATATATAGGCTAGTCAAGGTGTAAGTGAAGCTTTACAATAAAATAATGGTCATTGCTGATGAGAAAGCCAATAAAAATCAAAATGCTTTCTTAAATCATGTTAATTTCTGGGGGACTGGTTGGCCTTGAGGTAAGACGCCGGCCTTGAGACAGAGAGGTTGTGGGTTCAAATTTGGGATTTTTATTTATGATTTCTCTCTGTGGCAACCACCCCTGGTCTCAGCAGCGAGGTCCGGCTTGAAACGTCAGTTTCTCATAGACGGAAAAAATATGAGTACCTCCAAAGTCGGAGTTATCTGCCTGTGCGACGAGGGACCCCTGTGCACACAGCTGCCAGGGAAAAATGGATTAACACGCAAAATTCAGTTCCTAGTTTCTAGGGACTTCGCCAGAGGTAAAAGCTGGCGAACACAAAAAAAAAATATGTTGCTTTGGCTATTGGAAATTAGTGGTGCAGAAATGGGAAATGTGTAACTGGTAGTAATGTTCTTTGGGGAGGCAGCAACAACAACAACTTTTATCAACTTCAAATGGGGGTGGGGGGTTAGATGCATGCATTAAATGAAGTGAATGTGGTTAGTGATTTATGCTGACTCTGTTTCATTTATATTGTGTTTCGTCATTGATCAAGGAATTCAGAAAAAAAATATTTGATAGATAGTAAAAAATCAGTTTGTGTGATGAGGATATACATTTTAAAAATGTTGTATGTTCATGCTATAGCAACTTGCAATTAATTTTACATTTTACTACTTTACCCCTACTGAAGCTTTTTTATTTTTTAATTAAATAAGGAATTTTACTACACTTCTATTTTGATATTTTGCATCAACTTTAACCATCTCTCAAAATAAAAAAAAATACCTCATAACTTCACATTTGATTTCACTTGTGTCTTTGTTTTGTGCACATTCTTTTCCCATTGTATACAACACATAACAAAGTTTCCATTTTTATTAAAATAAAGGGAGGTAAAACATATGCTGATACAGCAGTGGATAGCATTGACTTCTGGCCGGCTTACAAAGATTACCTCCCTGATGATGGATACCTTCAGATTCAACCTTATGCCACACCAAACCCAGTTACAACACAACCTGGTGGCAACACAGGAGGTGAGCTAGGCTTGCTTTCCTTATGTTCTGTACCCTGCAGTTTGTTGTTGATATTTTAGTTGTATTTTTCTGTTATTCATTAAAAAACATTGCAAGAACAATAAGAAAAATAACCTCTACTGAGATTAGATGTGTCAGACGATTGACAGGAAACAGTCTGAGAGGTAAGATCAGAAATGAAGAACTGAGAAAAAAGCTAGGAATAGCCCACGCCATAGAAAGAAACAACAGATAAAATGGTTTGGCCATGTGACAAGGCAGAAAGATCAAAACACAACACAACAAGCCTTCAATAAATGTTGTGGGAATACCAGACCCAAGGGTCAACCCCGAAAAAGATGGATGGATGGAATATTATAAGTACTAGGAAACATAACAACAGCAGAGGTGAACAGAAGAGCAAAAGACCGCAAATTATATCTCTCCTCGACGCTGAAAGGCAAATGAGGAAGGAAAGAAGAAGAAGATTAAAAAATATAACTAATTGATTTTTTTTTTTTAACAAGTGTTCTAAGTTTAGTGGGAAGGGCAGACAAAGAGAGATTAGGAAAGCAAGATAAAAGAGTGGACTTTGTTTTTCTGACTTGGACGACTGCAAGTGATAGAGAAAAATGGAGATTTGAATATCACACGGCTGCAATAGGAAAACATTATTTGTTGCTTATGTCATTAATTCAAATCCAAAATTGAGTTATTTGCGGATCATCATCATTGCACTCCGAACACGTCCATAGGTGCTCAGATCCCCTCCTCAGCAATTCCCACAGTGTCCAGCGACTGACGACTCCAGTTCTATGTTGGTTGATAAGTCTTCTTACACGGCCACTAAGTTTCTCATTTCTGGCTGTGCCCATCTTAACTCCCATTTCCATCATCCAAAGAAGTGACGTGGATCTGTGTTTGTCGAAGTCCTGTGCTCTTCCCACATCTCGGAGGGCATTGATGATTGAGTTATTTGTGGGTCATCATCATTGCACTCAGAACATGTCCATTGATGCTCAGATCCCCTCTGCAGCATTTCCCACAGCATCCAGCTGCTGATGGCTCCATCTTTGTGCCGGTTATTAAGTCATCTTTGTGCCCACTAGGCCTATTGTTTCTGGCTGTGCCCATCTTAACCCCTATTCCTTTCATTCGAAGGAGACCAACATATACTAGGAGAAGACAGGTGGAACCAGGGATGAAGAGGATGGAGAAGACAAGGGGCGATCTTGAGAGAATGACACAAAATAAGACAGCTTGGAAAATGTTTGTTGAAGACCTATGCTCCTCAGGGAGTTTAAACCTTTTGTTGAAAACCTGTACTTCACATTGAAAATGTTTGTTGTAGACCTATGCTCCTCAGGGAGTTTAAAGTGTTTGTTGAAAACCTGTACTTCACATTGAAAATGTTTGTTAAAACCCTATGCTCCACAGGGAGTTGAAAATGTTTGTTAAAAACCTATGCTCCACAGGGAGTTGAAAATGTTTGTTAAAAACCTATGCTCCAAAGTGAGTTGAAAGGAGGAAGAATAGGAAGAAAACTTCATTAATTCACTCAAGAAGGTTTTTTTTTAAAATCACTGATTTCATGTATTTTCCCAAAGAAAATTAATTATGTTGCTATCACAGAATGTGCTTACAAGTCAGTTTCAGACACATTCTGTCTGCTGAACAGCTGTGAAGAACAAATTCTGTTTTAGTTCCTGTGGATCATTGTGAAGTCTCTTGCACATATTGATATCAGTGTTTGAAAACTCAGAGAACAGAAAACTCAGAGAACAGAAAAGTCAGAGAATAGAAAACTCAGACAATGGAAAACTATAAAGATGATAATGAAGAGAAATTGCTTTCTCTTTTCCTGCTTGGGAGTTGAGTTGCCAGTTTGCACATGAGCTGAATGTGATAAATGACCCAAAACTGACAGCTGGTATTAGAATCACTGCGCCAGAATTGATCACGATCCTTCTCCAACTTTCATGCTATCCCTTGTAACAGGTTAACTAGTCTGATTAAGTGAGTTGGGATTAAAGAAGGCAAGCATTGTGGTACCCAAAAATGCAATACTGAAGTCAGATGCATTTGGCTGAAAAATACAGATATTTCAGTTTACTGGAAACCATGACAAAACTTTAATTTTGTTCACTTAAACTTTATTTATCATCATCAAGTACCATGCCTGCTGGTGTACGTGATCATGTCTCTCCACAACTTTCAATCTTGACAGTTATTTATAATTTCTGTTGTTGACCTTCTGTCAAGCCATTCTCTTAAGCTGTCTGCTATCTTTTCTTTATTAAACTTTATTAAGCAGGATGAAAACCACATTAAATCATATTCTTATGTCACCATTTTCCAACACTTTTTACATGATGACCATTCTATCTATTGACCTTTCGAGCCGTAGCCGGCCCATAGGGCGTAGACCAAGATACACCTTCTCCTATCTGAATTTTTGTTCTAGCAGTTTTCTTTTAAAGATATCCTATCAAATCTCGCCATCTGTCTCTGTTCTGTGCAAGCAGCTCTATCTCATTGAGGGAGCCGAATCCTGCTGCTCCCGCCTCTCCCATCAATGTTTTGTTCATCTCTTTTTCTCTTACCTGTTGTTTCCCACATGAGGGCTTGCTTTGCTGACCTTTACAATAATGTAATTATTTATGTGTTATTTTTCATTGTATGGTCACATATTGTATTTCAGAATGTTTTCATATATAGTTTCAAATATCAGAATATTCAGGAATTACTGGTTTTTGTGTTTACAATAGTAATAGAAAAAGTATCTGTATAAAGAAAGTCATAATTAAAATGTGTTGGGATGAGAGTGACAAAAGAAAACAACAAAATAAGAAAAAAAACAGAAAGAAACTTCTTACCAGTCTTGTGAGAGCTAATCCATAAATGATTATTATACAACAGCATCAAAATATAACTTTCCTTGAATAATATATCCATATTTACATGATTCAGGTGAATTTAATCACAACTGAAGCATAAATAACACTTTTGTGACCGTTTATGGAAGGAGTTCATTTTTTAAAATTTTAAAATGATGAAACATTTACCTTTTTTTTAATTCAACACTTCATATAATTTTACAATGACTGCTTCCTGGCCAATGTAGTTAAAAAGAGCTTCCGGAAAGTATCTTGTACTAAAATGTACTTGGTTTAAGGGTTAGAAATTTAATTATGGACTTCTAAAGTGGAAAATTGACATCAGTGATGCTATGTGGCCTTTAGTCTTTTAGAGGGCCACCAAAATCATCCGTGACCACGTTATGTGAATTCATGTCTAATATAAGTAAATTTCCCTTTAATGGTTGCGGTTAGAGAGGAGCAATCGTTGGATGAATACAGAATTAGTAACAGTTTTTGCTAGTTCAGAACTGCTAATTAGTACATAAAGACCTACAACAATTGCTTAATGTGATAAACACAACAAGCAAAAAATATGGACTAGAAATGAATATCAAAAAGACTAAAACTATGATCATAAACAAAGAAAATTCTCAAGACCTACAATTAAATATCACAGTTGAGGGAACACATCTGGAGACAGTCCAGAGTTACAACTACCTAGGACATACTATAACCAATGATGGAAAATGCAAAACTGAAATAAACAAAAGAATGGTTATGGCAAAAAGTAATTTTAATGCCATGAAAAATATACTAACAACAAAACAAATATCAGCAGGGCTGAAACTAAGAATGGCAAAATGTTACATCTTCTCAATATTCCTGTATGGTGCAGAAACATGGACATTAGACAAGAAAACAGAACATAAAATTGAAGCCTTGGAAATGTGGATTTATAGAAGAATAGGTAGAATTGGATGGAAACAAAAGATAACAAACGATGAAGTTTTAAAACAACTGAAAATAAAAAGAGAACTGCTGAACACAATTAAGACAAGACAAATGCAATTTTTGGGGCATGTTAAAAGACACAACAGCCTACTAAAAGTAATTTTGAAAGGAAAAATACAAGGCAAAAGAGGCAGAGGCAGACCAAGACTAACATGGACGAGTAACATCAAAAGATGGACAAGTCAATCTATGTCAGCCTGCACCACCAAAGCAAGAAACAGAGTAGAATGGCAATCCATGGTAGCCAACCTTCGTTGCGGAGAGGGCACATGATGATGATGATGAATTAGTACATAAAATTAGTACATAAGTTTTTTTTTGTCACTATATTTCTATGATATACATTTTATTTTTTTTTTATTTATCAAAAGGCAAGTCCACAATCCAGAATGATTCACAAAACACCCCCAAGAACCCTCAATCTAGAGACACTAAAATGATTCAGTTCAATGGTACTTCCTATGTTCAGTTCAACCTTCAGAATTTACCAAAGGAATACCTTCAGCCTGCGGAAATAGAAGACTTTCAATTTTACTTTTTATCCACTCAACGAGATGGTCTGATCTGGCTTCATGAAGACCAAACACGTAAAATGTACTTGTCTTTGAAGGTATGTATTCTTAAGGTTATATATAACATATACAATTTGTATGCAATTTGTGCTGTTCTTATAAAGTTTATCTTATCACATATGCCAGTGCCACAGATCAATCCCTGTGCAAGAATAGAGAAAGAAATTCATAAAAATCCTATGTTTTACTTCTATTTAGAAATACCCAAATTCATTGGTTTTACTTGTATTTAGAAATACCCAAATTCATTGGTTTTACTTGTATTTAGAAAGCAGAAATCCTATGTTTTACTTCTATTTAGAAATACCCAAATTCATTGGTTTTACTTGTATTTAGAAATACCCAAATTCATTGGTTTTACTTGTATTTAGAAAGCAGAAATCCTACGTTTTAGTTGTGTAATCCACAGACACACAAATCCTAATCTTTTACTAGTACAAATCCCATAATTCACATCTATTTTGAATATTCTGAGAGATAAGACCAGGAATGAAGAACAAAGAAGAAAGCTAGGAATAATTCCCGCCACTGAATACATTAAGAAAAAAAACAGATAAATTGGTTTGGCTACATGTTAAGACAGAGTGATCAAAATATGACACAACAGATGCTATGAGAACACCAGACCTAAGGGCTGACCTAAAAAAATATGTATTGATGGAATAAAAAAAAAAGCCAGGGAAACATAACAGCAACAAAGGCCAACAGAAGAGCAAAAGACCACAAACTATATCACTCACTCCTTGATGCAGAAAGACAAATGAGGAAAGAAGAAGAAGAATTTTAAATGAAGAAAGAAGAAGAATTTTTATCTGTTTTGTTTGATTGAATTGTACAAATCTTATTTCACCAGGATGGTAAATTAATATTTGTCAATGATGAAAAAACAAGATCCCCCGACAGAGTTACCCTTGGGAGGACAACTGGAGCACGTTTTGATGATGGGCGGTGGCATTTGTTTAAAATCAGCCGAAGAGGACGTAGAGTAAGTCTATGAAATACGAATTTGTCAAATGAACGAACCCTAGATTTCTACTATATTATAAAAATGACCACTTCAAAACACATTTTTGGTAGAGTTGGATAGTTTGCTACATGCAAATTATTTTTCTCACTATGTACCATCCTAATTGTTCCTGCCAGCGACCTCTGATTAGCCATCCTTTTCAGATTTTTTTATTTCTTCAAATACACAGGGAAGTTGTAAAAGTTTAATTATTCTTAATAAAAGTTGATGTTAAGTGCAAAAAAAAAAAAATAAGATGCTTCTTCTGACTTTTAAATACTTGTGGGCTGTCAGCAAGACATTAATCGAGTCTTTGAGGCCACAGGACAACAAGCAACTGAAAGATTCTAGCGCAACACCAATGTTACACTGAAGGATGGGAAAAAAAAAATAGCACTATGTAACTGCAGGTCTTTGCAGGTCTGGATAACGGCTCTAGCACTTGCAAATGATTAAAATCACATTCACGAGGCCCTACGAAGGTTAATGCAATGATTAATCCATCTATCTATTGACCTTTCGAGCGATAGCTGGCCCATAGGGCGTAGACTCAGATACTCCTTCTCTGATCTAAATTTTTATTCTATCAGTTTTCAATCCTAGTGAAGATCTTTTATCAAATCTCACCATTTGTCTCTGTTCTGTGCTAGCAACTCTATCTCATCGAGGAAGCCGATTATCAGGTCTATGTTTCATTAACAAAATCATTTTTATGATAAGTAAAGTAAAGTAAAGTACCACCGTCACGCCAAGTGGCGTATAGGGAAATATGGTGTTAGTGACCCTATATTTTACAGACCTTCAGCACATGATTTTTGGGGTAATGTGGTCAGTATTACGCCCGTGCTGCTTTACTTTCCCAGAAAAAAATCCGGTACCCATTTAAGGCTGGGTGAACCCGGAAGCCGTCGGTTGGGATCGAACCCTACCCCTTGTCCGTGGTAGTCCAGTTCACTAACCACTGAGCTATCGCGGCTCCCTATTTTTATGATAGCGGTTTGTTAAACCTCTGATCAACGGTTCTATACCAAGCCGGAAAAAAATAATTCCAATGATTAATAGCAAACATTTAATTTTTCCTAATTACAAGGATTTTTTTTTTTTTAGCCATAAAATTGCACATTTTGACAAAATATGACTAAATAGTAGTAATAACATGATTCTAAATTGTTTGTTGTAATCTAGGTTTAAACTAAAATATTGTTTGTGATATGGTGATACAGTGTGTTGCTTCTTTATTAATTTTCCAGAAACAAGAATTTGAGTACAAATATTTCTTTGTGTCGCATTCTTTATTACCATCTTTGAGAACAGAAATTTAGCACAAATATCCCTCAGTGGGTTAAATTAAACTGTGACGAGGGGAGTGGGTAGTCTAGGGTAATATGTTGGCCTCTGGACAGGAAGTCCCAGGTTCGAATCCCATTGTAGGCAGTCAGAATTTGTCTTTTGTCACTCCAAGGTTTCTTTGTGATATTACTCTCTCCCAATCTCTGGGTAGTAGAGAGCTTTTGTAGAGATATTTTGTAGAGATCTTTTGTAGAGATCAATGTGACTGGAAGTAATAATTAGGAAGGTACATGGAGAGTTGGTAATGTTTGAACACCACAAACTATCACATTTTCAAGAATATGTGTTTTGATGGGGTAATTTTTACTAAGGTACCATAATCTAGGGATAACTCAAAATTCAGTCCCTTTGGACTTTGCTAGATATATAAATCTGGCATACTCACCAAAAACAAAAAACCTAACTCTTGTCTTCAGTAGACCATTGCTTTACAGCAATTTTCCCCAGCTTCAAATTATAAAAAAAAGTTGTTTTGTTTTCTATCTTTTCATTACATTTAGGTGAGCCTCAGTGTTGATGAACAACACAAAGAAGACTATATCTTTCCTCAAAATGTCCAGTTTATGGCTTCTGGAGAAGTTTTCCTTGGTGGAACTGCGAACAGTCAAGCATCAACAGGAGAACTGGCTGTGCCAAATTTTACTGGTGGTCTTGCTCTTGTAAGTTTAACACATAACATTTATGACAGATTTGCTCCATTATGAATGGGTATTTAAAGATTTGACCTGTCTAAAAACAGTTAAGATTTGTTCATTTAAGAATGGTTATAATCTTCATCCCAATGTTGTGCTACTAATGCCAGACCTGGACCCTAGATGCAACAACAATAAGAAAAATGACCTCTACAGAGATGAAATGTGTTAGATGAATGACAGGAAACAGTCTGAGAGATAAGATCAGAAATGAAGAACTGAGAAAAAAGCTAGGAATAGCCCCTGCCATAGTATATATAAGGAAACAACAGATAAAATGGTTTGACCACATGACAAGGCAGAAAGAACAAAACACAACACAACAAGCTTTCAACAAACGTTGTGAGAACACCAGACCCAAGGGCCGACCACGAAAAAGATGGGTCGATGGAATATTAGAAGCACTAGGAAACATAACAGCAGCAGAGGCGAACAGAAGTGCAAAAGACCACAAATTATATCTCCCCTCGACGCTGAAAGGCAGATGAGGAAGGACAGAAGAAGAATAGGTATTTAAAGGTTTATGTTTGTTTAAGAATAGTTCAGATTTGTTCCTATATTTAGAGATCTGGCTTTTATTTAAAACAAATAAAATTATTAAATATTTATTAATTTAGGAAAGATCAGGAGAGTGTATATTGATTTGGCTTCATAATTCAGGGATGACCGGGTATAAATCAGATTGTGAACAACCCTCAGTAATCCAGGTGTAAATAGATACATGGCTTACTGAGTTAGGAATGAGTGACAATTGCTAACTCATCTAGTGAAGAGGAACAAGAAAGTACTTTATCGGTATAACATTTTTTTTACCTAGAATGAGTAATTGTAGATTGTCTGGCCACCAATATATTAAAGTAGCCTATAAAATTATGCTACATGCACTACATACTTGCCTAGGAGAGACTTTCAGATTTCTTTATTCTCTTGTATTCTAGGCAAACTAAACTTAACACAGCCTGTAGATTTTGAGAATCATGAAAACCATTTATCACAAGTGATGATATCTGAGATGCAGAGTGGCTCAAATAAAAGCAGCTTTCCAAAAAATGAGGAAGATACTGTGCTTTCCATTTTTGACAATAGAAACAAGAAAAAAGTTCTTAAATGTTATGTAGAGCCAGTCTTAACATATGGATGTGAATCATGGGCAATAGGACAACAGACAAGAAAATCACTGTTGGCTGTATAAATGTGGATTTACAAAAGAATGTTGAGAAAAAAACAGCTAAGAAGAGTAATGAACATTTTCTGAAAGAGGACAAAGCAAAAAGAGAGCTAATATCCAATATTAGGAAGAAACAATCATCCTTATCTTGGCCATGTAATGAGAAGGGAACAGCTGGAATATATTGTAACAACTGGGAAATTTGAGGAATGAAGAGATAGAGGGACACAAAGAGAAAAGATACCAGATATCTTAAGAGAATGGCTTGGCAGAAGGTCAGCAACAGAAATGATAAATAACTGTCAAGATTGAAAGTTGTGGAGAGACATGATCACCTATGCCATCAGGTTTTGTACTTGATGATGATGATGATGTAATATCTAATTTGTACCAAACTTTTTTTCCTGTCTAGGTTTTGTACAAGACAGAAACAAAACAAGGTGATAGACACTTCATAAATGAGGCTAACTTGATTACCGAGCTTGGAGAAACACTTCCTGGGGTTATTATTAAAGAAGTCGACTGGTCAAGTCATGTTACAGGACCACCTGTTGTTGTTGTAACCACCCCATCCACCCCACGTTTGACATCAATAACTATTAAAGATGAAGAAACACCCCTAACTGTACAAGATGTAAGTGTGTCTTTGAAAGATAACTAAAGTTTCTGTGTATTACTTTTCTTATAAGATAACTAAAGTTTATGTGTATTACTTTTCTTATAAGATAACTAAAGTTTCTGTGTAATACTTTTCTTATTAGATAACTAGAGTTTCTGTGTAATACTTTTCTTATAAGATAACTAGAGTTTCTGTGTAATACTTTTCTTATAAGATAACTAGAGTTTCTGTGTATTACTTTTCTTATAAGATAACTAGAGTTTCTGTGTATTACTTTTCTTATAAGATAACTAGAGTTTCTGTGTATTACTTTTCTTATAAGATAGCCACAGTTTTTGTGTATTACTTTTCTTATAAGATAGCCACAGTTTCTGTGTATTACTTTTCTTATAAGATAGCCACAGTTTCTGTGTATTACTTTTCTTATAAGATAGCCACAGTTTCTGTGTATTACTTTTCTTATAAGATAACCAGAGTTTCTGTGTATTACTTTTCTTATAAGATAACCAGAGTTTCTGTGTATTACTTTTCTTATAAGATAACGAGTTTCTGTGTATTACTTTTCTTATAAGATAACCAGAGTTTCTGTGTATTACTTTTCTTATATAAGATAACTAGAGTTTCTGTGTATTACTTTTCTTATAAGGTAGCCACAGTTTCTGTGTATCACTTTTCTTATAAGATAACCAGAGTTTCTGTGTATTACTTTTCTTATAAGATAGCCACAGTTTCTGTGTATTACTTTTCTTATAAGATAACCAGAGTTTCTGTGTATTACTTTTCTTATAAGATAGCCAGTTTCTGTGTATTACTTTTCTTATAAGATAGCCAGTTTCTGTGTATTACTTTTCTTATAAGATAGCCAAAGTTTCTATGCATATAATTTTTCTTATAAGATAGCCAAATTATCTCTTCTCATCACATATCTAATATATGTCGAATGTCTTTTCTTGATTACTAATGATATTATTCTGAAAGGGCCTGGAACAACATGAAACTAACACTAAAGATCAAACTCTTAATATATCAAACTTGTGTGCTTAGCACACTATTATATGGATTTGAAACCTGGACAACATACTCAAATCATGAAAAAAGACAATGTCTTCCACATGCGATATCTCCGCAGAATAATGCACACCAAATGGAAGGACAAAATAACCAAATTAACTGTCCTGCAATGTGCTAAGACCCCAACAATCATGTCAATGCTCAGATGTCAAAGACTAAGATGGCTGGGGCACGTCCAGCGAATGGAAGAAAAACGTATCTCCAGGCAAATACTATATGGTGAACTAATACACAGAAAAAGACAAATCGGCAGACCTAAACTACGATATAGAGATATCTGTAAATTATCACTGAATGACTTCTCCATCTGTGAAAATGACTGGGAACATCTGGCAAGTGATCGCACATCATGGAGAGCATGTATAAGGAATGGTATAACATCATTTGAGACTGTGATAAGGTAACACTTAGCAGAGAAAAAACTCATGAAAAAGGATGGAAAACCCTGTGGATCAGTGAGCCAGACGTGTTTATTTTGTGATCATGTGTGTTTGTCAAACATTGGTAGAATTAGCCATGAGAGAAGCTGTTCAACAAAAACAAAACCTCAAAAACAAAAAAATACACAATAGCCTCCACTAGACCATCTGACAAGACAAAAAAGGGCCATACTAATGATATTAGTGGTTGATTGGCGATTTCTCTAATTTCCTCATTTGTTTTGAATTTGTTCCATGCTATACCAAGTATTTTCTTTGGACATTTATTTTCAAATATGTTCAACTTTGTTTCTATGTCTTTTGTTGTTTTCCAGCTGCTTTTCTTATAAGGTGACCAAAAGCTTCTATGTATTACTTTTCTTATAAGGTGACCAAAAGCTTCTATGTATTACTTTTCTTATAAGGTGACCAAAAATTTATATAAATTACTTTTCTTATAAGGTGACCAAAAATTTCTATAAATTACTTTTCTTATAAGGTGATAAAAAATTTCTATAAATTACTTTTCTTATAAGGTGACCAAAAATTTCTATAAATTACTTTTCTTTTAAGGTGACCAAAAGCTTCTATGTATTACTTTTCTTATAAGGTGACCAAACATTTCTATAAATTACTTTTCTTATAAGGTGACCAAAAATTTCTATAAATTACTTTTCTTATAAGGTGACCAAAAATTTCTATAAATTACTTTTCTTATAAGGTGACCAAAAATTTCTATAAATTACTTTTCTTATAAGGTGACCAAAAATTTCTATAAATTACTTTTCTTATAAGGTGACCAAAAATTTCTATAAATTACTTTTCTTATAAGGTGACCAATGGCTGATCGATGGCTTGACAGGCTGTCATTGTAAAAAGTATTGTTATGGAAACAGCACCATATATTTTAGAGCAGTGATCTCTGCAATATGTGCCATTTTGGCACGCAAGGTTTCTGTTTTTGAGATTGTGGTTCTGCCCTATGTGCCGTCTTCGGCTCGAAAGGACAATAGATAGATAGATAGATGTTCCTTTAATTCCAATGCATCTGACTTCAGCATGGTATTTTTTAATTCTGGGTTATCTTCCCTCTTCAATCCCTTCTCACTAAGTCAGACTGGTTAGTCTGTTCCCAGGTCCATTGGAGAGGTGGAGTAGGTTCTTAATCAGCAATCATGATGCAGTAGCAGTCAGTTATGAGTTACTGAAAACTTTCTACCCACATGCTTTTGATATTGGGCCCTTGATGTGAACTGTAACATAATATAAGTTTTATCCATGAGCACAAACATATGAAAGTGCTGTAATAATTCAGAATGCTAAAAAAAGCTACAGTATTATCTGTTATTGAATTTCTTACACTTTGGGTTAATTGATCATGATTCAGAAATGTTTATTTTTTTTTTTCCAGCCATTTCAACTGCAACCTGGAAGCTCTGTTTCTTTCAAGTTCCAGACTATCAAACGAGATGCCTTGCTCATGTTTGCACCAAGTAAAGCTGCAGATAAAAAATTCCTGGCTCTGGAAATCCATGATGGCAAATTTTACCAAATCTACAACTTTGGTGGTCAATCTAAACGGGTTCTGGTCTCTGAAACAGAAGTGTCTGATGGTCAGCCTCATGAGGTAATGATGTCTATTATTACAATAAATAATATATAATTGCAGAAATAAGAGAAGGGACATCCAAAATAATTTATAATTAAGAGAAGATGGTGGACATTGGTTGGCCATTTGATGAAAAGAGGGAAGAAGAGAAATCTCAAAGCAAGCCCTCACATTAGAATCAGAGGGTTTAAAAAAAAGAGACGCCGACCTACAGAAACACTAAAATGAACATTGAGTTGAGGAGCAGCAACAGGCTTCAGGTTCCTTGTCAAAGTTGGGAAGCTTATCCCAAACAGGAACATGTGGCAAGATACAAAGCGAGTCCTGTGGGATGTGTGGCGAGATGTCTGATACTTAATAGCAAAGATCGTCAGACATTAAGAGTCTAGAATTTGAGCCATCTTCAGGTTGAAAGGACAATAGATAGATAGATATTACAAATGTTTACATTGTTTAAACAAAATGTTAAAACAAAAGAGAAAATTTCTGAAACTTAAATAATAGACCCGTAGATATGTTGATTCAATAGAAGAAGTTTCAAACTTATTATTTGAATTTTTTTTTTTAGGTTGATCTGAGGTTTTCAAAAGACGTGATGTCACTGCATCTGGATGGTGAAACTAGGAGAATGAGGTTGGAAACAAGTGAAGAACTGCCTCATAATTTAGGTAATAAAAGTAATTATATTGATTGGTTAAACTGCCTCATAAATTTAGTAATTAAGAGCAATAGTAATGCTTGAAAAACCCACGCCATTACACAATTTAAGTAATTAAAAGTAATAGAAATGTTTGAAAATACTAGCTAGACTTTCTCATGATTTCAGTAATTAACCCATTAAGCACCACATTTAAAGGACAGGCTGTGTCTGAAGTATCTTGCATTAGGTAATTAAACTGATATTGTCAATGACTGTTGGTATCAATAGAATTAATCTTTAGTGACACAGACTAATGTACACAGTAACTGATGAGTTAGTATTATTTTATAACTTTTTGATGGTGTATATCTTCTTACGGGAGCCATGATAGCTCAATGGTTTGTGAACTGGACTACAAATGACAAGAGGTAGGGTTCGATCCCAACCGACGGCTTCCAATTCACCCAGCCTTTAATGGGTACCGCATTTTTTTCTGGGAAAGTAAAGTGGCACGGGTGTAATACTGACCACATTACCCCAAAAATCATGTGCCAAAGGTCTGTACAATTTTTTGTCACTAACACCATATTCCCTATACGCCACTTTTTTGTCACTAACACCATATTCCCTATACGCCACTAGGCGTGACGCGGGTACTTTACTTTTTTTTTTTTTTATATCTTCTTACCTTACTTAATTAAGAAAAAGATAGAAACCTTTCATGACTCAAGCATGACATATTATAGGTACCATTGTTTGGTATTGTGGTTAGCACCTCATTATACTGTTTTTTTCTTTTTCTGATAAAATCCCTGGTTCCTTTTAAGACCCAATAAACCTAAAAACTTGTTGGTCAAGGGAATGGACCAGATTTCTTGTCCACAGTAGACCAGTACACTAAGAACTGCTCAGCTGAAATTAATTAAGAGCTATAGTAATAACATGTGAAGAGAAGAGATAATAACTGAATAACAAAGCAAGCCCTCATGTAGGAAATAACAGGTAAGAGAAAAACCCAGAGAGACACTGAGAAGAACATTGATGAGAGAGGCAAGAGCAGCAGGATCTGGCTCCCTCAATGATAATAGAGCTGCTTGCACAGAACAGAGACAAATGGCGAGATTTGATAAAATATCTTTAAAAGAATTGAAAACTGCTAGAACAAAAATTCAGATAAGAGAAGGAGTATCTTGGTCTACGCCCTATGGGCTGGCTATGGCTCGAAAGGTCAATAGATAGGTAGATATAGTAATAACTGATATATCTTTTTGTAACTTTTGTTTTATTTGTAATATTTAATTTTGCACTTTGTAATTAAGAAATTAAATAGTTCAGCATTAAATTATTATAGATTCTGTACCACTTTTCTCAATCTACATTACTTCATTTCCTGATTACTGTTTCATCTGCTTGAACCTAGACATAAGCAACATTTTCACGACACCTTCGTAAAATTTGTGAACATTAAATGTTACATTGCTGAAATCCAAGAATTTGTATTTTGAGTTCGTAAATTTTTGAAGGTGTCGTAGTTAATGGTTAATTCCTTTTTTTTTAATACTCTTTCCACCTCTCCTTTGATAAATAAATGTATAGCTTTAAACTTGTTCTTGTTTAATCTGGCCAAAGTGTAATTATATATTTTTATTTGACTTATGATTCAGGCCCCTTGTACATTGGTGGTTTCAATTCTTATAACAATTTGCCTTGGCACACTTGGGCACGTAATGGATATCAAGGATGTCTTGAAGATCTTCAGATTAATGGACGTGTAATTGACCTGCATCAGATTGTGCAGACTCAGGTAGGATTTGGATCGCCATGCAGATTTCGGCAACGTACGTTTCGTCACATAGTGCGCCCCACTCAATTTTATTAGTGTGAACACCATCAAACCATATTCTTTTTACATGTCTTGTACCATCTTGGTATTGGTGAAATCTAATACCTTGTTCAATTATCTAAAAATTCATATATAATATGTTAGATGATAAATATAATTAGTTAGGATAAATATAAATATGTAGATTGATTCTTAAAACGATGAAAAATTTTGTCTCTGAAATCTCTTCCGTTGCATTGGTAAAAAGCTTCGGTACGGAAAGAGTTAACAACATTGCCTGTTGTTTTTACTCTGTTCAGCAACATTGCCTGTTGCTGTTTTTACTCTGTTTGACAACATTGCCTGTTGCTGTTTTTTCTCTGTTTAGCAACATTTTCTATTGTTGTTTTTACTCTTGTTTAGCAAAATTGCTTGTTGTTTTTACTCTGGTCAGAAGCATTGCCTGTTGCTGTTTTTACTCTGTTTAACAACATTGCCTGTTGCTGTTTTTTCTCTTTTTAACAACATTGCTTGTTGTTGTTTTTACTCTGTTCAGCAACATTGCCTGTTGTTTTTACTCTTGTTTAGCAACATTGCCTGTTGCTGTTTTTATTCTGTTTAGCAACATTGTCTGTTGTTGTTTTTACTCTTGTTTAGCAACATTGTCTGCTGTTTTTTTCTCTGTTTAGCAACATTGCCTGTTGTTGTTTTTATTCTGTTTAGCAACATTGCCTGTTGTTGTTTTTACTCTTGTTTAGCAACATTGTCTGCTGTTTTTTTATCTGTTTAGCAACATTGCCTGTTGTTGTTTTTACTCTTGTTTAGCAACATTGCCTGTTGTTTTTACTTTGGTCAGAAACATTTTCTGTTGGTGTTTTTACTGTTTAGAAACATTGCCTGTTGCTGTTTTTTTTTCTCTGTTTAACAACATAGCCTGTTGTTGTTTTTACTCTGGTCAGAAACATTGCCTGTTGCTGTTTTTACTCTGTTTAACAACGTTGCCTGTTGCTGTTTTTTCTCTGTTTAACAACATAGCCTGTTGTTGTTTTTACTCTGGTCAGAAACATTGCCTGTTGCTGTTTTTACTCTGTTTAACAACATTGCCTGTTGTTGTTTTTACTCTTGTTTAACAACATTGTCTGTTGTTGTTTTTACTCTTGTTTAGCAACATTGTCTGTTGTTGTTTTTACTCTTGTTTAACAACATTGCCTGTTGTTGTTTTTACTCTGTTTAACAACATAGCCTGTTGTTGTTTTTACTCTGGTCAGAAACATTGCCTGTTGCTGTTTTTACTTTGTTTAACAACATTGCCTGTTGTTGTTTTTACTCTTGTTTAACAACATTGTCTGTTGTTGTTTTTACTCTTGTTTAACAACATTGTCTGTTGTTGTTTTTACTCTTGTTTGGCAACATTGTTTGTTGTTGTTTTTACTCTTGTTTAACAACATTGCCTGTTGTTGTTTTTACTCTTGTTTAACAACATTGCCTGTTGTTGTTTTTACTCTTGTTTAACAACATTGCCTGTTGTTGTTTTTACTCTTGTTTAACAACGTTGCCTGTTGTTGTTTTTACTCTTGTTTAACAACATTGCCTGTTGTTGTTTTTACTCTTGTTTAACAACGTTGCCTGTTGCTGTTTTTACTCTTGTTTAGCAACATTGTCTGTTGTTGTTTTTACCCTTGTTTAACAACATTGCCTGTTGCTGTTTTTACTCTTGTTTAGCAACATTGCCTGTTGTTGTTTTTACTCTTGTTTAACAACATTGCCTATTGTTGTTTTTACTCTGTTTAGCAACATTGCCTGTTGTTGTTTTTACTCTTGTTTAGCAACATTGCCTGTTGCTGTTTTTATTCTGTTAAGCAACATTGTTTGTTGTTGTTTTTACTCTTGTTTAGCAACATTGTCTGCTTTTTTTTTCTCTGTTTAGCAACATTGCCTGTTGTTTTTATTCTGTTTAGCAACATTGTTTGTTGTTTTTACTCTTGTTTAGCAACATTGTCTGCTGTTTTTTTCTCTGTTTAGCAACATTGCCTGTTGTTGTTTTTATTCTGTTTAGCAACATTGCCTGTTGTTGTTTTTATTCTGTTTAGCAACATTGTTTGTTGTTGTTTTTACTCTTATTTAGCAACATTGTCTGCTGTTTTTTTATCTGTTTAGCAACATTGCCTGTTGTTGTTTTTATTCTGTTTAGCAACATTGCCTGTTGTTGTTTTGATTCTGTTTAGCAACATTGCCTGTTGTTGTTTTTACTCTTGTTTAGCAACATTGCCTGTTGTTTTTACTCTTGTCAGAAACATTGTCTGTTGGTGTTTTTACTGTTTAGAAACATTGCCTGTTGCTGTTTTTTTTCTCTGTTTAACAACTTTGCCTGTTGTTGTTTTTACTCTGGTCAGAAACATTGCTTGTTGCTGTTTTTACTCTGTTTAGCAACATTGTCTGTTGCTGTTTTTTCTCTGTTTAACAACATTGCCTGTTGTTGTTTTTACTCTGTTGTTGTTTTCACTCTGTTTAGCAACATTGCTTGTTGTTGTTTTTACTCTGTTCAACATTGCCTGTTGTTGTTGTTTTTACTCTGTTTAACAACATTGCCTGTGGTTGTTTTTACTCTGTTGTTGTTTTCACTCTGTTTAGCAACATTGCTTGTTGTTGTTTTTACTCTGTTCAACATTGCCTGTTGTTGTTGTTTTTACTCTGTTCAGCAGCATTGCCTGTTGTTTTTACTCTGATCAGCAACATTGCCTCTTGTTGTTTTTACTCTTTTTCAGCAACATTATCAGTTGTTTAACCAATATATTTCAGAAGCTACAGGGCCTAGTTGATCAACAGTGCACAGCAATGCCGCAACAGTGCTCACAATTGTCTCGCTGCCTTCCTGGCTACTGCATAAACAAATGGGGAGGCTACTACTGTGACTGTAGATCTACAGATTTTGCTGGAGACCAGTGCCAAAATCGTAAGTCAAATTGGACATTTAATTAAATGTTCCAGTAAATTTATTCTGCCAAATTCTTTACAGTTATGTAGAGCCAGTAATAACAGGTATAGCCAGAAATAACATGTAGAGCCAGTAATGGTATGTATAACCAGTAATCATATGTAGAACCAGTAAGACACGTAGAGCCAGTAATGCCATGTAGAGCTAGTAATCACATGTAGAACCAATAATGGCATGTAGAGCCAGTAATGATATGTAGAGCCAGTAGTAATGGCATGTAGAGCCAGTAATGATGTATGAAAGTGAAATCTGAGCTTTTGGTCAGAAGTTAAAACAAATTTAAGGGCCACAGAAATGTGGTTTTGCACAAGAATCTATTAGCTGTTCTTTCTTCTTTATATGACACTTTGCACATTTGCTACCTAGGGGTTTTAAATGCTGTAGCAACACCGTTTTCCATATTTTTTTATAAAATTTGAAATAACAGCAAGAAAATAAATGAACATTTATTTAAAACACACATTTTTTGGGGACAATTTGTTCTTGAAGTTGAAAAAGCAGTTAATAAGTGAAGGGTTTAGAGGAATTTTGTGAAAATTTAGATAAATTAAAAGTAGCAAAACTCTGCTTTTGGGCCGTGGCATTCCAGCTATCTATCTATTGACCTTTTGAGCCGTAGCCGACCCATAGGGCGTAGACCAAGATTCTCCTATCTGAATTTTTGTTCTAGCAGTTTTCAATTCTTTTAAAGATATTTTATCAAATCTCGCCATTTGATTCCAGCTACTAGAGCCATATTGTATGGCTTGTGGTACACAATGTGTTAATAATGTTTTCTTGTAACTTTTCTATAATTTATTGCCTTGATGTGCTTTTAATAGTTGACTATCTTCTATATTCTATCTTAAAACAGGTAAATGAATTTAAATACTCAGGAACTTTGTTAACCTCAGACGGAAGATGTGCAACAGAGGTGAGATGCAGAATGGCTCAGGCAAAAGCAACTTTCCAAAAAATGAGGAAGATACTATGCAATCCATTTTTGACAATAGAAACAAGAAGAAGAGTTCTTAAATGTTATGTAGAGCCAGTCTTAACATATGGATGTGAATCATGGACAATAGGACAACAGACAAGAAAATCACTGGAGTCTGTAGAAATGTGGTTTTACAGAAGAATGTTGAGAATACCATGGACAGTTAAAAAGAGTAATGAAAACATTCTGAAAGAGGCCAAAGCAAAAAGAGAGCTAATTTCCAATATTAGGAAGAAACAATCATCATTTTTTTGGCCATGTAATCAGAAGAGAACAACTGGAATATATTGTAACAACTGGGAAAATTGAGGGACGAAGAGATAGAGGGAAGCAAAGAGAAAAGATACCAGACAGTTTAAGAGAATGGCTTGGCAGAAGGTCAACAACAGAAATTATAAATAACTGTCGATATCGAAAGTTGTAGAGAGACATGATCACCTACGCCAGCAGGCCTGGTACTTGATGATGACGATGATCTTCTATAAATACATATAAAATGTCTTTAAAAAATAGATTAAGGCATATGTAATATAATATACATGTCCTAAATTAAAAAAAAACTTTAGACCTAAGTATCACTACATGATGTGGACCATTTATCTTTTCTTCTTTCTTCTTCAGCTGCCTGGACAGGCGTTTTTAATGGTAGCACCAGCTACAAGTTGATGTTCCAGCCACAAAAGAGATACCACGTGAATGACATTTCCTTCCGCTTCAAAACCATGGCCCCTGATGGACTCATTTTCCAGACAAAAGCCACAAATGATAATGGGTTTATAAGAGCAGAACTGGAGGGAGGTCGTGTAAAGATTTCAACAAATCTTGGTGGAAGAAATCAGGTAATTTTGGTTCTGGATTATTTAATAAAATTGTTTTTGGTGGGCAGTTTTAATTAGCTTTTTTCTTCATAATTTGCTTGATGATTATCTGTCTTCACCATCTATCCCTGGAAGGATGTTAAATAGGCAAAGAGTTATTATGAAAAGGGTGTTTGTGTGACCATTTGCAACAAGTATATTTGAAACTTTCTGAATTATCACACTATCTTTTGGACACAGCTTTCATTTGTTGATCCTTACCACTTGGCCAGGTTGATAGGTTTTTTTTTCAAACCACCATATTAAAATTATTTAGGATCTTGTTCACTTCTGGTTTGCTGATTAAGATAGTGTCAAGTGGGAAAACAATTTTGGATTGAGTGAGAAAGTAATATAATTGAAATGTCTGAGTTAAAGGTGTTACATCCAATCTCTTGTTTTTCTTGATCTTGATCCTTCCAGCGCTGCTAGACATGGCATAGGGCTCATAGAGCTTTTTCTACTCATGGCAAGATTTTCATTCTTATGTAATGAGTCTATGCCTGCCAACTTTGCTTCTCTTATAAGTGTTTTAGTGTCTCTCTCTGTGTGTCTCTTTATCCCAGTGTTTGTCATAAAGGGTCTGTTATGAAATTCTCTTGTTGTCTCTTCTCAGCGCATATCTGACATATGTCCATCTTCTCTTCCTAATTGTAGGTGATATGTTCATCTTCTCTTCCTATTTTTAGTCTGTGTTTAATCGCAAATGCTCAACAGATTACAGTAAGATTAATTAATCTAGTCATTAGCATGTCATCATAATTACCATGTAAATTGTTTATCTTGGAGCCATATGTAATTGTTATTTATTCATCAGGGGGGCTGGTTGGTCTTGAGGCAAGACGCCACGTGTTAAATCAGAGCTGGCGAACGAAAAAAAAAATAATTATTATTATTCATCGGTGCCAGTAGGGGCTGTGTGCAGTCATTATTTTCTAGTTAAAATGAGTTTGGAGGTGGATTATAGACCAGTATGAGGCCTGAAGTTGTTAGGCTTATTAAATTATTATATCTGTAACTTTCATGCCAAGTTATGGAGCTTTATATTTTGCAGACATTCTACACTGGAAACAATCTGAATGACATGCAGTATCACACTGTCTATGTACAGAAACGTGGAAATGAGATATTCTACTGGGTTGATAACTTGGATCAGGAGAAAAGTAAAATAATTGTTCTTTGTAATAATTTTTTTTACTGTTTTTTGTGTAATTATATTAGCTGGAGATTCTTTAGAAAAATGCAGTGTGATAATAAGGTACGAAAACAGAAGTGAAATGAAAATAGGAGAAATGTGTGAGTGTAAAACCAGTACTAGATTACATCAAGGGTGAATGGGCTGAATCGATAACTTGTCATGCTCTAAACCAGAACGTGGGTTTGAATCACTTGGTAGGTCACATATTTTGTTCTGTTGGGGTAAAATGATAATTCAGACTCCAAATTCTTGTGCCAACTGCACTGGAGAGGCAGCCTTTATTCTCTGGTCCTATAAGTCCCCTCGACAGACCCTAACTTCTTGTGGAGAGGCAGCCTTTATTCTCTGGTCCTATAAGTCCCCTCAACAGACCTTAACTTCATGTGGAGAAGCAGCTTTTATTCTCTGGTCCTATAAGTCCCCTCGACAGACCTTAACTTCTTGTGGAGAAGCAGCTTTTATTCTCTGGTCCTATAAGTCCCCCAGGCACACCCCAAAAGTGGGATATCACAGTAAAGATTTTTTAAAATATATACGACATTAAGAAATAAAAAGTCAAATGTTTTATCATTGAACATGACTATTATATTATATGGCCCTTTTTGTCTTGTCAGGCGGTCTAGTGGAGGCTATTGTGTATTTTTTTTTTAAGGTTTTGTTTTCATCAAACAGTTCCTCCCGTAGCTAATTCTAACAATGTTTGACAGACACACATGGTCACAGAATGAACATGACTACACGCAAACAAAATACCACAGAAATCACTATGCTCAAGGAAGAGGGGAAAAAGAAACAAAGGACAGAACTTTAAAACAATCTATCTATCTATTGTCCTTTTGAGCCGAAGACGGCACATAGGGCAGAACCACAATCTCAAAAACAGAAACCTTGCGTGCCAAAATGGCTTATATTGCAGAGATCACTGCCTCTAAAATGTATGGCTCTGTTTCCATAACAATACTTTTTACAATGACAGCTTGGTCTTTAAAACAATGGATTAATGAAATAGCTTGAGGCCACGAATAATGCATTATGTGAAGCAAACTGTAGGGCCTTGTCTTGAATACTCCATTTTTCCTTGAAGCTGTAAGACCCAAGAGGGTAAGAGTAAATAACTGGGGAGCATATCTCCAGGGTGATTTGTGGTCACCAAAGCAGGGTCAACAACCCAAAGCTCATCAAGATCAGATTTTACCTCCTATTTGGGCTTCCTAGTAAGAATCTGCATCACAATAAACAGGTTAACTGTAGTCCCCACATTGGCGTTGTCTGTTGATATAGAAGAGTAGTATAAAGTAAGTGTAGAATGGACAGGCTGCCACTTCTTCAGCTGAACCAAGGAAGTCAAGAAAACTGTTGTATCCTCCATTTAACTGTCTTTGGTTTAAGACTTAGGCCTGCACCAGCCTATAGCATTAGATCAACGATAATCATCATGTACCATGCCTGTCGGCGTAGGTGATCATGTCTCTCTACAACTTTTGATCTTGACAGCTATTTATCATTTTTCTTGTTGACCTTCTGCCAAGCCATTCTCTTAAGCTGTCTGGTATCTTTTCTCTTTGCTTCCCTCTATCTCTTTGTCCCTCAATTTTCCCACTTGTTACAATATATTCCAGCTGTTCTCTTCTCATTGCATGGTCAAACTATAATGAATGCTTATTAGTTCTGTTTTTGCTGTGGCCTCTCTCAGAACATTTTCATTGCTTTAAACAATACCTAGAGGGGCACGGAAACACTACAAACCATACTGGAGTAGTGAACTAGAGCAACTGCACAATGACATGGAAACATCTCGAAAGCAAGCAGAAAATAACCCTTGCCTGGAACACCACAATAACTATCAGCATGCTAAAGCCAAATTTCAACAGGCTAAACTACAAGCCAGACGGAGAAGCTGGAAAGAGAAAACAAAGTCCTTGAATCTTGAACGAGACACAAGAAAAGTGTGGAAGCTTGTAAAACAGCTGAATGATGAGGGTACAGAAAGGAACACCAAAATTACACTGAAGAAGGATGGAAACATCCTAATAGGTAAGCATGCAGCAAATCACTTTGCAGACTCCTTTGCAAATGACAATAATATTGAAATTAGCCTAGAGAAACAACAAGAGACCCGTTTAAAACAACAAAATGCAAGGTAAGAAGAGACCACACATGAAGTCATGGAAATACTATCTCCAACACTTTTTCTGATCTACATCAATGACCTAGTTACTGAACTACCACATGGCATCAAAGTGGCAATGTATGCAGATGACTTGGTAATGTGATGCACAGAGGAGTATGCAACTGTGGCCTCCAAATTGCTACAAAGAGCTATGGATGCACTGAATTCATGGACAAATAGATGGTGTATCAGCATCAATACAGACAAATGAAGTATGACACTTTTCACTCTCTCCCCAAAACAAAAAGCAGGAACCATCTACATAAACAATGAGCCTGTGAAAGAAGACATACAAGCTACATATCTCGGAGTTACATTTGAAAACAAACTATCTTGAAAACAGCAGATAAATAAGGCAACCTAGAGAGCAAGGAGGAAATTGGCTATTCTAAGAAAGCTTTGTGGAACCACATGGGGTGCGAGTGGGAAAATACTCAGTAACGTTTACCAACAGAGTAAACGCCCACATTTAGAATATGGATCATCCACATGGTGCTCTAGCCGCGATAGCTCAGTGGTTAGTGAACTGGACTACCACGGACAAGGGGTAGGGTTCGATCCCAACCGACGGCTCCGGGTTCACCCAGCCTTAAATGGGTACCGGATTTTTTTCTGGGAAAGTAAAGCAGCACGGGCGTAATACTGACCACATTACCCCAAAAATCATGTGCTGAAGGTCTGTAAAATATAGGGTCACTAACACCATATTTCCCTATACGCCACTTGGCGTGACGGGGGTACTTTACTTTTTACTTTACATGGTGCTGAGATCAAACAGTACACTGCAAGAACTGGATAAAGTACAAAACCAGGCACTTAGGGTCATAACAGGAGCAATGAAATCAACACCAATATTAGAGATGGAGAAATTGTGAAAGGATACCAGCACTGAGAGAACGGAGGGACACAAAGGTGCTGATACAGGCAGAAAAATTTGCATGCATGCCAAGACATCCAATGAAGGACCGATTCCAAAATCTTGCATTGGGACGACTTAAGAGAAGCAGTTTTATCCACCAAGCCAAGCTTATTAGTAGACAAACACCAGACATGCCAAGAGTTGTTACCCCCTACTGCCCATACCAGAACAGACTCCCTGGACAGAGGAATCAGGATTATCAGTTCAAATACGGACAGAAGTGAAAGGAATAGTTGACAAAGAGGAACAGAATAGTCTACAGTGAAAAACAATAACTCTCTGTTTCCTGGATGAAGAATACCCACAAGACCTATGGATTCGTGTGTACACAGCTGGATCAGCACAGAATGCAGTAAAGAATGGGGGAGCAGGTGCATATATAGAGTACCCAAATAACACTAGGGATATGAATAAAATAGCAACAGGGAAATATTGTCACAATTATGATGCAGAATACAAGCAATAAAGTTGGCAATAGAAAAACTGCTGAACAGTAATCTTAGCCCACAGCCTGTAGTGTTTTTGACAGATGCAAGATCAGTACTCCAGGCACTACAATCCAGACAATTACCACATCTGCAGACCTTATTGACTGAACTCTGCAAGCACCACAGGGTTGCCCTGCAGTGGATCCCGTCTCACTGTGGAATATCAGGAAATGAGAAAGCAGATCAGTTGGCAAAGGAAGGTTCAACAGGCACACAACTAGATACACCGGTTACATACCATCATAAGAAACAGATAATCAAATAAATCAGAGGACCACAAGCCCCAAATCAGGATGCCTTTCATAATATGAATAGATATGAACAAGTTATCATTATACACCTCAGAACAGGACACAATCGACTCCATAGTCACATGTATACAAAATTCAAGATCGGCACATAAACTACTTGTACATGTGGACAGGTGCCCCAGACTGCTGAACACATACTTCAAGATTGCACAGAATATAGTAGACTGAGGAAAATCCATTGGCCCATAGATACAACACTACAGACAAAACTATATGGGCCACTGCAAGAATTACAAAAGACAGTAAAATTTATACAGGAAACGACATTGCAGATATAGACAATACTTCGGGCGAACGAAAGATAGATAGATTGCTTAGCTGTCCATAACTTTCTCAACATTTCTGTAAAACCACATTTCTACAGCCTTCAGTGATTTTCTTGTCTGTTGTCCTATTGCCTATGATCCACATCCATATGTTAAAATTAATGTGTTGATTAAGATTAATATGTTGTTATTAACTATAATATCCAGGGAAAATAGTCTCAGGCAAATGTGTACTGAAGACATGTACTCTGGACTGTAGTATGTTCAACACAATTCATTAATAAATCTATGAAAGAAATTGAAACTTATATTTTACCTTTCTCTTCTTCTGCTACAGTAAACTTCTCCCATAGAATTATGAATTCACTGATGAAGTCATGAATGATTATATGAAATACATTGCTCTGCGTTTTGTATTTGATGACCCAATTTGTTTCATTTCTGCCATATTTAAAAAGACATATGCTTTTTATGATTCAGATTGCAATGCCATCTATTTAAAATAAAAACATAGTGACTTTTTGCACTTTAAAAAAATTGACTAATTTTGTATTTTTTTTTTATTAACAGAAATTTTACCTGGCGATGGATATTATCTATTAGTGGATGATATCATTGTTGGTGGATATAAAAAAGGTGAATTGAACATTCCATCTTCCACAAAAAACTATATTGGTTACCTCCGCAATATCCACTTTGGTGATGCTGACATCTTCCAGCAAATTAGTGACAAAGGTGATGGAGTCTTTTTCAAGGAACCGAACATTCCACCAATAGTACATAGTGCTGTTACATTTTCAAATTACAATGCACATGCAGTGCTGCCTGCTATTGGTTCAACCTCTGATTTAAGTATCTACTTAATGTTTAAGACCAATGATCCCAATGGTGTCATCTTGTTCAGTGAAGGAAGAAACAAGGAGATGTTTGCTTTGGAATTATTTGATGGCAAACTACACCTGAAGGTAAGAACTTCTGTATTTTATCGCAGCTAACGTTGGTTCATTTGTTAATAATTCAAATGTTTGTCTTTCTCTCTGGAGTTTACGCGATGAATACTAAAAAGAATTGATTCTTCGACTATTGAAATTTCTTAAATTTCTTCATCAATTTATTTGAAAATCTTCATCATCCATCCTTAAAAGGATATGGAGGCGAAGCTATGCCTCCCAGCACCAGACCTGGAAATTGTCAGCGACCCATAGCTGATGGCTTGCGCCAGGATCGGTGAACCAAAACCATCCAGACCCTGCTCCACCTCTCCATGGTGCCTCCAGTAACAGACTAACCTGTCTAGTCTGGCCAAGCGTGCAGGGATCGAAGAGGGAAGACAACCCGGTACTCAAAAATGTCGTGCTGAAGTCGGATGTGCTGGGTCGAAAGGCGCAAATATAACAGTTATACTGCAAACCACAACACAACGCAGACACGTCCACTTAACGTCCTTTTAAGGGCGGATGACGAAGAGGAATTCTACAGTCTACGAATACTCTAGAATACTTTAGTCATCGGGCGAATGCCAGCAAGCAAAAGGATATTAGGTGGGAGTAGATGCGTTGTGTTGAGGTTTGCAGAACTGTGATTTATCCACAAACACATCCGACTCTTCATTTTTGTTTATCAAGTTATCTCCCCTCTTCGATCTCTACTTGCTTTGCCAGGTAAGACTGGTTAGTCTGTTTCTAGAGGCACCACAAAGAGGTGCAGTAAAGTCTGGATATTTCTGGTCAACTGATCTGGTGATGGTCGAGTAACATCAAAAGATGGACAAGTCAACCTATGACAATCTGCACCATGAAAGCAAGAGACGGAGTGGAATGGCGCTCCATGGTAGTCAACCTTTGATGCGGAGACAGCACTCAATGATGATGATGATGATCTGGTGCAAGCCATCAGCTGTGAGTTGCTGACAGCTTCCAGCTCTGTTGCTGTCAGATGTCTTGTCCCCGCAATGAACTTTTGCATTTTGGTCTAGCTTGATAGTTATGGGTAATTGGTTAGTTATTAGTAATTTATTAGCAGGACAACTACTAGATAATATAATGGCATTATATAAAAACAGTCAAAGTGCCGTCAAAACATCGGAAGGTCTGTCAGAATGGTTTCAAGTTACAACAGGAGTAAGACAAGGATGTGTCCTCTCACCACTCCTGTTCATCATATATATGGACAATTTAAATCAGGAAACAACCAACAATAAGGACAAATCAAATAATAACATAGAGATAGAAAACTCCAACATCAATGAGCTACTCTTTGCAGATGGCCAATGCCTAATATATGAGGATGAAAACCTGCTTCAACAGCATTTAACATCTCTAGATAAAAGCTGCACAAACTACAGTATGAAAATTAACAAGCCAAAAACAGAGGCTATAAGAATAAGCAAATTAAGACACCCATTAAACATCAAGATCAAAGATAAAGAAATAAAACAAGTAGAGGAATTCAAGTATTTAGGCACAATGTTCACAGAAGATGGAAAACTAGACAGAGAAATTGACATGAGAATACAAAAAGCAAATGCTGTCACATACCAGCTTTCACCATTGCTAAGACATCCAAACATTTCTATACCAGCTAAACAACAAATGATAAACAGCATCTTCATACCAACTTTGTGCTATGAAAGTCAAACATGAACCCTTTCTAAATCACATTTAAGAAAGATCAATACATGTGAGATGTGTTGCTTGAGAAAAGTAACAAACAACACAAGAAGAGATAGAATACCAAATGAAACCATAAGAAAAATAGTAGGAACAAAACCCTGCCAAGAATATATAGAACAACAACAATTTAAATGGTTTGGCCACCTGGTCAGAATGAATCCTTACCAATCACCATCAAGGGCGTTCTTCTCGAGAATGCATGGAAAAAGACCAAGAGGAAGACCCAGAAGAAGATGGATAGATGCAGTGACAGAAACATGTAACAACAAAGGGAAATCACTAATTCAGACAATTCGAGCAGCACAAGAATGACAAATGATATAAACCACGACACCTTTTAGGTATCAGTGAAAAGAGAAAAGAAAAGAAAAAAAGGTTAGTTATTAGTAAAGCAGGCTTTTAGCTTTTGCCTATTGGTCCATCAAAATATGGCTATGTTAGTTCAAGCTGAGAATGGCACATGTAGCAAAAATAGAAAAACTCCCCATGTCTAATGGACACTTGCTGCTATATCTTCATTTTCATTATACATTGTATGTGACCTATAGTATTTTTTGCCACAAGTCCATTTTCTGAACAAGCCTCTCCAACTCAGAAAGGGAATAAATGCCTGTTATCATTTCCTCTCTTTTTAGTGTTTTTAGTATTTCTCTAGGTCTGCCTATTTTTCTTTTTTTTTCTTTTCTTTTCTTTTTTATTTTTTTACTTGTTGTTTTCCATCTGAGGACTTGCTTTAGAATTTATTTTCTTGTTATCTCTTTACATATCCGGCATATGCCCACCTTGTATTCAGTTGTTTTGGCTGATTGATTATTACAAAAATAAATAACAGTAATTAAGTAAACAACCATAAACTAAGATGTCAAATAATAATACATTTTAAAGAATTTTCAAATTCTGGTATTGGAGAAAATGTAATTTCATTATAAATAGAAGCATCAACATTCTATCTATCTGTTGTGCTTTTGAGCTGAAGGCGGCACATAGCTAGGGCAGAAATTGTAGACTCTCCATTTCCAACCATTTTTTATGTTAATTGTCAGACTTGCACAAGACCTGCTTTGTATCTTGACTCACATCCCTGTTCTGAGCAAGCCTCTCAACATTGGCAAGGGACCTCATGCTTACTCTTCCCTCAGTGTTCTTTTTAATGTTTCTCTAGTTTGGCCTTGTTTTATTTTACCTTCTGTTTCCCAGAATTAAATTGACCTATATTACAAGGATTTAAATAGAAATGGTAGTAATGAAATATTTGAATAGACTGACTTTATTAATGTATAGCCAGTCTAGTGCCATCGTTCTCTCTTCATTTTCTTTTTACTGAAGTTTCTTTGCTTCGTTCTGTGAGTTGTTTTTGAGTAATGGTCTTATCATAACAATTCTATTCCATATATATTTTACTTAAATACTCACTTATGAAAGTCTTTTTTTCAAAGATTGTCAATTTTATTGTACTGCCATGATTCTGAGATAAACGTGAATGTTTGTTTCACATTTTTATTAAAATTAGTTTAACATTTTAGTTTAACTAGGGGGCGCCCAAAACTTCGATTTGTAGATGTGTGTAAACGCGACATGAAGATTCTGAATATAAACCCTGCAGCATGGGAAGACAAAGCTGCAGACCGCAATCTTTGGAAACACACTGTAAAGGTTCACTTCAAACAAGAAGCAGACAGATTCATAGAGAAAGAGAATACACGACGAAAGAAAAGAAAAGAAAAAATAACATTTCTAAGGGCGCTGAAAAATCCATAGTCAACTATGACTGACGGAGGCTACTACTAACTAAAGTTTAACATTTAAATCAAAATCCTGCTATATTATTGCTACTTATTCTTGTCCTTAAGTTTACTCCAAACCAGTTAGCATTTTTATGCTGTTTCAGGTGTGTTTTGTAATTCAAGATTGGTGGCAATAAATCTCAAATGTTGCCTGTCTCTATGTTGTGGCAGTACGTGCTGTCAAGCTTATATATGCTCCATCTCTTGTCATTATGTCTTATTATATGCCCCTACCTTGATATTATGTCTTGTTATATGCCCCACCTCGTAATATGACATCTTATTTTATGGTCCATCTTTTGATATTATGTATCATTATTTGCTCCAAGTCTTCATGTAACTGCCCCATTTGTGGGCAGCTGAAGAGCTTGTGACCTGAAATCACAATAGTATGTTTGGTGGCCCATCAGTTGAACAAGACCCCATCTCAACATCTAAGTCAGTGTCGCTGGAAACAGCTGCAACAAAGTAAACAGACTATTAGAGACAAAGATCACAGTGTTCTCAGTTATGCTGTCATTTACTGATATAGAAGACTTAGTATTGTAGTACCTCTAGACAGAACAAGTTCCAGCTTCTCTAGTAGAAGCTGAAATCAAGAAATCCATTGCAACCGCCACATACTATTCTGAGTTCAAGAGCTTGTGCATGTTTCAACACCTGCCATTAAGCCAAGTCGTCTCATTTGTAGCATTTTTAACATTTTGCTCTAAACTTTTCCCTCTAGGATGACCTTCAGCATGACATGTAATCTTGTGTGCCCAAAATATCTAGTCTAATTTTTAATCAATTTTTTATAAATGCGTTTCTTCAGTTTTCAATTCCTGAAAGACCTCACCTGCATATGGCAACTCCAGAGCATATAAACTTCAACAATGGAGTGTGGCACACTGTGTTTATTTTACATGAGAAAGTGAACAGTCAGGAACAGCTGAGCATGGCAGTGGATGACCTCCATTCATCTTACTCTTATTCAGGAATTGACCAGCTAAATTTACAAGGACCTTTGTATATAGGTAAACTACTACTAATAAAGTTAACAGTCCATAAATGCCTTACGGTGCAAATGTTATAGAAGGTACTCAGAGTACCATAGACAGAAAAAATAACAGATATGGCAACTGACAGGACAAAGCAATACTTTCTACTGTCAAATATTCCATTTTTAACCAGAAATGTTGTTACAATTTATGACAAAACTTCTTTTAAAGTTTGGTACAGTAGGACATATGACATCATCATCATGTACCATACTCATTGGCATAGGGAATAATGTCCTTCTACAATTCTCTATCTACAGTGCATCATATCAATTCTATTGTAGACTGTTTTCTGTGCCATGATACCAAGCAGGATTCCAACTTTCCTCTTCTCATGATGTACCCGAAAAATGTCAATTTTTTCTTTCTAATGTTTCTTAAGAGCTCCCTTTTTGTGTTGGCCTCTTTGAGAATTTCCTTGTTGGTCTTTTTAGCTGTCCAGGGAACTTTCCACATTCTTCTGAGAAATCCCATCTCTGTGGCCTCTAATCGTCTTTTCATTTCTTTGTTTACTATCCATGATTCGCTTCCATATGTCAAAATTGGCTCTACCAAATGACTCTCTTTCTCACTTCTATTGACTTAGATTTGTTGCATAAGACGTTTTTAATTTTCTGAAATGCCATTTTGTCCTGAGCTATTCTGCTTTTTATTTCTGTGGTTCATTTTCCGTCTGATGTTATTATTATGTGCCAAAGTATTTGACGCTCTACACTTGTTTCAAATTTGTCCCATTTATTTTTATGCTGCATCGTGGCAAGAATTGAAACATAGTAGCACGTTTAATATCATAAAATACTCAGTAATAAACATAACCAGTAATTGACTAGAAATTACCGACTAGTGGTGTTGCCTTCAGCATGACTTTGTAGTGACAGCTACATTTCTCAACTATCCAGAAAATTAACTCAGGTCCCCATTTTACGTGGTGGCTGGGTTGACCACAGGAGTTTTTTTTTTAAATTTTTAGAAAAACTTGCAGGTTGCTCAGACATTCAAACCCAGCCACTACACTACCACAGCTACCACTACTTCTAATCAATTTGAATGCATTGTAGAAGAATCATAATTGATTTTCTTTCTGAAATTAACAAATGAGCATGCCAATAAAACATACTCATGGATTTTACAGACACAACCAGGGACTGGTTGGTCTTGAGGCAAGACACCAGTCTTGAGACAAAAAGGTTGTGAGTTAAAATCACAGCTATACCAGTTGCGATTTTTATTTGTGATTTTTCTCTGTGGCAAACAGCCCTGGTTTCAGCAGTGAGGTCTGGCTTGAAACGTCAATTACCCATTGATGGAAAAAATATAAGTACCTATGTAAGACTAAGTTAATCAGCCTGTGCAGCGAGGGACCCTGTGCACATGGTTGCCATGGAAAGACAGAATTAACATGCAAAATTCAGTTCCTAGTCTCTAGGAATTTCGGCAGAGGTGAAACCTGGCAAACACAATAAAAACAAAACAAAAAAAGAAGACACAACCAATGATATAAAACTTAATAATAAAAAAGGAGCAAAATGTCATTGAGTTGAAAACAACAACTGAAATTATGACCCATATCATATCAAGTACATTTAACAAATTAGCAAGTATTTGGAGCTCAGAAATACTGAGCAGGGACACAAAACTCTTCAAGAATTCTTCAAATTGTTTAACTTTGATGCTCAAGCTAACATATGTATACTAGAGCTGGATATTCACTCAAGCTCAAGAAAAGAGACTAACTGTTTTTGAAAATTAAAGCCACTGAAGACTCTTAAATATAACTTGAAGAGACTTTACACCAAATAAAACTATAAGAGAAAAAATTGAAACAAGAATACATACCAGGTTATATATGGAGAAGATACTGGTAGTACACTACTCATGTGTTTAGAATGAATGGAAGAAGACTCCTGTGCCTTGCCTTTTTGTGGACTGGACTTCTGGTGGTAAAAGAAAACACAGAAGATCACAAGAAAATTTACAAGATTAATTAATAGAGAGAGCTCAACTTTTGTTTTAAAAATGAAACAAGACCTACACAATCTAGTAGTGAATATCTAGACATGGAGAGTGCGATCTTTGGCCCAAGAGGAAGTAACTAGTTGTAGTTGTAGTTAGTTGAAGGCCCCAGTAACACTGCAAACAAATTAAAATCCATAATTGCTCAACCGCCCATGCCAGTGGAATCATCCAAATTAATATCTCATCTTATTGAAGGATCCAAACAAAGAAAGGCAGCTGCAGTCCCCATCATAGCAGCTACAGCACATGCCAAAAGACATCAGGTGTAGTCGCACTGAAAATGAACACAACCAAACTGTCCTTCATCATACTATAACATCATTCATCATAAGCAATTAGTGGCACTGAAAGTGAACACAACCAAACTGTCCTTCATCATACTATAACATCATTCATCATAAGCAATTAGTGGCACTGAAAGTGAACACAACCAAACTGTCCTTCGTCATACTATAACATCATTCATCATAAACAATTAGTGGCACTGAAAGTGAACACAACCAAACTGTCCTTCGACATACTATAACATCATTCATCATAAACAATTAGTGGCACTGAAAGTGAACACAACCAAACTGTCCTTCATCATACGATATCATCATTCATCATAAACAATCGAACTATTGAAACACAATCTGGATGAAAAACACAGTACACAGTGTGCACAGAACACTAAACTCAGAAGCTCCAGCAGCAAGCCGAACTTGGATTATGAGGAAACTGCAACAAGGAACACTTTTCAGACAGAGTCTCAACTGTTCCTGCCTCCTATCCAGCATATTGACTGAAAGTAACTAGCTAATGACAACTGAAATACCTAGGATAAATAACGTTAATTGTAAATGTTGCATTGCAAATGAGATGGTCTGCAATGATTGTTTTGACACTTTACTTGAAACAGGTGGCTTTCCTGATGACATGTTCCAGAAACAATACATCAAGAAATTCTTGTCTTCAAAGACTGGCTACAGAGGATGTTTGGCTTCTGTGAATATTGGACGTGACCACCCAGACCTGTTTGAAAATGGAAAAAATACTGGAATCCTGGAGACTTGTAAAGGTATTTAAAATGTGTTTGGTTTATTTATATCTTATATTCAGTATATTTTGCCCAAAAATAAGAAACTAAATTTAGAGATGCAGAACAAATGAAAGTTTCATGTATTTTAGGGATAACAATATTAATTATAGAAAATGTGAAATAAGAGCCAAAGAGAGAAAATGAATTTTAATAAATTACAACAGCTTTTAAACAATAACAGACACATTTATATATATATATATATATATATATATATATATATATATATATATATATATATATATATATTATTACAAAACACAAATAGGTAAACAAATTTTGACAGAATTGAAGCTCTGAAGATGTAGATATGGACATAGTTATTTTAAATTGAAAATCCAACACATTTTAAAAACAAAGAATTCAGCATGAATATATAAACTCTTTAATGGGTCACTGTAAGGCACAATTAAGAAATATGACATTAATGAAAACTACACTTTAGGAAAAGAATGAAAGTGAATTGGAGTGAATGAATTGGTACCTCATAAAATCATATTCATTTTGTTTTTTCTAGGATTAACCCCTTATATCGAGACCTTTCTTTTATTATTTTAATGTGAACTAAATTCATTTTTAAATAATTTGACTTGAATTAGTTTACCTTGTTCCATGTTAACATGAGTTAATTTGTCTTATATGAGCATATATGCTTATATGTTAGCGTGAGTTAGTTTAATTTATAACAACCATTGCAGACATCCAAACTCAATGCACTAAGTCCACATGCAAAAATGGAGGTATTTGTCATGATCATCTCAACAATGGAACAACTTGGTGTGACTGTACTAAAACAGCATTTGCAGGACCAGCTTGTGAAGATGGTATTTAACTGTCTGTTGTTTTAATATTTATTTACTTCTGTATTCACATCTCTTTTATTACATTTGTAATTACTTTTATAAGGATGTTTGCAGGACTTCCTTAAGGGAATTCTCTATCAGTGAAATAAACTGGGAAATCTGGCTGCAGATTGTAGGACACAGAGAGCAATAATAAAAATTGGTACAGCAACTTTTGAGGCAGTGCTGATATCAAAGACAAAAGACACAGGAGAAGATGAGCCAGGCACCATAAATATATCGTGTTCGTTCTGTGGCCAGATCTATCTATCCAATATTGGCAGATTCAACCAAGAGAGAAGCTGTCCAGCAAAGCAGCATCCAGCATAAATCACCAAAATTTTTACCAAACTACTGATTTATCATGATTGCTTGCTACCAGTCATCTATCTGTATGCCAAAGGCCATATATATATATATATAAATAACTTTAAAAAGACTTGTGACATTTCGGTCAAACTGTGTATTTATAGTTTTAAAATTTATTAATGCGCATTTACATTATTTGTTTCTTTTCCCAGACAAATTTATAATTATTTTAATTTCACTAAGTTGTTCACTGAATCCCCCCCCCCCCCCCCCCCCCCCCCCACACTGCCATGAGAAGTGACTCTTCAGAACAGAAACTTGAAGTAGGTTAAATACAGCAAAGATGGGGCTCTTCCTTGCAGACTAAATTTGATTTGCTTGGATTTATTATTTTAATTGTATATTTTCTTTAATTATTATTTTTTGTACCAAAATATATTTATTAGAATGCAAACATACGAAACCCAGGCTGTTCAACTTCTTCATAGCATAATACCAATAGTGCCTTGTGAATAAATAAGGAACTGGAAGTCACCTTGGACACAAAAAAAGAAAACTCAATTCCTTTGAAAACAAATCATTATGGAGACTATTTAATGCTAACTAAATGGAAAGATTTCAAATAAAAAAATAAAATAGTATGTGAAAAGATTGCTGCTGTATCATCATCATCATCAAGTACCGGGCCTGCTGGCGTAGGTGATTATGTCTCTCCACAACTTTCTATCTCGGCAGCTATTTATCATTTCTGTTGTTGATCTTCTGCCAAGCCATTCTCGTAAGCTGTCTGTTATTTTTTCTCTTTGCTTCCCTCTATCTCTTCGTCATTCAATTTTTCCAGTTGTTACAATATATTTCAGTTGTTCTTTTCTCATTACATGGCCAAAAAATAATTATTGTTTCTTCCTAATATTGGAAATTAGCTCTCTTTTTGCTTTGACCTCTCTCAGAACATCTTCATTACTCTTCTTAGCTGTCCATGGTACTCTCAACATTCTTCTGTAAAACCACATTTCTACAGACTGCAGTGATTTTCTTGTCTGTTGTCCTATTGTCCACGATTTGCATCCATATGTTAAGACTGGCTCTACGTAACATTTAAGAACTCTTTTTCTTGTTTCTATTGACAAAAATGGATTGCATAGTATCTTCCTCATTTTTTGGAAAGCTGCTTTTGCCTGAGCCATTCTGCTTCTCACCTCTTTTGTACATCTTCCGTCTGAGGTTAACAAAGTTCCCAAATATTTAAATTCATTTACCTGTTTTAATATTGTTCCACTTGTCTTTATTTTGCACAGAGGTGATGTCTTTTTCTTTGTTGTTACCATTACCTCTGTCTTTTTGCTATTAAGGCTGAGTGCTTTATTTTTGCTTTCTTTCACTATAATGTCCAACATTTCTTGTAACTCATTTTCATTCTTAGCGATTAAGACTGTATCATCAGCATACCTTAATTTATTTATATTATGACCTCCGATTGTTATTTCAGCTGCTGGATACCACATTCAAATACAGTCCAGACGTTGATTCCTTGTTTTGTTCACAAAGTTGTAACACCCTTTAGTTGTTGTCTTTTATTTTTCTAACATGCAGACATTGACAGAATCAGCAAAAAAGGAAGATGGATAGCTAAACAGGATGTGGCAGTCAATAGCTTTGTGGAGCAGTGAATATAAATTTTGTTTCATTTTTTATTTCTCTTAAAATAAAAATATGCCAAGAATTATTGTTTTTTTTTTTCTCCACAGAACCTTTGGGTTACTACTTCCGCAGTGAGGGCAATCCAAATCTGTATGGCATGATGGTCCATCGCTATCCATCTCTAGAGATGAATGATAATGAAGTGGATGAAATTGTAATGGGTGTGATGACTGATGAAAAAAATGCAGTCCTGACTAAACTTATCTCTGGAGTTTTCAATGACTTCATTGAAATAAAGTTGGTAAGTATTTTCAAACAAATAAAATGAAGACATTTATGTTAGTAAGTATTTTCAAACAAGTAAAATGAAGACATTTAAGGTGGTAAGTATTTTCAAACAAGTAAAATGAAGACATTTAAGGTGGTAAGTATTTTCAAACAAGTAAAATGAAGACATTTAAGGTGGTAAGTATTTTCAAACAAGTAAAGTGAGGACATTTATGTTGGTATTTTCAAACAAGTAAAATGAAGACATTTATGTTGGTATTTTCAAACAAGTAAAATGAAGACATTTATGTTGGTATTTTCAAACAAGTAAAATGAAGACATTTATGTTGGTATTTTCAAACAAGTAAAATGAAGACATTTATGTTGGTATTTTCAAACAAGTAAAATGAAGACATTTATGTTGGTATTTTTAAACAAGTAAAATGAAGACATTTATGTTGGTATTTTTAAACAAGTAAAATGAAGACATTTATGTTGGTATTTTTAAACAAGTAAAATGAAGACATTTATGTTGGTATTTTCAAACAAGTAAAATGAAGACATTTATGTTGGTATTTTCAAACAAGTAAAATGAAAACATTTATGTTGGTATTTTTAAACAAGTAAAATGAAGACATTTATGTTGGTATTTTCAAACAAGTAAAGTGAGGACATTTATGTTGGTATTTTCAAACAAGTAAAATGAAGACATTTATGTTGGTATTTTTAAACAAGTAAAATGAAGACATTTATGTTGGTATTTTCAAACAAATAAAATGAAGACATTTATGTTGGTATTTTCAAACAAGTAAAATGAAGACATTTATGTTGGTATTTTCAAACAAGTAAAATGAAGACATTTATGTTGGTATTTTTAAACAAGTAAAATGAAGACATTTAAGTTGGTAAGCATTTTAAAAGAAGTTAGGAAAATATGCAGCTTATTTGGTAAGTACTTTACAAACAGCAAAAAGAAAACAATGAAACTGGTATTTTCAAACAAATAAGAAGAACATAGTTAAGTTGGTAAAAAAATGTTTAAGAAGTTAAAACGGACACATTAAGTTGGTAAAAAAATGTTTAAGAAGTTAAAACGGACACATTAAGTTGGTAAAAAAATGTTTAAGAAGTTAAAACGGACACATTAAGTTGGTAAAAAAATGTTTAAGAAGTTAAAACGGACACATTAAGTTGATAAGTATTTTCAAACACTTAAAAGAACACAGCTAAGTTGGAAATTACAAATAAGTAAAAATCTGATAAACAGCTGTACTTAATACTAATAAAATAAACCCAGTACTGAACTTATCATTAATAAAGATGTGACAGAACTTATTTCTAGTAGCGTTTCTTTATTTCTTCACTTCCTCTTGTACCTGTTTGACTGTCAAGGGATATCTAGTAGTAATTGATATACAGTTTATTCCTAATTGTGATTGGCTTATGCTTACCAATAAGAAGGATAAAACTTATCATCATATTGTGTCTTTGTCTCCCAGGTGAATGGTTTTCCTGTTGTCACATATGACACAAATGGTCAGGGAGCATCCACAACCATCACAAGTAATGTCTTTGTCAGTGACGGAGAATATCACGTTATCAAGTTTTTGAGGACACGAGATAAGGGAACTCTTGATGTTGATAGCTATACCAGTGTCAATACACACAGTTGTAAGGCTCATACTTTTAGTTCATAGTTTATGTTTGTAAGTTCTTTTTGTGTTAAATTAAACTATACCTGCCAGATACAAATACAAACTATGAGGAGTCAAGCTTTGTTAAAGAAATATATTAACAGATGGAATACAGAGTACCAGGGTTACCAGAAATATTATGCCTACTACCAGGTCAGCAGATAAGTAGATGTAACAATTTTTAGACTCTGAATAAGCCATAACAGAATGACGATATTGTTTTCAATGTCTTTAGGATAGACACGTCTGATGAATGTGACTGTGGTAAAGGCAAAATGATTGTCGAACATATGTTATTCTCATTCTTCTTCTACCTTTCAGCTCCCTGTGGAGCATAGGTCTTCAACAAACACTTTCCAAGTCATTCTGTTTCTTGCCATTCTTTTTAGATCATTCCATGTCTTTCCCATCATCTTCATTTCTGCTTCTATTTGTCTTCTCCAAGAATTCTTTGGTCTTCCTCTTTGTCTTTTCCCCTGGGGATTCCAAAAAAGGGCCTGTTGTGTAATAATCTCAGATGGCTTCTGCAGTGTGTCCTATCCAGCACCATTGTCTTTGCTGTATCTCTTTATCCACTGGTATTTGACTGGTACATTTCCATAATTCTATGTTAGTAATTTTGTCCTGCCATTTCCATCCTTTTATTCTACATAAGTATCCATTAATGAAAGCCTGTGTCTTCATGATTGTCAATTTTGTCCTCCATGTTTCACAGCCATATAATAGGACTCACTTAACATTGGAGTTGAACATTTATGCTATTCTCATACTCCACATATAATAAACAGAGAAGGCTGTTGTGACCATCACAAGTATGTATTTTATAAGCTGTATAGAGATGTTACCACATTTGAGATGACCAGTGCTTTCATTCAACTTATTGAGATTGACATCTGATGGTGTATACACAAGATGGAGATATTTATGTTATATTTATATATAAAAAAAAAAAAAAGTAAAGTGCTCCCAGTCATGCCAATTGGCATATAGGAAATATGGTGTTCATCATTATCAAGTACCGGGCCTGCTGGCGTAGGTGATCATGTCTCTTTACAAATTTTGATCTTGGCAGTTATTTATCATTTCTGTTGTTGACCTTCTGCCAAGCCATTCTCTTAAGCTGTCTGGTATATTTTCTCTTTGCTTCCCTCTATCTCTTCGTCCCTCAATTTTCCCAGTTGTTACAATATATTCCAGCTGTTTGGGGGCCTCGGTAGCCAAGTTGGGAAAAACACCCGACTGGACTACCGACGTTCGGACAACCCGTGTTCGATTCCCGCTGGGAGCAGTGTGAATTGTACTCGTGGTTGAAAAAAAAAAAAAATACCCCCACGGTCAACCCAGCCGTTGGCAGAAATGGGTACCAGGGTATTACCCTGGGAAGGTGAGGAATGTTGCCTCGCATCTGAGTTTCGATGCTTGAGGCGACACTATACAGAAAATCTCCGAACATTTCTAGATAGGTGGCCGAGCACATATGGGTGTAAACTCACGTATTAAGACGCTGGTTCAAGTCTCGTACTTTAATTTACCTTTATTCCAGCTGTTCCCTTCTCTTTACATATCCAAAAAATGATTATTGTTTGTTCCTAATATTGGAAATTAGCTCTCTTTTTGGTTTGGCCTCTTTCAGAATGTTTTCATTACTCTTCTTAGCTGTCCATGGTATTCTCAACATTCTTCTGTAAAACCACATTTCTACAGACTCCAGTGATTTTCTTGTCTGTTGTCCTATTGTCCATGATTCACATCCATATGTTAAGACTGGCTCTACATAACATTTAAGAACTCTTTTTCTTGTTTCTATTGTCAAAAATGGATTGCATAGTATCTTCCTCATTTTTTGGAAAGCTGCTTTTGCTTGAGCCATTCTGCATCTCACCTCTTTTGTACATCTTCCGTCTGAGGTTAACAAAGTTCCCAAGTATTTAAATTCATTTACCTGTTTTAATATTGTTCCACTTGTCTTTATTGTGCACAGAGGTGATGTCTTTTTCTTTGTTGTTACCATTCTTCTACTATGATGTATTGTACAAATGAATAAGACATTTGTGAGTCTGTGCCTTTCATGAACTTGTAAGGTTCTCTACACTGCCCTTGTCACTCAGGAGTCCACAGCTATAAAAGAGCTAGCAGGTTTTCTTTGAGAACATATGACAGAAACTTTAAAAAAAGGTAAAGATAGTCCCATAGGAATTACTATTGAGTAATGTGTTAGGGACTTCATTGTACTAGTCCTCAGAGAATATCTCTGGTACCCCTTTAAAGAAACTGACTGGACTCAGAGAGTCTTTTAGGTCAGACAAAATTTTGTGCCAACTGGTATTTGAACCCATAACCTTCAGGTCAGCAGGTAAGTGCACTAACAACAACTCCACTTTAAAGCTTTAAAAAGAAGAGTATCTTGAATTCTTTCTGTGATTGTTTATTAGGAAATGACACAGTGATTGATGAGGGTGTCGTGAGACTTTGAGAACTGAGATACAGTCTAGGTACAATAGGGTCTAGGCATCCATATGGAAATATCAGGAGCTTTATGCACAAGTTTGCCCTGAGGACATCTATAGATGGAACTTTAGAGCTGGGGAAAAACAGATATCTTGATTTCTCTGTGTGATTATTTATTTAAGAGTGGTACAGTGATTGATGAGGGTACAGTTTTCATATTTTGAGAATAGGGAGTAAATCTTGGCACAAGTAGAATAGGAACAATTGAGAGGACAGATCAGGAGTATGTAAAGCTAATGAGCTGCAGGAACTATCATCATTGCTTGTTACAGGGAAATAATAATTATGGCTAGATGTAGAGATTATAATTTATATGTTTTGTTACTGAGAATAAAAATCTTTATGGTTAATTACAGGACATTCTGATTCGTTTGTCTAATGGCTAAATAAGATAAGAATTATATAGCCTGCATTGCTTTAAAACATACATTTAGTTTTGAAAGTTTAAAAATCTACTTCAATTGTCTGTAAAAAGAAAATAATTTGTTTCTGTTGTATTTGACAGCGCCACATGGTGTTTTTGATCGGCTGAGCAAAATTTTTATTGGAGGTGTCAATCAGGGAAATAAAGTTGTGGATGGAACAGGGTACCGTGGTATCATTGGAGGTGAGCGGCGGAAGTGTTTGTTTGTAAGAAGTAACTATAAATTGTGTGTCTTTAGAGAGTGTTTATTTTGTCTATAATAGTATTCTTAGAAGCTTTCTTTGGAGAGTGATTATAACAATTCCAGTATGTAGGAAGTGTTTGTGAACTTTATCTTTAGAGAGTAGTTATGAAAGTTCCAGAATGTAGGGAGTGTTTGTAAACTTTATCTTTAGAGAGTAGTTATAAAAGTTCCAGTATGTAGGGAGTGTTTGTAAACTTTATCTTTGGAGTAGTTATAAAATTATAGTTTATAGAGAGAGTTTATAAACTTTCAGTCTGTAGGGGATGTTTGTAAATTTCCAGGCTGAATTAAGTGTTTAAAACTACCCAGACTGTAAGAAGTGTATATTAACTTCTAGTCTGTAAAGATTATTTGTAAATTGTCTATATGAATGCATGTATAAAGAGCTCAGGATTTTCAAATCAAATGTAGTATCCATCCTTACTAATGCATGTGAGAGCTGGAAAACAACTAAAGAAAAGGAAAATAAATTGGTTGCATTGGAAAATAAATGTCTGAGGAAAATATTTCATATACCATGGAGTGAATGAAAGTCTAGTGTAGAAATAAGATAAATGACAGGAAATCCAAACATATAATCTATAACTGAGAGAAGAAGGTGGTCATATGTTGGCCATGTGATGAAACAGACAACAAGAGAATCTCAAATCAGACCTTAAAATGGGAACCAGAGGATAAAAGATAAAGAGGCTGACCTAGAGAAACACTAAAAGAATACCGAGGTGAGAGGCAGCAGCTGCATGCATCAACTCCTTCACCAATTTTGAACAATTCACCCAGAGCAAGGGTGTGTGGCAAAATACAATGCAGATCCAGTGCAAGGTCAGATGCTTGTTAACAAAGATTGTTGGACACAAAGAGTCTAGTTTTACTGCCCTGTGTGTCATCTTCAACTTAAAGAACAATAGATAGATGCATGTATTATAAGCTCTCTTTGTGTAAAGTTATAGGAGAGTTATATATTTTTTTGTCTGTATAAAGTGTGAGTGTTTGTAAACTTTCTGATTGTTGGGAATGTTTATAAGCTATCCAGTTGTGTGTGTGTGTGGTTATAGGAGTGTTTATAATCTTTTCAATTGTTATTGGTTATTGGTTATGGAAGGCCTCGGTTTCACAGCAAACGAATTAAAATCCATAATTGCTCAACCGCCCGTGCCAGTGGAATCATCCGAATTACTAACTCATCTCCCAAACAAAGAAAGGTAACTGTAGTCCCCATCGTAGCAGTCCCAGCACACGCCAAAAGACATAAGGCGAAACTGCGCAGAAAGTGAACACAGCCAACTGTTCCCTGTCATACGATATCATCATTCATCGTCAACAAGCGGGATATCGGAGCAGGATCAAAACGGATGAGACACACAGCTCACGGTGTGCACAGAGCACTTAACTCAGTAGCTCCTGCAACAAGCCGGACTTGGAATATGAGGAAACTGCCAGAAGGAACACTTTTCAGACATAACCTTCAATGGTTCCTGCCGCCTATCCACCATATACCATGGGAGTTCACGTCCTCCCGAAAATGATGATCGTCATAGCACTTGATGATGTTAGGCCGTCATTGATGACTCCAATTCCAAACATATAGACACACAGTGGTGGTAAGTTATCATTTCCAATCCAACAGAAGCCACATGACCTGTAGTTAGTAAAACCACAGAGAGAATATGATTTTGTGACCTTCACTGATTCACTCTTAGATGTGAATGTGTAGTTTACACAAGAGGAGAAGTTTTCATCTACAGTGATCCCATTTAAGGCAATTCTGGGATAGCAAGGCAAGTCTCCTTTATAGCAGCAGAACTTGATGTTCTCCGCTCCCTTCTTGTAGCTGCCGCCACACGATTCTGATGTCTCATTAACTTGGATATCATTCAAGAACAATGTCAGATTAACATTCCATTGATATGGCTCTGCTGATGAAATGCTTGGTGTTGTATCAATCATACTGGAGGCTCCTGGTCTGTGGTCATTAATATCACAGACGGCACATGATGTTGTTATATTCAGTATTTCTTTCTGGGGTGTACATATGTGGCACACACATGGAGAGTGGTTTGTGGTCACAGTAATCCCATTAAAGGCAATTCTAGGGTAGCATGGCATAGCTGTTTCAGAACAGCACAATCCTATGATGTTTTCTGTGTTCGCTATAAAGCTGCTGCTGCTACACAATCCTGACCAATTATAAGTGTGGACATTATTCACTTGCAATGACAAAACTGCATTGTTTACATCATAAACCTCTGGAAGCGAATCATTTATGGGACTAATAGTACAGTTTATTCTTCCATCGGGGATACCGGGGAAGTGGTAATAGATAGATTTGATTATAAACCATTTATTTGTTGTAATTGTTTACAAATGTATTAAAAATAAAGAGCTTACAAAAATTAAAGAACATAAATAAACTAAACATAAAAAAACTAATCTGAAACATGTGAATTGACTATCAAACTAAACACAGTTTTATTACATTTCTATTTTACATCATTTAATTTGGTTGACTATAGAGTTACATTAACAAATTGTTACATATAAAATATTTTTGTTTTACATTTAATTTAGTTGACTGTAATGTTATATTATTACATTGTTACAAATTAACATAACTGAACTTTAAGACAGTTGTGTTTTTTATAAAATAATCTTTCATACACTTTATCACAGGCTTATATGTCAATGGTCACCTGATTTTCCCATATGCCAAGGAAAATAAGCATACTGAATTAATTTATGATGTTGCAGTTGCACCTCATCCATACAAGCTCGGACCACTGTAAGATTTCATGCTAATTCTCATGCTGTTTTTGTTTTATATGAAAAAATTGTGCTAAAGTTTGATGTGTTGGGCTGAAAGGCACAAATATCATAGTTATACTGCAAACCACAACACAACGCAGATACACCCACTTAATGTCCTTTTAGGGGCGGATGACAAAGATGTGTACTTCCTTAGTCATCAGGCGAACGCAAGCAAGTATATGAAAGAATATGTTTTGCAGAAGCTGTAGTTTGTGTTTCTATTTTTAGGAGAAAGTTTGTTTGCTCTTGTTTGTTGTTTCTGTAATTGATCAAGTTAGGAAAATTTAATGTAACAAATAAAAAATTGCTGAAAAATGTAGAAATGAAAATAATAAATAGTAAAACACTCTAAAAATAAATAAAATAGAACATATAAAAAGGCATGACAATCTATTGAAGATTATTGTAGATGGACATCTTGGAAATAATCAAGAAGAGATGATCATCATCGTTAGGTAGTCTAACCAATGGGGACTCAGCATTTTTGAATTGTCTGTCTGAATATTTTTCATTGTCTTGCTGTATTGTCTGTCTCAGTTGTTGTGGTCTATAAGGAGTCTTTAAGATAACAGCTCCTCTTGTCCTTAGTAGTAGAATGTTAGAAGAAAGAAATAAAATCTTTTTGAGTTTGCTTATATCTACACACGAAACAATTAGACTTACTTTACAATCTTTATAGAAGAAATTAGTTTCCATCCATCACTTTTAATCACCAGAGATATTTCCTTAACATCTTCCATCCCAGGAGTCGCACAATGCTGCTCTAGTATCTGACAATAGAAACCTGGGAGCCGCTTTTGCGGCTTTTAATTTATTGACGTATCCACAATTATTTTTACTAAAATACCTTGTAATTCTCTTACTTAACCTTTTTTACAGACTTCCCGAGCAGATGATCCAAACTAGCCGCGAGTTTTAATTTTCTCACTGTTATTTCAAAAAATTTTTTTTTTTTAAATTGCAAAAAAAAATGACCTGTCACATTTTAAACCGCTTGGTAGTGAATGTGTTAAGACACATGCAACAATACTTTTTGATATGTTTTCTTATGTTTTTTTTTTTTTTTTTTTTTTTTTTAAATAGCAAGCCACCTGTTTCTACACCAAAATGGTTTTTTACGACAACACATGCTTCGGGTGAGTTGAGTAATTGTTGTCTTCTAAATTAAATTTATATTGAACGTTGAAAGATAACTGACTACAGACAGCTGCTGCCTTGTTGGAAGGTCATGAAAATCAAAATCTATGGAAACAGTCCAAAAACATGCATACTGTAGTTGGATGCATTGGATAGATGGATTTCTGAAATTTTAGATAAAGAAGATGATGATGAAAGGTTAGAAAAGTCATAGAGCCTAGTAGTTAGAGGTGGAGCCTACCGGTTAATTTTGGAGCCTAGTAATTAAAGGTGGAGCATAGTGGTTAATGTTGGAGCCTAGTAATTATTGGTGGAGCCTAATAATTAATGGTGGAGCATAGTGGTTAATGTTGGAACCTAGTATCTATTGGTGGAGCCTAGTAATTAAAGGTGGAGCATATTGGTTAATGTTGGAGCCTAGTAATTATTGGTGGAGCCTAGTAATTATTGGTGGAGCCTAGTGGTTAATGTTGGAACCTAGTATCTATTGGTGGAGCCTAGTAATTAAAGGTGGAGCATATTGGTTAATGTTGGAGCCTAGTAATTATTGGTGGAGCCTAGTAATTAATGGTGGAGCATAGTGGTTAATGTTGGAGCCTACTAATTATTATTATTGGAGCCTAGTAATTAATGGTGGAGCACAGTGGTTAATGTTGGAGCCTAGTAATTAAAGTTGGAGCATAGTGGTTAATGTTGGAGCCTAGTAATTATTGGTGGAGCATAGTGGTTAATGTTGGAGTCTAGTAATTATTGGTGGAGCCTAGTAATTAATGGTAGAGCATACTGGTTAATGTTGGAGCCTAGTAATTATTGGTGAAGCCTAGTAATTAAAGGTGGAGCATAGTGGTTAATGTTGGAGCCTAGTAATTATTGGTGGAGCCTAGTAATTAATGGTGGAGCATAGTGGTTAATGGTGGAGCCTAGGGGTTAATGGTGAAGCTATTAATTAATGGTGGATCCATTTAATTAATGTGGAGCATTGTGGTTATTGGTAGAGCCTAGTGTAATTAATTGGGAAGGATGAACTAAGTGACCGGCAGCATCCGTGCAGGAGCAGGGGCAACCAACAGCTGATAAAAACCTCACTTCATCTCTAACTTGGTCTCCCTGGCAGCAACCTGCATCAAAACAGGATGGCTGATAAATTGAGGATCACTATAGCCCTCATACTTGTGGAGTCTGTTGATATAGAAGACCTATTGTCGCAGTATCTACAGAATGTATAAGATCCAGCTCACATCAACACCTTTCTGGGTCTGAGCATCAGCGGTGTGGCTTGTTGTGGTATTAAGATCATCTTCATCAAACTAACTATTTTCGGCCATGTAGCTGTCAGGGCCCTGACCATGGTCAGAGTAGAAAAGAATAAAACTATTGACACCTACCATGCTTGCAGTAATAGGTGACTAATGAGGTTGGGATCAAGGTCTTCACTGGTAATATGGAATCCCATGTACCTGAGTTAAAGCCATCTTCAGTACTTTTGATAGTATGTAGTTGACATGCTTCATACTGGAGAATGTGGTAAGGAGGGCATCTGTGGAGTTGTTTTTTGTGCATTCAAGATGGTCTATCAGCTAAACTAAACTATTTGATCTAATTTGAGATTTTTCTTTCAAATTTCAGTTATAATAACCACGCCATCCAGTCGTATAATCCCAGTTCTGCCGGCTGATGTTGGTGGTGGTGGTATTGCCTGGGAAGGGGCTGCTGGTTCTGGTGGTGCTGCTGGCACTGGTGGTGGCAGTGGCAATGGTGGAGTCAGTGTTTGGGTCTACCCCGATAGCAGCGGTGGTTCTTCTGGAATTGTTCCTGCTTCTTTTCCTGCAGGTAATTATATTTCAGAAGCCTTGAAAAGTTGTGGAAATCAAAACTCATCAGCACAAACACAAAATGTTGACTATTCAAATCAAATGTACTATCAACCCTTACGTATGCGTGTGAAAGCTGGAAAACAACAAGAGATATAGAAACAAAGTTGACCGCATTTGAAAATAAATGTCTAAGGAAAATACTTGGTATAGAATGGAACGAATTCAAAACAAACGAGGAAATTAGAGAAATCGCCAAGACGATGGTCATACGTTGGACATGTGATGAGAAGAGATAATAATCGAATAGCAAAGCAAGCCCTCATATGGGAAACAACAGGTAAAAGAAAAAGAGGAAGACCCAGGGAGACACTGAGAAGAACATTGATAAGAGAGGCAAGAGCAGCAGGAATCGGCTCCCTCAATGAGATAGAACTGCTTGCACAGAACAGAGACAGATGGAGAGATTTGATAAAATATCTTTAAAAGAAAACTGCTAGAACAAAAAATTCATATAGGAGAAGGTGTATCTTGGTCTACGCCCTATGGGCCGGTTACGGCTCGAAAGGTCAATAGATAGATAGATTAATCTCATAATATATTCGCTGTAAAGTGAAAACAAATCCGGTGACAGAACACAGCCTTGTCTGACTCCTTGTTTTATATATTGGAATTGTCCTGTTTGGTTGTTAATTCGTATAGCTGCTGTTTGTTGCCAGTACATGTTTTTTATGATTCGCAGATCCTTGCCATCAATTTTTAATTTCTCCAGCATATTGATTATTTAGACATGCTTTACTTTGTCAAATGCTTTCGTGTAGTCTATAAAGCACATATAAAGATCTTTCTTTACCTCTATAGATCTTTCTATCAATGTTCTTAAGATGTATATTGCATTATTGGTGCCCTCAACATATAGGATGTCAGATACTCAAACTTCTCATCCTCGACATATAGAATGTCAAATACTCAACTTCTCATCTTCAACATTTAGGATGTCAAATACTCAAACTTCTCATCCTCAACATATAGGATGTCAGATACTCAAACTTCTCATCCTCAACATATATGATGTCAAATACTCAAACTTCTCTTCTTCGACATATAGAATGTCAAATACTCAAAACTTCTCATCCTCAACATATAGGATGTCAAATACTCAAACTTCTCTTCCTCGACATATAGGATGTCAGATACTCAAACTTCTCATCCTCAACATATATGATGTCAAATACTCAAACTTCTCTTCCTCGACATATCGAATGGAATGTCAAATACTCAAAACTTCTCATCCTCAACATATAGGATGTCAAATACTCAAACTTCTCATCCTCATCATATAGGATGTCAAATACTCAAACTTCTCATCCTCAACATATAGGATGTCAAATACTCAAACTTCTCATCCTCAACATATAGGATGTCAAATACTCAAACTTCTCATCCTCAACATATAGGATGTCAAATACTCAAACTTCTCATCCTCAACATATAGGATGTCAAATACTCAAACTTCTCATCCTCAACATATAGGATGGAAAATACTCAAAGCTGTATACTGTATTATAACCACTTTTACTTTATTGATTTCACTTAACACATTCCACACCACAAGCTGCAACATGTGGCTGTACTAACCCACACAAGCGACTTTTAATTTATTGTCATTTCTGTAATTATTACCACTAAAACCTTGAAATTCTCAGATTTATCTGAGATATTATACATACACTATATTTTAGATAAGTTTTATTTATTAATACATTTTTTTTTTTTGCTGTTATTTCAAATTTTAACAAAGTTATAAAAAAAAAACGGCCTGACCACAGCATGTTAAACTCCATGGTAGCTAACATGTAAAAAAAATTATTTACTATTACCTTTTTTTTCCAGACGAAAAAATAATACATTTTCAACTTTTAGATGAAGTGCATTATATTTTTTCCTGACATAATTAAGACTACATCAAGCACAAAATATGGTGTTAGTAATTGAAAAATACGCAGTGAGATATAACTGCTTGCGCAGAACAGAGACAAATGGCGAGATCTGATAAAATATCTTTAAAAGAATTGAAAACTGCTAGAACAAAAAATTCAGATAGGAGCGAGGAGTATTTTGGTCTATGCCCTATGGGCCAACTACGGCTCGAAAGGTCAATAGATAGATAGATAGAATTGTAAAAATATGGGCACAAACATCAAATTCTAAACTAGCTTTAGAGCACAAAGGGAAGGAACCTTGTCACTCTTTTTGTTTTGCTTAGATTATATCTTCAGTGTTTGAACTGTTTATTTTCTTATCCTAGATATAAGCCCCCTGTCATCAGCTCAGATCTCAGTGATACCATCTCTGCCAACCTCAGGCCCTAGGGCTGGAGCAGTTGTGGGAACCATCCTTGGACTTGCTGTTTTAGCTAGCAGTATGATGTGGGCCTTTTATAGGTAATTTGATTATTTGTATTCAATACAGTGTATTAGACTATCTTTATCCCAACATTGTGCTACCAGTGCCAGACATGGACCTTAGACTCAAGATGTAACAAAGCCTGTCTAGTTATCGGGCAGATCTCACTACTACTGTCAAAAAGCAAAGAAGTAACGTTAGAAGCAAAGCGAGCTATTTATAAGATTATCTTTATCCCAACATCATGCTACCAGTGCCAGACATGGACCTTAGACTCAAGATGTAACAAAGCCTGTCAAGTTATCGGGCAGATCTCACTACTACTGTCAAAAAGCAAAGAAGTAACATTAGAAGCAAAGCGAACTATTTATAAGACTATCTTTATCCCAACATCATGCTACCAGTGCCAGACATGGACCTTAGACTCAAGAACTATTAGAAAAATAACCACAACAGAAATGAATTGTTTCAGACACATGACAGGAAACAGACTGAGAGATAAAATCAGAAATGAAAGTTATGAAAAAGATTAGTAACGGAACCAGCTATTGAATACATAAAGTGTCAACAGATCAAGTGGTTCAGGCATGTGATAAGACTTAAATAACTAAATCTAATGCAACGGTAAATAATACAAATACAGCAGACCAAGAAAAAAGTGGATAAATGGAATGTTCATTCTGTGGCCGTGTGTGTTTGTAAAACATTGGTACAATTAGTCACAAGAGAAGCTGTTCGACAAAAACAAAACCTAAAAAAAATACACAATTGCCTCCACTAGACCGCCTGACAAGACGAAAAGGGCCATATATAAATGAAATACTAGAAACACTCTGATGTACATCAACACAAGAGGCCAATAATAGAGCAAGAAACTGTGAACCATATCACCCCTTGATGTTGAAAGGCAAATGAGGAAGGAAAGGAAGAAACATGGCTGCTTGCTTTAGCCTGAAAGTAGTATTTTAGTTATAATCATAAAAATGTTGCTACACTTATGAATGAAGTTTCCTGAGTCAAATACATTCCACTCACTCTTGAGATTGAAATTTCATTGAAGTGGCTCTAATTTGTAATATGAATATTCTAAAATAGTTAATTCTGTGCTGTTAGTATTTTAGTTCAATAAAATTTTTGAGAACAAATATTTAAAATGTTGGCAAATTTAACCCTTTCTGTTTAAAGTAATCATAGTTTAAACATAAATTTGGTAAAAATGTAAGTTATAGTGTCTCTTATGATTATTTTTAATGTACTATAACAGTATAATTGACAGCATACATAGACTGTCATTATGGATTATCTTGAAATACTATGGAATACCACCAAAAATTACCAATGTTATAAAAGACATATATGATGGCTTAGCTTGTGCAGTTCACACAGAGGAGGAAATGAGTGACTGGTTTCAAATTGAAATGGGAGTCAACCAGGGATGTATATTATCATTCTTAATTCTTGATTCTTCCTGTGCCGTTAGACGTCACATATGTTTTTCGCCACTCATCTCTATTCTGACAATATTCAGCATGTGACCATGCTGTGAAGTCCACTGTTGAGCACGGTGTTCGAAACCCATGGTAGACAGAAAGGATTTGTTTCTATCGGAGGGTGAAATAAAAATCCTGAGTCTCATACGTTGTGGCAACTATTTCGACCAAGCAGCCTTTCTCCCTTTGGTCCTGTAATGGGTTTCCCAACATACACCAGCAATGGTAATATGTGTCATAAAGATAGTTTTTAATCTCTATTTTGTGCGAGATGTTTGATCTTATAAAATGAGTCTATGCCTGCCAACTTTGCTTCTCTTATCTGTGTTCATATCCAGTGTCTCTCTAGGCCTTCCTCTTTTTCTGTATTCTGATGTTTTCCCTATAAGAGCCTGTTTTGAAATATTTTTATTTTCATTATAGCGCCCTTTAACTAGTTTCTTGTAATTCTTCAATTGATTTTATTTAGCTACCCATCTTGTTAGCAGAATTGTATTCTTAATTTGTTCTTAAATTACTATTTCTAGATGTAAACCTGGATACTGCTTGTGCGTGAAGCCACCAGCAGATTCCCTATTGAGCATATCCTCACCTCAAGGAGGTGGCCATGTTTCTGCGGGAGGAGGAGTTACGAATGTTGAAATGAAGCCTCTAGGTATGGTCAGGTCTTTATAGTTTTTTTTTTTTTTTTTTTTTGGTGAACACAAATATGAGTTCATTACTTGCAGATAAACATAAAGTTATATCTAATTATGGTTGGAAATATTATAGAGTTATATCTAGTTATGGTTGGAAATATTATAGAGTTATATCTAATTATGGTTGGAAATATTATAGAGTTATATCTAATTATGGTTGGAAATATAGAGTTATATCTAGTTATAGTTGGAAATATTATAGAGTTATATCTAGTTATGGTTGGAAATATTATAGAGTTATATCTAGTTATGTTTGGAAATATTATAGAGTTATATCTAATTATGGTTGGAAATATTATAGAGTTATATCTAGTTATGGTTGGAAATATGATAGAGTTATATCTAATTATGGTTGGAAATATAGAGTTATATCTAGTTATGGTTGGACATATTATAGAGTTATATCTAGTTATGGTTGGAAATATTATAGTAAAATAAAGTAAATTACCCCCGTCACGCCAAGTGGCGTATAGGGAATATGGTGTTAGTGACCATACATTTTACAGACCTTCGGCACATGATTTTCGGGGTAATGTGGTCAGTATTACTGCCTGTGCCGCTTTACTTCCCAGAAAAATCCGGTACCCATTTAAGGCTGGGTGAGCCCAGAAGCCGTCGGTTGGGATCGAACCCTACCCCTTGTCCTTTGTAGTCCAGTTCACTAACCACTGAGCTATTGTGGCTCCCTGGAAATATTATAGAGTTATATCTAGTTATGATTAGAAATATTATAGAGTTATATCTAGTTATGGTTGGAAATATTATAGTTATCTAAAACAAGGAAATATTTTTCTTTAAGTATTTTTCTTTTCGTGTGCTGCTGGACCTCGAAAGGGGAGTAAAAAATGGTGGCACTGTTCCCTACCAGGTATGTTGTAAGAGGTGACTAAGGAGGGGCAGGCATGGGACTGGCTAGTTAGTCTGTAATGTAAAAAAATAAGCGGCAAAAACTTCATAAACATGGACAAGTCAAAGAAAGGAAGAGTAATTCTGCCAGTCAGGATAGGAAAGGCTTACCGTCTAGGAGATGTATGACACAACCCGGAGATAAGCCGCAAGGAGTTTGGGTTGCCTATAAAAATTGTCATCTACAGTGTTTAAATCTGTCCTGTTATATAGCTGTGAAATATGTAGAACAACAAAAATGGCAGTCATGAAGATACAAGCTTTCATTAATGGATGCTTGCAAAGAATAAAAGGAGGGAAAGGCAGGACAAAATTACTAACTTAAAACTATGCGAAAAACCAGTTACATACCAGTGAGCAAAGAGATACAACAAAGACAATGGTGCTGGATAGGACACACTGTGAAAGTCAAATGAGAATATTACACAAGCCCTATTTTTTGAAGTTCTACAGGGGGTGAGGCAAAAGGGACAGCCAAAATATACTTGAAGATGATAGGTGGAAGCAGAGATGAAGCAGATTGGAAAGACATGGAATGATTTTAAGAGAATGGCAGCAAACAGGATGGCTTGGAAAGTTTTTGTTGAAAATCTTTCTCCACAGCAAGTTGAAAGAAAGAAGAAGACATTTTTTTCTTTTAAACCAAAGTTACTTAGCATTATTATCATGTTTAGATACCAATAACTTAGGTGAAAGAAAATGTTGAAGGTAATATAACATTTACTTTGCAAAGTTGAGTGGTTGGGGAATGTTGCCTGGTACCAATAACTAAGGTGAAATAAAATGCTGAAGGTAATATAACATTTACTTTGCAAAGTTGAGTGGTAGGGGAATGTTACCCAGTACTCTCTTCTTGGATGCCTTTCTTTCTCTGACCAAAGAGCAAAGTTGCCTTAATAACTGTTTTACCATATCATATTATATATTGCATTTGGAACAGTGTCAGCAAGCCACTGATGACCAAGATTTAACTTTACTGATTCATCAAACTTTGTAATAACAATTTGTTGTCACAGATTTTCTACCAAAGTGAGAAATCTCCTTGACGCTCGTGGTAGTGGGACCTGCTGATTTAGAAGAAAAATCATTTTACTACCATTGAAATGACTAAATCACCAGCTTATCCATTAGGAATTGAAATATTGTAGAAGCAGATACATTTTTAAACATTATTTATCTACGATCAAATCATTTCATATAAAATGCAGGTTACAAATATCGGGTACCAATTTTCAAAGAAGCTGTGTCAGTCAAAAAAGAAATAGAAAAAAAAATACAGAAATGTGTGTTACAGCTTTAGCAGTCAAAAATGAAACAAATTAGGACTTTTCAACTCAAGTCTTCATCAGCACATTAAATAAAACAAACAACAAACAGAACAATTAATATATATTTATTACTTATGAAAGTATTATCTTCTCATGTGATGTAATTGCACAACGACTAATTACCAAACCTAGGAAACTGTTAGGCTCATTGGTAAAAGGCCATTTATGGACACTAGATAGTGAGTGGCTCTAATATTGTAATGGACAAGAGGGCGGGAGTAGACCAATCCAATAGAAATGAGGAAGAAGATGAAGGGAAGAAAGGAGATGAAGAGAATGAGAAGATTTTATTCTCTGTGGGTTTAAAGAACCCTTAAAAGCTATGAGTTGGTTTTCAAGGGATGTCATTATTTGACATATTAAATTTTCATGCTTATTTTAAAAATAAATTCTATGCAAACATCTATATTCTGATACTCATCAGGTGACTTTGTCGATGCAGGATCTCCGTTGATGGGTGCAAAGGCAACTGCTGTAAATGGTCAAGGCCAAGTCTCACTTGTTCCTGGAAACACTTCCTTTTTCTATTCATCACAGTCACCACCTAATATACACCAACACTCAGAGAGTTTTGACTCCAGCACTCTTAGAGGCACTGGCACATTTACAAACAAAGGTACACAACTATGTCATGGCATTTGTTCTTATTAATATCCCTCATCTGCGATATAATGTCTATGTTTCCTTCATCTCACAATCTATCTATTTTCCTTTGGAGTCAAAGTCAAAGATACACATAGGACAAAAATTCTAAACTGTCAGTGTTTGATGATCTTCAAAATTAACATATTTGCTACCAAGGGGTTTAACTTGCTGCAGACGCACTGTTTTTCTGAATTTTTTTTTGTTTTTGAAATAATGAAAGAAATTAATGAAAATTGATCTAAATACAGTATACATAACACCACCACCGGTGATCTCCACTGAATTTAATTAAAATTAATCTAAATACATAACACCACCACTGGTGATCTTCACTGCTGTATGTCTTGACTCAGCCTTTCAAGCCCACCCCATATTTTCCTTTAATTCTTTAAAACAACAATAGAAAATTCAAATTTACAACCTGGCAAGTAGATAGATTTTGTTTCCTTGTCTAGAAAGATGTCACATGATGTGTCTGCCACTGATTGATTGTGCTGATCTGTAGCCATTGACAAGAAGCTTGATCTTTGGAAACAAATTAAAAACATGGATCATACTAGTTAAATTGTTGAAATAATTATTCTTTCAATTCTTTTGTTATACATTTTTGTTTATTTTACATCATTGTTTTTTTTCCAGAAACATGGATAATGGACAAACACATAAAAACAGAATACAAATATTTAAGTATATGGAAATAAAAATTGTGTGAGCATATTGCATGATAAGTCAGCAAATCAGGAAAATATATGACTAAATGAGAAATGGAAAGAAAATTAGACAAAAAATATCTGGACATAAAAATAGATGTATGACAGAAAACAGGTCAAATCAAAAGGGGTTATTGTAGTGTTAAGACAAGGTACTCACTTCACAAGCAGAAGGTGCAAGGTTTAAAGCAAATTTGGAACAGTCATGTTTTTATTCCAGTGATCCCTGATCTCTGTATAGGTGGAATCAAGTGCTTAGTCATATAGGAGGCAGATGATAAAAAGGAAGCCCCGTATTGAAGTTGAATATGCAAAAGAAACCGTAGCAGTTCAGGGTTGTCTATCTTTCGAGCCGTAACCAGCCCATAGTGCTTAGATACATACTCTTTCTCTGTTTCAAAAATTATTCTTTCTAGCAGTGTCAATCCTTACAAAGATCTTTTATCAAATTTCGCCATTTGTCTCTATTCTGTGCAAGCATCTCAATCTCATTCAGGGAGCCGATTCCTGCTGCCTTTGCCTCTCTAATCAATATTCTTCTTAGTGTTTCCATGGGTTGGCCTCTTTTCCTCCTACATGTTGTTTCCCCACTTGACAGCTTGCTTTGCTATTTGGGCATTATCTCTTCTCATCACATGTCCAACCAACATCTTTTCTTGATTACTGATGATATTAGTGGTTGATTGACGATTTCTCTAATTTCTTTATTTGTTTTGAATTTGTTCCATGCAATATATTTTCCTTAGACATTTATTTTCAAATGCATTCAACTCTGTTTCTATGTCTTTTGTTGTTTTCCAGCTCTCGCATGACTATGTAAGGGTTGAAAGTATATTTGATATGGGGTGTATGCCAGGAGGAAAATATAGAACTGAGAATAAAGTCTGCTTTTCCAGTGCAGTCACCATGAGATGTTTGAGTCTGAGGTTTTATTTTACCCACAAATTAAAAAACTTTTAAACCGATCGTGATTTGAACCTGTGTTCTCCTAGTTTGAAATATGACAAGTATGCCTGTAGGTTGTATGCTGCTGCTTAAACAGGTTTTAAAAAAAAATAAAGAAGAAAAGAAAAGAGCGCTATCATGGCCTATAGAGAATGCAGCGTTAGCACCTATATTTCTAGTGACATTAGGTACCTTATTTTTAGGGTAATATGGTTAGTATGCATCTGTACCACTTTCCTTTCTAAAAAAAATTCCAGTACCCATTTACGGCTTGGTGAACCTAGAAGTCATCAGTCAGGATCAAGCTTAACTTCTTATCCTTAGTAGTCCAGTTCACTAACCACTGAGATATCACAGCACCCAAATAAAATTTTCCTACCATCTTTAGCAACAATTATCATCATCATAATGTGCCATAGCGGTTGGCATAGGCAATCATGTCCTTCCACAATCTTCTATCTACAGTGCATCATATCAGTTCTCTTGTTGACTGTTTGCCATGCCATGACACCAAGCTATCCAGTATTTTCTCTCTTTGTCGTCCGCAATCTCTCTTTCCTTTTATTTTGCCAGTTGTAACCAAGTATTCCAACTTTCCTCTTCTCATGATGTGCCCGAAAAATGTTGATTGTTTCTTTCTGATGTTCTTTAGGAGCTGCATTTTTGTGTTGGTCTCTTTGAGAACTTCCTCATTGGCCTTTCTAGCTGTCCAGGGACCTTTCAATATTCTTCTGAGAAATCCCATCTCTGTGGCCTCTAATCATCTTTTCATTTGTTTATCTACTGTCCATTTGTATACTGTCCAGCAGCAATTATAAAAAAAAAACTCAAGCCTTCTGAAATTACTCAGGGTGACCTCACAAATGCTTGTTTGTGCACTGTTGTGATATCTTCCTCTGCTATCAGGAAAGAGATCAAAATGATAATGTATATTATCTAAGTATATTGAACCTCTAAAAATGTGTATCAGAGATTTTTCTGGGAAGTAAAGGCAACCTGATATGATGCCGACCATTTCACTCAAAAATGTGCCATGGTCATAGAAAAATATGGTCACTAATACCATATTCCACAGATGCCTAGCAAGGCGTGGAGGGTACCTTTACTTTTTTTTTACTTTTTATTGTTTCTGGTCTTAACACAGACAAAGATCACATTAGCAGTAATTATGGACATGAAAACAAGGATTTAGTTCTAAAAGTATTACATTTATCTAGACTGTTCTGACTTAGTTACATTGTATAAAACAATGATTTTTAAAAATTAAAATATTAGAGTGTATCTATATATTTGTTGTCCTTTTGAGTCGAGGATGACACATAGAACAGAATTTTGAGACCTTCCATGTTCAATGATTTGTGCTATTAAGTGTCAAACTTAGCACAGGTACAGACACACTTTGCCACTTGTCATTGGAGTGTATAGTTCATGAAAAAATACAGAAGTATGCACATAAAAACATTGGACAAGCTTTGAAAGGTTGAGATTAATGCATTATTTACTGTGGCGTGGGTAAACAAATGATTGAGTGGAGGAAGCAGTGATGTGTGTAACTAGTGAGCTACAGAAATCAACAATACAAAACTCTTGTCAAATATTCAATGAGATCTGTTATCCTTTAATAATTTAACTGTTTTCTTTTTCAGGCACTTCTATTGGGACTCTTAAAACTGGCAGACAACAGCTGTCTTCTGTTTCAGGCAGTGCTTTTGAGAATAGTCCTCTTTTACCACCTGCTAGCATACAACCATATCAGTTTGAGGCAGACCAAACACATGACCCTGACTATGACTTGGCCATAGGTGAAGTGTTTAGCAACTTTCAGATTATGTATTTGTGGCTTTTATTATGTAGCTTCACTATCATTGATTACTTAAAACTTACTGTCGTTCCAGCATTTTGCTAGTGCTGATGTTTATTTTAACTGATAGAATAAATACTCTTTATATAGAACTTTACTACAGAAGGTGGTCTGAGAATCAGAAGTGAACTCCCTTTTGACCATGTCTTTCAGCACTTGAACATCTTGATTATGCTTTGTTCTACCTGTTTCTTTGTTCTACATTTCTAGACCTTCCTCTTTTTCCTTTTCACATTCATCTGATAATTAAAGAAATCAACCGTCTTCTTTGTCATTCACCTTTAAAGGGATGTTAAAAGGGCGTAGATGCATTATGTTGTCGTTGGCAGCTAGGCTGTGATATTTTGCATCTTCCAACCTAATATATCCAACTTCTAGACAAGCTGAATTTATCAACAATGGCTGGGATCAATACAGAGATCCAAGATTTACAATCTCATGTTCATATATGTCACTGGCCATGCTGATGTTGAGGGCAATGACAGAGCAGACAGACTGGCCAGTTCAACGATGTTAGCCAATGGATCTGGTGAATATCCTAACAATCTACAAGAAATGGGTAGAAGAAAGGACTTTGACAGAAGTAAATACATGGCTGTTAAGAAGACTGTGTGAACTGGGAGTAAAGACAGGTGTTACCAGTTGAGCAATATTCAGGATGAAAGAGTGGACTTGTCAACCAATGTCAAACTGGCACAATTAGTCACTGTGTGCTGATGAACATTTTGAGGTGAAGGTTGGAGTACCTATGGATTTGTCCAGAGTGCTGTGAAGATAATCCTAATCTAACATAACATCCGATTTCAGTTCAGCATTTTTGAGTATCAGGTTACCTTCCCTCTCTGATTCCAGCTTGTTTGGCTAGACTAGTTAGTCTGTTTACAGACGTTGGAGGTGGAATAGGGTCTTGATCAGCTTTGTTGTTTGTTGATCCTGACTCAAGCAGTAGATATTGTTCATTAATCACTTTCAGCCCTGTTGGTGGTGGACATCTTGGCGTTGAGGCTCTTCTTATATATTTACTTTCTTTGTACAATCATACATTTTTGGTCATGTAATGAGAAGGTAGTCATTTGGCATGACAGGGGCACTTTACTTTATGAGAAGGTAGTAAAAAAAAAAAGTAAAGAGCCCCCGTCACGCCAAGTGACGTATAGGGAATATGGTGTTAGTGACCATAAATTTTACTGACCTTCAGCACATGATTTTTGGGGTAATGTGGTCGGTATTACGCACATGCCACTTTACTTTCCCAGAAAAAAATCTGGTACCCATTTAAGACTGGGTGAACCGGAAGCCATCAGTTGGGATTGAACCCTACCCCTTGTCCTTTGTAGTCCAGTTCACTAACCACTGAGCTATTGTGGCTCCCAATGAGAAGGTGCAACATTTTTTTTTTAAAGAGCCATGCATGGCTGCCTTTGTTATGGTTTCAAAATCTCTTCTGAGCACATGGCCTATCAAGTTCCAGTGTCAAGTGCATTGTTATTATTAGTAATTCTTGCTTTTTTTCAGCTGTTAAAAGATATTGAAAACAGTGTTAGATGAATATGTTCCAAGACAAACAGGCAAGAGTATAATATCAAGAAGTGAACAGAAAACAACTTTTCAACATGAAAAGAAATTAAAACAGTATCCCACCTGAAACTTTTTATTTTGAAGATAACACTTATAGGGACTTTGTACAACTGAAATGACTGTAATTCATGATAACTCTTGGGATAACTGAAGAATGAAGAAAAATATAACTTATTATCTTGTCTGAAGTATTTGAAAAAAAGAAGTTTACTTTTTATTTAATTTGAAGGAATTTGAAGAAAAAAAAAATAACATATATCTGTTCTAAACTAATCTGAATAGGAAAAACAACATAGATCTTATCTTAACTAAATCACACAAGATGTAGAGGAAGAATGCTGTATCATTTGCTCTGAACGGTTATCATTATACGCCTCAGAACTGGACACAATCGACTCCACAGTCACATGTATACAAAATTCAGGATCGGCACCTCAACTATATGTACAAGTGGACAGGTGCTCCAGACTACTGAACATATACTTCAAAACTGTACTGAGTATAGTAGGAAAATCCATTGACCCATAAATACAAGACTTCAGAAAAAAGCTATATAGGCCACTGAAAGAATTACAAAAGACAGTAAAATTTATACAGGAAACGACATTGCAGAAATAGACAATACATCAGGCAAACAAAAGATAGATAGACAGATTTACTCTGAACAATATACAGTAGAAGAAGAAAAAAAAAGAGATAGAATATATCATCTGAACTATACTAATCTTAAGAAGAAGAATAAAATAACACCTGATCTATTTTTCCAGGTGTTCATCCTAACTACCATGGCAATACTTTAACTGTTGGTGGCGGTGGAGCTGCTTATTCAACTTCTACAATGTCATCATCAGTGTACAATTATTCAGTAAAGACCATACGAACTGTTGGTGGGCAAAGACAGAACTTAGGGTGAGTCTTGTGAATGTTTCTATTGGCCGGTCTGATATTTGTGGAAATTGATTGTGTGTTTTAATTCCTGAAAGTTCTGAGTTGATGAGGCACTGAGAAAATTGTGTATCTGATAGAACTGATGATTCATGGATAAAATTATGTCAATTAGAATTGATGAGGCTCAGAAAAAAATGTATGTGTGCCAGGATAGAATTGATGAGTCATGTATAAAATTGTCACATTGAATTGATGAGTCATGTATACAATTGTCTCATTGAATAGATGAGTCATGTATACAATTGTCTCATTGAATAGATGAGTCATGTATACAATTGTCTCATTGAATAGATGAGTCATGTATACAATTGTCTCATTGAATAGATGAGTCATGTATACATTTGTCTCATTGAATAGATGAGTCATGTATACAATTGGCTCATTGAATTGATGAGTCATGTATACAATTGGCTCATTGAATAGAAGAGTCATTTATAAAATGGTCACATTGAATAAATGAGTCATTTATAAAATTGTTTCATTGAATAGATGAGTCATTTATAAAATTGTCTCATTGAATAGATGAGTCATGTATACAATTGTCTTATTGAATTGTTGAGTCATGTATAAAATTTTCTCATTGAATTGATGAGGCTCAAGAAAGAATATGTGTGCCAGATATAATTTATGAGGCTCAAAGAAAATCTGGTGCCAGAAAGATTGCATGAGACTGTGAGAAAATTATATGCCAGATAGAAAAGTTGACACACAGAGAAAATTTGGTGCTATAAAAAACTGTTGAGGCAAGGAGAAATTTTAATGCCAAAAAGAATAGAGCAGTTCTTATCACTAACTCTGATAATATACATTCTACATGGGATAGAAGATATTATACCAGAATTGGACTTTAAAGTCTTCTTGTATTTGTGAACAATAAGTAGCAATACTAAACCAAAACTACTGTCATTCTTATAAACGATGGCTGCCTTCGAAATTCTATGAATTCAGTATTTTATCACTCTTGACTAATGCCCTGATTTTCTACTTCTATGCATTCCAATACAGCTATGCTGCAGGCAGCACATCCAATGTTATAGTTACCCCAGGAGCATTAGGTGAGGAGATTCGAGTTGATTGCTGTCTTATGACAACCGATGGCCACAGTGTAGTGACTGGCTCAAGCTTGGGCCCTCCTCAAGTTTGGAATATGTCAGTAAGTAATTTTGTACTCTATTTCCTGTCTTATATAAAGTGAATTACTTTGCACTTTTGCTGAAGCACATCACAGATTCTAAAGGTGAGCCCCCTAGCCAATAAAAGTAAAGAGCCTCATTCTACCAAGTTGTGTATAGGGAATATGGTGTTAGTGATTATAATTTTTATAGACCTTCGGCACATGATTTTTGGGGTAATGAGGTTGGTATTATGCCTGTGCCGCTTTACTTTCACAGAAAAAAATCTGATACCCATTTAAGGCAAAGTGAACTCAGAAGCCATAGTTCAGGATCGAACTCGACCTCTTGTCCTTTGTAGTCCAGTTCACTGAGCTTTTGCGGCTCCCTCCCAGAAAATGTCAATGGGTAATGACATGTTAATGACTTCACTGTACTAATCCTCAGCTTCATGAGGTAATATGATCATAACTTTTATGAACTTCATTTCTTGGCTGATTCATTTGTTTTATCATGTTTGCATGTCAACATTTTTTATTTTCCACAGAATGGAGAGCTCCTTCGTATAATGCAAGGTGATACAGTTGGATCAACAAACCTACATTTTATGTGCAATGACCGACTTTTAGTTGGTGCAGTCAATGCTGACCTTGAAATCAACCAATACTCAGTTCCAAAGGGTGTTCATAATTATATATTCCAGGTCAGAAAGTATTCTTGTTTTTGCATATAACACTATTCTATTCTATTCTATTCTATTCTATTCTATTCTATTCTACTCTATTCTATTCTACTCTATTCTATTCTACTCTATTCTATTCTATTCTACTTTATTCTATTCTATTCTATTCTATTCTATCCGTGGAATCAGTTTCAATAAAGTTGGGAATTCCCCATATCTGCTCCAACTCATGTCACAGAATCTCCCGAAGGGGTCAGTAAAGTCTCTTGACACTGTTAACCTCTGTGCATGCCCTATTTGGCTGCACAGGTGAAAATATCAAACAACTTCCATTCAAAAGTGAGTAATTGAACAGTCACGTCCACACTCCAGTTCCCTTGGAAAAATGCCTTGAAAACAAACAAAGCAAGTGTATAGGATCATCATCATTACACTCACAGTGTTCATTAGCATTCCATTTTCTGCCAACTATCACTTTTTTCTCGAAATTGTAGCAATTTATAATTTGTTTGTGTTTATTCCTATTTAAGATGTTTTGACTTTAAATATTTGTTTGTTTAGTCTTGCTTTTATCTGGAAAATGATATTTCTACAAGGTGTCTCACATGCTACTGAACCCAGCATTTCCTCAATAATTCTAACATCAATGAAGATATTGCAACAAAATTTGAACAGGAGTATGTTCATTATGCAAGAAATTAAAAGAAGAATGCCTATAGTATGTGTGGCACCTAACTGTTACAACATGCCTGCCTGACTCATCTCTCTGCTGATCTCTATCATTTGCTGAGGGTGCCTACACAATACGGTTGTTGTTTGTGACTGTTAGTGTACAGTTCCTGTGAGTTCACATTGGATAGATGGAAAATGTGATGGTTTACTCTATGAGAGTGAGTGTTTATTAGTAAAACTTTTAAAGAAATGCCAAGTTAGGTATTGAGAGAGATGTCCTATATTTGTAATTATTTTCTTGTATCTATGCCAGCTTTACTGCAGCTTCATTATGGTCTTTATGCCTGTTACCACTGTTTAACAAAAACATCTGACATTGCTCTGATTGATACTCTGTCATTCCTCAACTCTCATGAGATTTGTCACCGAAAGTACAATGTTTCTGATTTACATTTGCATTGGTTCAAATCCAGGATAAAAAATCATCATCGGGCCACATGTCCTTTACAGAACATTGCATTCACCAAAGCCTGTCTGAAAGAATCTCTGTCTCTAGCCAGATCTCCATCTTCTTTTGTTGCCATGTTCAGTATCGCTTAGATGTCTTGAAATCACTTTCTCTTTGGTCTGCTCCTGATACATTATCGTGAAACCATGCCTTCCATTATTGTTCTTTCCAGCCTGTTGTTTCTTTTGACATGGTCATAGTATTTAAAATTTATCTGCAAATTGGTATTTATAAGCCAGTTCTTATTAATATTTAAATCTGGATCTTACTGGAACTGTTATTACAATTCCATCTGATTTTGGTTCTTTTTTCCTGTTCATGTTTTTATTAATGGTTATTCCATCCCCATTCTGCAAACCTGGTAACTTAACCCTCTAAAATGATGTGTCCTACTTGTGTTTGCATAGGTTGAACAACATTGCCTTTTCATGTCATCTGCATGTGTTGTCATATTGACATCTATTTTATTGCACTTTTCACATTTTAAAATTAATTCAAATGTATTTTTAAAAATCTTATGGTAATTAATAATTTTGTTATTTACTAACATATATTTTAATGTTTATCAGATTTGGGACTTTGCCACTAGCCGACCATTGGGCATGACTGAGCAGGAAACATGTTCAGCCCTAACTACAATGAGTGACAATGACAAAGTTGTGTTTGGTCGCTCTGACAAATTTGGAGGAGGAACCAACATTGTCGTGTGGGACCTTATAGGAAACCAGCCAATCAAAGAAATGAGATATGATGCACCAGTTGGCAACAATGATTATGTTAATTACATGAGTTTGTCACAGGTGAGACTTTGTTGAAGGATGTTTTTTTGTTGTTGTATTTTTGAGTTTTTATGGTGCTCCCCTGAAGCTTGGCATGGATTAATAAACATCGTAAAAAAACAAATGTTTTTTCTGAAAGTTTGTAGGGGACTAAGTTGTACAGAGGTAAGACATCACTCCTGGGCAGGAAGGCCCCCAGGTTCAAATCTCGCCATGGGTTGTAGAAATTTTGACTTTGAATTTCTGGTTTCTTCATGGCTTTACCCTTTTCGTGACCTCAGGTAGTGAGATCTGATGTCTAGCCCTCTTGGAAAATGGTGAAAAGCAGGAGGTCCCTTATGCACTTGGACACATGAAAGAATTCCTGGCAGTTAAAAATTAAAAAGAGTCAGCTAAAATGGCCCCCGCCTGGGCAAAATTGTTAAGTATATTTCCTTATGCCAAAGACAGATATATTGGGCCAAAAAGTGCAGATATTACAGTTTTACCATAAAATAGCAATGCAACGCACCCACGCCCACTCAACGGGTAAACGCTAAGAAGAAGAAAAATGTTTAGTCACAACAACAATACAGTATAGTGCTTGCAACACGCTAATAAGTAAATGAAGCAGAAGACAGTAATGACAATCTACTGCTAATCAATTCTGTATTTATTTCTATGGAGCTTGTCACAGTTATCAGAAGAGACAACTTAGGGATAATCAAGCATGTAGCTTCTTATCCTATCTTGTTTAAAAAAAATGTTGCCTTATCATGTAAAAATCAAGAGCCTACTTCATCTTTTTGTAGTCTCGACTTCATCTTTTTGTAGCCTCGGCTTCATCTTTTTGTAGCCTCGACTTCATCTTTTTGTAGCCTCAACTTCATCTTTTTGTTGCCTCAACTTGATCTTTTTGTAGCCTAGACTTCATCTTTTTGTGCCTCGACTTCATCTTTTTGTGGCCTCTACTTCATCTTTTGTAGCCTAGACTTCATCTTTTTGTAGCCTAGACTTCTTTTTTTTGTAGCCTTGACTTCTTTTTGTAGCCTCGACTTCATCTTTTTGTAGCCTCGACTTCATCTTTTTGTAGCCTCGACTTCATCTTTTTGTTGCCTCAACTTGATATTTTTGTAGCCTAGACTTCATCTTTTTGTAGCCTCGACTTCATCTTTTTGTGGCCTCGACTTCATCTTTTGTAGCCTCGACTTCATCTTTTTGTAGCCTCGACTTCATCTTTTTGTAGCCTCGACTTCATCTTTTTGTAGCCTCGACTTCATCTTTTTGTAGCCTCGACTTCATCTTTTGTAGCCTAGACTTCATCTTTTTGTAGCCTAGACTTCATCTTTTTGTAGCCTCGACTTCATGTTTTTGTAGCCTCGACTTTATCTTTTTGTGGCCTCGACTTCATCTTTTTGTAGCCTCGACTTCATCTTTTTGTAGCCTTGGTAGCTACCTGTATGATTAGTGTGCTCACTTCCTGATCAGATCCAGGTTTAATTCCCAGAAGTGGTGAATTTTTTTTTTCAGACTAACAAGGCTCTGAAGTTCAGCCAAATTCTAAAAATGGGTACCAGATATTTTTTTGGGAAGTAAAGGTGGTCTGGCATCATACCGATCACATCATCCAGAAATGTGCTATGGTTATGAAAAAATATGGTCACTGATACCATATTCCCCATACAGCTAGCAAGACATGGAGAGAGGCTTTGCTTTTTTTTTTAACCTTTTTATTTTATCTTTTGAAAAACAAGAGCCTACATTATTTTGTAAAATTAAAGAGCTAAAAAGACTTCAGTGAAGCATATAATAGTTTTTTTTTAATGACATGTGCACCACAAGAAGCTGAAAAAAGGGTAAAAATGACGATGATATAATAAATCTAATACTTACCATAATATCAGCACTAGGTTAACATTACTTGGTTCCTTAAGCACAGCTCAATAGTGGTACCCTGAGTCATGACCTTCTCATTACTCAATCAAAATATTAAATCCTCAGCGATTGATGTATTCTCAAAATAAAATTGTCAATAAATAATTTAATTTTTTTTTAAATTTCTTCATAGAATGACCGGTATGTGGTTGCAGGATACACCAACACATTTGACAACTTTGCAGAGTTTGTCATCTTTGATATGACACTAACTTCCTACAGCATTTCTGACCCAAGCATTCTTCGTCTTGATGCTAGCCCAGAATGCACTGCTATTCTGCCAAGAGATGAAGCTGTAACTGGACTGAGAAATGGAGATCTGGTTGTGTGGAGTTTAAAAACAGGTACATTCTTGTTCCTTAGTTGCATCTTTTGTTATACATCAGAATGTGTTAACATAAAATAAATGTTAATACAATCTTAAAAGAAATGAATGCCAAAAAGAAACGATCAATAAAAGAACTATAGTGACTATAATCAATACAGCTTTTATTCCATTTTGAAGTTGTGGCTGAGATTTTCTGTCTATTGTCATTTTGAGACAAAGATGGCACATAAGACAGAAATTCTAGACTCTCCATGTTTAATATTTGCTATCAATTTCCCACTTTGTACAGGACTCACTTTGTATCTTACCACAAGTCCCTATTTTGGTCAATTCTTTCAACCTCGACAAGGGAGCAGATGCCTGTTGTTGCTATCTCTACCTCTTTTTCTGTTATCTTTTTGTTTTCAATTGAGGCCTTGCTTTGAGATTCTTTTGCTGTCTCTTCTCATCACATGGCCAACATATGTCCACCTTATTTCTTCTCTTGGTTATTTAGATGATATTTTTAGACTGTCAAATTCTCTGGTTTTTGCACTAGTCTTGAGTTCATTCCATGGTATATGAAGTATTTTCCTGAGGCATTTGTTTTCAAATTGATCTAATTTGTCTTATATTTCTTTACTTGTTTTAATTTTTCTATAGGGCTGGAGAACAAAGTACAGGGGGGGGATTGAACCCTGCACCTTTCTGTCCAGAGGCCATTGTCTTACCTCTGGACCACCCAGTTCCCTGTAATAGAGTAATACTTTTTTTCCTTCCTTATTTGCCTTTTAGTGTCAAGGGGAGAGATAGTTTGTGGTCTTCTGCTCTATGGTAGTCTTCTACTGTCATTTTTCTGAGTGTAATGTTCTGTCTATCCATCTTTTTCAAGGATATACTCATTTTGTAGTGTTTATTGACAGCTGCATGGGTTGTGTTTGGTTGCTTCTGTTTTGTTATGTAACTGGAACTTTTAATTTGTTGTTTATTTATGTTTCTTGATATATTCTTATTTATGTTTCATGATATATTCTTATTTATGTTTATTGATGTATTCTTATTATGTTTCTTGATATGTTCTTATTTATGTTTCTTGATATATTCTTATTTATGTTTCTTGATGTATTCTTATTTATGTTTCTGATGTATTCATATTTATGTTTCTTGATATATTCTTATTTATGTTTCTTGATGTATTCATATTTATGTTTCTTGATATATTCTTATTTATGTTTCATGATATATTCTTATTTATGTTTCTTGATGTATTCATATTTATGTTTCTTGATATATTCTTATTTATGTTTCTTGATGTATTCTTATTTATGTTTCTTGATATATTCTTGTAACTTTTAAATGTTATTGCTCTCCAGGTCAGCCCAGTCGACAGCTATTCTCAAACAGTGGAAAGCATGCTCATTCTCGTGAGGTCAAGGCTGTGGTAAGGTCAGAGGATAACCAGTTTCTAGTCTCTGCTTCCGCTGATGGGACCCTTAAACTGTGGGACTTGGAGTCTGAGAGAAATCTCTGCACAATGAGTGGACATAATGATGAGGTAAGGACTTTAAGAGCAAAGCAATACTGGTTACTTGGTTTTACTTATGAAAGAACATAATCTAAAACATTGTAAATTATTCTTTTAAAAATAGATGAGCTAAAGGTTATTCCATAACAACATGTAATTTTATGCTTAAATTAATGATTCCATCCATGGCATAGGAGGAACATGGTGTTAGTGTCCCTAATTTTTGAATGACAAATGGCACATTTTATGGGTGATGTCATCATTATAACGCCAGCCCACCCTACTTTCCCAGAAAATTCAGACAACTGCTTAAGACTGGGTGACACTAGGAGCCATAAATCAAGACTGAAACCAACCTGGTAAAACTTAGATTCTAAAAGCGGAATTAGTAAAGGATATAAAATATTGGAATGAGGTGTCATGGTAAAATCTTACATATCTCATACAGAGACCACATCACAGATAAGAGTTTTAGAAATCATTGACAACATAGGTCCCCAAGCAGTGCTTCTTTCATCAGCTAAAGGGAAAAAAAATAATTGTGTTGGTATGGGTCTAAATCTAAAGGTCTAGCCTAAAATATCCTTAAGAGATAGTGAAAGATGGAGGTCAGAAAAGAAACAAGGAAATAGATTGATGAGATTGAGTTATTTGTGGGTCATCATCATTGCATTCTGAACATGTCCATAGGTGCTCAGATCTCCTTAGCAAGTCTGACAGCATTCAGCGACTTATGACTCCTGTTCTCTCTCTCTCTCTTTCTCTCTGCGATCAGGACTCAATCAGAGTAGGATTCCAGACTCTCACATGAAGACAGCTGTCTGTTTAAGTGAATTGGCATCATAATTAGAGTCTGTTAGATCCACTCTGCCTGAATACCTGTTAAAACGTTGCACTGTGTTCTGCACCGACTCCTGTTCTGTGTTGGTTGATACTTCTTGTCATTATTGTTGGTTTTGTTGCTGAAAGTCTATGACTGAGGATGGTCTAGACTCATGTGCAAGCACTCAGCACAGAACCCATTTCCATGTTATAGACTGGCCAACTCCAGTCATTCAGTTCTTTGACATGTGGATACACAATGAGCTTTTTATTTTCTTCATTCAGAAGCACACAAGCAATGAAATCAATGCAAGAATTGATGAGGAAAAACATTCAAAAAGATTTAGAAACTTGGCATGCAAATGGGAAAAATAGAAAAATGTCGTGAATCATGTTGCACCTCAATAACTGTGACATAAGGGGTGTCATATTATATTATGTTGTATTGATTTGTGTTGTGTTGTATTATATTATGAGTATATTATGAGCATATTATATTATGAGCATATTATATTATGAGCATATTATACTTGTACAGTTCTTGTAGTAATACTAGCATTTACATAAAAAATCTCACAGGTCTGGTGTGCAACCATTTCTGCGGACAATGAAATCGTGGTGTCTGGATCAAGAGATGGAACAATCCGCCTGTGGCAGCTACGAAGTGGTAGAGAAATTTGCTCCTTCAATGCAGGTGTTGATGTCTTCTACATCACAATGAGTCATGACAAAGAAACCATCGTTGCTCTTGGGGACAAGTTTGGCGCCAGGAAGTTAATCATGTTGCAGGTTATGCGTACAAAGGTCAAGCGTCAAGTAATTGCATAAATTATAAATGTCACCAAAGAAAATGAAAGCACAGACCATAGCATACTTGAAAATTATTTTAGAATAATTATAATTATTAAAATTAATTTTTAAAGATTAATTATTAATGCATTAAAAAAAACTTTATAGAATATTAAATTACATTTGTTAAAAAAATTAACGAAACATACTCATTACTGGATGCAAACTGAAAGTTGATTTTTTTTTCCTCTCTATATTTAAAATATATTTAATGTCTTTTTTTTTTTCAGAAATGATAAACACATTTTTAAATTGTTGCAATTTAAATGTTAAATAATTTAGATGACAAAAAAATAAACTATGCACAATTGTACATCATAACCACATTTTAAAATGTATACAAGTAATATATTCTCTTGGTGGTGTCAGCAATTTCTTTTTTTAAACAGGGAAATCAGTATTTCTTTTATAAGTGTCTCTATCACATACTCCAAAAAGTTCACTGCCTTTTTAGTACACATTTTTATACATTATTCTGATAAACATTTCAGCAGCTTCTACAAATTTTTTGATTCTTTTTAGTTTGCAAATTTCTCATCTTTCTATGAAAATGATGTAGGTAATTTTAAAATGACTTTTTAAGATTAATCAACGAAGCACATTTCAAAATTTAATTTGGTTTATTTAAAAAAATTTTGTTGTTGAGTTTCTTACTGACATTATTCTCTTTCATGAATTAATTTAATCTTTTATTTGAAATAGTGTTCAAATAGTGTGTTGATTGTGAATAGGGCAGCTGCAGAAAGTGTGGCAGAAAGAAGCATCTGTTTCAAAGAGTACTCTTTTGATAACTAGTAAAATAATGTAGCAAAAATAATGTAGTAAAAATAATGTTTAGAATTTCCAATGGTTAAAAATTAATATTTAACTCTTTCCATGCTGAAGTTTTCTATTGATGCATCGGAAAATATTTCAACTTCAGAGATAAAATTATTCATGGTTTTAAAAATCAATCTACATATTTATATTTAAGTAACACATAACATATTATATATGAATTTTCAGATAATTGAACAAGGTATTAGATTTCACCAATACCAAGATGATACAAAACATATAAAAAGAAATTGTTTGAGGACGGTTCACACTAATCAAATTATAAGATATACTATGTGGCAAAATGTCCATGGCCGTAATTAGCATGGTGCACAGTGTGTCAAAACGTACAGAAAGGGTGGCATTTTTTTTTCCATTTCAAAATAAATTATGTGGTGTTTTAAAAAAAATGAATATAATTAGGTATTCATTATTAGAAGTGTAGTGGTTAGCACACTGGCTGAGTAATTAAATGATCAAGGTTCAATCCTAGCCTGACACTTACTGAGTTGGTGAAGGTATTAACAGCAAGGAAGAACACTCATGATTTTATGTGAAATGGAACATCCTTTACTTTCTTTATTTTAAAATTAAATATAAATAATGAGACCTGTACTTTTATTATTGATCAGATCGTATTTGAACTGTTGTTCTCCAAGTAATGGTAACTAGATGATCCATATCGTAAGAGTTTTCCATAATTTGTAAGGAGTTTTCTAAAATTTGATAAGCTTTACTAGGTAATTTGTAAGGAAACCAGACTATTTGTGTGACTTTTTGCATCTTTTCTTACTAAACATACGTGTGCAGAAGTGCGAATAAAGCTCTGCTTGTACAAGTTTTAACCAATCAAATCATTGCAAACTGATATTTTAAATTAACTACAAATATCGAGGTCAACAAACCATGCTTCATGAGTACACATAACCAATAAAAAAGTAGTTTGAACTAGAATTTGTTTGTGGCAATTATGATCTAATATATCCTGTAGGAAATTAGAGAAATCGCCAATCAACCACTATCAGTAGTCAAGAAAAGACGATGGTCATATGTTTTAACATGTGATGAGAAGAAATAATAACCGAATAATGAAGCAAGCCCCCATGTTGAAAACAATAGGTAGGAAATGAGGCTGACCCAGAGAGACACTGAGAAGAACATTGATCAGAGAAGCAAAGGTAGCAGGAATCGGCTCCCTCAATGAGATCGAGATGCTTGCAAAGAACATAGACAGGTGGTGAGATTTGATAAATGTTTTTTGCAAGGATTGAGACTTCTAGAAAGATAATTTAGAAAAAGAGAAAGAGTATCTGGGTCTATGCTCTATGGGCCAGCCACGGCTCGAAAGGTCAACAGATAGATAGATAGATAACCAAGAGGACATAGAGGCTGAACAGATTGTATTTTGCTAAAAAGGTGAAAATCAAACTATCAGGATCGGTTTCATTTAACATGCCAGGTTTCTTCCCCTTTGTAAGACATATTTTGGTCTGATGTACAGGTTTGTCTTAACAGAGACATGGAATGTGTGTAGATGTTAAATTAATTTATATAATTTCTTCACTGCTATATAGTCATCTTAAGCTACAAAGTGAATATGCGATAGAGTGATTCATGAACAATTATTGAACAATACAGGTAAAACATATCTTATAGTTTTCTTACTTTAATATCATATAACTTTTTTATACTAAAAAGTGAAGATATATAATAATATAGTCTAATATTCCAAAGCATTTATCTATTATTTTAGCAATTAAATTTTGAGCCATTAGATTATTAGATTATTTTTGATAATCTATTTGTGTGTTTGGTGTATTTTCTATCTATCTATCTATTGACCTTTCGAGCCGTAACCGGCCCATAGGGCGTAGACCAAGATACACCTTCTCCTATATGAATTTTTGTTCTAGCAGTTTTCTTTTAAAGATATTTTATCAAATCTCGCCATCTGTCTCTGTTCTGTGCAAGCAGTTCTATCTCATTGAGGGAGCCGATTCCTGCTGCTCTTGCCTCTCTCATCAATGTTCTTCTCAGTGTCTCCCTGGGTCTTCCTCTTTTTCTTTTACCTGTTGTTTCCCATATGAGGGCTTGCTTTGCTATTCGATTATTATCTCTTCTCATCACATGTCCAACGTATGACCATCGTCTTTTCTTTATTACTGAAGATATTAGTGGTTGATTGGCGATTTCTCTAATTTCCTCGTTTGTTTTGAATTCGTTCCATTCTATACCAAGTATTTTCCTTAGACATTTATTTTCGAATGCGTTCAACTTTGTTTCTATATCTCTTGTTGTTTTCCAGCTTTCACACGCATACGTAAGGGTTGATAGTACATTTGATTTGAATAGCCTAAGTTTTGTGTTTGTGCTAATGAGTTTTGATTTCCACAACTTTTCAAGGCTTCTGAAAGACATTGCTGCTTTAGCCAGTCTGATTCTAATTTCTTTGCTCGTATCCCCTTCTCGATCAATGTGACTTCCAAGATAGATGAAGTGATCGAAAAGGTGTATTTTACCCTGATATAATTAATGATGTGATAGTTGAAGGGGGTGATGCTTGTGTTGTGTTATTCTTCTGGAATAAGGAATTCCAGCAGAGAGCATGAAGAATACTATAATACAGTCTATAAACATTCATCTTTTTCTGATTTGAGTGTACACATTTTTTGGAGCAGGAATTACAATTATTTTTACAATACAGTAAAGTTTTCAGAAATGTTACCTGTAAATTAAATTATTTTATGCCATTGTCTTGAAGTCTTTTGTTTAAAATGTTCTATGGAACAAAGGAAGTTAATATGACCAGATTTTACCAGTGATCAAAGCTAATTTAACTTACATATAAAATTTCAAATAAAAAGTACTGATTCAATTATCCCATATATGAGTTACAAATTGGGGAAGCATGTACGTGTCATTGTGTAGCGAATAAACGTACAATAAATAGGTCATGTACTTCAGGATTATTGCCTTCACACTAGGAGAAAAGTATTGAAGTGATCTTCCCCAAATACCAAATAGATAAATGAAGCCTAAGACTTTCAACTCTGTGATAAAAATTAATGTGATTATATAAGAAGTTTGAAACATATTTGAAATAGATCACCAACTTCACTTTTTAAAAAAATTAATGTGATTATATAAGAGAAGTATGAAATCAATATCTGTGATAGCTCACCAGTTTAATAAAAAAAATGTATATAATTATATAAGAGAAGTTCAAGTTTGAAACGAGATCTGAGATAAATTAACACTTTTATTTGTAAAAATTGATGTGATTTCTAAGAGACGTTTGAAAACAATATTTGAGATAGATCATTAATTGTATACTAAAAATTAATGTGAATATATAAGAAAAGTCTGAAATCAATATCTGTGATAGATCATCGGTTTTGTAATGAATATTTATGAGATTATACAGGTATGAGAATGGACTCTGACATTGATCATGCAGATCATCAACTTTATAATAAAAATGAATGTAATTATTTAAGAGAAGTCTGAAACTACTATCTGAGATGGAAAATCAATTTTATAATACAAAATGATGTGATTATTTAAGAGAAGTCTGAAACCACTATCTGAGATGGAAAATCAATTTTATAATACAAAATGATGTGATTATTTAAGAGAAGTCTGAAACTACTATCTGAGATGGAAAATCAATTTTATAATACAAAACGATGTGATTATTTAAAAGAAGTCTGAAACTACTATCTGAGATGGAAAACCAACCTGATAATAAAAATGAATGTAATTATATAAGTGAGGTCTGAAACCACTATCTGAGATGAAAACCAACCTTATAATAAAAATGAATGTAATTATATAAGTGAGGTCTGAAGCCACTATCTGAGATGGAAAACCAACCTTATAATAAAAATGAATGTAATTACATAAGAGAGGTCTGAAACCACTATCTGAGATGGAAAACCAACCTTATAATAAAAATGAATGTAATTACATAAGAAGTCTGAAACCACTATCTGAGATGGAAAACCAACCTTATAATAAAAATTAATGTAATTACATAAGAAGTCTGAAACCACTATCTGAGATGGAAAACCAACCTTATAATAAAAATTAATGTAATTACATAAGAAGTCTGAAACCACTATCTGAGATGGAAAACCAACCTTATAATAAAAATGAATGTAATTATATAAGTGAGGTCTGAAGCCACTATCTGAGATGGAAAACCAACCTTATAATAAAAATGAATGTAATTACATAAGAGAGGTCTGAAACCACTATCTGAGATGGAAAACCAACCTTATAATAAAAATGAATGTAATTACATAAGAAGTCTGAAACCACTATCTGAGATGGAAAACCAACCTTATAATAAAAATTAATGTAATTACATAAGAAGTCTGAAACCACTATCTGAGATTAAAGCCAGCTTTATAATAAAAATGAATGTAATTACATAAGAAGTCTGAAACCACTATCTGAGATGAAAGCCAGCTTTATAATAAAAATGAATGTAATTACATAAGAAGTCTGAAACCACTATCTGAGATGGAAAACCAACCTTTATAATAAAAAATAATGTGATTATTAAAAGTACTCTGAGATAGATCTTCAATAAATTTTATGTGATTATATAGGAGAAATTCTGATATGGTCATACGAGGCAATTGACTTCTTATATAGTTATGTAAGGGAGAAGTCTTGGTTATTGATATTGGCTTTGTTATATAAGTAGTCTTGGTTATAGACTGCATATGGTGTGATAAAATGTATATGGTTATATAGGAATATTGAAGGATAAGAACAACAATTATACATTTTGTTCTATGATCAGGCTTTGTTATACTTTCTGTAGTTTCTGTTGGCTAATTTTCTCCGAGTGCTTATTATTAGTTACCTGTTTCCAGTTATATTCGGTACACTTGAGGTCTTGTTACTTGTATTTATAGTACTCTATTATTAGTTGTTTATTTTTTTTATTTCTTTTATGTGTGCAAAGTCTGAATTAATATTTTTATTTCATCTTCAAACTGGTGCTATTTTCTACTAAGTATGCTTTTTTTTATTTAAATACATTTATCTTGAAATGTGTTGTGGCTATTTTATGCATTACTAAATGTTTTATATAACTTGTTGCTTGGGAATATTATGCACATTTTAATGCCATGTTTGATGTTTTCTTACTCATGAATTGTTTTATCAAATACAAACATCTGACAATAGCTTTTAATGAATGAACTTTGTTTTAATATTTTTTAATGGAAAGGACATTAATACAATATTAGCTCACTTAATTTCACCCGATGACTAAAGGAATGCACCTCTTCATCTTCCACCCTTAAAAGGACAATAAATGGATGTGTGTGTGTTGTATTTTGGTTTGCAGAATAACTGTGATATTTGTGTCTTTCAGCCAAAAATATCTGACTTCAGCCTGGCATTTTTGAGTTATGGGTTGTCTTCCCTCTTAATCCCTACTTGCTTGGCCAGACCAAACTGGTTAGTCTGTTACTTCTTCTTATTCTGTGATCATGGCTCATTCAGACTAGGATTCCTGACTCTCTTATGAAGGCAGCTGTCTAAGTCTGTTACTTCTTCTTATTCTGTGATCATGGCTCATTCAGACTAGGATTCCTGACTCTCTTATGAAGGCAGCTGTCTGTTTAAGTCTGTTACTTCTTCTTATTCTGTGATCATGGCTCATTCAGACTAGGATTCCTGACTCTCTTATGAAGGCAGCTGTCTGTTTAAGTCTGTTACTTCTTCTTATTCTGTGATCATGGCTCATTCAGACTAGGACTTCGGACTCTCTTATGAAGGCAGCTGTCTGTTTAAGTCTGTTACTAGAGACACCACAAAGAGGTAGAGTAGGGTTTGGATGGTTCTGGTTCACCAATCCTGGTACAGGCCATCAGCTGTGATTCGCTGGCATCTTCAGCTCTGTTGCTGTTAGACGCCTTGGTCTCCCTTGTATTAGCAGATGGACAGCCAATGAATCAGGTTGATGCTAACAAGTTATGAGAGATGAGCAGAACAAAGAACTTTGACAGAAGTACAAATACATGGCTATCTAGGCTGTGTGAACTGGGAGTGAAGACCAGTGTTGGCAGAACAAAGAACTTTGACAGAAGTACAAATACATGGCTATCTAGGCTGTGTGAACTGGGAGTGAAGACCAGTGTTGGCAGAACAAAGAACTTTGACAGAAGTACAAATACATGGCTATCTAGACTGTGTGAACTGGGAGTGAAGACCAGTGTTGGCAGAACAAAGAACTTTGACAGAAGTACAAATACATGGCTATCTAGGCTGTGTGAACTGGGAGTGAAGACCAGTGTTGGCAGAACAAAGAACTTTGACAGAAGTACAAATACATGGCTATCTAGGCTGTGTGAACTGGGAGTGAAGACCAGTGTTGGCAGAACAGAGAACTTTGACAGAAGTACAAATACATGGCTATCTAGACTGTGTGAACTGGGAGTAAAGACCAGTATTGGCAGAACAGAGAAATTTTCTGAACGAATGAAAGGATTTGTCAACTAACACAAATCTGGCATAATTAATCACTATGTGCTGATAAACATTTTGATGGGAAGAGCAGATCTCCTATGGGTGTGTCTGGAGTGCTGTGATGATAATGATGATCCTAATTTAACATAACATGTCTCAAATTCCCAAGCAGATACAACATATTGTATGGGTAACTTAAAAATGGGAAATGGCCTGTGGGTGGACCAAAACTTGGTACAAAGATTCACGTAAGTTCCCCCTGAGTGAATTCTCCATCAGTGAAAAATCTTGCAGATGAATGCAGCTTTTTGAGAAGAAATGTAAGAAGTGGAATAAAATTTGAAAGAGAATTAGTCAAAGTTAGAAATAAAAATGGGTGATACCCCACGACTTAAACTGCCTTGCTCATTCTGCAGCCAGACCTGACATTCCAGTATTGGCAAAATCAGCCGAGCGAGAATCAGCTTGAGAAAACAGACTCGGCCAGTCGCTATTGAAGATTAACATTTGTCTGTTGCCAAACGTCTGTGAAGACATAAAATACCACATATACCTTACTCGGCCTCTCAGGAACTTGCATATACACACACACTCACACCCTCTCCCTTCCTCTCTCTTCTTCACCCTTTCTTCTTTCACTTCCTCTCTCTCTCCCTCACATCTCTATCTCTCTCCTCCTGCTTTCCCCCCCTCCCCACACATTCCTTTCTTTACTCTTCATATCTCCCCTCTCATTCTCTTTCCTCTCCTCTTCTCTCACTTCTCCTCTTCCTCTCCTCTACTCTCTGTCCCCCTCCTCTTCCCTATTGGCAAACAATAAGACTTTGACAAGCAAGAGCCTACCTTTGCAGCAGTCTAAACACACACAATCCACTATAGTGTGTATTTATGAGCACAAAAGGCAGCAAGTTAAAAGGGGGAAAATCAGGGATGGGTCAGAGAGTGGATAAAAGTGGGAAATCAGGGATGGACCAGAGAGTGGATAAAAGTGGGAAATCAGGGATGGACCAGAGAGTGGATAAAAGTGGGAAATCAGGGATGGACCAGAGAGTGGATAAAAGTGGGAAATCAGAGATGGACCAGAGAGTGGATAAAAGTGGGAAATCAGGGATGGGCCATAGAGTGAATAAATATGGAAAATCAGGGATGGGCCAGAGAGTGAATAAATATGGAAAATCAGGGATGGGCCATAGAGTGAATAAATATGGAAAATCAGGGATGGGCCAGAGAGTGAATAAATATGGAAAATCAAGGGTGGGTCATAGAGTGGATAAATATGGAAAATCAGGGATGGGCCAGAGAGTGAATAAATATGGAAAATCAGGGATAGGGCATAGAGTGGATAAAAGTGGAAAATAAGGGATGGAACAGAGAGTGGATAAAAGTGAAAAATAAGAGATGGACCAGAGAGTGGAAAATAAGGGATGGACCAGAGAGTGGATACAAGTGACAAATCTGGGATGGGTCAGAGAGTGGATAAAAGTGGGAAATCAGGGATAGGCCATAGAGTGAATAAATATGGAAAATCAAGGGTGGGTCATAGAGTGGATAAATATGGAAAATCAGGGATGGGCTAGAGAGTGAATAAATATGGAAAATCAGGGATGGGCCATAGAGCGGATAAAAGTGGAAAATAAGGGATGGACCAGAGAGTGGATAAAAGTAGAAAGTCTGGGATGGGTCAGAGATTGGATAAAAATGCAAAATCAGGGATGGGCCAGAAAATGGATAAAAATAAATAATCAGGGATAGATCAAAGAGTTGAAAAATTTATAAAATCAGGGATGGGTCAGAGAGTGGATAAAAGTAAAAAATAATGGATAGGCAAGAGAGTGGATAAACATGGAAAATCAGGGATGGGTCAGAGAGTTGATAAAGGTGGGAAATCAGGGATGGGCCAGAGAGTGGATAAAAGTGAAAAACCAGGGATGGGCCAGAGAGTGGATACAAGTGAAAAATAAGAGATGGACCAGAGAGTGGAAAATAAGGGATGGACCAGAGAGTGGAAAATAAGGGATGGACCAGAGAGTGGATACAAGTGACAAATCTGGGATGGGTCAGAGAGTGGATAAAAGTGGGAAATCAGGGATGGGCCATAGAGTGAATAAATATGGAAAATCAAGGGTGGGTCATAGAGTGGATAAATATGGAAAATCAGGGATGGGCCAGAGAGTGAATAAATATGGAAAATCAGGGATGGGCCATAGAGTGGATAAAAGTGGGAAATCAGGGATGGACCAGAGAGTGGATAACAGTGAAAAATAAGAGATGGACCAGAGAGTGGAAAATAAGGGATGGACCAGAGAGTGGATACAAGTGACACATCTGGGATGGGCCAGAGAGTGGATAAAAGTGGAAATTCAGGGATGGGTCAGAGATTGGATAAAAACGTAAAATCAGGGATGGCATTGAGAGTGGTTAAAAGTGGAAAATCAGGGATGGGCCATAGAATGGATACAAGTGAAAAATCAAGGATAGGTCAGATAGTGGATAAAAGTAGAAAATCTGGGATGGGCCAGAAAATGGATAAAAATAAAAAATCAGGGATAGATCAAAGAGTTGAAAAATTTATAAAATCAGGGATGGGTCAGAGAGTGGATAAAAGTAAAAAATAATGGATGGGCAAGAGAGTGGATAAACGTGGAAAATCAGGGATGGGTCAGAGAGTTGATAAAGGTGGGAAATCAGGGATGGGCAAGAGAGTGGATAAAAGTGAAAAACCAGGGATGGGCCAGAGAGTGGATAAAAGTACAAAATAATGGATGGGCAAGAGAGTGGATAAACGTGGAAAATCAGGGATGGGTCAGAGAGTTGATAAAGGTGGGAAATCAGGGATGGGCCAGAGAGTGGATAAAAGTGGAATATCAGGGATGGGCCAGAGCGTGGATAAAAGTGAAAAGTCAGGGATGGGTCAGAGATTGGAAAATCAGGTACGAGTCAGAGAGCGGATAAACTTGGAAAATAAGGGATGAGTCAGAGAGTGGATAAAAGTGGAAAATCAGGGAGGATTCAGAGTGGATAAAGGTAGAAAATCAGGGATTGGCCAGAGAGTAGATACAAGTAGAATATCGGGGATGGGCCAGAGAGTGGATAAAAGTGAAAACTCAGGGATGGGTCAGAGATTGGAAAATCAGGGAGGTGACAGAGAGTTGATAAAGGTGGAAAATAAGGGATGGGTCAGAGAGTGAATAAAAGTGAAAAATCAAGGATGGGTCAGAGAGTGGATAAAAGTGGAAAATAAGGGATGGACCAGAGAGTGGATAAAAGTGGGAAATCAGGGATGGGCCAGAGAGTGAATAAATATGGAAAATCAGGGATAGGGCATAGAGTGGATAAAAGTGGAAAATAAGGGATGGAACAGAGAGTGGATAAAAGTGAAAAATAAGAGATGGACCAGAGAATGGAAAATAAGGAATGGACCAGAGAGTGGATACAAGTGACAAATCTGGGATGGGTCAGAGAGTGGATAAAAGTGGGAAATCAGGGATGGGCCATAGAGTGAATAAATATGGAAAATCAAGGGTGGGTCATAGAGTGGATAAATATGGAAAATCAGGGATGGGCCAGAGAGTGAATAAATATGGAAAATCAGGGATGGGCCATAGAGTGGATAAAAGTGGGAAATCAGGGATGGGCCAGAGAGTGGATAAAAGTGGGAAATCAGGGATGGACCAGAGAGTGGATAAAAGTGAAAAATAAGAGATGGACCAGAGAGTGGAAAATAAGGGATGGACCAGAGAGTGGATACAAGTGACACATCTGGGATGGGCCAGAGAGTGGATAAAAGTGGAAATTCAGGGATGGGTCAGAGATTGGATAAAAACGTAAAATCAGGGATGGCATTGAGAGTGGTTAAAAGTGGAAAATCAGGGATGGGCCATAGAATGGATACAAGTGAAAAATCAAGGATAGGTCAGATAGTGGATAAAAGTAGAAAATCTGGGATGGGTCAGATATTGGATAAAAATGCAAAATCAGGGATGGGCCAGAAAATGGATAAAAATAAAAAATCAGGGATAGATCAAAGAGTTGAAAAATTTATAAAATCAGGGATGGGTCAGAGAGTGGATAAAAGTAAAAAATAATGGATAGGCAAGAGAGTGGATAAAAGTGAAAAACCAGGGATGGGCCAGAGAGTGGATAAAAGTAAAAAATAATGGATGGGCAAGAGAGTGGATAAAAGTGAAAAGTCAGGGATGGGTCAGAGATTGGAAAATCAGGTATGAGTCAGCGAGCGGATAAACTTGGAAAATAAGGGATGAGTCAGAGAGTGGATAAAAGTGGAAAATCAGGGAGGATTCAGAGAGTGGATAAAGGTAGAAAATCAGGGATTGGCCAGAGAGTAGATACAAGTAGAATATCGGGGATGGGCAAGAGAGTGGATAAAAGTGAAAACTCAGGGATGGGTCAGAGATTGGAAAATCAGGGAGGTGTCAGAGAGTTGATAAAGGTGGAAAATAAGGGATGGGTCAGAGAGTGAATAAAAGTGAAAAATCAAAGATGGGTCAGAGAGTGGATAAAGGTGAAGAATCTAGGATTGGCCAGAGAGTGGATAAAATTTAAAAATAATGGATGGACAAGAGAGTGGATAAACATGGAAAATCAGGGATTGGTCAGAGAATTGATAAAGGTGGAAAATCAGGGATGGGTGAGAATGGATAAAAGTGGAATATCAGGGATGGGCCAGAGAATGGATAAAAGTTGAAAATTAGGGATGGGTCAGAGAATGGATAAAAGTGGAAAATTATGGATGGGTCAGAGAGTGGATATTGCTAAGCAGGTGTGTTCCCTCTCTCTCATTTATCTCCTCTTACCACTCTCTCTAATTATCTCTCTAATTCGCTTTCTTCTCTCCCTCTCTATTTTCTCTTCCCTCTTCCTCTCTCATTCTCTCTCCTCTTCCCTCTTTCTCGCATTCTCTTTTCTCTCCTCCTCTACGCTCATTACCACCCCCCCCCCCTCCTCTCCTTTTCCCTCTCACCTCCTCTCATTTTCTTTCCCCCTCCTCTCTTCCTCTTCTTCTCTTTCCCCTTCCTCTCCTCTTCCCTCTCTCTCTCTCTCTCTCATTTTCTCCCCTTCTCCCTCTATCGTTATTGAAAAAGGGTGTATACCAAAATCAAGAACTGTTCAAGAGACCCTGCTATACTCAAATTAAAGTCAATGCGAGCTTTCATCTGTAGATTCCAGGGGTCATTTCCGAGTTGCAATGACACCTCTGACCCGATGACCTCGTGACGACAACACATGATGTGGAGGCTGCTATTATTTTAATTGTGACGTTATATAGGGTGTTTATAAAGTCTCACTACACTTGGTATCTAGGTCAATTTGAAAAAAATGTTTATGACGTCATAAATATTTTTTTTTCAAATTGACCTAGATACCAAGTGTAGTGAGACTTTATAAACACCCTGTATATCTCATCATTCTATGGACACCTACAGCCAACTATAGATTTACAAAGCCCCGCAGGCAGAAAGTAAAACCGAAGAAACCCTCCAATCACCATGACGTTATCAGACATAGGAGCTATAGACGGGTGACGTTGCTCTAACCACAACTACCCATACTCGCAAATATGAAAACGTCACGCGAGATCGAGATTGATTTCCGGGAATTACCTCTCAACCCACGGGCATAAGTAAATCTATAATTAGTTGTTTCTGAGCATAGATGGGGAAAGGGAGCCGCGATAGCTCAGTGGTAAGTAAACTGGACTACAAAGGACAATTGATAGGGTTCGATCCCAACCGACGGCTTCCGGGTTCACCCAGCCTTACATGGGTACCGGATTTTTTTCAGGGAAAGTAAAGAAGCACGGGCGTAATACCGACCACATTACCCCAAAAATCATGTGCGGTCTGTAAAATATAGGGTCACTAACACCATATTTCCCTATAGGCCACTTGGCGTGACGGGGGTACTTTACTTTTTATAGATGGGAAAACCCCCAGAAAATCCCCACTAGCGTAACGTTTTCAGCTCGACACAATTGGGGTCGGCCAGGTACTTTTGAAGATTAGCATTTGCCTGCTTCCAACTGTCTGTAAAGGGGCCACATTTACTCCACTCTCTCTATCTCTCAGTTACTCAAACGCATACACACATTCTCCACCTTCCTCTCTCTTCTTCACTCTCTCCTCTTCCTTACTCTTTCTCGCTCCCTAACCTCTCAATCTCTTTCTTCCTCTCTCTCTCTCTCTCTCTCGCTAACCTCTCAATCTCTCTCTTCCTCTTTCTCTCCCTCCCTAACCTCTTAATTTCTCCTCTCCTCTCAAGTTTTGCGAGCCTTTTTTGCGACTGACGTCATTCTGGCCGCAGCCCAGAGCAAAGCTGAACACGTCACACTAATGGAGATTTTCCTGGGATACCCTTTCTAGGCTCAAGCCTATCTAAAGTAAGCTATCTGTGGACAACCTAACAAGCTGCCACCGTGAAACATCCATTGATGTTGAAATATGAATCTCGACTTAGAAATGACGTACACACACACACACACACAAAACGTGCGAAGAAAACACACATTTACAATAGAAAATGCGACACGTAGAAAAGTAGTTTAAAAAATAAACAACTAAGGGCATCAAACATATCCGATACAATAACAGTAAACACAATAGTATAACTACTGTTAAAACAGATGTAATTGCAAAATTACAAGTGTTGAAGTAATTAATAAATACACTTTCAGTAATAGGGAATACAAATGTAACATAATTAAATACACATATAAAAGTAATGAATACAAATGTAGCTATAGTGACTACAAGTGTAATAGTAGTGATTAGATATGTGGATGTAATAAATGCAGATGTAAATGTAGGTTCTACATTAGTGAATACTTTTATTGTGTCCGAGTTGTAGATCGGTAAGAAAAGATGAATGAAGGTTCAAATGTGCAAAAAATAAAAGCGAAAAAAAAGCTGGCAGTGATTGTGTGCACTGGCGGCCATGACTTTCAACAGTTCGGAAATGGTATAACTGGAAAGGCTGCACAGCGAATAATTGGAGGAAGATGTCTATTTACATCACTTGGAAAACACTCCGAGTGCTGTAAACATACCTTTTCCTCCTATGTAAAAAAAGTAAAGTACCCCCGTCACGCCAAGTGGCGGTGTATAGGGAATATGGTGTTAGTGACCATAAATTTTACAGACCTTCGGCACATGATTTTTGGGGTAATGTGGTCGGTTTTCCTCCTATGATTCTCTGAATTATCGCCTCGGAAGTTTCCCTCTATAATAATCTCTCTCTCTCTCTCTCTCTCTCTCTCTCTCTCTCTCTCTCTCTCTCTCTCTCTCTCTCTCTCTCTGCGATCAGGACTCAATCAGAGTAGGATTCCAGACTCTCACATGAAGTCAGCTGTCAGGTTAAGTGTGTTGATCGCCCCCACAGACAGAACATCACAATTAGAGTCGGCCAGCACAGACACGCACTAAGATATGAACCCTGGCCAGCACAGACACCCACCAAGATATGAGCCATGTCTAGCACGGGTATACACTAAGATATGAACCCTGGCCAGCACAAGCACCCACCAAGATATGAGCCATATCTAGCACGGATGTGCACTAAGATATGAATCATGGCCAGCCCAGACACACATTAAAGGGAAGTAAAGAGAAAAAATACCAGACAGCTTACGAGAATGGCTTGGCAGAAGGAAAACAACAGAAGTGATAAATAACTGTCGAGATCGAAATTTGGGGAGAGACATGATCACCTACGCCATCTGACATGGTACTTGATGATGACTAAAGGAAGTAATAAAGACATTATTTTTAAAGCCAGTACATGATAATAAAATAGTAAGGGCAACAGAGAAATATCAGGCTACACCGTCTTCGCCGGTGACAGGGGAGGCGTGCACGTAAACTCTAATAATATTAATGTATTATTTGTCTCTGAAGCAATATCAACCATGTATATACTAGCGGTCATGACTTACAGTAGTTCGTAAATGGGATAACTGGAAAGGCTACGCTGGAGAGGTAAAATCATCCCTGTGTGCACAAAAGATACTGAGTCCAGAGCAATGCATTAATTCTTTGATTTTCCCACTAGGGGAGATAATAAGACTTTGACAAGCAAGAGCCCACCTTCAAAGCAGTCTAGACACACACAATCCACTATAGCGTGAATTTATGAGCATAATAGGTGGCAAGTTAAAAAGTGGAAAATCAGGGATGGGTCAGAGAGTGGATAAAAGTGGAAAATCAGGGATGGGTCAGATAGTGGATAAAAGTGGAAAATCAGGGTTAGGTCAGAGAGTGGATACATATAGAAAATCAGGGTTGGGTCAGAAAGTGGATAAAAGTGGAAAATCAGGGTTGAGTCAGAAAGTGGATAAAAGTGGAAAATCAGGGTTGGGTCAGAGAGTGGATAAAAGTGGAAAATCAGGGTTGGGTCAGAGAGTGGATAAAAGTGGAAAATCAGGTATGGATCAGAGTGGATAAATATGGAAAATCAGGGATGGGTCAGAGAGTGGATAAAAGTGGAAGATCAGGGATGTGTCAGATAAAAGTGGAAAATCAGGATGGGTCAGAGAGTGGATAAAAGTGGAAAATCAGGGTTGGGTCAGAGAGTGGATAAAAGTGGAAAATCAGGGTTGGGTCAGAGAGTGGATAAAAGTGGAAAATCAGGTATGGATCAGAGTGGATAAATATGGAAAATCAGGGATGGGTCAGAGAGTGGATAAAAGTGGAAGATCAGGGATGTGTCAGATAAAAGTGGAAAATCAGGATGGGTCAGAGAGTGGATAAAAGTGGAAAATCAGGGTTGGGTCAGAGAGTGGATAAAAGTGGAAAATCAGGGTTGGGTCAGAGAGTGGATAAAAGTGGAAAATCAGGGATGGGTCAGAGAGTGGATAAAAGTGGTAAATCAGGGTTGGTCAAAGAATGGATAAAAGTGGAAAATCAGGGATGTGTCAGAGAGTGGATAAAAGTGGAAAATCAGGATGGGTCAGAGAGTGGATAAAAGTGGAAAATCAGGGTTGGGTCAAAGAGTGGATAAAAGTGGAAAATCAGGATAGGTCAGAGAGTGGATAAAAAGTGGAAAATCAGGGATGGGTCAGAGAGTGGATAAAAGTGGAAAATCAGGATGGGTCAGAGAGTGGATAAAAGTGGAAAATCAGGGTTGGGTCAAAGAGTGGATAAAAGTGGAAAATCAGGATAGGTCAGAGAGTGTATAAAAAGTGGAAAATCAGGGATGGGTCAGAGAGTGGATAGAGTTGGAGGTAGAACTGTGAAAGAAGACAGTGGTGCTTTCGCGTTGACGTAGTAGTTTGACTGTGTAAGTTACGGCTGACTGGTAGGGAACAGTCCCACAATTCTTTGCTCCCCTTTCGGGCCTCGGCAGCGCACGGGCGCGTGGTCTCCATCGCCTCCTTTGAATATCCGCCTCTGGGAAGTGGAAGAGGGCATCCACTATACAATGTCCTGTCCGAAGAACGTGATTAATTGTTCTCTTTTAGGACTGAGACAAATAATAATAAATGAATATTATTATAAAAATGGAAACTTCCGAGGCGAAAATCAGCGAATCAATTCAGATGAACAGGTATGTTTACAGCACTCGGAAAAAATGAGAAATAATCAACAAGAGAAAAACAAAAAGAACAATATATGGACCGAAGCAGGATCTAATCCGTACTCAGTGTCACAGGGCCGGGTTCGATCCTGCTTCGGTCCATATTTTGTTCTTTGTTTTTCTGTTGTTGATTATTTGTCATTTTTTTCCGAGTGCAGTAAACATGCTTCTTCCTCTGAATTGATTCTCTTTAAGGACGTAGGGTGGAATCTAGGGGATGTTGATTATGTGCTCTTGTTTGTGATTCGTCGCCATCATGACACCACAAGTTGTGTCAACCAATGAAAACGTTTAGTTTCATTGGCTTCGTGACCAAGAGCTAGAAGAAAAATATGGCACAGATATTTGTAAACATCAAGAGTTTAAACACTCGCTTGATGTGGTTCAATTCTGATGATCAGATTGCCCCCCAATGCAAAGATCTGTAGCAAGAGTTTCCTTTCCTTCTTTGTAAACTCTCAATATGTTGCTCTGCTGTAAGAATCTCCGTTTCACCAGAAAAAAACTGATAGCCTATAACAAATTTGAATCAATAGAATATGTAAATCTGTCTGTCTGTCTATCCGGACGTCCGTTCAGCCAAATCCCACCCACGCACCCACTCACTCACCAACCAACTTTTTGTCTGTCTACCCAGCGCCAACTCCAGTTGACACTGATCTGTCTGTCTGTCTATTGTCAATTCGAGCTGAAAATGGCAAATAGGGCAGAAATTCCAGACTCTCCATGTTCGATGATTTTTGCATCCTATTTTATATATATATATATATATAGTTCTTAAATGTTATGTAGAGTCAGTCTTAACATATGGATGTGAATCATGGACTATAGGGACAACAGACAAGAAAACCACTGGAGTCTGCAGAAATGTGGTTTTACAGAAGAATGTTGAGAATACCATGGACAGCTAAGAAGAATAATGAAAACGTTCTGAAAGAGGTCAAAGCAAAAAGAGAGCTAATTTCCAAAATTAGGAAGAAACAATCATCATTTTTTGGCCATGTAATGAGAAGGTAACAACTGGGAAAATTGAGGGACGAAGAGATAGAGGGAAACAAAGAGAAAAGTTACCAGACAGCTTAAGAGAATGGTTCGGCAGAAGGTCAAAAAGAGAAATTATAAACAACTGTCGAAACAGATCGAAAGTTGTAGAGAGACATGATCACCTACGCCAACAGGCCCGGTACTTAATCATGATGATGATTGATATATATATATATATATAGTTCTTACAGCGTATTATCGGTTATTGATTCACTAAATTTGAAATATCTCTGACGGTCAATCCTTTTCTTTTCCCCAATCAGAAACAGTAAGGATCGATACATTTTCTTGTGTTTACTACAACGGTTTAAAATATTACCAGATGAGAGCAAAGTCTTTTTACAATTTAAAACACACATACTCATATTAAAAAAAAGTAAGTAAAGAGCCCCGTCACGCCAGGTGGCGTTTAGGGAATATGGTGTTAGTGACCATCAATTTTACAGAGCTTAAGCGCATGATTTTTTTGGGTAATGTGGTCGGTATTACGCCCGTGCCGCTTTACTTTCCCAGGAAAAAATCCGGTACCTATTTAAGGCTGGGTGAACCTGGAAGCCGTCGATTGGGATCGAACCTTACCTCTTGTCCTTTGTAGTCCAGTTCACTAACCACTGAGCTATCGCGGCTCCCTACATACTCATATATATATATATATATATATATATATATATATATATATATATATAGAGAGAGAGAGAGAGAGAGAGAGAGAGAGAGGGGGGGAAGAGAGAGAATATGCTGTTTGTTTACGCTCCCCAATGACTAAAGAATAGTTATACCTTTTCGCCACCCGCCCTTAAAAGGACGTTTAGTGGGCGTAGATGTGCTGTGTCGTGGTTTGCGGTACAAATGTGATCTTTGCGCCTTTCAGATCAAAGCTCTCACTTGAAACTCGTTCAATTTAGCGGGCAAGTATTGACATGAAGATGTTTCGAAATGGAAATGTAGTCACATGAAATACATTCAGTATTGGGGAAATAGGTCAATGATGCTAAAATCAGCATAAATGTCCAGTTCTATGTCTGTATTAATTACGCAACACGATGACCTCTGTAAATGACAGCTCACAAACTAGTGCTGATGATCGGTGCCTGGCCGAGGGGTATTTTTTTCTCTAACGGCTGTTTATCCTCGTTTTCTTCGGCTTTCTGAAGTCTTATGACCATAAACACAAAGACAGGTCCAGCTGCAACACACAAGGCACCGCTGATGAGGTCTAAGATGAAACTCCAGCCATAGATGAAACGGTTGTTGTACTGCTGAATTAAGTATGCTTCAGTTTCCACTGACATGCTCGAAAGAAACAAAAAAGTGTCAACGGATTTGTTGTGACCATAGAAGAATATCGTCCTCTCTGCGGCAAAGGCGATGTCACTGCTGAGAATGAGAATGCCTGGAGAAAGAAAGAAATTCATTTGAAGACATTTTTTGATTCACAAGAACCACAAACACCTCCATCATTAGCTATAATACTTATGAGGGTAACGGATCATGTCCCTTCGTGTATTCTGTTCTCGATGTTCCTTATAAACTATATGTAATCAAATAATGGTAATTTCCTAGTTTGATCAGATATAGTCTTTCAGTTTGGAAGAGTGATGTCCCCTAAAATATGTCTGCCAAAATACAGTGGTTCTACGCATTCTTGGCGTTGGGTCATTACGCTGGCATGTAATCATTTACGGGGTATCTGTTGATTGGGCGTTGGGTCCAGAGGTTAGGTTTAGCTTTAGTGTTAAATATTTATAAATATATTATAACGCGTGACAAAAACGACGCCACTCGGCCTAATTATGATCTTCTGATCGAAGGGAATTGTGCGGTTGATTACCAATCGGCGTAATGACCCCAACGCCAAGAATGCGTAGAACCACTGTATTTTGGCAGACATATTTTAGGGGACATCACTCTTCCAAACTGAAATACTATATCTGATCAAACTAGGAAATTACCCAAATAATTCGTAAAACAACAACATATATTCTAAGAGATGTAGTGCTATTATTAAATTTAATCATTATGTATGTCTGCCTGCCTGCGTCTGTCTGCCCCTCTGTCTGTCTGTCTATTTGCCCGCCAGCCCGTCCATAAGTTTTGCCTGTAGTGGTGTATCTATGGGCCATTGTGTTTTCCTCGGTGTGCTGTATTTAGTACAGTCGTGAAGTATGTGTGAGGCAGTCTGGGGCGCCTGTCCACAGGTCCATGTCGCTGAGGCGCGATCTTGAATTGTGTATACATGTGGCTGTGGAGTCGATTATGTCCTGTTCTGAGACGGATAATTTTACCTTGTTCATATCTATTCATATTATGAAAGGCATCTTGATTTTATCGTCTTCTGATTGATTTGATTATCTGTTTCTTCTGATGGTGTGTATAACTGGTACATTTGGTTGTGTGCCTGTTGCGCCTTCATTTCTTAGCTGATCTGCTCTCTCTTTTCCTGAAATTCCACAGTGATATGGGATCCACTGCAGGATGACCCTGTGATGCTTGCATAGTTCAGTCAATAAGGTCTGCAGATGTGGCAATTTTCTAGATTGTAGTGCCTGGAGTGCTGAACCTGCATCTGTCAGAAACACTAAAGGCTGTGGCCCAAGATTATTCTTCAGCAGTTTTTATAATGCCAACTTTATTGCTTGGATTTCTGCATCACAATTGTGACAATATTTCCTTGTTGCTATTCTATTCATATCTCTATCTGGGTGCTCTATGCATGCTCTTGCTTCCCCATTCTTTATAGCATTCTGTGCTGATCCATCGGTGTATATAAAAACCCAGAGATCTTGTGAGTATTCTTCATCCAAGATATTGAGAAAGATTGTTTTCCGCTGTAAACTATTCTATTCCTCCCTGTCATACCAGACTGTTGAGATAAGTATATCCAGTCGTTGCTGCTCTCTTTTCTTTTATTTTCCCTTTTATACAGAAGTTTTAAGTGTCCCTTCTTTTATTACGTGATCAAATAGCGTCACTGATACATGTAGTTTGACTGCAAATTATGGTCGCCCTTGAGACATTGGCATAGTTTGAGACACATACTCATACGTAAATAGACACACATATATTATATCGTACAGGGCCGGTGTAAAGCTGAAATTAACGTGGGAAAAATAAATGTAAAATCGTATAAAATAGCTTTACTAAAAAATAAGACAGTACACAAATATAAACACTTCAGCCACAAACCTTTGTCAGTATGACAAGACAATAAAGAAAAACGTTAACGATGATTACATAGAGGGATTCTACTTAACTTTAGAGCTGTGGGAGACATGGACTGTGGTCCATAGATGGATTCTACTTAGCTTTAGAGCTGTGGGAGACATGGACTGTGGTCCATAGATGGATTCTACTTAGCTTTAGAGCTGTGGGAGACATGGACTGTGGTCCATAGATGGATTCTACTTAGCTTTAGAGCTGTGGGAGACATGGACTGTGGTCCATAGATGGATTCTACTTAGCTTCAGAGCTGTGGGAGACATGGACTGTGGTCCATAGATGGATTCTACTTAGCTTTAGAGCTGTGGGAGACATGGACTGTGGTCCATAGATGGATTCTACTTAGCTTTAGAGCTGTGGGAGACATGGACTGTGGTCCATAGATGGATTCTACTTAGCTTTAGAGCTGTGGGAGACATGGACTGTGGTCCATAGATGGACTCTACTTAGCTTTAGAGCTGTGGGAGACATGGACTGTGGTCCATAGATGGATTCTACTTAGCTTTAGAGCTGTGGGAGACATGGACTGTGGTCCATAGATGGATTCTACTTAGCTTCAGAGCTGTGGGAGACATGGACTGTGGTCCATAGATGGATTCTACTTAGCTTTAGAGCTGTGGGAGACATGGCGCATGGTCCATAGATGGATTCTACTTAGCTTTAGAGCTGTGGGAGACATGGCGCGTGGTCCATAGATGGATTCTACTTAGCTTTAGAGCTGTGGGAGACATGGCGCATGGTCCATAGATGGATTCTACTTAGCTTTAGAGCTGTGGGAGACATGGCGCATGGTCCATAGATGGATTCTACTTAGCTTTAGAGCTGTGGGAGACATGGCGCGTGGTCCATAGATGGATTCTACTTAGCTTTAGAGCTGTGGGAGACATGGCGCATGGTCCATAGATGGATTCTACTTAGATTCAGAGCTGTGGGAGACATGGCGCGTGGTCCATAGATGGATTCTACTTAGCTTTAGAGCTGTGGGAGACATGGACTGTGGTCCATAGATGGATTCTACTTAGCTTTAGAGCTGTGGGAGACATGGCGCATGGTCCATAGATGGATTCTACTTAGCTTTAGAGCTGTGGGAGACATGGTGCGTGGTCCATAGATGGATTCTACTTAGCTTTAGAGCTGTGGGAGACATGGCGCATGGTCCATAGATGGATTCTACTTAGCTTCAGAGCTGTGGGAGACATGGACTGTGGTCCATAGATGGATTCTACTTAACTTCAGAGCTGTGGGAGACATGGCGCGTGGTCCCTAGAGGGAATCTACTTAGCTTTAGAGCTGTGGGAGACATGGCGCGTGGTCCATAGATGGATTCTACTTAACTTCAGAGCTGTGGGAGACATGGCGCGTGGTCCCTAGAGGGAATCTACTTAGCTTCAGAGCTGTGGGAGACATGGCGCGTGGTCCCTAGAGGGAATCTACTTAGCTTCAGAGCTGTGGGAGACATGGCGCCTGGTCCCTAGAGGGAATCTACTTAGCTTCAGAGCTGTGGGAGACATGGCTCGTGGTCCCTAGAGGGAATCTACTTAGCTTTAGAGCTGTGGGAGACATGGCGCGTGGTCCATAGAGGGAATCTACTTAGCTTTAGAGCTGTGGGAGACATGGCGCCTGGTCCCTAGAGGGATTCTACTTAACTTCAGAGCTGTGGGAGACATGGCGCGTGGTTCCTAGAGGGAATCTACTTAGCTTTAGAGCTGTGGGAGTCATGGCGCGTGGTCCATAGATGGATTCTACTTAACTTCAGAGCTGTGGGAGACATGGCGCGTGGTCCCTAGAGGGAATCTACTTAGCTTCAGAGCTGTGGGAGACATGGCGCGTGGTCCCTAGAGGGAATCTACTTAGCTTCAGAGCTGTGGGAGACATGGCGCCTGGTACCTAGAGGGAATCTACTTAGCTTCAGAGCTGTGGGAGACTTGGCGCGTGGTCCCTAGAGGGAATCTACTTAGCTTTAGAGCTGTGGGAGACATGGCGCGTGGTCCCTAAAGGGAATCTACTTAGCTTTAGAGCTGTGGGAGACATGGCGCGTGGTCCCTATATGGATTCTACTTAACTTCAGAGCTGTGGGAGACATGGCGCGTGGTCCATAGAGGGATTCTACTTAACTTCAGAGCTGTGGGAGACATGGCGCGTGGTCCATAGAGGGATTCTACTTAACTTCAGAGCTGTGGGAGACATGGCATGTGGTTCATAGAGGGATTCTTCCTCTTCTTATAACTTTGATTTCTATGTTTGCTAGCGTTCACCCGATAACTAAAGGAATACACCTTTTCGTCATCCGCCCTTAAAAGAACGTGAAATGGGCGTGTAAGCGTTGTTTTGTGGTTTGCAGTAAAACTGTAATATTTGCGCCTTCCGGTCCAGCGCATCCGACTTCAGCACAGTATACAGGTGCTCGACTGGTAACGTTTTAATGGAATAAAACCTCATTCTTTATGGTAGAGCATCAATTGGGTTATAATGTTGGACAGTGTCAGATCTGATCAGTCATGACTGGGGCTCTCAGAGCTGGCTCATGTCATGTGATGATCGGTCATGACTGGGGCCCTAAGAGCTGGCGCATGTCATGTGATGATTGGTCATGACTGGGGCCCTCAGAGCTGGCTCATGTCATGTGATGATCGGTCATGACTGGGGCCCTCAGAGCTGGCTCATGTCATGTGATGACGGGTCATGACTGGGGCCCTCAGAGCTGGCTCATGTCATGTGATGATCGGTCATGACTGGGGCCCGCAGAGCTGGCTCATGTCATGTGATGATCGGTCATGACTGGGGCCCTCAGAGCAGGCTCATGTCATGTGATGATCGTTCATGAATGGGGCCCTCAGAGCTGGCTCATGTCATGTGATGATCGTTCATGACTGGAGCCCTCAGAGCTGGCTCACGTCGTGTAATTAAATTTAATGATTAAATATTATTATCATGCAACATTTTACAGATCTTCTGCATTTGTGCTACGATCATCTGCAAACATTTCCAAATTGTTGTCATTAATGGAGAATTCACTCAGACATGTCTACAGACAACTTTGTATCTCAATTTTAATCTGCCCTCAGGCCTCTTCCCGTCTATAAGCTCCAAATACAATATAAGCTTGGGAATGTAACTGTTGTCCATTCTTCTAACATGTCCTAACCACCGTATCTTTCCGTACGGAAGCTTTTTATCAATGCAGTGGAAGAGATTTCAGAGACAACATTTTTCATGGTTTTATGAATGAATCTACATATTTATATAACATATGAATTTTTAGATAATTGAACAAGATACTGGACTTCACCAATATTAAAATGATACAAGACATGTAAAAAGAATATGATTTGTTGATGGTTCACATTGATCAAATTGAGAGTGACGCACTGTGCGGCGTAACGTATGGAAAGAGTTAACCCTTTCAGCCGTGACTTTTTTTCTATTTGTGATTTTAGAAATATTTTATTTGATTTGACCACAGTACTGAATCCTAAAAACACTACAACATACATCATCAAGCCAAAATTATAAACAATTTTGTTTCTTTATATGAGGTGGGACAGAGAAGTCCTGACATGCTTTTATTATATCATAAATCCTACATAAATCTATAGGGATGAAAAATAGCTAGACAGGCAATTGGAAAAAGAAAGTAAACAATCCCTTCTGGGAAGTTACGCTGCCAATGCCACCCATTGGCAATTTCCGGCGATTACAGTCTTTGCTGGACCTAAAAGTCCCATCTGGAAATAACTGTTGTTAACTCAGATTATGTACAAAATCTGAAGTGGAACTTTTATGTCCCATCAGGGCTGAAAGGGTTAATCTTCGTCGCCTGAGTGTTGACATGACAGATTGTATTCTAGAACATTGCAGGATTCTGTGTGGGTTACTTTGTCCTGTTATTTGATGTTCATTGATTTTCCGAGGCAACACATGTGCAAACCATTCAGCTTCTTCTCGTGCCCTGAATAGGTTGTCCAAGTTTCAGATCCATACAGGATATGTGTGCTAAACACGCAGGTTTGGTATATTGGGTCGTTATTGTTAATTTCGTTTTACTTCATACCCTTAATCTGAATATTTGTTGCGATGTTTGATAGTTCAACATGGCCCCCAAACAACTAAGTATTGATGTGAGTCTCAGCTTCAAGTCTGTAATTGGTTAATTTTGTGGCAATCCTGGAATAAATGTCAGGCAGACTGTGATGTATGTCCACATGCGAATATGGACTAAGAAATCAGCTGTAGTCCACCCACATACACATTTGAACTATGAGACCAGCTGTAGTCTGTGCTGTCAGTCCACCCACATACGCATTTGAACTATGAGACCAGCTGTAGTCTGTGCTGTCAGTCAACACACATACGCATTTGAACTATGAGACCAGCTGTAGTCTGTGCTGTCAGTCCACCCACATACGCATTTGAACTATGAGACCAGCTGTAGTCTGTGCTGTCAGTCAACACACATACGCATTTGAACTATAAGACCAGCTGTAGTCTGTGCTGTCAGTCCACACACACACGCATTTGAACTATGAGACCAGCTGTAGTCTGTGCTGTCAGTCCACCCACATACGCATTTGAACTATGAGACCAGCTGTAGTCTGTGCTGTCAGTCCACCCACATACGCATTTGAACTATGAGACCAGCTGTAGTCTGTGCTGTCAGTCCACACACATACGCATTTGAACTATGAGACCAGCTGTTGTCTGTGCTGTCAGTCCACACACACACGCATTTGAACCATGATACCAGCTTTAGTCTGGTGTGCTATCAGTCCACCCACATACACATATGGAATATGAGACCAGCTTTAGTCTGGTGTGGAGCCGCAATAGCTCAGTGGTTAGTGAACTGGACTGCAAAGGACAAGAGGTAGGGTTCGATCCCAACCGACAGCTCCGGGTTCACCCAGCCTTTAATGGGTACCTGATTTTTTTCAGGGAAAGTGAAGCGGCACTGGCGTAATACCGACCACATTATCCCAAAAATCATGTGCCGAAGGTCTGTAAAATATATGGTCACTAACACCATATTCCCTATACGCCACTTGGCGTGACGGGGGAACTTTACTTTTTTTTTTTACTTTTTAGTCTGGTGTGCTATCAGTCCAGCCACATACGCATATGGAATATGAGACCAGCTTTAGTCTGGTGTGCTATCAGTCCATCCATATACGCCTATGAGCTATAAGACCAGCTTGAGTCTGTGTAAGTGACAGTGTCCGGGTGCTGTTAGGCGTCTTAGTCTAAAAATAAAGCAAATAAGACCATTCTCGGGGGACTGGTTAGCCTCGAGATAGAGAGGTTGTGAGTTCAAATCCCGGCTGAACCAGTAATGATTTTTATTTCTGATTTCTCTCTGCGGTAACCACCCCTGGTCTCAGCAGCAAGACCCGGCTTGAAACGTCATTTACACATCGACGAAAAAAATGAGTACCTCCGAAGACGGAGTTATCTGCCTGTACGGCGAGGGAACTATGTGCACACGTCTGCCAGGGGAAAAACGGATTAACACGCAAAATTCAGTTCCTAGCATATAGGAACTTCGCCAGTGGTGAAAGCTGGCGAACGGAAAAAAAGACAATTCTCAATGAAATGTGAGAAGATAAACACAGCTATCTAAATTCACTCAATTTTGATCAATTCTTACCTCCAAAGATGCTCGTCACAGCTGCTGAAGCCAAGAAAAAGTTTGGGCATCGATCCAATCTGGTAGAAACAAAAGCCATTAAGGAAAATGCTGCTGTGGCTGCCAACAGGAGACCAACAAGGGAAAGAACTCGAGGGGCTACCAGCCACTCTGTGAGAAATAAGTACAAAAATAATTATAAATAATCTTTTGTAAATAGAGGGATAGAAACAAGAGAAAGAGTTCTTAAATGTTATGTAGAACCAGTTTTAACATATGGATGTGAATCATGGACATTAAGACAACAGACAAGAAAATTACTGGAGGCTGTAGAAATGTGGTTTTACAGAAGAATGTTGGAATACCATGGACAGTTAAGAAGAGTAATGAAAACATTCTGAAAGAGGCCAAAGCAAAAAGAGAACTAAAAACAATCATCATTTTTTGGCCATTTTAATGAGAAGAGAACAACTGTAATATATTTTAACAACTGGGAAAATTGAGGGACGAAGAGATAGAGGGAAGCAAAGAGAAAAGATACCAGACAGCTTAAGAGAATGGCTTGGCAGAAGGTCAACAACAGAAATAATAAATAACTGTCGTGATCGAAACTTGTAGAGAGACATGATCACCTACGCCAGCAGGCACGGTACTTGATGATGATGATGATAATGAATTAGGGGGAACTACGGTAACTCAGTGGGTAATGAAGTGGGCTACTAAAGACAATAGGTCGGGCTTGATACCCGATCGATGGTTTCCAGGTTCACCCAGCCTTAAATGGTTGTCGGATTTTACTGGAAAAGAAAGACGGCACTGGCGTAATGCCGACCACTTTATGAAAAAAAAACGTGCCGCAGATTTATAAAAGAAATGACACAAACACCATATTTCCTTTTCCAAAGCGGTGTTAAGGGCTCCTCCCTCCCTTCCTCTTTTCCTTCCTCCCTCCCTCTCTTCCTCCCTCCCTCCCATCCTTCATCCCTCCCTCTCTTCCTCCCTCTCTCTCTTCCTCCCTCTCTTCCTCCCTCCTTCTCTTCCTCCCTCTCTCTCTTCCTCCCTTCCTCCCTCTCTTCCTCCCTCTCATCCTCCCTTCCTCCCTCTCTTCTTCCATCCCTCTCTTCCTCCCCTCCTCTCTTCCTCCCTCCTTCTCTTCCTTCCTCCCTCTCTTCCTCCCTCCCTCCCTTCCTCCCTCCCTCCCTCCCTCCCTTCCTTCCTCCCTCCCTCCCTCCCTCCCTTCCTTCCTCCCTCCCTCTCTTCCCTTCCTCCCCCCCCGTATTAAGTTTTAGCATTGCAAGACCTGCTATAGTATGTGCTATTCTAGCCGATATTTCAGTTCTTGAACAGTCGCCACTGACAACTCATCTTAAGGTATTTACATTTCTCAAGTGTTTCTAGTTCTTGTTAACTTATTTTGATTTTTGCAGCAATGCCAGTACGGCTATTATTCATCAATTATGCTTTTATTTCAGCATTAATCTCCATGTCAAATGCTAAGATGTTTTATTAAGCTGATGCATCGGATCGGCTTGGTCTGTTCCTGATACTCCATCGATCCCATCGTCAAATCGCAGCTAATTAAACAGTTTTACCACCAATACGGAAAATACTTTCATGGTTTTCTAAAGCTCCTGTTATGATTCTTCAAAAGATATGTGTAATGACATAAGAGAGGGTAAACAACTTTGACGAACTCCAGATGTTGTTCTGAATCATCCCCCTTTATTTTCGTAGACAAGTACAGCACATGAAGCCTCAATGGTATAATCCGTTCAGATTCGTTTGCCTAGACATTAATTTATTTTTTTCAAAAACTTATTGTTCATTTGCATTGATCTTTTGAAGTTAGGTTTAGAATACTAATGTCGCTATAAAAATATTTTTTTATCAAAGAAATGTGATCAAGTTTCAAAGATGCCTTATTTAACCTATATTAAAAAAAAGTTAATCGATATTATAAACACCGGCGGGATTATGTAGATGCTTACATCTCACAGCTGATTCTTTAACATATAGGCATGACCTTCACGGCTGAATGCGCACCGTCCTAAAATAGTTATGTTTCCACTATAAATTTTTATAAAGAAATGTTACATATGAAATTTCCCGTCTAGCACAAAATGACATTTTAGCCGAAACCGGAAATTATGTGACGTCAAAATCACGGCCGTAGACTCGAGTTCGAGTCATAATTCAGAGGCAAATCTCAATATTTACAGAAAGGAGGCGGCACTATCCATATTATCTTCTGCAAGTCTATGTGAGAATGAATATAAAGGCAAAATATTTTACTGAGCATAACATTGCTATAAAGATTTATCAATACTTCTGCAGAGAGCGTAAAAAAGGACATCTTTATTGTTCTTTATCAAACCCTGAGAAGAGAACAATGCATATTTTAGGTTTGTGTAAACGTTCATTTGATCGAATAGTTAAAGGAAGCGGATATTTATTGCCAACAAATGCAAGAAAGCAAGGAAGGAAAGAAACGTTAGACAGTTTTGATAAGGACCTAGTAAAAAGAGAAATCTGTCGAATGTTTGATATAAACGAAGAAGTGACACTTAGAAAGTTGAAGCTTTGGCTGAAAACTAACAACGACATTGAAATATCAAAAACTTCATTATGGAAAATATTAAGAAGTGCAGGCTTCACCTTTAGAAAGTATGCTGGTGGAAAAAACATTATTTGTGAGAAGCCACATCTAGTAGCTCTTAGAAGCAAGTATTTACGTGAAGTGAAGGAAATGCGCGAAAATGATTATGATATTGTTTATTTAGATGAAACTTGGATCAACGCTCATCATACAAATGAAAAGGAATGGCAGTTAGCAGATGGAAGTATTAAAAGATCAGTACCAAGCAGTAAAGGGCAACGTTTGATAGTTGCACATGCAGGTAGCAGACATAATGGGTTGTTGCAGAATGCTCATCTCGTTTTCATTTCAAAATCCATAGACAATAGAGACTACCACTCCGAAATGAATGGGCACATATTTAAAGACTGGATCGAGAAAAGTATCCTTCCAATATTAGATCGACCTTCTTGTCTGATAATGGACAATGCTTCATACTATAACGTAGTTAACGTTGAAGATAGAATCCCAACATCATCAAGTACAAAAGATGCAATCAAAACGTGGCTCATAAAGAGCACATACAAGTTAACGACAGCTACTTGAAACCCGAATTGCTTAGCCTTGTAAAACAGACACAACGTACAAAGATATTTAAAATAGACAAGTTAATTCAAGAACATGGCCATAGATGTTTGAGACTACCTCCATATCATGCACACTTAAATCCTATAGAACTAGTTTGGGCAAAAGTTAAAGGACACGTAGCATATACAAATAAAACTTTCAAATTATGCGATGTTGAGACACTTACAAATCAGGCTCTATCAAATATAAATAAAGACTACTGGGTAAAATGTGAGGATCATGTGTTACGACAAGAAGAGGAATATTGGAAAAAGGATGGTTTGTTGTTTGTTCAGCCGAAAGCAGTAATCGACCTATTTGACTCGTCTGATTCTGAATGATCATTACTCTGATTAAGTCTACAGATAAATAGTTTGATTTGCAAAATTTCCTAGTTGATTTGTTAAACAGTTTATTGTTCAAGACCACCCAAGCAATCAAAAATATGTTATAAGCAAACCAACAACCATTACTTTGAATGGAAGCCTGCTTGAGTCAGTACAGAAGTTCAGCTATCTTGGATCCACTATTACAGCCACACTTTCCTTAGATGAGGAACTAAATGTACGTATTTGAAAGGCAGCGACAACATTTGGGAAACTCACACCAAGAGCATGGAACTATATCAAATTGACTCTACGAACAAAAGTTCTATATATAATTTAAAATTTGTATACTTGCCACCAAGTACAATTTTATGGACACGCCTATGGGTCATCGTTGCACTAGATTACTGTAAAACATTTTGATTAGGGTCAAAATAATAGTTACATGGGCAAAGATCAAAGGAATTCGCCGCTTTAAGAAAACCGTTATAGCTAGACATCGAGTAACACATATGTTCTCGTGACATGGACATTTTAACACCGTATGCCAAAAATCATGTGAAATCATCAAGAACTTTTTGAATTATAAATCATAACATCTCGGCAAACGATTCTGAACGGACTATAGTAGAACTGTTTCAATACCGCGAACGGAGGCGAAGGCGCGCCTACCAGAACCACAGCCGGAATTTGTCAGCGACCCACAGCTGATGGCTTGCGCCAGGATCGGTGAACCAAAACCATCCAGGCCCCGCTCCACCTCTCCGTGGTGCCTCCAGTAACAGACTAATCTGTCTAGTCTGGCCAAGCGTGCAGGGATCGAAGAGGGAAGACAACCCGGTACTCAAAAATGTCTGCTGAAGTCCGATATGTTGGGCCGAAAGGCGCAAATATAACAGTTATACTGCAAACCACAACACAACGCAGACACGTCCACTACGTCCTTGTAAGGGCGGATGATGAAGAGGAATATTCTAGTCTACCACGATACTCTAGAATACTTTAGTCATCGGGCGAACGCAACCAACCAACCAACCATACCGCGAACTGCGTTGACACGAAAGTTGTACTCTCTTAACGTACCCCACAAGGCTGAATGTCAATAACGCTTTTTCAAAGACTATAAATACACGTCTGTACGACTGTAAAACTCATTAGAACGAAACAATCACGATTTTTCGGGCACATCATGAGAACAGAAAAGTTGGATTACTTGGTTATAACTGGCAAAATATAGTGAAAGAGAGATCGTGGACGACAACGAGAGAAGATACTAGACAGCTTGGTGTCATGACTTGGAAAACAGTCAACAACAGAATTTATACGATGCACTATGGATATAGGTAGCCGCGATAGCTCAGTGGTTAGTGAACTGGACTACAAAGGACAAGAGTTAGGGTTCGATTCCAACCGACGGCTCCTCGGTTCACCCAGCCTTAAATGGGTACCGGATTTTTTTCTGGGAAAGTAAAGCGGCACGGGCGTAATACCGACCACATTACCCCACAAACCATGTGCCGAAGGTCTGTAAAATTTATGGTCACTAACACCATATTCCCTATACGCCACTTTGCGTGACATGGGGATCTTTACTTTTATTTTTAATGAAAAAAGGCACCCAAACAGACACAGAAAGAAAACACGTAGCAGAAAAACACATACAGGATATCTACCCACATGACTCTTTGTCCCACATATACACTGTTTGCTCTGCTACAAATGCCACCAGAAATGGAGGGGGTGGTGTGTTCTTGACGCTGAATAACCAGGACGAGATCACCAAGTAAATAGCTACTGGGAAATTCTCAAACAACTTTAAAGCAGAAACTGAGCCCTCAGAGATGCTGCAACACTGGCTACTCAACACAAAAATATCATGCACAATAAATTGGTGATTCTGACTGCTGCACTGTCAGTATTATCAGATCTAAAAAGCACCAAGAACAATGAACTAGATGACTTGAGAACAACCCTGGACCAACTATGCAATAACTTCCAGAGAGTAGTCATTCAGTGGATACCATCACACTGTAATACACACGGAACGAAAGGGGAGACAAATTAGCTAGAGAGGGAGGAGATTACCGCAAGAGAACCATCCGCTCAGTTATGATGAAGCCAAATCCATCCTCAAAGGTCAGTTCCATGAAAAATGGAAACGAGAACACCCAAAGCATAACGAGAGGGACGGATACCAAAACTATCAAGGAGGGATCAAGTCATCATACTTCGCCTACGCACTGGCCACAATAGAATGATAAATCACATGTTCACCAAATTCAAAATAGGTACAACCAGCCTATGCCACTGTACACTGGACAACATGACAACAAAACATATTCTACAGGATTGCCCCCAGTACACAGACCTGAGAAGAGCAATGTGGTCCACGCCCACCTCCCTGGAAGAGAAGTTTCTCTTCGAATATGGGGCAATCGAATCACTTAAACAGACAGCTGACTTCATGAGAGAGTCTGGAATCCTACTCTGATTGAGTCTTGATCGCAGAGAGAGATGTCTAATAGAAAATCTTAAGCAAATTGAAGCGAGGAAGACCACTCCAATCAGCGAATGCTGTGACCTAGTACGGTTGAAATGTTATTTAACTCCCCTTAGGCTATGTTACATGTTTCTGTGATATATTCTGTCATTGCTACTGGTTATCTAGAGATCAACATTCACTTTGTCTCCCATGACCAACAATCAAAGTTAAAGGGGTCAAAGATCACGGTACCGTCCATCAGTTTCAGCTGTGAGTTGATCTAATGTCCAGATATTCATCAACCTCTGGAATCTGCTTCTGTTTGGACATGTCTCCACTTTTAGCCGCTGTGCTGTTGTGTTGTGTTGTGTTGTGCTATGGTATGCTATGCTATGCTATGCTATGCTATGCTATGCTATGCTATGATATGATATGATATGATATGATATGATATGATATGATATGATATGCTGTGTTGTGTTGTGTTACATTGAAAGAGGGGATCATTAAAAATGAAGAGCCACAAAATAATTAACCAACAAACCAAAATATGAACAAACCTGGAAGTTGAACTTCGTCAGATGAAGCGTTGGATTTTATGTTGAAACATTTATCCTGGAAGTTAGAGGCTCCTCCATCAACACAAATCAACCACAATCCATAGTTTATGCCATATGTCACGTTTTCTGATATCGCTGCATTTATTAAACAAAAAACAAAAGTTAAAAAAAGGTGAAAAGTAAAGAGCCCCATCACGTCAAGTAGCGTATAAGGAATATGATGTTAGTGACCATAATTCGTATAGACCTTCGGCACATGATTTGTGGGTAATGTGGTCGGTATTACGCCCCTGCCGCTTTACTTTGCCACACAGAAAAATAAAATCCGTTACTCATTTAAGGCTGGGTGAATACGAAAGCCGTCGATCAGGATTGCTGTTGTCCAAACAAAGGTTAGTACTGAATATATGGATGATGAAATGACAGATTAAAACAGCCAGAATTATTACGTATAACGCCATTGGAGTAGATTTTCTACCTCTTTCCCAAAATATTTGAAGTATATGGCGGGAGTTCTTTAATGCTATTACTTTCCTCATTAAGTTAGGCATATATTATCATCATCATCATCACACAAAATAGCTTCAGTTCACAAACAAATAAATATATTAGTTTAAAACAGTCAGTCTACCCCCAAAAAATTACCTTGAAAACATCTAGTCCATAAATAAACGATCTGTTTAAATAATAGTAGTCAGGTCACTGACATGTTAAACATTGTAGTGAAGGAAAGCAAAAATAAAGGACCCTGAAGTAATAGCTAAAAGACAGAAGTAATGGTTACAACAAAGAAAAAGACATCACCAGAATGCACAATAAAGACAAGTGGAACAAAATTATAACAGGTAAATGAATTTAAATAACGAAACATTGTTAACAGCAGATGGTAGATGTACAACAGAAGTGAGATGCAGAATGGCTCAGGCAATAGCAGCGTTCCAAAAAATTAGGAAGATACTGTGCAATCCATTTTTGACAACAGAAACAAGAAAAAGAGTTTTTAAATGTTATGTAGAGCCAGTCTTAACATATGGATGCGAATCATGGACAATAGGACAGCAGACAAGAAAATCACTGGAAGCTGTAGAAATGTGGTTTTACAAAAGAATGTTGAGAATATCATGGGCAGCTAAGAAGAGTAATGAAAAAGTTCTGAAAGCGGCCAAAGCAAAAAGAGAGCTAATTTCCAATATTAGGGAGAAACAATCATCATTATTTGGCCATGTAATGAGAAGGGAACAGCTGGAAAATATTGTAACAACTGGAAAATTGAGAGACGAAGAGATAGAAGGAAGCAAAGAGAAAAGATACCAGACAGCTTAAGATAATAGCTTGGCAGTAGGTCAACAACAGAAATGATAAATAACTGTCGAGATCGAAAGTTGTGGAGAGACATGATCACCTACACAAGCAAGCATTGTGCTTGATGATGAGTCAGATCGCATATAAATCAATTAAAAATCTCATTAAAAAAACAACAACAACATTTGTCAGGCGGCCCAAAAATAAAAATAAAAAAATAGCGTAAGTTTTAACAACAACAAAATTATTTTAGTGGAATGCCAGGTTAGAAATAAAAACTAAAGCTAAAACTCCGTTCCAATTAAGTGTACTGGTATATATATATATGCCAGCTTGATAAGTATGTTTCGCTGCCGTATTTTAAGTTGTTTAAAAATGTAATGATATCGATTAAAGATGTCATGATATCGATTAAAGATGTCATGATATCGATTAAAGATGTCATGATATCGATTAAAGATGTCATGATATCGATTAAAGATGTCATGATATCGATTAAAGATGTCATGATATCGATTAAAGATGTCATGATATCGATTAAAGATGTCATGATATCGATTAAAGATGTCATGATATCGATTAAAGATGTGATGATATCGATTAAAGATGTCATGATATCGATTAAAGATGTGATGATATCGATTAAAGATGGCATGATATCGATTAAAGATGTCATGATATCGATTAAAGATGTCATGATATCGATTAAAGATGTCATGATATCGATTAAAGATGTCATGATATCGTATAAACACAAACAAAATTAATGTTAAATTATCTGATTTCTTAATGTCTGTGCTGTACCAGTTAGAGGAAATGTCCGTGAGCTGGTAGGCCAGTACGGTTGGCTATGTTCATGAGCTTCACGGGGTCATGAACAGCGTCATCCAGTTTTCACCGGAGTCAACAAGATGTCCGTGCTCCATGTGTGACTCTTAGAATGAGTTTAGAAGAAAATAGGAGCCGCGATAGCTCAGTGGTTAGTGAACTGGACTACCACGGACAAGGGGTAGGGTTCGATCCCAACCGACGGCTTCCGGGTTCACCCAGCCTTAAATGGGTACCGGATTTTTTTCTGGGAAACACTGACCACATTACCCCAAAAATCATATGCTGAAGGTCTGTAAAATATAGGGTCACTAACACCATATTTCCTATACGCCACTTGGCGTGACGGGGGAACTTGACTTGACTTTTTAGAAGAAAATCCTTAATGGTAAAGGGTTCGGGTTCGATTCCCTGATGTGGTTGATTTTTTTTCCGCTCCGACAGGGTTTCTGACTTCACCCAGCCTCTAAAAATTGATGGCAGAAATTTTTTTTCTGGGAAATAAAGGCGGCCTGGCGTGATACCGACCACATCACCCAAAATGTGCTGTGGTCATAGGAAAATGTGGTCGCTAACACCTTATTCCTCATACACCTAGCAAGGTATGGAGGGAACCTTTACTTTTTTACTTATGGTATAAGTCCTGTCTTTTCTTGGTGTTAGAGTGGCACGCTCCTACCGCTGGTCCATGAGTTTCTCTTTCACAAGTAATATTTGAGTGAAAGCCAGATAACCCACAGAACGTTGCATTTACCACAACCCGTCTGAAAGTATCTCTGTCTCTAGCCAGATCTCCCACAGAACGTTGCATTTACCAAAACCCATCTGAAAGAATATCTGTCTCTAGCCAGATCTCCCACAGAACGTTACATTCACCATAGCCCGTCTGAAAGAATTTCTGTCTCTAGTCAGACCTCCCACAGAACGTTGCATTTACCACAGCCCGTCTGAAAGAATCTCTCTGTAGTCAGATCTCCCACAGAACGTTGCATTCACCATAGCCCGTCTGAAAGAATCTCTCTGTAGTCAGATCTCCCACAGAACGTTGCATTCACCATAGCCCGTTTGAAAGAATCTCTCTGTAGTCAGATCTCCCACTTCTTCTGTTGTCATGTTCAATGTTTCTTTGATGTCTTGAAAACACCCTTACACTACACCCTTAGACACTTGCAATCATTGATCCATTTATATAATAATTTATCAAACAATATCGTATTGTTACAGGATACATACCAAACGATCTAAAAACATAAACTTTCATTGCATTGCCTAAAAAGAATGGTGCAGTTGAATGCAGTGACTTCAGAACAATAAGCCTAATGAGCCAGGTAACAAAAATTTTACTAAAAGTTATACAGGGAAGGATTCAGAATAAAATCAATACTGAAGTAGAGGAGCAACAAGTTGGATTCAAGAAAAACAGTGGGACAAAAGAAGCCATATTCAGCATGAGAACATTGATTGAAAATTACACAGAAGTAAACAAACCAATATATGCCTGCTTTATAGACTACACCAAAGCTTTCGATAGAATACACCATAACCAACTTATAGACTGCCTAAAGGATATAAATCTAGACGACGCAGACATACGATTAATATGTAATTTGTACTGGGAGCAAACAGCAATAATAAGATATAACAAGGAGAACTCTACACCCATGGACATAAAAAGAGGAGTAAGACAAGGATGCATCCTATCACCAAGCTTGTTAAATCTATACACTGAGCAAATCTTTAAAAACATCTCAGAGATACCAGGTCTAAACATTAATGGAAAGATAATCCATAACCTGAGATATGCTGATGATACTGTACTACTAGCAGAAAATCCTAAAGACCTACAACAATTGCTTAATGTGATAAACACAACAAGCAAAAAATATGGACTAGAAATGAATATCAAAAAGACTAAAACTATGATCATAAACAAAGAAAATTCTCAAGACCTACAATTAAATATCACAGTTGAGGGAACACATCTGGAGACAGTCCAGAGTTACAACTACCTAGGACATACTATAACCAATGATGGAAAATGCAAAACTGAAATAAACAAAAGAATAGGTATGGCAAAAAGTAATTTTAATGCCATGAAAAATATACTAACAACAAACAAATATCAGCAGGGCTGAAACTAAGAATGGCAAAATGTTACATCTTCTCAATATTCCTGTATGGTGCAGAAACATGGAAATTAGACAAGAAAACAGAACAGAAAATTGAAGCCTTTGAAATGTGGATTTATAGAAGAATAGGTAGAATTGGATGGAAACAAAAGATAACAAACGACGAAGTTTTAAAACAACTGAAAATAAAAAGAGAACTGCTGAACACAATTAAGACAAGACAAATTACATTTTTGGGGCATGTTAAAAGACACAACAGGCTACTAAAAGTAATTTTGGAAGGAAAAATACAAGGCAAAAGAGGCAGAGGCAGACCAAGACTAACATGGAGGAGTAACATCAAAAGATGGACAAGTCAATCTATGTCAGCCTGCACCATCAAAGCAAGAAACAGAGTAGAATGGCGATCCATGGTAGCCAACCTTCGTTGCGGAGAGGGCACACGATGATGATGATGATGATCGTATTGTTACTACATCAATCTAACAGATTAATACAAATGTATCATTCCAGGATAACTCCCCAACACAACACACACACAAAACAGTTGGAGTTACATCCCCATAAATTGAAGAAAACCTTTGAATGAAAGAAAAAGGAAAAGCACTATAACCATATTTCCGACAAAGGCATTATATTTGTTGAAAAAAAAGAACTAACACAATTCGTAAAAGACGACTGCATTTTCTTGGACGTGTTAAGAGACATAACATCATTCTAAAAGTCATCTCGGTTGGGAAGGTACAAGGCAGACAAGAAAGAGGAAGACCAAGGCTAAAGTGGACTGATAACATCAAAGGAATAGGCAAATAATTGCAATGCTGCGGATCTCCCTCCACTCGATCATCTAACATGTAGGTATAGATAATTGTGCTTCACCCTTTGTTGTCGTCCTTGTGTTCCGAAGAAGGCCACAGGCCGAAACGTTAGTATTGTGTTGTGTTCCTTCCTTGTAAAGCTGTCACCATACCTATATATGTATACCCATACATATATATATATCATCATCATCATCATCGAGTGCCGTCTCCGCAATGAAGGTTGGCGACCATGGGGCGTCATTCCGCTCTGTCTCTTGCTTTGATGGGGCAGGTTGTCATAGGCTGGTTTGTCCATCTTTTGATGTTACTCGTCCATGTTAGTCTTGGTCTGCCTCTGCCTCTTTTACCTTGTATTTTCCCCTCCAGGATTACTTTTAGTAGGCTGTTGTGTCTTTTAACATGACCCAAAAATCACATTTGTCTTGTTTGAATTGTGTTTAGTAGTTCACTTTTCATTTTTAGTTGTTTTAAGACTTCATCATTTGTTTTCTTTTCCTTCCTTCCAATTCTACCTATTCTTCTATATATCCACACTTCAAAGGCTTCAATTCTCTGTTCTGTTTTCTTGTCTAATGTCCGTGTTTCTGCACAATATAGGAATATTGAGACGATGTAATATTTTGCTATTCTTAGTTTTAGCCCTGCTGATATTTGTTTTGATGTTAGTATTTTCTTCATGACATTAAAATTACTTTTTGCCATTCCTTTTCTTTTGTCTATTTCAGTTGTGCATTTTACATCACTAGTTATAGTATGTCCAAGGTAGTTGTAGCTCTGAACTGTCTCTATGTCTATTCCTTCAATTTTGATATCCACTTGTGGTTTTTGAGTATATATATATAGTATAGTAAAGTACCTCCGTCACGCCAAGTGGCGTATAGGGAATATGGTGTTAGTGATCATAAAATTTACAGACCTTCAGCACATGATTTTTGGGGTAAATAGTCGGTATTACGCCCGTGTCGCTTTACTTTCACAGAAAAAAATCCGGTACCCATATAAGACTGGGTGAACCCGGAAGCCGTCGGTTGGTATCGAACCCTACCTCTTGTCCTTTGTAGTCCAGTTCACTAACCACTGAGCTATCGCGGCTCCCTATATATATATAATTATCTGCGTACAGCAGTTCAAAGAAGTAACATCAACTTTGCAATGCACGGTAAATTTTCTCAGCAAAAAAGCCAATCCGATTTCACAAAGATACGTAACCAATGATAAGGGAAATAACCGATAAATTAACAAAACAGCGCATTGGTTTTACATAGACAACACATGCACCAGTTAAAAAGGAAATTTCTTCGCGCGCGTTTGAATGTCACAGAAGGAACACACTCTCCAAATTCCAGCTTTTTATGTTTACTGGTTTAGGCGCCTAAATGATGAGGTATTACATTCGAATTACAACATTTTCCAAGACAGGATGTAATTAATTGCACTTTTTAAAAAGGAAGTGAACACAATAGTCAATATCAAAAATATGCAAAATAGAACTCTTCTATATTTAAAATGTAAATGGTCTTGTAGATATTGTTGAAGAATCATACGCTTATTAAATAACATTTATCTGAGCAGAATTTATAGTCGCTATAAATCTAACATGTTGGATGATATAGTCTCCCTTTTCACAGCCTAAGATGTTCTACTGACCGATCTCAGATTGTACACATACGAGCACATACGCACACACACACACACGTTTGTATGTTATGAAACAAAGAAGTGGCTGTACTGACGTCACTGACCTGGCGAGTACTGTGTACGAACCTCTCTGATTTTGCTGTTGGAGAGAGTGAAGAAGAAGGGCGTGGCCAGACACAGAATGTGGCACACGATGACTACCAGAAGAATAAAAGCTCCCGTTACCCCTGCGGCCGTGACCGCTGTGGAACATCGATGACCTTGGAAAAGCATGAGGCCGCACCGAAATTGACCTTCTTCTCTGTTTTTCTGTCACGTCACCTCTGTTTCTGTCTTTTACTACAACCTCAGTGCTGTTTCTGTGTTTTCTGAAAAATGATAAACATTAAAGTAGAGATTCAATGGTTCTTTCAGGAACGTTGCAAAATGATAATCAGAATATAAATATAAAGATGGACGGCAGATAATTAAAACAAGTGGAAGAATTTACATACCTAGGAGGTCTAGTGATAAACGAGAATTACACAAGCAGCAGGAACAGACGCAAAACGCAACAAAGCTTATCAGATCATCAGACAGGTGATACCACTTGTGTCCAACAAGGAAGTAACATTTGAGCCGAGGGCTCTACAACACGATCTACATTCCAACGTTGCTACCAGTACAAAACCTGCACGCTCGACTCTGGAACGATAAGAAAAATAACCACTACAGAGATTATCAGCATGACAGGAAACAGTCTCACAGATAGGATCAGAAGAGAACTGGGGAGGAGGGAATAGGAATAATGTCGGCCTTTTAATCATCATCATCAAGTACCAAGCCTGGTGGCGTAGGTGATCATGTCTCTCCACAACTTTCGATCACGACAGTTGTTTATCATTTCTGTTGTTGACCTCATGCCAAGCCATTCTCTTAAGCCGTCTGGTATTTTTTCTCTTTGCTTCCCTCAATCTCTTCGTCCCTCAATTTTCCCAGTTGCTACAATATATTCCAGCTGTTCTCTTCTCATAAAATGGCCAAAATTTGAGAACATTTTAGCCAAAAATGATTCTTTTAATACATTTTAAAAAATTGTCTGACCGTGTGATAAGACAGAAAGATCAAAATACAACACAATGAGCCTTCAACAAATGCAACGAGAACAACAGACTCAAGAGCCGAGCACATAGAAAGATTATTCTTCTTCTACCTTTTTAGCTCCCTGTGGAGCATAGGTCTTCAACAAACACTTTCCAAGTCGATCTGTTTTTTTGCCATTCTTTTAAGATCATTCCATGTTTTCCCCATCATCTTCATCTCTGCTTCTATCTGTCTTCACCAAGAATTCCTTGGTCTTCCTTTTTGTCTTTTCCCCTGGGGATTCGAAAAATGGCCTGTTGTGTAAAACTCTCAGTTAGCTTCCGCAGTGTGTGTCCTATCCAGCGCCATCGTCTTCGCTGAAATATTGGTTGATGGAATATTAGAAACACTAGGAAACATAACAACAGGAGAGGCCAACAGAGGAGCAAAAGACCACACCCAATATCTTCTCTCGACTCTGTATGGCAAATGAAGAAGGAAAGAAGAAAAAGAAAGCCGTTGACGTCTTAAAAACCATTATTTTACACATTCTGGTATTCTTCTTTCTGTATACAAATAATATTATATTCACTTATAACCTTTATTACCGCAAGTCAGGTTTATCAAATCATAAAAAAATGAGCATTTTACATTATTACAAAGATAACATCATGGAGAGGTTATAAACATTTTTTTTTAAATCCGGACACACTCTGGAATATCCAAAAGTGTTATGCCCCAATAACGTTATGTTGATACTTATGTTTTATAGACCTCACGAAAGTACTTGTGTAGTAGAACATAGAGACATTTTTGAAAAAAAATCTTAGAATGTATCGATGTTGAGATCTAAGATATGAGGATAACAAAGAGCACGCAAGTGCAGCAGTAACAAGCAGCCATAAGATCTGATAGTCAACAAGGAATTGTTTCAAAAGATAAAACACGGTAAAGGTAAAGGTCAAGTACGAGACTTGAACCGGCGTCTTAGCACGCGAGTATATACCCATATGTGCTCGGCCGCCTATCCAGAAATGTTCGGATATTTCTGTATAGTGTAGCCTCAAGCATCGAAACTCAGATGCGAAGCGACATTCCTCACCTTCCCTGGATAATATACCCTGGTACCCATTTCTGCCAACGGCTGGGTCGACCGTGGGGTATTTTTTTTTTTATTCCAACCACGAGTACAATTCACACTGCTCCCAGCGGGAATTGAACACGGGTTGTCCGCACGTCGGTAGTCTAGTCGGGTGGTTTTCCCACTACCGGGGGGCTACCGAGGCCCCCTAAAACACGGTGTCTATCAGGAGTGTGTTAACAAGATTGTACAGCACTAGATCCACTGAAGACATATCCGGAATGTCAGTAGGTGGTGAAAATATAAACAATCTCGGCTATGTACTTGAAAGGCTTAATTGCTAAAATGAAGAAAAAAATTAATTACAGAAAATAATTGACGTTCTAGTGATGGAAAGCAAAGATTAACACCCAAGGCTTAACTGCAGAAAGACAGAAGAAAAGATTTAACAAAGAGAAATACGTCCCGTTAAAGGTAGTTACAGTAAATAAAATAGAACAGTAATGAAACGGGCCACTGGATTCAAATACCTGTGAACGATGTTAACCTCAGATGGTAGATGTACAACAAGGGGTGAGGTGTAGAGTAGCTCAGACGTTAGATGTACAATAAATGTGAGATGTAGAGTCGCTCAGACGATACATGCAAAATAGAGGTGAGGTGTTGACTAGGCTCAGATAGTAACTATGCAAGAGAGGTGAGGTATAGAGTAGCTCAGACGTTAGATACACAAGGGTGAGATGTAGAGTAGCTCAGATGGTAGCTTTACAACAGAGGCGAAGTGTTGAGTAGCTCATATGGCGGATGTATAACAAAGGGTGAGGTGTAGAGCAGCTCAGATGGCGAATGTACAACAAGGAGTGAGTTGTAGAGTAGCTCAGATGGTAGATGTACAACAGGGATGAGGTGCAAATTAGCTCAGATGTTAGATGTACAACAGGGATAAAGTACAGAGTAGCACAGATAGTAGATATGCAACAGGGGTGAGGTGTAAAGTAGCTCAGATGGTAGATGTACAACACAGTGGCATATTCTCTATGATACCGCAACTATAGCCGGTAGCCTGAACATATTAACGAATATTTAATAATAATTATATTACAAATTTTCGAATATTCTATAACACATTTCGTAGGCCAATATGATTTATTTGCTTTGATTTGCATTTATTAAAGCAAGGTTTTTCTCTGGCCACTATAACGTTTGTGAATTAAACCAAAACTACTATACATTGAAACCTCTAGAAGCCAGCGGTACATTTTTCCTCTATCCGGATCTTGTATTAACGACCTTCACATTCAAAAATGGGAGTCAAAATATATATAGCGGGTGTTGCCGCAAGAGGAATGTGGTTTCATGGGTTATTTTTAGTTCGAGCCAATCATAATCGTCACAAAGTGAAAGTGAAACTATGTCTGATTACCGGAACTTCCTAAACTATTTATAACTACGTTATGCGCATCAGCATCTGTAGAAATAACTTTTTCTGCTCTCAAGAGAACAAATCTTATTGTCGCTCAACTCAGACACAAGAACGCTTATCTGGTTTGGCATTAATGTCCATTGAGAAATCATTTATTCAGAAACTCAGAAACCAACCCAACAGTACTTTCAATGACAAAGTCATCAATACATTTTCGTCCCAAACAAGACGGATATAATTAACATAAATAAGTAATTTAAAATGTAGTGATGTCATTAGAAAATATTACTTTATGTTAGCCTACTGAAAATAATGTAAGTTTTTATTTATTATGTCAGCGGTAGCTCAGACCCCAAAACCAGTATACATCACTGGTACAACAGATGTGAGGTGTAGAATCGCTCAGATGCTAGATGTACAACAGGGGTGAGGTGTAGAGTAGCTCAGATGGTAGATGTACAACAGGGTTCAGGCGCAGAATAGCTCAGATGCTAGATGTACAACAGGGGTGAGGCATAGAGTAGCTCAGATGCTAGATGTGCAACAGGGGTGAAGTGTAGAGTAGCTCAGATGGTAGACATACAACAGGGGTGAGGTGTAGAGTAGCTCAGATGGTAGATGTACAACAGGGGTGAGGTGTAGAGTAGCTCAGATGGTAGATGTACAACAGGGGTGAGGTGTAGAGTAGCTCAGATGGTAGATGTACAACAGGGTTCAGGTGTAGAGTAGCTCAGATGGTAGATGTACAACAGGGGTGAGGTGTAGAGTAGCTCAGATAGTAGACGTACAACAGGGGTGAGGTGTAGAGTAGCTCAGATGGTAGACGTATAACAAGGGTGAGGTGTAGAGTAACTCAGATGGTAGATGTACAACAGGGGTGAGGTGTAGAATAGCTCAGATGGTAGATGTACAACAGGGGTGAGGTGTAGAATAGCTCAGATGGTAGATGTACAACAGGGGTGAGGTGTAGAGTAGCTCAGATGGTAGATGTACAACAGGGGTAAGGTGTAGAATAGCTCAGATGGTAGACGTACAACAGGGGTGAGGTGTAGAGTAGCTCAGATGGTAGACGTATAACAAGGGTGAGGTGTAGAGTAGCTCAGATGGTAGACGTACAACAGGGGTGAGGTGTAGAACAGCTCGAGCAAAGACTGCGTTTCAAAAAAAGAAAAGAAAATATTACACAAGCCATTGCTAACAAGGAAACAAAATAATCGATACAATATTACTTAAAGACGGCTTTGACACACAGACGTCGATGCGATAAGGAAACAGTTGGAATATATTGCGACAGCTTAAAAAAAATGTGAGGGAAAAAGAGTAAAATAGAAACATAAAGAAAAGATATTAGTTATAGAAAATAGCTTTTGCAGGAAGTCAATAACAAAAGTGATAAATAACTGTACAGGTAGAGAGATGTGTGCCTACACGATTACTGACGTCAGCAGACACGGTACTTTATTACTGTTTTATTATTATCTTGGGGAGGGGGGAATACGAATGATGTCGGCCTTTTAATCATCATCATCATCATCATCAAGTACCAAGCCTGCTGGCGTAGGTGATCATGTCTCTCCACAACTTTCGATCACGACAGTTATTTATCATTTCTGTATGCTCACAGTGTATTCAGATTATGATAGAGGGAATCAAAGAGAAAAGATACCAGACAGCTTAAGAGAATGGCTTGGCAGAAGGTCAACAACAGAAATGATAAATAGCTGCCAAAATCGAAAGTTGTGGAGAGACATGATCACCTACGCCAGTAGGCCCGGTACTTGATGGTTATTATTATTATTATTATTATCTCTAGGCCAACACAAAAAGAGAGCTCCTAAAAAACATCAGATAGAAAAAATCAACATTCTTAGGGTATATCATAAGAAGAGGAAAGTTGGAATACTTGGTTACAACTGGCAAAATACAGGGAAAGAGAGGTCGCGGACGACAAAGAGAGAAGATACTAGATAGCTTGGTGTCATGGCATGGACAACAGTCAACAACAGAATTAATACGATGCACTGTGGATAGAAATTGTGGAATGACATGATCGCCTACTCCAACCGATTTGGCACATAATGATTATTATCTCGTCAACCCAGTTTTTGTATGTCCCTCTTCCTATATCGTGTAACATTATCTCCTAAATTTGATTTCAATTCTGACAAACTCTTTATTCTGTAAGAAAATGTTTACATAATACTTCATCGAGTGCCGTCTCCGCATCGAAGGTTTGGCTACCATGGAGCGCCATTCCGCTCTGTATCTTGCTTTGATGGTGCAGGTTGTCATAGGCTGATTAGTCCATCTTTTGATATTATTCGTCCATGTTAGTCTTAGTCTACCTCTGCCTTTATTACCTTGTATTGTCCCTTCCAATATTACTTTTAGTAGGCTGTTGTGTCTTTTAACGTGCCCCAAAAATTTCATTTGTCTTGTTCTATTTGTGTTTAGTGGTTCTCTTTTAATTTTTAGTTGTCTTAAAACTTCATCATTTGTTCTCTTTTCTTTTCATTCAATTCTACATATTCTTCTATAAATCCACATTTCAAAGGCTTCAATTCTCTGTTCTGTTTTCTTGTCTAATGCCAATGTTTCTGCACCATACAGGAATATAGAGAAGATATAACATTTTGTTGCTCTTAGTTTTAGCCCTGGTGTTATTTGTTTTGATGTTAGTATACTTTTCACGGCAATCAAATTAACAGAACACTAGGTACTTGTATTTCATAAATGTAAGTCCGATAATTCCGTCAAAATCAGCAAAAAATCATTCCACTTAAACAGTTAATATTTTCTACCTCTTCTTTTTCCTTCGTATTCCTCTTCTACTTACTTTTCTTCTATTTTTTTATCTCTTAATTACTCATCAACAGATTGTGGTCGACAGAAACATCAGCGTTCTTATTTCTTGATTTGTGGCTACCATGTTTACCAGGATGCCCAGGGCGGGAACATTGTTTATCGAATCAATTCAGAGGAAGAGGTATGTTTACAGCATTCGGAAACAATGACAAATAATCAGCAACAGAAAATAAAACAAAGAACAATATATGGTCCGAAGCAGGATCGAACCCGTGCTCCTTGGCACAGCGCCTTGCCACGAAAAGCCAAACGCTAGGGAAGACTTCGAACTCGCTGATTATCGCCTCGGAAGCTTCCCTCTATAATAATATTCTTTTGACTATGAATGGGGGACTGGTTGGTCTCGATACAAGACGTCAATGGGGGACTGGTTGGTCTCGATACAAGACGTCAATGGGGGACTGGTTGGTCTCGATACAAGACGTCAATGGGGGACTGGTTGGTCTCGATGCAAGACGTCGGCCTCGAGACAGAGACGTTGTGGGTTCAAATCCCGGCTGCACCGGTTGGGATTTGTATTTATGATTTCTCTCTGCGGCAACCACCCCTGGTCAGCAGCGAGGCCCGGCCTGAAACGTCAAGTACTCATCGACGGAAAAACGTTGATTACCTCCGAAGTCGGAGTTACCCCCCTGAGCACACTGCTGCCAGGGAAAAATGTTTGAACACGCAAAATTCAGTTCCTAGTCTCTAGGAATTTCGTCAAAGGTAAAAGCTGGCGAACCAAAAAGAACATTATTATTTGTTTCATGTCACGTTATTCTGTGCAATTTCTTCCCTCTTGGGGTTGCAGTTTTTGTTATATTTTCTGGATCTCTTCTGTCCTCATGTCCTATCCATCTTCAGGGTCTGCATATCATCTTCTTGGTTGCTGCCCTTGAGAAGTTTTTTTTTTGCTGATGTTGTTTTGAGACAAAACGGGTATTCTACAATACAAACTTCATCCCAGCGTTGTGCTACCAATGCTAGTCCAGGACTCTACAATACAAACTTCATCCCAGCGTTGTGCTACCAATGCTAGTCCAGGACTCTACAATACAAACTTCATCCCAGCGTTGTGCTACCAATGCTAGTCCAGGACTCTACAATACAAACTTCATCCCAGCGTTGTGCTACCAATGCTAGTCCAGGACTCTACAATACAATCTTCATCCCAGCGTTGTGCTACCAATGCTAGTCCAGGACTCTACAATACAATCTTCATCCCAGCGTTGTGCTACCAATGCTAGTCCAGGACTCTACAATACAATCTTCATCCCAGCGTTGTGCTACCAATGCTAGTCCAGGACTCTACAATACAATCTTCATCCCAGCGTTGTGCTACCAATGCTAGTCCAGGACTCAACAATACAATCTTCATCCCAGCGTTGTGCTACCAATGCTAGTCCAGGACTCTACAATACAATCTTCATCTCAGTGTTGTGCTACCAATGCTAGTTCAGGACTCTACAATACAAACTTCATCCCAGCGTTGTGCTACCAATGCTAGTCCAGGACTCTACAATACAAACTTCATCCCAGCGTTGTGCTACCAATGCTAGTCCAGGACTCTACAATACAAACTTCATCCCAGCGTTGTGCTACCAATGCTAGTCCAGGACTCTACAATACAATCTTCATCCCAGCGTTGTGCTACCAATGCTAGTCCAGGACTCTACAATACAATCTTCATCCCAGCGTTGTGCTACCAATGCTAGTCCAGGACTCTACAATACAATCTTCATCCCAGCGTTGTGCTACCAATGCTAGTCCAGGACTCTACAATACAATCTTCATCCCAGCGTTGTGCTACCAATGCTAGTCCAGGACTCAACAATACAATCTTCATCCCAGCGTTGTGCTACCAATGCTAGTCCAGGACTCTACAATACAATCTTCATCCCAGTGTTGTGCTACCAATGCTAGTTCAGGACACTACAATACAATCTTCATCCCAGTGTTGTGCTACCAATGCTAGTCCAGGACTCTACAATACAATCTTCATCCCAGCGTTGTGCTACCAATGCTAGTCCAGGACTCTACAATACAATCTTCATCCCAGTGTTGTGCTACCAATGCTAGTCCAGGACTCTACAATACAATCTTCATCCCAGCGTTGTGCTACCAATGCTAGTCCAGGACTCTACAATACAATCTTCATCCCAGCGTTGTGCTACCAATGCTAGTCCAGGACTCTACAATACAATCTTCATCCCAGCGTTGTGCTACCAATTATAGTCCAGGACTCTACAATACAATCTTCATCCCAGCGTTGTGCTACCAATTATAGTCCAGGACTATACAATACAATCTTCATCCCAGCGTTGTGCTACCAATGCTAGTCCAGGACTCTACAATACAATCTTCATCCCAGCGTTGTGCTACCAATGCTAGTCCAGGACTCTACAATACAATCTTCATCCCAACGTTGTGCTACCAATGCCAGACCTGGACCCAAGATGCAAGAACAGTAAGAAAAAAATAACCTCTACAGAGATGAAATGTGTTAGACGAATGACTGCCTGAGAGATAAGATCAGAAATGAAGAACTGATAACAAAAAAGCTAGGAATAACCATCGCCATAGAATATATAAAGAAACAACAGATACAAAGGTTTGGCCACGTGACAAGGCAGAACGGTCAAAACACAACACGAGTCTTCAATAAACGCTGGGAGAACACCAGACCCAAGGGCCGACCACGAAAAGGATGGATTGACGGAACATAGGTAATATAACAGCATCAGATACGAACAGAAGAGCAAATTATATTTCCCCTCGACTCGACGCTGAAAGGCAAATGAGGAAGGAAAGAAGAAGAAGAAAGAAGAAGACATTAAAAGAAGCGAAAAAAGTAAAAGATACAGTTTCTAGTAACATGAGAACATTGGGTTACTTAAAATAGGATGGAGCCAAGAACCCCCAACAGACTAGTCTAGTTGACAGATCATCTTTACTACACAGTGGACTACCCCATTGTACTCTGTTCCTCTCCTCATCACTTCCTCTGTACGTAGAACGCTCGCCACACACTAGCGAAAGCACAAAAGATGGCTTAAACTCAAAAACACGAACTCCGTAGTGATCCGTTCCCCTCCGCAGCACCAAACATCCCAAAAACCCCAACATCCTTAGTCGCCCCTTACGACATGCGTGGCACGTGACTCTATTCTTTTCCCCCCTGACCATGTTAAGATTCCTGTAACCACACAGGCGAACCCCTACATACTAAACTCACCGAGGAAGGCAAAACATCTATGGAATGTCTGAAACCAATCATATCAGTAAACAGTAAAAAAAAGTAAAGTACCCCGTCACGCCAAGTGGCGTATAGGGAAATATGGTGTTAGTGACCCTGTATTTTACAGACCTTCAGCACATGATTTTTGGGGTAATGTGGTCAGTATTACGCCCGTGCTGCTTTACTTTCCCAGAAAAAATCCGGTACCCATTTAAGGCTGGGTGAACCCGGAAGCCGTCGGTTGAGATCGAACCCTGCCCCTTGTCCGTGGTAGTCCAGTTCACTAACCACTGAGCTATCGCGGCTCCCTAATCATATCAGTGGTTAAGGCAAACATCTTCGCTTCCACAGGCTACACGATATAACAGCTTCTAAGGCCAGTAAAGTTGGGCGATAGAAACAAATGGTGGAGGCGAAGGCGCGCCTACCAGCACCAGAGCTGGAAGTTGTCAGCGACCCACAGCTGATGGTTTGCGCCAGGATCGGTGAACCAAAACCATCCAGACCCTGCTCCACCTCTCCGTGGTGCCTCCAGTAACAGACTAACCTGTCTAGTCTGGCCAAGCGTGCAGGGATCGAAGAGGGAAGACAACCCGGTACTCAAAAATGTCGTGCTGAAGTCGGATGTGTTGGGCCGAAAGGCGCAAATATAGCAGTTATACTGCAAACCACAACACAACGCAGACACGTCCACTACGTTCTTGCAAGGGCGGATGATAAAGAGGAATATTCTAGTCTACCACGATACTCTAGAATACTTGAGTCATCGGGCGAACACAACCAACCACCAACAAACGGGAGTCACTTGACTCAGGAGGCAATCAGTATACCGACCCTCCTACTCTCGCTCCCACTTAAGGGCTAGAATATCTCCAACTTCATTCTCATTTTACGATGGAAAGGAGAACTGAATAGGAGTCTTTGCCATGGTCAGGTTACCCCCCTTTTGTAACGATAAATATCAGTGGTCTCCAAACGGTCTACAGACGTGGCTCTCTGCTTGCCATATATCGACAACACCCTTTCCCTGTTTGTCATATATCGGCGATGCCCTTTCCCTGTTTGTCATATATATCGGCGACGCCCTTTCCCTGTTTGTCATATATATCGGCGATGCCCTTTCCCAGCTTGCCATATATCGACAACGCTCTTTCCCTGTTTGTCATATATATCGGCGACGCCCTTTTCCCGTTTGTCATATATCGACGGCGCCTTTTCCCTGCTTGTCATATATCGGTGACGCCCTTTCCCTGCTTGTCATATATCAGCGGCGCCCTTTCCCTGTTTGTCATATATATATCAGCGACGCCCTTTCCCTGCTTGTCATATATCGGTGACGCCCTTTCCCTGTTTGTCATATATCAGCGGCGCCCTTTCCCTGTTTGTCATATATATATATATCAGCGACGCCCTTTCCCTGCTTGTCATATATCGGTAACGCCCTTTCCCTGTTTGTCATATATATCAGCGACGCCCTTTCCCTGCTTGTCATATATCGGTAACGCCCTTTCCCTTCTTGTCATATATCAGCGGCGCCCTTTCCCTACTTGTCATATATCGGTAACGCCCTTTCCCTGTTTGTCATATATCGGTAACGCCCTTTCCCTTCTTGTCATATATCAGCGGCGCCCTTTCCCTACTTGTCATATATCGGTAACGCCCTTTCCCTGTTTGTCATATATCGGTAACGCCCTTTCCCTTCTTGTCATATATCAGCGGCGACCTTTCCCTACTTGTCATATATCGGTAACGCCCTTTCCCTGCTTGTCATATATTGGTAACGCCCTTTCCCTTCTTGTCATATATCAGCGGCGCCCTTTCCCTACTTGTCATATATCGGTAACGCCCTTTCCCTGTTTGTCATATATCGGTAACGCCCTTTCCCTGTTTGTCATATATATCAGCGGCGCCCTTTCCCTGCTTGTCATATATCGGTAACGCCCTTTCCCTTCTTGGCATATATCAGCAGCGACCTTTCCCTACGTGTCATATATCAGCGGCGCCCTCATGCAGCTACCAGCGTATAAGTCTGACAAACTGATTCTAGTATTTATCTTCAGCGAAACAGAAAACAGTTCTCCAAGAGTTGTGAATTCCTGAATGTTCCGCCAAAGTCAATTATGTTTGTTTGGCGAGCAGGATTTCTTCTTCTTCTACCTTTTAGCTCCCAGTGGAGCATAGGTCTTCAACAAACACTTTCCAAGTCATTCTGTTTTTTGCTATTCTTTTAAGATCATTCCATGTCTTCCCCATCATCTTCATCTCTGCTTCGATCTGTCTTCTCCAAGAATTCCTTGGTCTTCCTCTTTGTCTTTTCCCCTGGGGATTCCAAAAAAGGGCCTGTTGTGTAATACTCTCAGTTGGCTTCCGTAGTGTGTGTCCTATCCATCGCCATCGTTTACGCTGTATCTCTTTATCCACTGGTATTTGACCGGTACATTTCCATAATTCCACGCTAGTGACTTTGTCCTGCCATTTCCATCCCTTTATTCTGCGTAAGCATCCATTAATGAAAGTCTGTACCTTCGTGATTGTCAATTTTGTTATTCTCCATGTTTCACAGCCATATAATAGGACCGACTTAACATTTGAGTTGAACATTTTTATTTTTGTATTTAACCTAATTTCTTTGGATTTCCATATGTTTCCCAGTGCAATGAAAGCTCCTCTTGCTTTTGATATCCTTATTTTGGTATCATTTTCTGTTCCTCCCTCTTTATCTATATTACTGCCCAGATATATGTAAAATTGTACGTCTAGTAGAGGTATTTCTTCTAGTTTTATTTGGTTATTGCCAACTGCATTAATTCTCATAATGTTGGTCTTATCGCTATTAATCTTCAGTCCTAGCTGTTGTGATCTCTCATCTAATATACTCATTTTATCCTGCATCTGTTGATGGATGTGTGATAGGAGAGCTATGTCATCAGCAAAGTCTAAATCATCAAGTTGTTTGGTCAGTGACCACTGGATCCCATTTCTGTTGTTTTGAGTTATTTTCATAATCTAATCTATGGCCAGCAGAAAGAGAAATGGGGACAGAAGGCATCCTTGCCTTACTCCTGTTCTTATTTCAAATGCTTCTGTAAGCTGTCCTTCATGCACCACTCTACATTTTGTTCCTTCATACATTGTTTTTATCAGGTTAATAAACTTTTTTAAATCAGGAAACAACCAACAACAAGGACAAATAAAATAATAACATAGAGGTAGAACACTCCAACATCAATGAGCTACTCTTCGCAGATGACCAATGCCTAATATATGAGGATGAAAACCTGCTACAACAGCATTTAACATCTCTAGATAAAAGCTGCACAAACTACAGTATGAAAATTAACACAGCAAAAACAGAGGCTATAAGAATAAGCAAATTAAGACACCCATTAAGCATCAAGATCAAAGACAAAGAAATAAAACAAGTAGAGGAATTCAAGTATTTAGGCACAATGTTCACAGAAGATGGAAAACTAGACCCAGAGAAATTGACATGAGAATACACAAAGCAAATGCTGTCACATACCAGCTTTCACCATTGTTAAGACATCCAAACATTTCTATGCCAGCTAAACAACAAATGATAACTAGCATCTTCATACCAACTTTGTGCTATGAAAGTCAAACATGGACCCTTTATAAATCACATTTAAGAAAGATCAATACATGTGAGATGCGATGCTTGAGAAAAGTAACAAACAACACAAGAAGAGATAGAATACCAAATGAAACCATAAAAAAATGGTAGGAACAAAACCCTGCCAAAAATATATAGAACAACAACAACTTAAATGGTTTGGCCACCTGGTCAGAATGAATCCTCACCAATCACCATCAAGGGCGTTCTTCTCGAGAATGCATGGAAAAAGACCAAGAGGAAGACCCAGAAGAAGATGGATAGATGCAGTGACAGAGACATGTAACAACAAAGGAAAGTCACTAATTCAGACAATTCGAGCAGCTCAAGAACGACAAATGATATAAACCACAACACCTTTTAGGTATCAGTGAAAAGAGAAAAGAAGAAGAAGTAGACCATAAATTTTATGGGGATTCCGTCATGACTCAGCAACTTCCAAAGCATTCTTCTGTCTAAACTATCAAATGCCATTTCGTAATCTATGAATCCAATATAAAGTAGGGATTTTAGTTCTAAACTTTGTTCAACTATTCTACGTAGAGTAGTTATTTGATCAGCACATGATCTGTTCTTCCTAAAACCTGCTTGTTCATCTCTCAAGTGTTTCTCTATAGCCTCCTTTAGTCTCTCCAGAATGATTCTGCCTAATATTTTTCCTGGCACTGATAGTAGCATAATTCCCCTATAATTTGTGCACTCCTGTAAACTTCCTTTCTTTGGTAGTTTGATCATATAACCTTCTCTCCAGTCTTTAGGTATTTCTTCCCTCTCCCAAATTTTATCCAATAGATCATGTAACATCTTGGTAGAGGTGTTAATATCTGCTTTGATGGCTTCCGAAGGAATTTCATCTGGTCCTGTGGCTTTACCATTTTTTAATAGTTTGATGGCTTTCATTATTTCTTCTTTGCTTGGTTTTCCACAGTTAACGTGTAACTCTTCTTCTGCTGGTAGTATATCTGGAGGATTATTTGAGCCGGGTCTGTTCAAAAGTTCTTCAGAGTGCTCTTTCCATCTCTCCATTTGTGTTCCCTTATATTACTAAGCAGATTTCCTTTTTTATCTTTGATAAAGGCGTTGATCTGTTTGTATTTTCCACCTAATTTCTTTGTGCTGTTGTACAGTTCTTTCATATTCCCTTTATTTGCTGCATCTTCTGCCTCTTTAGCTAGTTCATCTATATATTTCCTCTTATCCCTTTTAATGCATCTTCTCACTTCTTTGTTCACCTCTATGTATGCTTCCTGTGTCTTGGCTTTATTACTTCTTGTTTTGCTTTTATTTATGTCTGCTTTCTTGTTCTTTCTTTCTTTAATTGTATCCAGGGTCTCTGCTGTCATCCAGGATTTAGCAAACAGAAACCACTACGGAAGTATGGACAAGTTTGCGCGTGTATTCACTTAGTATTCATTCATATTATTTTACGGGGGGAGGGGAGGTGGGTTGATGTTGTAGAGGTAAATCGTCGGTCTCTGGACAAAAAGGTCACGGGTTCAATTCTCGCAACAAGGTGTTATCATCAAGTACTGGGTCTGCTGGCGTAGGTGATCATGTCTCTCCACAACTTTCGATCTCAACAGTTATTTATCATTTCTGTTGTTGACCTTCTGCCAAGCCATTCCCTTAAGCTGTCTGGTATTTGTTCTCTTTGCTTCCCTCTATCTCTTCGTCCCTCAATTTTCCCAGTTGTTGCAATAAAGTCCAGCTGTTCCCTTCTCATTGCATGGCCAAAAAATGATGATTGTTTCTCCCTAATATTAGAAATTAGCTCTCTTTTTGCTTTGGCCTCTTTCAGAACGTTTTCATTACTCTTCTTAGCTGTCCATGGTATTCTCAACATTCTTCTGTAAAACCACATTACTACAGATTACAGTTATTTTCCTGTCTGTTGTCCTATTGTCCATGAGTCACATCATATATCGGCGACGCCCTTTCCCTGGATTTCGACGCCCTTCAACAAAGTGTACCGATTTAAAAAAAATAAATGTATAATTAAAATCGAATCCGGGATTTTCCCCTCCTTTAGTTTCTGAGTAGAGAGATTCAATGTTTAGCCCTCTCGGAAAACGGCGAGAAACAGGAGATCCCATGTGCACTTTGCGAAAGTTAAAGAACTCTTGGTAGTTTGAAATCGAAAAGAGTAGGTAAAAAAATGGCCGCAGTCCGTGCTAAGAAAAGTAGGAAATGTCTACTCAAAACGTTGAAACTCTTGACGATAAAAATATGAGAGTACATCTGAAGTCGAAGAATATCTGCTTGTATGGCGGGGGACGCCTGAGCACACGGCTGACGGTGTGAAAAATAGGAAAAAGTGATATTCACGCAAAATTCAGTCACTCGGGACTTCGTTAGAGATATAAAGCTGACGAATGGAAACAAACAAAAACAACAATTTACTGGGCTCCCTGATACGACTTTTTCCGTCCGGTTTAGCCGCACAGTGCGTCATTCTCAACTTTTCTAAACTGTCATCAAACCATATTCTTTTTACGTCTTGTATCATCTTGGTAATAGCTCAGGCCAAAATGGCATTTCAGAAAATGAAAAATATCTTATGCAACAGATCTATGTCAATAAAAATGAGAAAGAGAGTTCATTGGTGCTATATAGAACCAATTATGACCTATGGAAGCGAATCATGGACAGTAGACAAATAAATGAAAAGACGATTAGAGACCACAGAGATGGGATTTCTCAGAAGAATGTTGAAAGTTCCCTGGACAGCTAAAAAGACCAATGAGGAAGTTCTCAAAGAGGCCAACACAAAAAGGGAGCTCTTAAAAAACATCAGAAAGAAGCAATAAACATTTTTTCGGGCAAATCATGAGAAGAGGAAAGTTAGAATACTTGGTTACAACTGGCAAAATAAAAGGAAAGAGATATCGCGGGCGACAAAGAGAGAAAATACTGGATAGCTTGGTGTCATGTCATGGAAAACAGTCAACAACAGAACTGATACGATGCACTGTAGATAGAAGATTGTGGAGGGACATGATCACCTACGCCAACCGGTATGGCACATGATTATGATGATCATCATCATCTTGGTATTGATGAAATCTAATACCTTGTTCAATTATCTAAAAGTTCATATATAATATGTTAAATAGTAGATACATATAAATATGTAGTTTGATTCTTAAAATGATGACAAATTGTATCTCTGAAATCTCCTTTGTTGCAATGATAAAAAGCTTCCGTACGGAAAGAGTTATGATAATAAATGACGTCAAAATTAACACTATCATTTAGACAATTGTCCATGTGCTAACAAATATTAAGCTTACGTGGATCTTCTTCCTCTTCTTTCCTTCCTCATTTACCTTTCAGCGTCGAGGGGAGATATAATTGACGGTCTTTTGCTCTTCTGTTCGCTTCTGCTGATGTTATGTTTCCTAGTGCTTCTAATATTCCATCCATCCATCTTCTTTGTGCTTCGAAAGATGGGTCTGGTATTCCCACAACATTTATTGAAGACTCGTTGTGTTGTGCTTTGATCTTTTTGCCTTATCACGTAGCCAAACCATTGTATCTGTTGTTTCTTTATATATTCTATGGCGGGGGATATTCCTAGCTTTTTTTTCTCAGTTCTTCATTTCTGATCATATCTTGTTAGCTTATGTGGATGCTGTGTTTTTATGATTTCAAACCACTGAGTAGGCGCAGCACAATATCTTTGGCATCACCAAGCTTGTTCAATTTATACACTGAGCAAATCTTTAAAAACATCACTGAGATGCCAGGCCTAACATTAATGGGAAGATAATCAATAACCTAAGATATGCTGATGATACCGTACTACTAGCAGAAAATCCTAAAGATCTACAACAATTACTTAATGTAATAAACATGACAAACAAAAAATATGGACTAGATATGAATATCAAAAAGACTAAAATTATGATCATAAACAAAGAAAATTCTCAAGACCTACAATTAAATATCAAAGTTGAAGGAATACATCTGGAGACAGTTCAGAGCTACAACTACCTGGGACATACTATAACCAGTGATGGAAAATGTACAACTGAAATAAATAAAAGAATAGGTATGGCAAAAAGTAATTTCAATGCCATGAAAAATATACTAACATCAAAACAAATAACACCAGGGCTAAAACTAAGAATAGCAAAATGTTACATCTTCTCAATATTTCTGTATGGTGCAGAAACATGGACATTACTCCAGAAAACAGAACAGAAAATTGAAGCCTTTGAAATGTGCACCTATAGAAGAATAGGTAGAATTGGATGGAAAGAAAAGAAAGCAAACGATGAAGTTTTAAAACAACTAAAAATGAAAAGAGAACTACTAAACACAATTAGAACAAGACAAATGACATTTTTGGGTCATGTTAAGACACAAAAGCCTAATAAAAGTAATATTGGAAGGGAAAATACAAGATAAAAGAGGCAGAGGCAGACCAAGACAAACATGGACGAGTAACATCAAAAGATGGACAAGTCAACCTATGACAATCTGCACCATCAAAGCAAGAGATTGAGTGGAATGGCGCTCCATGGTAGCCAACCTGCGGAGACGGCACTCAATGATGAATATCTTTGGCGGGACGCCCTTGAGAATCGTAACGTGTACTACTACATGAACAACTACTGTGTACACAATATCCTTGTACTCATTGCGTATATGAAAATTTATAACATACATGATAAAGAACGCAGTGAACATGATGTAGGCAAACAATGACTATATCGTCAAAAGGTGCTGATAACTTTATGTACATTATTGTTTGGCGACACGTTTTGTATAACTTCCCCACATGCCAGTTTGTCTGTCACGTTCTTGTTGTTCTGGTCTGATAAACTGGCGGAATGCAGATTGTGGGCTAGTAATAAAAAAAAAAAAATGTACGGTAAACAGTTCAGGCCAAAAAAATAACAATTTTATTTTTTTTTTTAAATAATACATAGAAACAACGACTCTCAATGGATCTGCTTTTGCTATTTAAAAAAAAAACAACTGGCTAGAAGAATAAAACAATAATTTATTTAAAATGTGTATTTGTCATCCCCATTTGCAAAATTCAACAAAAATAGAAGAAGAGGAAGCTAAAGAAGAAAAAAGAAGAGGAAGAAGAGAAAAGGGTAGGAAAAGAAGAAAAAATAGAAGTGGACGGAGAAGAAGAGATAAAGGAAAACGCAGATTACGAGGAATAAAAACAAAGAGGAGAAGAAAAAGAGATAGAAGAAAATGCAGAAGATGAGGAATAAAATCAAAGAGAAGAAAAAAAAAGAAGAATTGAAGAGAGTAGAACAGGAATAAGATTAAATAGAGGAAAAAGAAGATGAATTACAGTATCACACAGCGGTAGTGATTGTAAAGGATAAATTACAATATCAGACGGAAGCACTGACTGTAAAATTGTAACTACAATATCACACAGTGGCTCTGATTGTAAAATATAAACTACAATATTACACAGTGGCTCTGGCTGTAAAACTTTAACTACAATATTACACAGTGGCTCTGACTGTAAAACTTTAACTACAATATTACACCGTGGCTCTGGCTGTAAAACTTTAACTACAATATTACACAGTGGCTCTGGCTGTAAAACTTTAACTACAATATTACACAGTGGCTCTGGCTGTAAAACTTTAACTACAATATTACACAGTGGCTCTGACTGTAAAACTTTAACTACAATATTACACCGTGGCTCTGTTTGTAAAACATTAACTACAATATTACACAGTGGCTCTGATTGTAAAACTTTAACTACAATATCACACAGTGGCTCCGATTGTAAAATATAAATTACAATATTACACAGTGGCTCCGATTGTAAAACATTAACTACAATATTACACAGTGGCTCCGATTGTAAAACTTTAACTACAATATTACACAGTGGCTCCGATTGTAAAACTTTAACTACAATATTACACAGTGGCTCCGATTGTAAAACTTTAACAACAATATTACACAGTGGCTCCGATTGTAAAACTTTAACAACAATATTACACAGTGACTCCGATTGTAAAACTTTAACTACAATATTACACAGTGGCTCCGATTGTAAAACTTTAACTACAATATTACACAGTGGCTCCGATTGTAAAACTTTAACTACAGCATTACACAGTGGCTCCGATTGTAAAACTTTAACTACAATATTACACAGTGGCTCCGATTGTAAAACTTTAACTACAATATTACACAGTGGCTCCGATTGTAAAACTTTAACTACAGTATTACACAGTGGCACTGAATATAAAAGATAAACTACACTATTACACAGCGGCACTCAATTATGATTGTAGAAGATAAACGTACAGACTACGGAGATTAGGTATGGATAAGACTGCTATATCGGGTCGTTTTGTGCCACTTTTATCACGATAATGTGTAACTGTACAGTTTTGTTTTTATTCTCTCAACAAAAAATAGAACATTCAAAGTAGAAACTGTGAACATTCGTAGATCATTTCGACTAGTTAATTAGAACAATCAATGTAGAAACTGTGAACATTCGCAGATCATTTCGCCCATTTAATTAGAACAATCAATATATAAACTGTGAACATTCGTAGATCATTTCGCCTATTTAATTAGAACAATCAATATAGAAACTGTGAACATTCGTAGATCATTTCGCCAATTTAATTAGAACAATCAATATAGAAACTGTGAACATTCGTAGATCATTTCGTCCATTTAATTAGAACAATCAATATAGAAACTATGAACATTTGTAGATCATTTCACCCATTTAATTAGAACATTCATCATAGAAACTGAACATTCGTAGATCATTTCACCCATTTAATTAGAACATTCATCATAGAAACTGAACATTCGTAGATCATTTCGCCTATTTAATTCGAACATTCAATGTACACATTTCTTTCCAACATTACGCAAGAAATGCCAGACCTGGAATCTAGACTCAAGAAAAATAAGATAAATAATCTCTCCCAAGATGAAATATGTTAGACGAATAACAGGAAATAGCCTGGAAGAATTGGTTAAAAATACGAAGAACTGAGAAAAGAGCTAGGAATAATATTCCCGCCATTGAATACAAAAAAGAAAAAAAAACAGATAAAATCGTTTGGCCACGTGATAAGACAGAAACAACAAAACACAGCGAGCCTTTCTAACTCTATTAGAAAGAAGACAGTCCGTTTTCTTGGGTTTGTGATGAAAAGAGAAGAACCAGAAAATGTTGTGACAACAGGAAAGTTTAATGGAAAAAAATAGAGAGGAAGACAGGAGAAGATACTAAACAGTTTAACAACGCGAAACAGAAAGAAATCAGCAGAAGAATTTAAAATAATATTTAAAAAAAAAAAAAGATAAAAAAAACTGAGAAAGAGAGAGCGGGGAGAAACATGAACGCTTTCACCTCCGTGCAAGACATCTCTTGATGATGATGATGAAGATGATGATGATGATGATGAAGATGATGATGATGATGATGATGATGAAGATGAAGATGATGATGATGATGAAGATGATGATGATGATGATGATGATGATGAAGATGATGATGATGAAGATGATGATGATGATGATGATGATGATGATGATGAAGATGATGATGATGATGATGATGAAGATGATGATGATGAAGATGATGATGATGATGATGATGATGAAGATGATGATGATGATGATGATGATGATGATGATGATGAAGATGATGATGATGAAGATGATGATGATGAAGATGATGATGATGATGATGAAGATGAAGATGATGATGAAGATGATGATGATGATGAAGATGATGATGATGATGATGATGATGATGAAGATGATGATGATGAAGATGATGATGATGATGATGATGAAGATGATGATGATGATGATGATGAAGATGATGATGATGAAGATGATGATGATGATGATGATGATGATGAAGATGATGATGATGATGATGATGATGATGATGATGATGATGATGCCACACTTGCTCACGTCTCAGAGTGGAAGTAGGCTTATCTGGCACGTTGACATCAACATCATCATCAAGTACCAAGCCTGCTGGCTTGTGTGATCATATCTCTTCACAACTTTCGATCTCGACAGCTATTTATCATTTCTGTTGTTCACCAGATAAGCCATTCTCTTAAGCTGTCTGGTATTTTTTCTCTTTGCTTCCCTCTATCTCTTCGTCCCTCAATGTTCCCAGTTGTTACAATATATTCCAGCTGTTCCCTTCTCATTCATCATCATCATGTGTCATACCGGTTGGCATAGGCGATCATGCCCTTCCACAATCTTCTATCTACAGTGCATTGTATCAGTTCTGTTGTTGACTGGTTTCCATGACACCAAGCTATCCAGTATTTTCTCTCTTTGTCGTCCGCGATCTCTCTTCCCTTTTATTTTGCCAGTTGTAACCAAGTATTCCAATTTTCTTCTTCTTATGCCCTAAAAATGTTGATTCTCATTACATAGCAAAAAAATTGATACTTGTTTCTTCCTAATATTGGAAATTAACGCTCTCTTTTTGCTTTGGCCTTTTTCAGTGCGTTTTATTTACTCTCCTTCGCTGTCCATGGTATTCTCAACATTCTTCTGTAAAATAAAATTTCTACAGCCTCCAGTGATTTTCTTGTCTATTGTCCTAATGTCCATCATTCGCATCCATATGTTAAGACTGGCCCTACATAACATTTACGAAATCTTTTTTCTTGTTTCAATCAAAAATGGATTACACAGTATCTTCCACATGTTTTTTTGGAAAGCTATTTTTGCCTGAGCCATTCTACATCTCACCTCTGTTGTGCATCTACCATCAGAGGTTAGCATTGTTCCCAGATATTTAAATTCATTTACCTGTTTTAATATTGTTCCACTTGTCTTTATTGTACATTGCAGGGATTTCATTTTCTTTGTTGCTACCATTTCTTCTGTCGTTTTACTATTAAGGTTAAGTCCTTTATTTGTGCTTTCCTTCACTATAAAGTCTAACATTTCTTGTAACTCATTTTCACTCTTAGCGATTAAGACTGTATCATCGCCATACTTTAGATTAATTCTACTATGACCTCCGATTGTTATTCCAGACATTGCCCTTAGGGATCTTAAAATAATCTTACTAAATAATGGATCTTAAAAATCTCACTAAATAATGAATCTTAAAAATCTCACTAAATAATGAATCTTAAAAATCTCACTGAATAATAGATCTGAAATTATTGTCACTAAATAATAGATTTTCAAATAATCTAATAGAGGTCTATTGACGTTGCCAGCAGTAACCAAATATGTCCCAAAACTACAAATATTATTGACACTATCAATGTCACAGCTTTGGAATGAAGGAAAGGAGACACGATCCAACATTAAGAGCATTCCGGAGCAGACTGCTAACAATTTGTGAGTACAATAAAGTAGGTCATGGAATGCAGCAAAAAGAAAGTAGCCGGAGGCCAACTGCTTTAGGCACCAAAATAAAAAAAAAAAAAGAACCATCGAAGTCTTGTCCAAATCCTTCAGTCTGAACTAATAAAAAGTCGAGAAAACATGTGGCATCACGTGATCGAGAGGGGATAGAGAGGGGATCAGCGATATCTAATGTTACTGTCAACTGGGAGCTACACCGGATAAATTACACAAAATAGGTGCACATTACAACATAATAATGACCAAAGAGAAACAGAATATCAACGCAACTATAGACGGCAGACAATCAAAACAAGTAGAGGAATTTATATGTCTAATAAGTCTAGTGACAAACAATAATTCACAAAGAGCAGAAATAGACTCAATATACAACAAAGCTTGTCATTGGACCGCTATCACCACTATTGTTTAACAAGGTAATCATTATAGAGGTAAAGTGCGTACTCTGTAATACAATCTTCATCCCACCGTTGTGCTACCAATGCCAATTCTGGACCCTAGGATGCAAGAATAATAAGATAATTAACATCTACTGAGATGAAATGTGTTGGACGAATGACAGGAGAGATAAGATCAGAAATGAAGAACTGAGAAAAAAGCTAGGAATAACGCCCCGCCATAGAATATATAAAGAAACAGATAAAATGGTTTGGCCACGTGACAAGGCAGAATGATCAAAACAATACAACGAGCCTTCAATAAACGTTGCGAGAACACCAGACCCAAGGGCCGATCACGAAAAGATGGATTGGTGGAATATTAGAAACATTAGGAAACATAACAGCAGCAGAGGCGAACATAAAAGCAAAAGACCACAAATTATATCACCCCCTCGACGCTGAAAGGCAGATGATGCTTGAAAGTAGAAGAATAATGACCAAAGACACACAGTTAATATCACAAAAGCATGACCGAAAGAGAAGAATATGACAGTACTGAAGTTTCCCAGTAACAGTCCCTACCTAGACCTAATTGATAATGTTTTGGCACTACTCAAAAATCAGGCAAAGAAGAGTGGACTGAGATGACTTTGATAAATTGAAGAAGGTGACTGGAAAATGATGGTCCAGCTTGAGTCACAATTTCTTACAATAACTTGAGAGACGTTATTGAGTTATTTGCGGGTCATCATCATTGCACTCCGAACATGTCCATAGGTGCTCAGATCTCTTCCTCAGCAAGCCCCGCAGTATCCAGCGGCTGACGACTCCAGTTCTGTGTTGGTTGATAAGTTTTTTTATACGCCGTTGATAAGTCTTCTTACACGCCCACTAAGTTTCGCGTTTCTGGCTGTGCCCATCTTAACTCCCATCTCTTTCATCCGAAGGAGTTACGTGGACTTGTGGTTGTCGAAGTCCTCTGCTCTTCCCACATCTCGGAGGACACTGATGATGTCCGCCCATTGGTTGACCGTCCTCAACGACAGCACAGTTTTTGAGAGAAGAATGCCTCGGTAAAAGATATGGTCATGCAATCAACGATCTCATCTACAATTAGGAAGAGACGGTGGACATATGTTGAGAAGAAAGTAAAAGTAAAGTGCCCCGTCACGCCAAGTGGTGTATAGGGAATATGATGTTAGTGACAATAATTTTTTATAGAACGTCGGCACATGAGTTTTGGGTTATTGTGGTCGGTGTTACACCCGTGCCGCTTTACTTTCCCAGAAAAAAATCCGGTACCCATTAAAGGCTGGGTGAACCCGGAAACCGTCGATCAAGATCGAATCCGACCTCTTGTCCTTTGTAGTCCAGTTCAATAACCACTGAGATAGTGTTCAGAAGAGACAACAAAGAAATGTCAAAACAGGCTCTTCAATGGGAAACATCAGGATACAGGAAAAGAGGAAGACTTAGAGAGACGATAAAAAAACAATTATAAGAGAAGCAAATTTGGCAGGCATAGACTCATTTGATAAAGTCGAACATTTCGCCCAGAACAGAGATGGATGGTGAAAAACACAACGAGCTCTATGTGACATCTAACATGTGACATCTGACATGTGACATCCAACATGTGACATCTAACATGTGACATGTGGCATCTAACATGTGACATCTGACATCTGGTATGTGACATCTAACATGTGACATCAAACATGTGACATATGACATGCGACATATGACATGTGACATCTGACATGTGACATCCAACATGTGACATCTGGCATGTGACATCTAACATGTGACATCTAACATGTGCCATCTAACATGTGACATCTGACATGTGACATCCAACATGTGACATCCAACATGTGACATCCAACATGTGACATCTAACATGTGACATCTAACGGCGCGGGAAAGGTCTAGATCAACATTACTCGTTGTATCCAGAATTACCAGTTACTGTCGAGCTCGAAAGTTGTGGAGAAAGAAAATCTACGCCAGCAAGCATGGCACTTGATGATGATGATGATTCAAAGAATGTAGTCGCAATATACGTGTAAATTGTGGGCAAGACGTGGGGCACACTGTGAAAGATGGTTACAGACCACACAAAGTGGACAAACTTTGTTGCTGCCCTAGAAACTGTTACGTGGCGTTGCTTTTTTTAACCGCGTGGCTAATGAAGAGAGGAGTAAAACGATGTTAAAGACTGAGTGAAAAAGGGAAGATAGTAATGAAGAGAGGAGTAAAACGGCGTTAAAGACTGAGTGAAAAAGGGAAGATAGTAATGAAGAGAGGAGTAAAACGATGTTAAAGACTGAGTGAAAAAGGGAAGATAGTAATGAAGAGAGGAGTAAAACGGCGTTAAAGACTGAGTGAAAAAGGGAAGATAGTAATGAAGAGAGGAGTAAAACGATGTTAAAGACTGAGTGAAAAAGGGAATATAGTAATGAAGAGAGGAGTAAAACGATGTTAAAGACTGAGTGAAAAAGGGAAGATAGTAATGAAGAGAGGAGTAAAACGGCGTTAAAGACTGAGTGAAAAAGGGAAGATAGTAATGAAGAGAGGAGTAAAACGGCGTTAAAGACTGAGTGAAAAAGGGAAGATAGTAATGAAGAACAAGAAGCAGAAGAGGAAGAAGAAATGGAGTAAAATTGAGGGGGGGGGGCGGCAGAATAAAGAAAATGGTAAGTAAGGAGAAAGAAAAAAGGAATATGAAGAAAAGTGAAAGAGATATGGATAAAAAGGAATATGAAGAAAAGTGAAAGAGACATGGGTAAAAAGGAATATGAAGAAAAGTGAAAGAGACATGGGTAAAAAGGAATATGAAGAAAAGTGAAAGAGACATGGGCAAAAAGGAATATGAAGAAGTAATAGTGTAAGAGAGCCGCGATAGCTCAGTGGTTAGTGAACTGGACTTGCAAAGAACAAGAGGTAGGGTTCGATCCCAAACGACGGCTTCCGGGTTCACCCAGCCTTTAATGGGTACCGGATTTTTTCTGGGAAAGTAAAGCGGCACGGACGTAATACCGACCACATTTACCCCAAAAATCATGTGCCGAAGGTCTGTACAATTTATGGTCACTAACAACATATTCCCTATACGCCACTTGGCTTTTTTTTTTTACTAATAGTGTAAGAAGAATAAGGAAGAAGAAGTAATAAGTAGAAGAAGATGAAAATTATTTTCTTTCCATCCAATTCTTCCTATTCTTCTATAAATCTACATTCCAAAGGCTTCAATTTTATGTTCTGCTTTCTTGTCTAATGTCCATGTTACTGCACCATATAGGAATGTTGGGAAGATACAACAGTTTAGTATTCTTCGATTTAGCCCTGGTGTTATTGTTTTTATGATGCACACAACATAAAAATTACAAACTTGTTGAAAAGCTAACCAACCTAGATACAAACTGCTGATAACTTCAGGGTGTGTGTACGGACTTAACCTGTGTAAGAGAAGATAATCCCGTACAACAAGTAATACATTAAAGACAAAACAAACAAGATGGTCGGGTGTGACAAAAGCAGGATGCTATGGCTCATTTTGTTTATTTGTTTACTCTTGTGTGTTTGTTACTTGAACAATAACATCTCTGTTTATGACATATATTTGTGTGTTTGTTACTTGAACAATAACATCTCTGTTTATGACATTTATTTGTGTGTTTGTTACTTGAACAATAACATCTCTGTTTATGACATTTATTTGTGTGTTTGTTACTTGAACAATAACATCTCTGTTTATGACATATATTTGTGTGTTTGTTACTTGAACAATAACATCTCTGTTTATAACATTTATTTGTGTGTTTGTTACTTGAACAATAACATCTCTGTTTATAACATTTATTTGTGTGTTTGTTACTTGAACAATAACATCTCTGTTTATGACATTTATTTGTGTGTTTGTTACTTAAACAATAACATCTCTGTTTATGACATTTATTTATGTGTTTGTTACTCGAACAATAACATCTCTGTTTATGACATTTATTTGTGTGCTTGTTATTCGAACAATAACATCTCTGTTTATGACATTTATTTGTGTGTTTGTTACTTGAACAATAGTAATAAGGGATTCTGCCCTTATATGGTCGACCCTCCCGGGTTTACGAGCACCATCTGTCCGAGCTTTGTGTAGAGTTGTCTCTCTCATAGGTGGTCTGGTCTTCGGAGCTCTGGAGCACCACCTGCCTGTTTGATAGTGGACAGAAAGAGGAGAAAAGACAGAGAGGCATTTAACCCATGAAGTGGGGATGGATTAGTCCAGACCAGAGCGTGTATGACACGCTGGTGGGTTCTGCGTCTTCACTTAAAGGGTTTCATCTACTCCTGGCTCATCTGTCTGGCCCCTCACTAAGGACCTGTCCAGCTTGGGTGACCCTGTGAGGAGTTAAGCTCCCACTGGCATAGCTCCTTGGATCCCGGAAGCGCACAAGCCCTCCAACCACAACATGGTGAGCCTATTGTGGAGGGACAAGAGAATTTGATCGGTTTTAATGCGTTCGTCTACATTGATTACATTTCGTGTTCTGTCTTAAAAGGACGATAAATGAGTGTATTTGAGTTGGTATTTGTTTACAGCAGACTGCCATGTCGGCTTATATTTTGGCGCAACACATCCGACTTTAGAACTGCATTTTAAATACCAGGCTTGCCTTCCTTCTCCAATCTATAATTGCTTGTCTAAACTGGTTAGTCATTTTTTTTTCTTCAAAACGCCACTGTAGGGACGTTAGTTGGATTTTTATCAGCTTTGGTTCACTGATCCTGATATCTTACAGGGTGTTGTGTATATAGTTCTTCAAATCTATTTCTTGCGTGTTTTGGAATTAGTATATTCATTTGATAGATAGACACATAGAATCATACTGAACTGAATTTGATACAGAGAACTCATCATTGTAGGAGAAATGAAAAAAAAAAAAAATATATATATATATATATAGAAAACAATGGTACGGTCAAAGCTTCACGTAACAAGTGGACACCACAAATCAAAACGACGTTTCGACGCAAAGGCCTTCAACAGGAACAAACATACAACGCACATATACATATGTATTTTAAATAAAAAAATAAATAATTAATAAATCAAACTAGAAAGAGAAATGTAAAGTAAAGGAAAATAAAAGGTTAATAAAAAGTTCCCTGTAGGATCTAAGAATCTTCATTCTTCTGAAAGAACGGAAGTACGCACGGGGTACATGTGCGTGTGTTCACTTCTTACGTGAAGCTTTAACCCTCCCTACCCATTTTTCCTCACAGCTTCACTGCAGCTTCGCATTTTGATGCATTTATGTGCATTTCTTTGCCTTGTCCCTACATATCATTGCAGTAACAAGATAAAATGTAAAAAAAGTAAAGCGCTCCATCACGTCAAGTGGCGTATAGGGAGTATGGCGTTATATCATAATTTTTAACAGACCTTCGGCACATGATTTTTGGGGTAATTTGGTTTTGGTATTGACGGGAACCTCGATAGCTCTGTGGTTAGTGAACTGGACTACAAAGGATATGAGGTAGGGTTCGAACTCAACCGACGGCACCGGTTCACCCAGCCTTTGATGGGTACCGGATTTTTTTTCTGGGAAAGTAAAGCAGCACGGGCGTAATACCGACCACATTACCCCAAAAATCATGTGCCGGTGGTCTGTAAAAGTTATGGGCACTAACACCATATTCCCTATACGCCACTTGGCGTGACGGGTGTACTTGACTTTACTTTTACTTAGGTTGGTGTTACGCCCGTGCCGCTTTAATTTCCCAGAAAAGATCCCGTACTCATTTAAGGCTAGGTGAACCCGGAAGCCGTCGATCAAGATCGAACCGCACCTCTTGTCCTTTGTAGTCCAGTTCAGTAACCACATAGCTATCGCGGCTTCCAGTAACAAGATACCAGTCTCTATTCTTAATCTCCACAGTGCTTGACAACAATCTTCAGACACAATCAGTAACGTTATATCACGACAAATTCTTGTCACGTTACTTTGTAGAGCCAATCGGCGGTGTTTGTAATAAGTAAATCCTGTGATCGTAATAATAAAGTATGGTGGGCTTGTAATCTTATGTTCAATTCACACAATGCCATCTCTTGTGTTCCGTAAGGTGGTTATAGAATCTCTAAGAAAATCTCTCGTGCTGATCAATAATCTATTATAATAAGTAATGGTTATATCGAAGAAACAATCACCACCATCATGCAGCATAAAAATAAACGAGACAAATCTGAAACAAGTGCAACGTTTCAAATACTTGGGCACAATAATAACATCAGATGGGAGATGCACCACAGAAATAAAAAGCAGAATAGCTCAGGCAAAAATAGCATTTCAGAAAATGAAAAAAATATCTTATGCAACAAATCTATGTCAGTAAAAATGAGAAAGAGAGTTCATCGGTGCTATATAGAACCAATTCTGACCTATGGAAGCGAATCATGGACAGTAGACAAACAAATGAAAAGACGATTAGAGGCCACAGAGATGGGATTTCTCAGAAGAATGTTAAAAGTTCCCTGGACAGTTAAAAAGGCCAATGAGGAAGTTATCTAAGAGGCCAACACAAAAAGTGAGCTCTTAAAAAACATCAGAAAGAAACAATTAACATTTTTCGGGCACATCATGAGAAGAGGAAAGTTAGAATACTTGGTTACAACTGGCAAAAATAAAAGGAAAGAGAGATCGCGGACGACAAAGAGAGAAAATACTGGATAGCTTGGTGTCATGGCATGGAAAGCAGTCAACAACAGAACTGATACGATGCACTGTAGATAGAAGATTGTGGAGGGACATGATCACCTACGCTAACCGGTATGGCACATGATGATGATGATAATACCTCTGTGGTGTAATCTTTAACTAAGTGAACTGTCTAATCTAACTAACTTATACATCCTGCTTTGAGGCAGGTTTCTAATCTCTTCTACTACATTTCTTTTTTCATTATTTCTTTTTCTATTTTTTTTCCTTTCTTTTTTATTTTTATTTTATATTTCTACATTTTGTCCAGTGTGTCCCAAGACCTTCGTGGGCGAAAAAAAGTGTCTACCTGTGTCGGTTCCCGGGTTTTTTTTGTTTCCCGTTAAGACAACGCCTCTTTACTTTGCATTCTAGGGATAAAAGCGTGATCTGTCTTGGGAACTCATTCATATAATCCCTACGACTATCAACCCACTTGCTGCTTGTCTGTCTATCACTTGTGAATTACCGAGAAGTCTTGACAACATCTGGAGCCGCGATAGATCAGTGGTTAGTGGACTGGACTACAAGAGGTAGGGTTCGATCCCAACCGACGGCTTCCGGGTTCACCCAGCCTTAAATGGGTACCGGATTTTTTTTTCTGGGAAAGTAAAGCGGCGCGGGTGTAATACCGACCACATTACCCCAAAAATCATGTGCGGAAGGTCTGTAAAATTTATGGTTACTAACACCATATTCCCTATACACCACTTGGCGTGATAAGGGCTCTTTACTTACTTGCCAACATCTGTCAATCACTCCTATCAGCTACATTATACAAGCTGCCATCGGTCCCCTTGATCAACCTAGGTTTTCTCTCAGAACTCCTTAGATCTCCTACTCAGAGATAACTCAGCTGGCACTGCGCTACTGTACCAAGAATGAGCAACATCTCAAAACTTGAAAAGTCATCAAGGCACATGACGAGAACTCCATCAAAGTGTCAGACACAACTTAACCTAACACAGAGTCGTTTGCACAAAGCGATAAGATATAAACAGTGGGGCTACACATTTCTGTAATCATGACCTGCCACTGTGCAATACATACAGTTGATCATCTGAGCGAAACTATCACAACACGAGGTCACGGAAGTATATTAGGAAGCATCGAGTTGCACATAACTAAATGTTCATGCTTAATAAAATTGTAAAATGTCACCAGTACTGAAAGCTGATCTAATTCAAGACTTTCAGAACAAGAAGTACGCCTTCATTTTAGACGAATTAGCAGATTTGGTTGTAACAACTCAACGTGGTCTAGATTCACAAATTGTATTGGGTTTACATTAGATGGTGCATCAAACATGGTTGGTTGTAACAACTCAGCGTGGTCTATACTTAAAAATTGTATTGGGTTTCTATAAGATGGTACATCAAACATAGCTGCTTGTAACAACTCAGCGTGGTCTAGATTCACAAATTGTATTGGGTTTACATTAGATGGTGCATCAAACATGGTTGGTTGTAACAACTCAGCGTGGTCTATACTTAAAAATTGTATTGGGTTTCTATAAGATGGTACATCAAACATGGCTGCTTGTAACAACTCAGCGTGGTCTATACTTAAAAATTGTATTGGGTTTCTATAAGATGGTAAATCAAACATGGCTGCTTGTAACATCTCAGCGTGGTCTATACTTAAAAATTGTATTGGGTTTCTATAAGATGGTAAATCAAACATGGCTGCTTGTAACATCTCAGCGTGGTCTATACTTACAAATTGTATTGGGTTTCTATAAGATGGTAAATCAAACATGGCTGCTTGTAACATCTCAGCGTGGTCTATACTTAAAAATTGTATTGGGTTTCTATAAGATGGTAAATCAAACATGGCTGCTTGTAACATCTCAGCGTGGTCTATACTTAAAAATTGTATTGGGTTTCTATAAGATGGTAAATCAAACATGGCTGCTTGTAACATCTCAGCGTGGTCTATACTTAAAAATTGTATTGGGTTTCTATAAGATGGTACATCAAACATGGTTGGTTTAACAACTTAGTGTGGTCTATACTTACACATTGTATTGGGTCACTATTAGATGTTGCATCAAATAAAGTTGGTTGTAACAACTCAGTGTGATCTAGACTCAATGATTTATCTCCTACATGTGTACAACTGAAATGTATTTGTCATACTTTTCGCTCTTTGCATTTATTATGCATTATCTAAACTACCATCAAATATAGGATTTTTGTTATCAGAAATAGGCCAATGGTTTTCCCACAACAGTTAAAGACGAGAGGCTTACAAACAATTAATGACAGTGATGAATCGTCATCATCACCGAGTGCCGTCTCCACAACGTAGGTTGGCTACCATGGAACGCCATTCTGCGTCTCTTGCTTTGATGGTGCAGGTTGTCATAGGCTGATTTGTCCATCTTTTGATGTTACTCATCCATGTTAGTCTTGGTCTGCCTCTGCCTCTTTTACCTTGTATTTTCCCCTCCAGGATTACTTTTGGTAGGCTGTTGTGTCTTTTAACATGGCCCAAAAATCGCGTTTGTCTTGTTTGAATTGTGCTTAGTAGTTCTCTTTTAATTTTTAGTTGTTTTAAGACTTCATCGTTTGTTTTCTTTTCCCTCCCATCCAATTCTGCCTATTCTTCGATATATCCACATTTCAAAGGTTTCAATTCACTGTTCTGTTTTCTTGTCTAATGCCCATGTTTCTCCACCATACAGGAATATTGAGAAGATGTAACATTTTGCTATTCTTAGTTTTAGTCCTGGTGTTATTTGTTTTGATGTTAGTATGTCCTTCATGACATTAAAATTACTTTTTGCCATACCAATTCTTTTGTTTATTTCAGTTGTACATTTTCCATCACTGGTAATAGTATGTCCAAGAGTCACAAGACTACACCCACGCATGTATACTGAGTGATTCGATGAGCATGATAAAAAAAGTGGAGGCGGGCTTTGTACGCATGCAATGGGTAGAGTCGTTGCAGAAATCCAAAATACGTAAGGTCACCTTTGTCTATGTCCCTGGACATGCGGGAGTACGGGGAAATGAAAGAGCGGACAGGTTGGCTAGCTGCGCTGTCATTGAGGACGGGCAACCAATGGATCGGGCGGACATCATCAATGCCCTCCGAGATGTGGAAAGAGCACAGGACTTCGACAAACACAGATCCACGTCACTTCTTCGGATGAAAGAGATGGGAGTTAAGATGGGCACAGCCAGAAATGAGAAACTTGGTGGTCGTGTAAGAAGACTTATCAACCAACATAGAACTGGAGTCGTCAGTCGCTGGACACTGAGGGAATTGCTGAGTAGGGGATCTGAGCCCCTATGGACATGTTCGGAGTGCAATGATGATGACCCGCAAATAACTCAATAACTCAATGTCCAAGGTAGTTGTAGTTCTGAACTGTCTCAAGGTCTATTCCTTCAATTTTGATATCCACTTGTGGGTTTTGAGTATTTTCTTTGTTTATGATCATAGTTTTAGTCTTTTTGATATTCACATCTATTCCATATTTTTTGCTTGTCATGTTTATTTCATTAAGTAATTGTTGTAGATCTTTAGGATTTTCTGCTAGTAGTACAGTATTGTCAGTATATCTTAGGTTATTGATTATCTTTCCATTAATTTGTAGGTCTGGCATCTCTATTATGTTTTTAAAGATTTGCTCAGTGTATAGATTTAACAAGCTTGGTGATAGGATGCATCCTTGTCTTACTCCTCTTTTTATGTCCATGGGTGTAGAGTTCACTTTGTTATATTTTATTATTGATGTTTGCTCCCAGTATAGATTACATATTAATCGTATATCCATGTCTTCTAGATGTATCTCTTTTAGGCATTCTATAAGTTGTTTGTGGTGTACTCTATCAAAAGCTTTGGTGCAGTCTATGAAGCAGGCATATATTTTGCTTTGTTTACTTCTGTGTACTTTTCGATTAATGTTCTCATGCAGAATATGGCTTCTTTTGTCCTGCTATTTTTCCTAAATCCAAATTGCTGCTCATCTAATTCAGTATTGATTTTTTTATTCTGAATCCTTCCTTGTATAACTTTTAGCAAGATTTTTGTAACATGGCTCATTAGGCTTATTGTTCTAAAGTCGCTACACTCAACTGCACCATTCTTTTTAGGCAATGCAATGAAGATGATGTTTTTAGTTCATTTGGTATGTATCCTGAATGGTATATGTCGTTGCATATGTCTGTAATCACTTCAATGCCAAAATCTTCAAGTGCCTGTATCATCTCTATCTGTACGCTTTCAGGTCCTGCTGCTTTTCCCCTTTTCATTGTTTTTATAGCTTTTTCCACCTCAGATTTTAAGATTTTATACCCTGATGTACATTTTATAACTGGTTTCTTGTCCCTTTGATCATTAAATGGTTTTGTTATATATTCCTGCCATGATGAATACATCGACAGAATATGAATCAACCAGAAACACCCCCTGCCCTTTGGACCACTTTCAGCTACTCGCTGGCTTGTAGGAGGGCACGTTATGTTCAATATTCCAACGAACTGGGAAGAACTAAAGGCTTATTTCATGTGTGCTAAATTAGCCGAGTCAACGTTTGACACAAAATAGCAAGCACGATCTTTAAAGGAAATTATGTTAGATTATAGAAATGACTTGCTCTTTGTGTTCGCAACACCAGTAGTGCAGGAATTTGAAAGACTTAATAGTTTACTTCAACAAAGCAAAGCTGATCTTCATGAACTGTGTTCAGACCAGGTTGTATGATACAAATGTGCTTAAAAAAATAAATAAATAAAGTTGAATTTGGTATCATTCTTTTAACAGAACGTAATACGTTCCTATCAACCCTTACGTATGCGTGTGAAAGCTGGAAAACAACAAGAGACATAGAAACAAAGTTGAACGCATTCGAAAATAAATGTCTAAGGAAAATACTTGGTATAGCGTGGAACGAATTCAAAACAAACGAGGAAATTAGAGAAATCGCCAATCAGCCACTAATATCTTCAGTAGTCAAGAAAAGACGATGGTCATATGTTGGACATGTGATGAGAAGAGATAATAACCGAATAGCAAAGCAAGCCCTCATGTAGGAAACAACAGATAAGAGGAAGACCCAGAGAGGCACTGAAAAGAACATTGATGAGAGCGGCAAGAGCAGCAGGAATCGGCTCCCTCAATGAGATAGAGCTGCTTGCACAGAACAGAGATAAATGACGAGATTTGACAAAATATCTTTAAAAGAATTGAAAACTGTTAGAACAAAAATTTCAGATAAGAGGAGTATCTTGGTCTACGCCCTATGGGCCGGCTTTGGCTCGGAAGGTCAATAGATAGATAGATAGATAGATAGATAGATAGATAGAATAAGTTCCTACGAAAGAACAACACTGAGGCTCATTAGGAAATACAAAATGTGAAAGAACGATGTATGTATGTGCTAGAGGAAGAATTCAGTCAAATAGCGTTTAGACTTACTTCGGCAAGAAATATATTTCAAAATCTATCAAAGTTGAGTCAAAAGATTATTTTAAAGCAACAACAACATCAACAGCAACAACAATACCAGGAGCAGCAACAGAACACCACAAACAACACCAACAACAACAGCAGCAACAACAGCAAGAACAGAAATAACAGCAGTTGTAGGAACAGCAGCAATAACAGCAACAACAGCAGCGACAAAAATAGCAATAACATCTGCATCAGCCATAAAAATAGCAATAACATCAGCAGCAGCAATAAAAATAGCAATAACATCAGCAGCAGCAATAAAAATAGCAATAACATCAGCAGCAGCAATAAAAATAGCAATAACATCAGCAGCAGCGACAAAAATAGCAATAACATCAGCAGCAACAATAAAAATAGCAATAACATCAGCAGCAGCGACAAAAATAGCAATAACATCAGCAGCAACAATAAAAATAGCAATAACATCAGCAGCAGCAATAAAAATAGCAATAACATCAGCAGCAGCGACAAAAATAGCAAAAACATCAGCAGCAGCGACAAAAATAGCAATAACATCAGCAGCAGCGACAAAAATAGCAATAACATCAGCAGCAGCAACAACAAAAACAACAACAGTAGGAGGAGCAGCAGCAACAACAACAATAATAGCAGGTGCAGCAGCAGTGACAAAAACAACAACTGCAGCTGCAGTAACAACAAAAACAACAGCAGGAGAAGCAACAACAACAACAGCAGGTGCTGCAGTAGCAAAAATAAACAGCAACAGTAACAGCAAGAAAAGCAGCAGCAGAAACAATAACAGCAACAACAGGAACTGTAACAACAACTACAGCTTCAACAACAACAGCAGCAATAGCAATCACAATAACAGCAACAACAACAGTAGCAGCATTAGCATGTGCTGCAGCAACAACAACAGCAGGAACAAAAATAACAACAGCAGCAGCAGCAACAACAACAGGAGCAGTAGCAATAAAAACAACAGGAACAACAACAAAAACACCAGCAGAAGCAGAAGTACCAAAAACAACAACAGTATACGCAACAGCAGCATCTACAATAATAGCAACAGCAGCAACAATAAGAAGAGGAACAACAACAGCAGCAATAGCAGGAACAGCAACAACAGCATCAGCAACAATAGCAGGTGCAGCAGCAACAACAACAATATCAATAGCAGCAGCAACAACAACAGCTACAACAACAGCAGCAAGAACAAACATAACAACAGCATGAGCAGCAGCAACAACATCGGCAGAAGCAGCAGCAGCAGCAAAAAAGCAGAAGCAGCAGCAACAATAACAATAACATCAGTAACAATAACAATAACAGCAGGTGCCACAGCAGCAACAATAACAGCAGGTGCCACAGCAGTAACAATAACATTAACAGCAGCAACAATAACAACAGCAGGTGCCACAGCAGCAACAATAAAATAACAGCAGCAACAATAACAATAACAGCAGCAACAATAACAGCAGGTGCCACAGCAGCAACAACAACAGCAGGTGCCACAGCAGCAACGATAACAATAACAGCAGCAACAATAACAATAACAGCAGCAACAATAACAGCAGGTGCCACAGCAGCAACAACAACAGCAGGTGCCACAGCAGCAACGATAACAATAACAGCAGTAACAATAGCAGCAGGTGCCACAGCAGCAACAATAACAATAACATCAGTAACAATAACAATAACAGCAGGTGCCACAGCAGCAACAATAACAGCAGGTGCCACAGCAGTAACAATAACATTAACAGCAGCAACAATAACAACAGCAGGTGCCACAGCAGCAACAATAAAATAACAGCAGCAACAATAACAATAACAGCAGCAACAATAACAGCAGCAACAATAACAATAACAGCAGCAACAATAACAATAACAACAGTAACAATAACAATAACAGCAGGTGCCACAGCAACAACAATAACAATAACAGCAGCAACAATATCAATAACAGCAGCAACAATAACAATAACAGCAGCAACAATATCAATACCAGCAGCAACAATAACAATAACAGCAGCAACAATAACAATAACAGCAGCAACAATAACAATAACAACAATAACAATAACAGCAGGTGCCACAGCAGCAACAATAAGAATAACAGCAGCAACAATAACAGCAGTAACAATAACAATAACAATAAAAGCAGTAACAATAACAGCAGCAACAATAACAGCAGGTGCCACAGCAGCAACAATAACAATAACAGCAGCAACAATAACAATAACAGCAGCAACAATAACAATAACAGCAGCAACAATAACAATAACAGCAGTAACAATAACAGCAGCAACAATAATAATAACAGCAGTAACTATAACAATAGCAGGTGCCGCAGCAGCAACAATAACATTAACAGCAGTTGCCGCAGCAGCAACAATAACAGCAGGTGCCGCATCAGCAACAACAACAGCAGGAGCAGCAGCAACAACAGCAGCGGTTGCTGCAGCAGCAACAACATCAGCAGGTGTTGCTGCAACAACAACAACATAAGTGTGCTAATGATTTTTTTTTCTGACCCTGTTCTCTTTTATGAATTACGTTTAACGTGATCACCGATATAATAGGTTTTGCTTAAGCATTAAGGCAATTATTCAACAAGAAGCACAGCATGGGATTGAACGTAATTATTTGCTGTCGAGAAGCCGGTAGCTTAAAGCCTGAAACGTTAAGGCACTCTCATCTCGTCACTTATGTTGAAATCTGGCAACCTAAAATGATCAAGATTATATTTCAGGTGACATATAATAATAAATGGATATTATTATAGAGAGAAACTTCCGAGGAATTAGATCAGCGAATTGTTTCAGAGGAAGAGGTTTGTTTACAACACTCAGGGAAAAATCACACATAATCAACAACTGGGGTGGGGGGGGGGAGGGTGAGTTGTGCTACCAATGCCAGACCTGGACCCTAGATGCAAGAACAATAAGACAAATAACCTCTACAGAGATTAAATGTGTTAGGGAAATGACAGGAAACAGTCTGAGAGATAAGATCAGAAATGAAGAACTGAGAAAAATGCTAGGAATAGCACCTGCCATAGAATATATAAGGAAACAACAGATACAATGGTTTGGCCATCTGACAAGGCAGAAAGAACAAAACACAACACAACGAGCCTTCAGCAAACGTTGCGAGAACACCAGACCCAAGGGTCGACCACGAAAAAGATGGATCGATGGAATATTAGAAGCACTAGGAAACATAACAACAGCAGAGGCGAACAGAAGAGCGAAAGACCGCAAATTGTATCTCCCCTCGACGCTGAAAGGCAGATGAGGAGGGCAAGAAGAAGAAGAAAAAAGCAAAGAACAATATATGGTCCGAAAAAGGACCGAACCCGTACTACAGCGCCGTGCCACGAGAAACCAAACGCTAGAGCACACGACCAACTCAGCTACCTAAAAAAAAAAAATAACAATCATTGGCGATGTCTTTCACACATGTGTACTCATGACTATAGCATAGGGCTACGATCACAACTTGGGGATAAATTGTATATCTGTATTTTCCTATTAAGACAAGTATCTCCCAGACAGGGTAGGGCTGAACTCTTGCTCTGCAGATAAACATATAGGACGAAACAGCACGAATAGTAGTTTCCAGTAATTTAGACTGGAGACAAATAATAATAAATAAATATTATTATAGAGGGACACTTCTGAGGCGATAGATTAGCGAAACATTTCAGGGGAAGAGGCATGTCATGACACCTTCTCGCTACAACTCTGAAGGGCAGATTAACCAGTTAGGTAAGCCAGCATTTCTCAAACTGTGATCCACGTTCGTCCACCCCCTACCCCGCTTTCTTCTCCCCAGGGGTCCGCGGAGGCATCAGGAGTAGTACGATAATGTGTAGCTAAATAGAAAAAGAGAATGAATGAATGAGTGAAATCATAAATACATTTTTTAGGGGTGTTTTAAATCTTGAACGGAGGCGAAGGCGCGCCTCCCAGCACCAGAGCTGGCTTGCGCCAGGATCGGTGAATCAGAACCATCCAGACCCTGCTCCATCTCTCCGTGGTGCCTCTAGTAACAGATTACCTGTCTAGTCTGGCCAAGCTAGTAGGGATCGAAGAGGGAAGACAACCCGGTTCTCAAAACTGTCGTGCTGAAGTCGGATGTGCTGGGCCGAAAGGCGCAAATATCACAGTTATAATGTAAACCACAACACAACACAGACACGCCCACTTAACGTCCTTTTAAGGGCGGATGATGACGAGGTACACTCCTTTTAAGTCCTCGGGCGAACTTGAACGAAATCAAGCAAGCAATCTTGAACGGAAGTTGAGCCCTGTGGGCCCGCGACTATAGAACGTACTTTATCGGGGTCAGCGGTAGAGGAACGTTTCAGAACCAGTGGGTTACGCGATTAAGGAGGACCTGCTAGCTTGCGTTCACCCGATAACGAAAGGAATACGCCTCTTCATCATCCGCCCTTAAAAGGACGTTAAGTGGCGTGTATACGTTGTGTTGTGGTTTGCAGTATAACTGTGATATTTGCGCATTTCGTCCAAACAAATTCGATTTTAGTATGTTATTTTTAAGTACCGGGTTGTCGTCCCTCTTCGATCCCTACTCGCTTGGCCAGACTAGACAGGTTAGTCTGTTTCTGGAGGCACTACGGAGAGGTGGAGCAGGGTCTGGATGATTCTGATTCACCGATTCTGACGCAAGCCATTAGCAGTGGGTCGCTGACAACTTCCAGCTCTGGTGCTGTCAGGCGCGCCCTTGCCTTCGATTAAGGATCTATGAGAGAAGATTGCCCACACCCAAAAATGGTTTGCTGATATGCTGGGTCAAAAGGTGCAGATTGGTCGTAAACCCGACACAGCGCAATTGCGTCAACTTAAAATGGCTAAAAGGTACGGTAAAAGTAACAGTAAAGTATGAGACTTGAACCAGCGTCTTAGCACGCACGCGAGTTTTCACTCATATATGCTCGGCCGCCTATCTAGAAATGTTCGGAGACTTCTGGATAGTGTCGCGTCAAGCATCGAAACTCAAGATGCGAGACGACATTTCTCACCTTCCCATAGTACTACCCTGGTACACATTTCTGCCAGCGGCTGGGTCGACCGCGAGTTTTTTTTTTTTTTTTTTACCAGCCACGTGTACAATTCACACTGCTTCTAGCAGGAACCGAACACTGGTTGTCCGAACGTCGGTAGCCCAGTTGAGTAGATTACCAACAAGGCTACGGAGGCGGCCAGGGTCAATGAGTGTTACATATCAAATGCCCTTGGATAATAAAACGTTACAGACGTCATTGTACTAAGCCTCAACATCGTGAGGCGGAGTGGCCATTTCCTTCCCTCCATGTCATCCTTTTTTCAAATAATATATATGGCGCCCACTTACAGAGGCTGGGTGAACCCATAGAACATTTCAGGTTGGATAATTTTGTTTGTCCCAACTGGCATTTAAGTCCCGAACCATCAGGTCGGTAAGCGAGTGCCCTTGCTATTCGACTCTCTTGGGATGGACGATGATTAACAAAAGCGCCTGGCGAATACAAAAGAAGAAAAAAGATTAACAACACATAATACTGAAGATGATAATTCTTTCATTAAAACGTAAAAGGTGTCTGTTAACATAGTGTGTAAAGATGCGTCGAGTTAAACAGCTCTGCAGTATTTCCGACTAAAGTAAGCAATGACATTCCTTGCTGTTGCTGCCATCATTAACAAGGGAATTCTGAGATCTATTCCATGTGTCTTATCATCAACATCAAGTACCAAGTCTCCTGGCATAGTTGATCATGTCTCTCCACAACTTTCGATCTCGACAGTTATTTATCATTTCTCTTGTTGACCTTCTGCCAAGCCATTCTCTTAAGCTGTCTGGTATATTTTCTCTTTGCTTCCCTCTATCTCTTCGTCTCTCAATTTTCCTAGTTGTCACAATATATTCCAGCTGTTCACCTTCTCATTACATGGCCAAAAAAAAATGATGATTGTTTCTTCCTAATATTGGAAATTAGCTCCTCTTTTGCTTTGGTCTCTTTCAGAACGTTTTCATTACTATTCTTAGCTGTCCATGGTATTCTCAACATTCTTTGAATAAACCACATTTCTACAGCCTCCAACGATTTTCTTATCTGTTGTCCTATTGTCCATGATACACATCCATATGTTAAGACTGGCTCTACATAACATTTAAGAACTCTTTTTCTTGTTTCTATTGCCAAAAACAATAACAATCTACATGTTTCGGGCACATTATGAGAAGAGGAAAGTTGGAACTAGCAAAATACAAGGAAAGAGAGATCGCGGGCGACAAAGATAGAACATATTGGATAGCTTGGTGTCATGACATGGGAAACAAGTCAACAACAGAACTGATACGATGCACTGTAGATAGAAGATTGTGGAGGGACATGATCACCTACACCAACCTGTATGGCACATGATGATAATGATGATTGCAAAAAATGAATTGCGCAGATCTTCCTCATTTTTTGGAAATCTGCTCCATGTGGCTACCGGTACCAAACTGTGTGGGGAGACAAGAATAGAGCCACTGTTACCTGCCACGCATGCCGTAAGAGACGACTAAGGAGATTTGGAATCGTCGCCTGTGCATAAGGTAGGATGCGCACGGAACATCCTTGTCAACGGAATTTACTGACGCATTTTGGGAAATGCTAGTACATGTGGTGGAGCGGATATGGGGAATTCCTGACCGCAATAAAACTGGTTCAATAGACAAAATATAGATCTATTTAGATTGACTGATGTGCGTCAAACTGAGCCCAAAACATTCGAGATACCAGCGCTCTATAATTACTAATGGAGCTTTACTATATTACTAGTTAAGCTCCATTACAAGGTTTATCAGTCTAACACAAAGCGGTAACATACAATATCAACAACGGAAAGCGTGTAACAAAATAGTCAGTGCACTGAAAAACGTCAGAAAGAAAGTACTGAATCTACGTACAGCCAACATCACCATCACCTCAATCATCATCTGTAACAATCACACAATGACTGCCTTAGCAGAGAAATGTGACTGTTGCAATGACAAAATGACTGCCTTAGCAGAGAAATGTGACTGTTGCAATGACAAAATGACTACCTTAGCAGAGAAATGTGACTGTTGCAATGACAAAATGACTGCCTTAAGCAGAGAAATGTGACTGTTGCAATGACAAAATGACTACCTTAGCAGAGAAATGTGACTGTTGCAATGACAAAATGACTACCTTAAGCAGAGAAATGTGACTGTTGCAATGACAAAATGACTACCTTAGCAGAGAAATGTGACTGTTGCAATGACAAAATGACTGCCTAAGCAGAGAAATGTGACTGTTGCAATGACAAAATGACTGCCTAAGCAGAGAAATGTGACTGTTGCAATGAAAAAATGACTGCCTAAGCAGATAAATGTGACTGTTGCAATGACAAAATGACTGCCTAAGCAGAGAAATGTGACTGTTGCAATGACAAAATGACTGCCTTAGCAGAGAAATGTGACTGTTGCAATGACAAAATGACTGCCTAAGCAGAGAAATGTGACTGTTGCAATGACAAAATGACTGCCTAAGCAGATAAATGTGACTGTTGCAATGACAAAATGACTGCCTAAGCAGAGAAATGTGACTGTTGCAATGACAAAATGACTGCCTAAGCAGAGAAATGAGACTGTTGCAATGACAAAATGACTGCCTAAGCAGAGAAATGAGACTGTTGCAATGACAAAATGACTGCCTAAGCAGAGAAATGTGACTGTTGCAATGACAAAATGACTGCCTAAGCAGAGAAATGTGACTGTTGCAATGACAAAATGACTGCCTTAGCAGATAAATGTGACTGTTGCAATGACAAAATGACTGCCTAAGCAGAGAAATGTGACTGTTGCAATGACAAAATGACTGCCTTAAGCAGAGAAATGTGACTGTTGCAATGACAAAATGACTGCCTTAGCAGAGAAATGTGACTGTTGCAATGACAAAATGACTGCCTAAGCAGAGAAATGTGACTGTTGCAATGACAAAATGACTGCCTAAGCAGAGAAATGTGACTGTTGCAATGACAAAATGACTGCCTAAGCAGAGAAATGTGACTGTTGCAATGACAAAATGACTGCCTAAACAGAGAAATGTGACTGTTGCAATGACAAAATGACTGCCTAAGCAGAAATGTGACTGTTGCAATGACAAAATGACTGCCTAAGCAGAGAAATGTGACTGTTGCAATGACAAAATGACTACCTTAGCAGAGAAATGTGACTGTTGCAATGACAAAATGACTACCTTAGCAGAGAAATGTGACTGTTGCAATAACAAAATGACTGCCTTAAGCAGAGAAATGTGACTGTTGAAATGACAAAATGACTGCTTAAGCAGATAAATGTGACTGTTGCAATGACAAAATGACTGCCTAAGCAGAGAAATGTGACTGTTGCAATGACAAAATGACTACCTTAAGCAGAGAAATGTGACTGTTGCAATGACAAAATGACTACCCTAGCCGAGAAATGTGACTGTTGCAATGACAAAATGACTGCCTAAGCAGAGAAATGTGACTGTTGCAATGACAAAATGACTGCCTAAGCAGATAAATGTGACTGTTGCAATGACAAAATGACTGCCTAAGCAGAGAAATGTGACTGTTGCAATGACAAAATGACTGCCTAAGCAGAGAAATGTGACTGTTGCAATGACAAAATGACTGCCTAAGCAGAGAAATGTGACTGTTGCAATGACAAAATGACTGCCTAAGCAGAGAAATGTGACTGTTGCAATGACAAAATGACTGCCTAAGCAGAGAAATGTGACTGTTGCAATGACAAAATGACTGCCTAAGCAGAGAAATGTGACTGTTGCAATGACTAAATGACTGCCTAAACAGAGAAATGTGACTGTTACAATGACAAAATGACTGCCTAAGCAGAGAAATGTGACTGTTGCAATGACAAAATGACTACCTTAGCAGAGAAATGTGACTGTTGCAATGACAAAATGACAACCTTAGCAGAGAAATGTGACTGTTGCAATGACAAAATGACTGCCTTAAGCAGAGAAATGTGACTGTTGCAATGACAAAATGACTGCCTAAGCAGATAAATGTGACTGTTGCAATGACAAAATGACTACCTTAGCAGAGAAATGTGACTGTTGCAATGACAAAATGACTGCCTAAGCAGAGAAATGTGACTGTTGCAATGACAAAATGACTACCTTAAGCAGAGAAATGTGACTGTTGCAATGACAAAATGACTGCCTAAGCAGAGAAATGTGACTGTTGCAATGACAAAATGACTGCCTAAGCAGAGAAATGTGACTGTTGCAATGACAAAATGACTGCCTAAGCAGAGAAATATGACTGTTGCAATGACAAAATGACTGCCTAAGCAGAGAAATGTGACTGTTGCAATGACAAAATGACTGCCTAAGCAGAGAAATGTGACTGTTGCAATGACAAAATGACTGCCTTAGCAGAGAAATGTGACTGTTGCAATGACAAAATGACTGACTAAGCAGAGAAATGTGACTGTTGCAATGACAAAATGACTGCCTAAGCAGATAAATGTGACTGTTGCAATGACAAAATGACTGCCTAAGAAGAGAAATGTGACTGTTGCAATGACAAAATGACTGCCTAAGCAGAGAAATGAGACTGTTGCAATGACAAAATGAATGCCTAAGCAGAGAAATGAGACTGTTGCAATGACAAAATGACTGCCTAAGCAGAGAAATGTGACTGTTGCAATGACAAAATGACTGCCTAAGCAGAGAAATGTGACTGTTGCAATGACAAAATGACTGCCTTAGCAGATAAATGTGACTGTTGCAATGACAAAATGACTACCTTAGCAGAGAAATGTGACTGTTGCAATGACAAAATGACTGCCTTGAGCAGAGAAATGTGATGGTTGCAATGACAAAATGACTACCTTAGCAGAGAAATGTGACTGTTGCATTGACAAAATGACTACCTTAAGCAGAGAAATGTGACTGTTGCAATGACAAAATGACTGCCTAAGCAGAGAAATGTGACTGTTGCAATGACAAAATGACTACCTTAGCAGAGAAATGTGACTGTTGCAATGACAAAATGACTGCCTAAGCAGAGAAATGTGACTGTTGCAATGACAAAATGACTGCCTAAGCAGAGAAATGTGACTGTTGCAATGACAAAATGACTGCCTAAGCAGAGAAATGTGACTGTTGCAATGACAAAATGACTGCCTAAACAGAGAAATGTGACTGTTGCAATGACAAAATGACTGCCTAAGCAGAGAAATGTGACTGTTGCAATGACAAAATGACTGCCTAAGCAGAGAAATGTGACTGTTGCAATGACAAAATGACTACCTTAGCAGAGAAATGTGACTGTTGCAATGACAAAATGACTACCTTAGCAGAGAAATGTGACTGTTGCAATAACAAAATGACTGCCTTAAGGAGAGAAATGTGACTGTTGCAATGACAAAATGACTGCCTAAGCAGATAAATGTGACTGTTGCAATGGCAAAATGACTGCCTAAGCAGAGAAATGTGACTGTTGCAATGACAAAATTACTAACTTAAGCAGAGAAATGTGACTGTTGCAATGACAAAATGACTACCCTAGCAGAGAAATGTGACTGTTGCAATGACAAAATGACTGCCTAAGCAGAGAAATGTGACTGTTGCAATGACAAAATGACTGCCTAAGCAGATAAATGTGACTGTTGCAATGACATGACAAAATGACTGCCTAAGCAGAGAAATGTGACTGTTGCAATGACAAAATGACTGCCTTAGCAGAGAAATGTGACTGTTGCAATGACAAAATGACTGTCTAAGCAGAGAAATGTGACTGTTGCAATGACAAAATGACTGCCTAAGCAGAGAAATGTGACTGTTGCAATGACAAAATGACTGCCTAAGCAGAGAAATGTGACTGTTGCAATGACAAAATGACTACCTTAGCAGAGAAATGTGACTGTTGCAATGACAAAATGACTGCCTAAGCAGATAAATGTGACTGTTGCAATGACAAAATGACTACCTTAGCAGAGAAATGTGACTGTTGCAATGACAAAATGACTGCCTAAGCAGATAAATGTGACTGTTGCATTGACAAAATGACTGCCTAAGCAGAGAAATGTGACTGTTGCAATGACAAAATGACTACCTTAGCAGATAAATGTGACTGTTGCAATGACAAAATGACTGCCTAAGCAGATAAATGTGACTGTTGCAATGACAAAATGACTACCTTAGCAGAGAAATGTGACTGTTGCAATGACAAAATGACTGCCTAAGTAGAGAAATGTGACTGTTGCAATGACAAAATGACTACCTTAGCAGAGAAATGTGACTGTTGCAATGACAAAATGACTACCTTAGCAGAGAAATGTGACTGTTGCAATGACAAAATGACTGCCTAAGCAGAGAAATGTGACTGTTGCAATGACAAAATGACTGCCTAAGCAGAGAAATGTGTCTGTTGCAATGACAAAATGACTGCCTAAGCAGAGAAATGTGACTGTTGCAATGACAAAATGACTGCCTAAGCAGATAAATGTGACTATTGCAATGACAAAATGACTACCTTAGCAGAGAAATTTGACTGTTGCAATGACAAAATGACTACCTTAGCAGAGAAATGTGACTGTTGCAATGACAAAATGACTACCTTAGCAGAGAAATGTGACTGTTGCAATGACAAAATGACTGCCTAAGCAAAGAAATGTGACTGTTGCAATGACAAAATGACTACCTTAGCAGAGAAATGTGACTGTTGCAATGACAAAATGACTGCCTAAGCAGAGAAATGTGACTGTTGCAATGACAAAATGACTGCCTTAGCAGAGAAATGTGACTGTTGCAATGACAAAATGACTGCCTAAGCAAAGAAATGTGACTGTTGCAATGACAAAATGATTCATCATCATCATGTGCCATACCGGTTGACATAGGCGATCATGTCCTTCCAGGATATTCTATCTACAGTGCATCGTATCAGTTCTGTTGTTGACTGTTTTCCACGCCATGACACCAAGCTATCCAGTAGTTTCTCTCTTTATCACCGCAATAACAAACACAATAATAATAATAATAATATTGACTTTGGCGTCCTGTCAGACGGTTGCTAGCAATAAATCATAATTTGTCACAAGTTTGGTCAAACGGCTTATGCTGGACGTTGTTTTACCGAGCAACTTCTCTCGTGACTAAATGTGCCAATTTTGGTTAGAAGGATACGACCGAAGAATTAAAAACAAATGCATCTTCGGTGCCTGCCTCGTTTCATTTCTCCTGCGACTTTTGTCTTATGATTTGTTATCAACGCTTTTTTATCAAATGATAGTTGCTAATATTTTTTTTCTCAATGCACTACAATCTGATGCCAAACTTACCCTGTATCAATCGCCGATAGAGAATTCACTCAAGGAAGCACAGGAATTATTATATCTCATCACTGGTTTGTCCTATGGTCTCTTCTACATCTCAAAGTTCGCTACACACTAATTGTTTGGGAACGCGATTGTTGTCCATTCTTCTCAAATAACCTAACGACCTTAACCTTCGACTCCCAAATGTTGCCATGATGGAAGTCTAGCTCGTTGGAAGAAGTTAGAGTTAATTACTTTTTTTTTTTTTTTTGTCATTTGATGTTTTCTATTTATAATTTATTGTTGAATTTTTCTCTCCCCTACCCTATTTTTTACCTCACCCCTCTCCCTTCCATTCCATTCTCTTTTCTGTCCTCCACTCTCCATCACTAGTACGATTTTTACATTACAATCGCTTGTAAATGAACATTAGGTATTACTATAATGGCATCTGGTCCTCTGCATCTTGATAGTTTTCAGATCTGGCCCTCAGGGAATAAAAGGTTGCCAACCCGTGATTTACGTCATTACCTTGTTATACACAAACATACTTTTTACCATTAAAAAACACGTGGGGGGGGGGGAGGTAGCCCGGAGATGTTTCCCCACATGCTATATCGCTACGTGTCACATACGATCTTTTACCATTAAAACACACGTTGGGGGTAGCCCGATTATGTTTCCCCACATGCTATATCGCTACGTGTCACATACGATCTTTTACGGCCTAACTATACTTTTTTAGCTGGTTACATTTTAAAAGTACTTATCTGATCTTATCCACCTCCTTGAATATAACACTCGACATAAGTTATATATATATATATATATATATATATATATATATATATATATATATATACATATATATCCGTTAGAAACACTTTTTCAATCACTTTTATCACATAATCCAAACTCCGTAAGTAAGACAAATCGCCATCTTGGATATTAAGGCCATTAAACTTTGATACACTTCATCGACGAGGAGAGACTAACATCTTCAGTTTACTACACGGCATAACAAGTTACTAAACGCATCTGGGGAGCAAAAGCACCTGCGGTCGCAATAGCAGGGTCGGCGCACCATCAGCTGACCAAGACCCAGCAGTTCTACCTCCTCGTGGTCTCCCCTGGTAACAGTCTGCGTCAAAACAGGCTGGCTAACAGAAGCTAGGATCGCCGTGTTCCCTGTAGTGGTGGCTGTTACTGATATAGAGGACCCAGTATTGCAGTACCTCTAAGCTGGACTAGCAGTTTCTCAGCTTAGCCTGGGATAGACGAACTCCAACTTCTCCAGTAAGAGCCGGAATGTCAATAAAGCCATTACGACCCGCCACATCAATGAGTCAAAGGGCAACCTGTCCGCATCAACTCGCGGCAATCCATCAACAACAGCTAAACGTATGCTCAGGCTTAGTTACACGCTTTGTACATGTACATGCGAACAAAAGGATCAAACAAGCCAAGACACAAAAATTGCTCCCCATACTGCATCAGCTAAGAACGGACGCGTTGGCCGAAGGAACCGACATTAACATTAAAGTTGTAAGAAGCTAAAGGTGAGCTCCGCTCAGCAGTCACATTTATTACAAATTATTTTTTTTTTTCACCGGTGTCTGTAGAAATGTGGTTTTACTGAGGAATGTTGAGAATACCATATACAGATAAGTAGAGTAATGAACACATTCTGAAAAAGGCCAAAGCAAAAAGGGAGATAATATCCAATACTAAGAAGAAAAAATCATCATTTTTTTGGCCATGTAATGAGAAGGGAACAATATGAATATATTGTAACAACTGGGAAAATTGAGGGACGAAGAGATAAAGGGATGCAAGGAGTAAATATATCAGAAAGCTTAAGAGAATGGCTTGGCATAAGGTCAACAAGAGGAATGATAAATAACTGTGGGGATTGAAAGTTGTGGAGAGACATGATCACCTACGTCAGCAAGCACGGTACTTGATGATGATTTTTTTTTTTAATAACAAATGGCTCGTGTGGTTTCCCGGGCTTGGGGTCACGCGTGTCGACTAAACAGGTCTGGATACGAATGCCTGTGATGCGAATTTCATGCATCCGAGCAGAAGCCATCTTCAGTGCTTTCGCTAATGTGTGACGGGCGTGCTTCATACTGGGGAACGTGGTGAGGAGGAGAACTGAACAATAGTATGCTGACGGTTGTGTAGTGAAGTTGATTTGTTGACTAAACTAACCTTATTAGAAACCTTGTCATAGGTAAACTTGACTAAACTAACCTTATTAGAAACCTTGTCATAGGTAAACTTGACTAAACTAACCTTATTAGAAACCTTGTCATAGGTAAACTTGACTAAACTAACCTTATTAGAAACCTTGTCATAGGTAAACTTGACTAAACTAACCTTATTAGAAACCTTGTCATAGGTAAACTTGACTAAACTAACCTAGTTAGAAACCTTGTCATAGGTAAACTTGACTAAACTAACCTTATTAGAAACCTTGTCATAGGTAAACTTGACTAAACTAACCTTATTAGAAACCTTGTCATAGGTAAACTTGACTAAACTAACCTTATTAGAAACCTTGTCATAGGTAAACTTGACTAAACTAACCTTATTAGAAATCTTGTCAAAGGTAAACTTGACTAAACAAACCTTATTAGAAACCTTGTCATAGGTAAACTTGACTAAACTAACCTAGTTAGAAACCTTGTCATAGATAAACTTGACTAAACTAACCTTATTAGAAACCTTGTCATAGGTAAACTTGACTAAACTAACCTTATTAGAAACCTTGTCATAGGTAAACTTGACTAAACTAACCTTATTAGAAACCTTGTCATAGGTAAACTTAACACAGCAGTTTGTCACTGATGCTTTAGTTGATCTGTCGACTAAACTAACCTTATTAGAAACCTTGTCATAGGTAAACTTAACACAGCAGTTTGTCACTGATGCTTTAGTTGATCTGTCGACTAAACTAACCTTATTAGAAACCTTGTCATAGGTAAACTTAACACAGCAGTTTGTCACTGATGCTTTAGTTGATCTGTCGACTAAACTAACCTTATTAGAAACACTTTAGGGGACAGACAGATTCACGGAGGAAGAAAATGCGGGGCAAAGTAAAGGAAAAGATAACATTTCTAGGGACACTGAAAAATCCCTAGTCATCTATGACTAACAGAGGCTAGTATACTACTAGATTAGAAACACATTGATACGTAAACATCACACAGTAGTTTCTCATGGATACTTTAGTAGATCTCCTCATGTATGTCTATCCATAAAGAAAAATTACAAATTCATCGTCTATGTTACATTGGAAGTGACTTGCAGCAGCTGTATCGTGAAATGTTAAATTGTTGTGGTTATGAATGTAAAAATATTGCATCCTGCGATACTCTCAGATGTGGCAATATTTGAACTTTTTGTTATAATCATTAACTACTAAAATATCACTCACACTTAAATATTCGCTGTATCCCCAACAAATATCACGTTTTCTGATTCTGGTGTCACAAATTGAAACCGTTTCATAACATATCAATTTTACGAATGAATGGAATGTACTCTCAATGCATTATCAATAAATACTGCCACGTTATGGTTATGGAAGGGCCCAGTATCACTGTAAATTGTAAACGAATTAAAATCCCACCCGTGCCAATGGAATCACCCGAATTACTATCTGAACCTCACCCACAAACAAAGAAAGGTAGCTGCAGTCCCCATCATAGCAGACGCCAAAAGACTGCTACTTTTAAATAGTTACAACTAAAACAGTTACAACAGTTTTGGATTAAACAACTAGATGCGACTAAAATTTGAACACATGGAAAATACAACTGAGTGTTTAGAATTTAGAACAATCAGGAATGCACACGAAAGTCCTGAATAAACAAATGAATTTTAAATTCTCAAACAAAGCAAGTGTGACTAAAATGTGAACACAGAAAATACAACTCACGTTCTTGAACAATCCGGAATTCACACTAAACTCCTGAATAAACATTTCCAAAACAAACAGCTAAAGTGGGAATTAATGGTGAACCAGGATATAAATTGACTGCCAAATAAAGCAGAATGTAGCTTTGTTATTTCTTACCTGCCTGTATGGACGCCTGTCACTTCCCTGTCGGGTAATTGAAAACTGAAACAGAATGACACGAAAGAAATATTTGTTGGGTACGCCCGACCACCTACCTGCTGACCTGTCTTGACACTCCCACCACTGTGTCAACACTTAACAATGTGTTCACTGAGGCTTGAGCTAACCTTTAGGACTCCGAGAGTCGGAATGAGGCTATGATCGCGTTTATTCGGTCCTGTTCTGTGTGAGCTGCTAGGCTAAGTTATGAAAATAACAAGAAGAAAAAGTGGTATGGTAACAGCTTTACGTCAGTGAGAAACAAAACAAAAGTGGTATGGTAACAGCTTTACGTAGGTGAGAAACAAAACAAAAGTGGTATGGTAACAGCTTTACGTAGGTGAGAAACAAAACAAAAGTGGTATGGTAACAGCTTTACGTAGGTGAGAAACAAAACAAAAGTGGTATGGTAACAGCTTTACGTAGGTGAGAAACAAAACAAAAGTGGTATGGTAACAGCTTTACGTAGGTGAGAAACAAAACAAAAGTGGTATGGTAACAGCTTTACGTAGGTGAGAAACAAAACAAAAGTATTATGGTAACAGCTTTACGGTAGGTGAGAAACAAAACAAAAGTGGTATGGTAACAGCTTTACGCAGGTGAGAAACAAAACAAAAGTATTATGGCAACAGCTTTACCTAGGTGAGAAACAAAACAAAAGTATTATGGTAACAGCTTTACGGTAGGTGAGAAACAAAACAAAAGTGGTATGGTAACAGCTTTACGTAGTTGAGAAACAAAACAAAAGTATTATGGTAATAGCTTTACGACGGTGAGAAACAAAACAAAAGTAGTATGGTAACAGCTTTACGTCAGTGAGAAACAAAACAAAAGTGGTATGGTAACAGTTTTACGTAGGTGAGAAACAAAACAAAAGTGGTATGGTAACAGCTTTACGTCAGTGAGAAACAAAACAAAAGTGGTATGGTAACAGCTTTACGTCGGTGAGAAACAAAACAAAAGTAGTATGGTAACAGCTTTACGTCAGTGAGAAACAAAACAAAAGTGGTATGGTAACAGCTTTACGCAGGTGAGAAACAAAACAAAAGTGGTATGGTAACAGCTTTACGTAGGTGAGAAACAAAACAAAAATGGTATGGTAACAGCTTTAAGTCGGTGAGAAACAAAACAAAAGTGGTATGGTAACAGCTTTACATATGTGAGAAACAAAAAAAGTGGTATGGTAACAGCTTTACGTATGTGAGAAACAAAACAAAAGTGGTATGGTAACAGCTTTACGTCAGTGAGAAACAAAACAAAAGTAGTATGGTAACAGCTTTACGTCGGTGAGAAACAAAACAAAAGTAGTATGGTAACAGCTTTACGTCAGTGAGAAACAAAACAAAAGTTGTATGGTAACAGCTTTACGTAGGTGAGAAACAAAACAAAAGTAGTATGGTAACAGCTTTACATCGGTGAGAAACAAAACAAAAGTAGTATGGTAACAGCTTTACGTCGGTGAGAAACAAAACAAAAGTGGTAAGGTAACAGCTTTACATAGACGAGAAACAAAATAAAAGTAAAACGACGTTTCAGCCAAAATGTCATTCAGCTGGAACATTTTTGTGTTTCTGTATTTTTGTGTTGTTAGTTGCTTTGTTTATTGTTCCAGCTGACAGCTTTCTTGGCAGAAACGTCCTTTTACTTTTGTTTTGTTTCTCGCCTACGTAAAGTTGTTACCATACCACTTTTTCCTTTAAACAAAAAATTGATTATTCATCATCATCATGTGCCATACCGGTTGGCTTAGGCGATCATGTCCTTCCACAATATTCTTCCACAGTGCATCGTATCAGTTCTGTTGTTGACCGTTTTCCATGCCATGACACCAAGCTGTATAGTAGTTCTCTCTTTGTCGTTCGTGATCTCTCTTTCCCTGTATTTTGACATTTGTTTAATTATTATCATCAACTATAGAGCAGCTTCTCATTTCTATGCGTCTTGATGCATCTTCATGACTTTACCCCTTGACTCCATTAACTCTTTAGCCCCAGAGCATAGATCCTGACGATGATATTTCATGCTGTCTGGCTTTTCATCTGTGCCTTCTATCTGTCTCATTCTCATGTTCACCTAATGACTACTAAAGGAATGCACTCTTCATCATCTACGCTTAGGACGTTAAGTGGGTGTAGATGTTTTGTATTGTGGGCTATTTGCGCCTTTCGGCCCATATATTTCAGCACAGCATTTTTTTATATTTAGTATCGGGTTCCCTTCCATTTTCGATCCTACTCGCTTGGCCAGACTAGACTGGTTAGTCTGTGGCTTGAGACACAGGCACTGGTTAGTCTGTGGCTTGAGACACAGGCACTGATTAGTCTGTGGCTTGAGACGCAGGCACGGGTTAATCTGTGACTTGAGACACAGCCACTGGTTAGTCTGTGGCTTGAGACACAGGCACTGATTAGTCTGTGGCTTGAGACACAGGCACGGGTTAATCTGTGACTTGAGACACAGCCACTGGTTAGTCTGTGGCTTGAGACACAGGCACTGGTTAGTCTGTGGCTTGAGACACAGTCACTGGTTAGTCTGTGGCTTGAGACACAGACACTGGTTAATCTGTGGCTTGAGACACAGGCACTGGTTAATCTGTGGCTTGAGACACAGTCACTGGTTAGTCTGTGGCTTGAGACACAGACACTGGTTAATCTGTGGCTTGAGACACAGGCACTGGTTAGTCTGTGGCTTGAGACACAGGAACTGGTTAGTCTGTGGCTTGAGACACAGGCACTGGTTAGTCTGTGACTTGAGACACAGTCACTGGTTAGTCTGTGGCTTGAGACACAGTCACTGGTTAGTCTGTGGCTTGAGACACAGTCACTGGTTAGTCTGTGACTTGAGACACAGGCACTGGTTAGTCTATGATTTGAGACGCAGGCACTGGTAAGTCTGTGACTTGAGACACAGTCACTGGTTAGTCTGTGACTTGAGACATAGTCAATGGTTAGTCTGTGACTTGAGACACAGTCACTGGTTAGTCTGTAACTTGAGACACAGTCACTGGTTAGTGTATGACTTGAGACACAGTCACTGGTTAGTCTGTGACTTGAGATACAGGCACTGGTTAGTCTGTGACTAGAGATACAGGCACTGGTTAGTCTATGACGTGAGACACAGGCACTGGTTAGTCTGTGACTTGAGATACAGGCACTGGTTAGTCTGTGACTTGAGATACAGGCACTGGTTAGTCTGTGGTTTTAGACACAGCGAAGAGGTAGTGTACTGGGCCCCAGATTTTTTTATCTGTCTAAGTTTGGGTGATCTTTTTGGTAGTGTTGCCATCTCTATAACAGCTCTTTGGGATAAGGAGCTGACGGGCTCGTTTACCATTTTGTTGTGAAGACACGTCATAGGGGCACATTTGTACAACTGTTCTACACATTATCATCATGTGCCAACCCGTTTGGTGTAGGCGATCATGTCCTTCCACAATTTTCTATCCACAGTGCATCGTATCAATTCTGTAGTTGACTGTTTTCTGTGTCACGACACTAAACTATCCAGTATCTTCCCTGTCGTCCACGATCTCTCTTACCCTATATTTTTCCAGTTGCAACCAAACATTATAACTTTCCTTTTCTCATGATGTGCCCGATAAATGTTTATTGTTTCTTTCTAAGGTTTTTAGGAGTCCCTTTTTGTGTTGATTGGTGGTCCTGTGTCCTTGTTTGAATTATTTAGCTTTGGTCTTTCTTCATCATAGAGTTACCTGATATATTCTGTCCATCTTTCAATTATCTGCTCTTCTCCCATTATAATATTTCCTTACTTTTATTTCACACATCCTGAAACTTTAATCTCCTTTCTTCATGTTGTTTTGTTATTTTAAGTACTGTTAAGGTTTTGGTGCACAAAACATCATTCTATAGTAGAACATCTATAGAGTTATAATGAAGCATTAGGTCAGATCTGATGGGTCATGGATGAGGCCGTCACAGCTGGCTCGTGTCATTATCTGTTTTCATTTATACTTTGTTCAGCCTTATTTACCAAAATAAAAGGAATCATGCAGAATTTTGAACTAGGATGTGCAAAGAAGGTAGCCGCGAAAGCTCAGTGGTTAGTGAACTGGACTACAAAGGACAAGAGGTAGGGTTCAATCCCAACCGACTGCTTCCGGTTTCACATAGTCTTAAATGGGTATCGGATTTTTTTCTGGGAAAGTAAAACGGCACTGGCGTAATTCCTACCCCCTTACCCCAAAAATCATGTGCTGAAGGTCTGTAAAATTTATGGTCACTAACACCATACTCCCTATCCACCACTTGGCGTGACGGGGGCTCTTTACTTTTTTTTTTTTAAATCTGTATGTGCAAAGAAGGAAGCAAATAATAAAGTTCTGGAACAGCTAAAACGAAGAAATCAATATTTAAGGTAATTGAAGCCAGTTTTTCCATTTTTTCAAAATGTTCATTCTTTAGCCTAGCAGCTCACACAGAAGAGGATCAAATAATATCACAACCTCATTCTGACTCTCGAGTCATAAAGTAATAGTGAAGGTGTTTAATGATAGAATATGGGGACGGGAACCGTTTAAGGCCGTGTCTGAAATGTGTTCCTTATTGCAGTTTCCTCATATTCCAAGTCCTGCTTGTGGCCGCAGCTACTGAGTTAAGAGCTCTGTGCACTCCGTGAGCTGTGTGTTTCATCTGTTTTGATCGTGTGTCGATATTCCAATTGTTTACGATGAATGATGATATCGTATGACGAGGAACAGACAGCTGTGTTCACTTTCTTTGTGGTTTCGCCTTATGTCTTTTAGCGTGTGTTGAGACTGCTATGATGGGGACTGCAGCTAAATTTCTTTGGGAGATGAGATAGTAATTCGGATTATTTCACTGGTACGGGCGGTTGAGTAATTATGGATTTTAATTCGTTTGCAGTGATACTGTGGCCTTCCATAACCATAACCATTTAAGCAAGACAAATGAAACTTTTGGGCACATAAAATAATAAATTATCGAAAGTTAATCTTTGGAGGAGAAAATATAATTTAAACGAGGCAGAGGAAGACCAAGATCTGAAGCGAAGCGACAATATCAAGAAATGTACTTGAGATTGTGTGACAAAATGTAACATCAAAGCAAAAGAGAGTGGAATGACTTTCCCTGGTAGCCAACCTTTGATACGGAGACGGCACAAGATCTGAAGAAGGCGATTATGCTGCTGCTATTATTAAATACTTCACAAATTGTAAGACAGGTAACTCTAACAAAAACAAACTAATTTGGAAATTAGAATTAACTTGTGTAGTTGGTTTGTTATTGGCCCTTGGAGATCTTTACCTCGTTCCAATGCTACAGGATGAAGTTTTGGGGCTTTGTTTGACACGGTCTGACCGGATTTGTTTTCACTTTACAGCGAAAATATTATGAGATCAATAGTAGACAAAAAAGTAATTGAAGTCAACGGTCACAACATACATAATTTGCGATATGCGGGTGAGTTAAGGATAAGGTAAAGTACAAGACTTGAACCAGCGTCTTAGAGTTTTCACCCTTATGTGCTCGGCCGCCTATCCATAAAAGTTCGGAGATTTCTGCATGGTGTCGCCTCAAGCATCGAAACTCAGATGCGAGGCAACATTCCTCACCTTCGCTGGGTAATACCCTGGTAGCCATTTCTACCAACGGCTGGGTCGACCGTGGGTTTTTTTTTTTCCAACCACTTGTACAATTCGCCACTGCTCCCAGCGGGAATCGAACACGGGTTGTCCGAACGTCGGTAGTCCAGTCGGGTGGTTTTACCAACTAGGCTACGAAGGCTCCCACATGCAGGTGACACAGTCTTAATAGCAGAGACAGAGAATGAACTACAAGAAATGATAGACATAATAGTAAAAGAAAGCAACAAGAAAGGACTATTCCGAATAGTAAGAAAACAGAAGTAATGGTCATATCGAAGAATCAATCATCACTATCATGCAGCATAAAAATAAACTAGGCAAATCTGAAACAAGTGCAACTCGTCAAATAATTGGGCACAATAACAACATCAGGTGGAAAATGCACCACAGAAATAAAAAGCAGAATAGCTCAGGCCAAAATAGCATTTCAGAAAATGAAAAATATCTTATGCAACAAATCTATGTCAATAGAAATGATGAAGAGAATCCATCGGTGCTATATAGAACCAATTCTGACCTATGGAAGCAAATCACGGACAGTAGACAAACAAATGAAAAGACGGTTAGAGGCCACAGAGATGGGATTTCTCAGAAGAATGTTGAAAGTTCCATGTACAGCTAAAAAGAATAAACGAGGAAATTCTCAAAGAGGCCAACACAAAAAGGGAGCTCCTAAAAAACATCATAAAGAAATAATCAACATTTTTTTGGGTACATCATGAGAAGAGGAAAGTTGGAATACTTGGTTACAACAGGCAAAATACAGGAAAAGAGAGATCACTTATGACAAAGAGAGAAGATAACTTGGTGTCATGGCATGAAAACAGTTAACAACAGAACTGATACGATGCACTGTAGATAGAAGATCGTGGAAGATCATGATCGCCTACGCCAGCCGATGTGTCACATGATGAAGATGATGACTCAATAATATGTTATGTTTATATTATATGTCACTACTATATAGTGGTTGGGAGCCGCGATAGCTCAGTGGTTAGTGAACTGGACTACAAAGGACAAGAGGTAGGGTCCGATCCCAACCGACGGCTTCCGGTTTCACCCAGCCTTTAATGGGTACCGGAATTTTTTTCTGGGAAAGTGAAGCTGCACGGGCGTAATACCGACCACATTACCCCAAAAATCATGTGCTGAAGGTCTGTAAAATTTATGGTCACTAACACCATATTCCCTATACGCCACTGGGCGTGACGGGGGCTCTTTACTTGACTTTTTATGATGATGACGGTGTTGGTGATGGTTATGGCAATGATGATGACGAAAGTTACGGTGATAATGGTGTTGATAATGATGACGATGGTGGGGGTTACAATGACAATGGCGATGGTTACGATGATGATTTAACCTGCACAAACATTTCCGTAACGCAGAAATCTGTTAGCCATAAAATATAGAAATAAACAACACATACTTTGGAAAAGGAAAGACTCGTATTAGATTCTTTGAACTAATCATCAGCAAGTGCCATACCGGTTGGCGTAGGCGATCATGTCCTTCCACAATCTTCTATCCACAGAGCATCGTATCAATTCTGTTGTTGGCTGTTTTCCATGCCATGGCAACAAAGTAAAATAAAAAGTAAAGTGCCCCCGTCACGCCAAGTGACGTATAGGGAATATGATGTTAGTGACTATTAATTTTACAGACCTTCGGCACATGATTTTTGGGACGTAATGTGGTCGGTATTACGCCCGTGCCGCTTTACTTTCCCAGAAAAAAATCAGGTACCCATTAAAGGCTGGGTGAACCGGAAGCCGTCGGTTGGGATCGGACCCTACCTCTTGTCCTTTGTAGTTCAGTTACTCCCTCTATCCACAGTGCATCGTATCAATTCTGTTTTTGGCTGTTTTCCATGCCCTGACAACAAGCTATCTAGTATTTTCTCTCTTTGTCGTCAGCGATCTCTCTTTTCATCTGTTTTGCCAGTTGTAACCAAGTATTCCAATTTTCTTCTTCCTATGATGTGTACGGAAAAAAATTAATTGTTTCTTTCTGATGTTATTTTTTAGGAGCTCACTTGTTGTGTTGACCTCGTTGAGAATGTTCTCGTTGGTTCTTTTTAGCTTTTTCAGGGAACATAATATTTTTCTGAGAAATCCCATCTTTGTGGCCACTAATCATCTTTTTAATTGTTTGTATTACTGTCCATAATTCGTTTCCATAGGTCAGAATTGGCTCTATATACCATTGATGAACTCTCTTTCTCACTTCTATTGACATAGATTTGTTGAGTTAAGACGTTTTTCATTTTCTGAAATGCTATTTTGACCTGAGCTATTCTGTCCTGGGATTACATAACTCTTTTTTTTTTTCGCAAGTCTCTGAGGTTCGTGCAGCCTCTTAAAAAGGATGTCACAGATTTTATGGAGAAGTAAGGGTGGCCTGGCGCCATGCTGACCACATCACCCCAAAAATTAGCTATGGTCTTAGAAAAACACTGTCACTAACATCTTATTTTCACTATAAGCTTTGCCAGGCAGGGGAAATAACCTTTACTTTGCCTTCGTTAAGCAAAAACAATAACCAGTCACAGGGGTAACCAAATAATTTCTCAATTAAAAGAAGTAATTGTCACCACAAAGTCAAAGACATCACCTCAGTGCAAAATAAAGACAATTGGAACAATATTATAACAGGTAAATGAATTTAAATATTTGGGAACTTTTTTAACCTCAGACGGAAGATGTACAAAAGAGGTGAGATGCAGAATGGCTCAGGCAAAAGCAGCTTTCCAAAAAATGTGGAAAATACTATGCAATCCATTTTTGATAATAGAAACAAGAAAAAGAGTTCTTAAATGTTACGTAGAGCGAGTCTTAACAACGAATCATGGACAGTAGCACAAAAGACAAGAAAATCACTGGAGGCTGTAGAAATGTGGTTCTACAGAACAATGTTAAGAATACCATGGTCAGATAAGAAAAGTAACGAAAATGTTCTGAAAGAGGTCAAGGCAAAAAGAGAGCTAATTTCCAATATTAGGAAGAAACAATCATCATTTTTGGCCATGTAATGAGAAGAGAACAACTGGAATATATCGTAACAACTGGAAAAATTGAGGGACGAAGAGATAGAGGGAAGCAAAGAGAAAAAAATACCAGACAGCTTAAGACAATGACTTGGCAGAAGGTCAACAACAGAAATGATAAATAACTGTCGGGATCAAAAGTTGTGGAGAGACATGATCACCTACGCCAGCAGGCCCGGTACTTGATGATGATGATGATGATTAAAATCACAGAGAAAACGAAACTGAGAGGAAATATTTTTTTTAAATGGGGAAATTCCCTCAACCCATATAAAACTGTGCTGCTTCACCTCACTTTACAACATTTCCTTTACTTACCCTTCTTCCCTGCTTTCTCTTGTGTTAAAGTTTGACATCATCTTCTTCCCTGCTTTATCTTGTATTAAAGTTTGACATCTTCTTCCCTGCTTTCTCTTGTGTTAAAGTTTGACATCTTCTTCCCTGCTTTCTCTTGTGTTAAAGTTTGACATCTTCTTCCCTGCTTTCTCTTGTGTTAAAGTTTGACATATATTCCCTGCTTTCTCTTGTGTTAAAGTTTGACATCATCTTCCCTGCCTTCTACTGTGTTAAAGTTTGACATCATCTTCCCTGCTTTCTCTTGTGTTAAAGTTTGACATCATCTTCCCTGCTTTCTCTTGTGTTAAAGTTTGACATCATCTTCCCTGCTTTCTCTTGTGTTAAAGTTTGACATCATCTTCTTCCCTGCTTTCTCCTGTGTTAAAGTTTGACATCTTCTTCCTTGCTTTTTCTTGTGTTAAAGTTTAACATCATCTTCCCTACTTTCTCTTGTGTTAAAGTTTGACATATCTTCCCTGCTTTCTCCTGTGTTAAAGTTTGACATCATCTTCCTTGCTTTCTCTTGTGTTAAAGTTTGACATCATCTTCCCTGCTTTCTCTTGTGTTAAAGTTTAACATCATCTTCCCTGCTTTCTCTTGTGTTAAAGTTTGACATATATTCCCTGCCTTCTCCTGTGTTAAAGTTTGACATCATCTTCCCATCTTTCTCTTGTGTTAAAGTTTGACATCTTCATCTCTGCTTTCTCTTGTGTTAAAGTTTGACATAATCTTCCCTGCTTTCTCTTGTGTTAAAGTTTGACATATATTCCCTGCCTTCTCCTGTGTTAAAGTTTGACATCATCTTCCCTGCTTTCTCTTGTGTTAAAGTTTGACATCATCTTCCCTGCTTTCTCTTGTATTAAAGTTTGACATCTTAATCTCTGCTTTCTCTTGTGTTAAAGTTTGACATCTTCCTCTCTGCTTTCTCTTGTTTTAAAGTTTGACATCTTCCTCTCTGCTTTCTCTTGTTTTAAAGTTTGACATCATCTTCCCTGCTTTCTCCTGTGTTAAAGTTTGACATCATCTTCCCTGTTTTCTCTTGTGTTATAGTTTGACATCATCTTCCCTGCTTTCTCTTGTGTTAAAGTTTGACATATATTCCCTGCTTTCTCTTGTGTTAAAGTTTGACATATATTCCCTGCTTTCTCTTGTGTTAAAGTTTGACATGATCTTCCCTGCTTTCTCTTGTGTTAAAGTTTGACATCATCTTCCCTGCTTTCTCTTGTGTTAAAGTTTGACATATATTCCCTGCTTTCTCTTGTGTTAAAGTTTGACATCATCTTCCTTGCTTTCTCTTGTGTTAAAGTTTAACATCATCTTCCTTGCTTTCTCTTGTGTTAAAGTTTGACATCATCTTCCTTGCTTTCTCTTGTGTTAAAGTTTGACATCATCTTCCTTGCTTTCTCTTGTGTTAAAGTTTGGCATATATTCCATGCCTTCTCCTGTGTTAAAGTTTGACATCATCTTCCCTGCTTTCTCTTGTGTTAAAGTTTGACATCTTCATCTCTGCTTTCTCTTGTGTTAAAGTTTGACATAATCTTCGCTGCTTTCTCTTGTGTTAAAGTTTGACATATATTCCCTGCCTTCTCCTGTGTTAAAGTTTGACATCATCTTCCCTGCTTTCTCTTGTGTTAAAGTTTGACATCATCTTCCCTGCTTTCTCTTGTATTAAAGTTTGACATCTTAATCTCTGCTTTCTCTTGTGTTAAAGTTTGACATCTTCCTCTCTGCTTTCTCTTGTTTTAAAGTTTGACATCTTCCTCTCTGCTTTCTCTTGTTTTAAAGTTTGACATCATCTTCCCTGCTTTCTCCTGTGTTAAAGTTTGACATCATCTTCCCTGTTTTCTCTTGTGTTATAGTTTGACATCATCTTCCCTGCTTTCTCTTGTGTTAAAGTTTGACATATATTCCCTGCTTTCTCTTGTGTTAAAGTTTGACATATATTCCCTGCTTTCTCTTGTGTTAAAGTTTGACATCATCTTCCCTGCTTTCTCTTGTGTTAAAGTTTGACATCATCTTCCCTGCTTTCTCTTGTGTTAAAGTTTGACATATATTCCCTGCTTTCTCTTGTGTTAAAGTTTGACATCATCTTCCTTGCTTTCTCTTGTGTTAAAGTTTGACATCTTCTTCCTTGCTTTCTCTTGTGTTAAAGTTTGACATCATCTTCCTTGCTTTCTCTTGTGTTAAAGTTTGACATCATCTTCCCTGCTTTCTCTTGTGTTAAAGTTTGACATCATATTCCTTGCTTTCTCTTGTGTTAAAGTTTAACATCATCTTCCTTGCTTTCTCTTGTGTTAAAGTTTGACATCATCTTCCTTGCTTTCTCTTGTGTTAAAGTTTGACATCATCTTCCTTGCTTTCTCTTGTGTTAAAGTTTGGCATATATTCCATGCCTTCTCCTGTGTTAAAGTTTGACATCATCTTCCCTGCTTTCTCTTGTGTTAAAGTTTGACATCTTCATCTCTGCTTTCTCTTGTGTTAAAGTTTGACATAATCTTCCCTGCTTTCTCTTGTGTTAAAGTTTGACATATATTCCCTGCCTTCTCCTGTGTTAAAGTTTGACATCATCTTCCCTGCTTTCTCTTGTGTTAAAGTTTGACATCATCTTCCCTGCTTTCTCTTGTATTAAAGTTTGACATCTTCATCTCTGCTTTCTCTTGTGTTAAAGTTTGACATCTTCCTCTCTGCTTTCTCTTGTTTTAAAGTTTGACATCTTCATCTCTGCTTTCTCTTGTTTTAAAGTTTGACATCTTCCTCTCTGCTTTCTCTTGTTTTAAAGTTTGACATCTTCATCTCTGCTTTCTCTTGTGTTAAAGTTTAACATCCATGTTAATTTCAGCTATAAACTCTTCACTGGTTTACATCATCATCATCATTGAGTGCCGTCTCAACGTCGAAGGTTGGCTTCAATGGAGCGCCATTCTACTGTGTCTCTTGCTTTGATGGTGCAGTTTGTCATAGGCTGACTTGTCCATCTTTTGATGTTGCTCGTCCATGTTAGTCTTGGTCTGCCTCTGCCTCTTTTACCCTGTATTTTCCCTTCTAAGATTACTTTTAGTAGGCTGTTGTGTCTTATAACATGCCTCAAAAATCTCCATTTGTCTTGTTTGAATTGTATCTAGTAGCTCTCTTTTCATTTTTAGTTGTTTTAAAACTTCTTCGTTTGTTCTCTTTTCTTTCCATCCAATTCTTCCTATTTTTTATATAAATCCACATTTCAAAGGCTTCATTTTTCGGTTCTTTTTTTTTTTGTTTGTTTAATGTCCATGTTTCTGCACCATACAGTAATGTTGAGAAGATATTTTGCTATTCTTAGTTTTAGCCCTGGTGTTTTTTATTTTGATGTTAGTATATTTTTCATGACATTAAAATTACTTTTTGCCATACCTATTCTTTTACATTTCCATAATTCTATGTTAGTGAATTTGTCCTGTCATTTCTATCCTTTTATTCTGCGTAAGCATCCATTAATGAAAGGCTGTATCTTCATGATTGTCAATGTTGTTGTTCTCCATGTTTCACAGCCATATAATAGGCCTGACTTAACATTGGAGTTGAAAATTTTTATTTTTGTATTTAACCTAATTTCTTTGGATTTCCATATGTTTCCCAGTGCAACAAAAGCTCCTCTTGCTTTTGATATCCTTATTTTGGTATCATTTTCTGTTCCTCCCTCTTTATCTGTATTACTACCCAGATATATGTCAGATTGTACGTCTAGTATAATAAAATATATGGTCTACACGTTAAAAAAGCCACAAAAGGTTTTGTTATTAAAAGTCGAACGTCACACTTGAAACGTGACCGGTTCTTTCCCCTTATTTCCTTATCTCAGAGTTGTCCTTTCTCCATAAAATATCAACAACAAAATACAATAACTTCCCTTTTATTTGTAGACTTTAGAGAAATTATTTATAACTTTTTAAATATATATATATATATATATATATATATATATATATATATAGTATGTAGTATGTAAGTAAAAAGAAATAAAGTAAAGTACCCCAGTCACGCCAAGTGGCGTATAGGGAAATATGGTGTTAGTGACCATATATTTTACAGACCTTCAGCACATGATTTTTGGGGTAATGTGGTCAGTATTACACCCGTGCTGCTTTACTTTCCCAGAAAAAAATCCGGTACCCATTTAAGGCTGGGTGAACCGGAAGCCGTCGGTTGGAATCGAACCTTACCTCTTGTCCTTTGTAGTTCAGTTAACTAACCACTGAGTTATCACGGCTACCTTAAGTAAACTATGGCGGGGGTTATTCCCAGCTTTTGTCTCAGTTCTTCATTTCTAATCTTATCTCTCATGCTATTTCCTGTCATCCGTCTAACAAGTTTCAGTAGAGATTATTTTGTAGTAAAGTTGTGGTATATAATTGTATGTTCATATTACCAAGAAGGTAATATTGCACATCTTTGGCCTCTCATTCAAGCCATTGCCTGCAGGTGGAGCCTGTCTGCACGTTACGGAATTGTTTTGGCTTGTACAGGAATAACCAAGTTCATGACAGGTGCATCCGATTTGGCTCTACTACGGCTCCTGTGAAATGGTTTGCTGAGGAATGTTGGGTTTCATTTCCATCAATAGCTTCTTTAATTGGTTCCAGAGATTTTATTTACTTTTTTTTGGAAGAGGGTTGAAAAAAAGGGGGGGGGGGGGGGAGGAAGAAAGGTTAGAGAAGAGTGGGAAGAGAGGAAAGAGAGAAAGAAAGACAACCTGATGTAATTGCTGATAACGTTACATCACAACGTGTCACTGCCACATACAAATATTGAACACTAGCCAACGTATTTCCTTTACACCAGAATCTATATTTGACTGGGTTCCTTCCTTCCTTCCTTCCTTCCTTCCTTCCTTCCTTCCTTCCTTCCTTCCTTCCTTCCTTCCTTCCTTCCTTCCTTCCTTCCTTCCTTCCTTCCTTCCTTCCTTCCTTCCTTCCTTCCTTCCTTCCTTCCTTCCTTCCTTCCTTCCTTCCTTCCTTCCTTCCTTCATTCCTTCCTCCTTTCCTCCCTTCCTTCTCCTTCCTTCCTTATTCATGTCTTCTTCTTTCCTTCATTATTCATGTCTTCCTTCCTTCCTTCCTTCCTTCCTTCCTTCCTTCCTTCCTTCCTTCCTTCCTTCCTTCCTTCCTTCCTTCCTTCCTTCCTTCCTTCCTTCCTTCCTTCCTTCCTTCCTTCCTTCCTTCCTTCATGCCTTCATTCCTTCCTTCCTTCCTTCCTTCTTTCCTTCCTTCCTTCATGCCTTCATTCCTTCCTTCCTTCCTTCCTTCATTTCTTCCTTCATTTCTTCCTCCTTCCTTCTCCTGCCTTCCTTATTCATGTCTTCCTTCCTTCCTCCTTCCTTCCTCCTTCCTTCTCTTTTCTTCCTTATTCAAGTCTCCCTTCCTTCCTTATTCATGTCTTCCTTCTTTCCTTCCTTTTTCATGTCTTCCTTCTTTCCTTCCTTATTCATGTTTTTCCTTCCTTCCTTATTTGTCTTCCTTTCCTTCCTTTTTCATGTCTTCCTTCTTTCCTTCCTTATTCATGTTTTTCCTTCCTTCCTTATTTATGTCTTTCTTTTTCAAGTCTTCCTCCCTTCCTTTTACCCATAAAACTGCTCCATTTTGTAGACACGACTTAACGCCGACATAGTTCGTGGGATTGTGGGAGCATGTGATTGTTGACCCGTGTGAAATCAAAGACCCTTTAGGCGAGCTGCAGGTAGTCAACCGCAGAGTGCACCTTACACAGCCCGAGTGCCTTTAACGTAATCATTTCAACCAAGGGCATACATGTACAGATATAAGATAATAGAAGTGGTTGGTCGGGTTACAGAAAACAGTATTGACAAATGTGTGTTCTTGACTAACGTTCGTCAGAAATCTGAAACCGGTCTACAAAGGTGAGATATGTGTTGTATCTACCAAGCAGGTTGAGCAGCCCAGTCAAACAAGTGTTTGGTTACAGGACTGTTCCATATATTAGGTATGTTGATACCAAAATTATATTATATTATCGTCATTTATCAAGTGCTATTTCTGGTTATGTTTAAACTTAAGGAACGGAAAAAAAAACAAATGATCATCATCAAGTACCATGACTGCAGGCGTAGGTGATCATGTCTCTCCACAGCTTTCGATCTCGACAGTTATTTATCAGTTCTGTTGTTGATCTTCTGCCAAGCCATTCTCTTAAGCTGTCTGGTATTTTTTCTCTTTGCTTCCCTCTATCTCTTCGTCCTTCAATTTTCCCAGTTGTTACAATATATTCCAGTTGTTCTCTTCTCATTACATGGCCAAAAAATGATGATTGTTTCTTCCTAATATTGGAAATTAGCTCTCTTTTTGCTTTGGTCTCTTTCAGAACGTTTTCATTACTCTTCTTAGCTGTCCATGGTATTCTCAACATTCTTCTGTAAAACCACATTTCTGCAGCCTCCAGTGATTTTCTTGTCTGTTGACCTATTGTCTATAATTCAAATCCATATTTTAAGACTGGATCTACATAACATTTAAGAACATTTTCTCTTATTTCTTTAGTCAAAAAAATGGATTGCACAGTACTCTACTCATTTTTTGGAAAGCTGCTTTTGCCTGAGCCATTCTGCATATCACCTCTGTTGTGCATGTACCGTCTGAGGTCAACAAAGTTCCCAAAATTTAAATAAAGCACACATATAATAGCCATAGCTCAGTGGTTAGTGAACTGGACTACAAAGGACAAGAGGTAGGGTTCGATCCCAACCGACGGCTTCCGGTTCACCCAGTCTTTAATGGGTACCTGATCTTTTTCTGGGAAAGTAAAGCTGCACGGGCGTAATACCGACTACATTACCCTAAAAATCATGTGCTGAAGGTCTGTAAAATCTATCGTCACTAACACCACATTCCCTATACGCCACTTGGCATGAGGGAGGTACTTTACTTTTTTTTTTTTCCACACATATATAACAGGAAAATAAACATAAAATGGTATTAAACAGATAGATTTGTAGAGAAATGATACAAACTACGACAATGCAAAGGAAGCTTTCATCAGATACATTAAGGGGCCCTGGCGTCCAACAGTAGCAGGGCTGTTAACTGTTAGCGACACACAACTTATGGCTTGCGCCAGGATCGGTGATCCAGAACCATCCAGACCCTACTCCACCTGTTCGCGGTGCGTCTAGAAACAGACTAACCTACAAATAATCTACAAATATATAAATCTACAAATATATAAATCTACAAATATATAAATCTACAAATATATAATACTGATTGTGCGAAGCAACAGTAAGACTAAACGAATCATGGAAGAAATAAACAAGTTTGTAAACACGAGTTTGCTAGACCGTGTCAGTGAATCATTGCAGGAATTGAGGCATGTTTACAGCACTCGGGGAAAAGATTGCAAACAATCAACAACAAAAACAAAAACAGATGGTCCGTAGCAGGATCTTACCAGTATTAGATAGCCTAGTTGGTCGTATGCTCCAGCGTTTGGTTTCTCGTGGCAAGGCGCTGTGCCGATGAGTAGAGGTTCGATCCTGCTTCGGACCATATATTTTTCTTTGTTTTGTTTTTTTCTGTTGTTAATGATTATTTATGATTTTTTTCCCGAGTGTTGTAAAAAAATACATTTAAAAAAGTATTAAAAAAAAAGTAAAGAGCCCCCGTCACGCCAAGTGGCGTATAGAAAATATGGTGTTAGTGACCATTAAATTTTACAGACCTTCGGCGTATGATTTCTGGGGCAGTGTTGTCGGTATTACGTTCGCGCCGTTTTACTTTCCCAGAAAAAAAATCCGGTACCCAATAACGTCTGGGTGAACCGAAACCCGTCGTCGGTTGGGATCGAACCCTACCTCTTGTCCTTTGTAGTCCAGTTCACTAACCCCTGAGCAATCGTGGCTTCCTGTAAACATACCTCTTCCCCTGAAATGATTCGCAGATCTATCGCCTCGGAAGTTTCCCTCCATGATAGTGTTAATTTATTATGTGTCTCCAGCCTAGACCTTGTCAGACCTTGCATTGTGTTTCGCCACACAGTTCTGTTGTTGGCGAGTTCCTCAATCTAGCCGTGAGAGCTGATGCATGCTGTTGTTGCGTCTCGCCTCCGTGTTCTTTTTTTTAGACACAATGCAGATAGATTACTTCATTGAGCTCCTCTCAGTCATGACGAAATGTTTGAAATCTTCTGATAGTCAATTTGTGCTTGCTATTGCAATGTTTTTCTTTGTACACAGGAAACATCGGGTTAATCTTCGTGCAAACACGGGAGTGTATGTTTGTGTGGATGTAATTACCGTTTGTCTTCTTCTTCTTCTACTTCTTTTCAGCTCCCTGTGGAGCACAGGTCTTCAATAAACACTTTCCAAGTCGTTCTACTTCTTGCCATTCTTTTAAGATCATTCCATGTCTTCCCCATCATCTTCATCTCTGCTTCTATCTGTCTTCACCAATAATTCCTTAGTCTTCCTCTTTGTCTTTTCCCCTGGGGATTCCAAAAAAGGGCCTCTTGTGTAATACTCTCAGTTGGCTTCCACAGCGTGTGCCCTATCCAGGGCCATCGTCTTCGTTGTATCTCTTTATCAACTGGTAAAGTGGGGTTTGTGTCCGTCACCTTTTACCAGCCCAGCCCTAGACATGGAAATGTCACCAGATTGAGTTCACGTTTCTCTGAACTAGGAAAATGGACGATTGTGTCCGTCACCTTTTACAAGCCCAGCCCTAGACATGGAAATGTCACCAGATTGAGTTCACGTTTCTCTGAACTAGGAAAATGGACGATTGTGCAGAAGACGATATTGGTGTTGTTAGTTGCAATACGCTAGTAATTCTTCTTATGTATGTTCTTCTTCTCGTCGTCTTCCTCTTTCTTACGCTTCTTCATTATCATCATCAACATCACCATCAACATCAACATCAACATCACTATCAACATCAACATCATCATCATCATCATCATCATCATCACCATCAACATCACCATCAACATCAACATCACTATCAACATCAACATCACTATCAACATCAACATCATCATCACCATCAACATCACCATCACCATCAACATCAACACCACCATCACCATCAACATCAACATCACCACCAACATCAACATCACCATCAACATCTACATCAACATCACCATCAACATCACCATCAACATCAACGTCAGCATCAACATCAACATCACCATCAACATCAACATCACCATCAACATCACCATCAACATCCCCATCTACATCACCATCACCATCACCATCAACATCACCATCAACATCAACATCAACATCACCATCAACATCACCATCAACGTCACCATCAACATCACCATCATCATCGACATCGACATCGACATCAACATCACCATCAACATCACATCACCATCACCATCAACATCACCATCATCATCGACATCAACATCACCATCAACATCACCATCAACATCACCATCACCATCAACATCACCATCAACATCCCCATCTACATCACCATCACCATCAACATCACCATCAACATCAACATCAACATCACCATCAACATCACCATCAACGTCACCATCAACATCACCATCAACATAAACATCAACAATACCATTAACATCATCATCACCATCAACATCACCATTTACATCACCATCAATATCAACATCACCATCAACATCACCATCACCATCAACATCAGCATCAACGTCACCTTCACCATCAACATCAACATCACCATCAAAATCACCATCAACATGAACATCACCATCAACATCAACATCACCATCAACATCACCATCAACATCACCATCAACATGATCATCAACATCACCATCAACATGGACATCACCATCACCATCAACATAACCATCAAAATCACCATCAACATCACCATCACCATCAACATGAACATCAACATGAACATCAACATCGCCATCAACATGAACATCACCATCACCATCAACATGAACATCAAAATCACCCTCAACATGAACAACAACATCACCATCAACATGAACATCACCATCAACATCACCATCAACATGAACATCACCATCACGATCACCATCAATATCAACATGAACATGAACATCACCATCATCATCAACATCAACATCACCATCACCATCAACATCAACATCACCATCAACATCACCATCAACATCAACATCACCATCAACATCAACATCACCATAACCATAACCATCAACATCACCATCACCATCAACATCACCATCAACATCACCATCAACATCACCATCAACATCAACATCAACATCACCATCAACATCACCATCAAAATCACTATCAACATCACCATCAACATCAACATCAACATCACCATCAACATCAACATCACCATCAACATCAACATCAACATCACCATCAACATCACCATCAACATCACCATCAACATCAACATCACATCAACATCACCATCAATATCACCATCAACATCAACATCACCATCAAAATCATCATCACCATCAACATCTACATCAACATCACCATCAACATCATCATCAACATCATCATCAACATCACATCAACATCACCATCAACATCACCATCAACATCACCATCACCATCAACATCACCATCAACATCAACATCACCATCACCATCAACATCACCCTCAACATCACCATCAACATCACCATCAACATCAACATCACCATCTAAATCAACATCACCATCAACATCACCGTCAGCATCACCATCAACATCAACATCACCATCATCAACATCACCATCAACATCCCCATCTACATCACCATCACCATCACCATCAACATCACCATCAACATCAACATCACCATCAACATCACCATCAACGTCACCATCAACATCACCATCAACATAAACATCAACAATACCATTAACATCATCATCACCATCAACATCACCATTTACATCACCATCAATATCAACATCACCATCAACATCACCATCACCATCAACATCAGCATCAACGTCACCTTCACCATCAACATCAACATCAACATCACCATCAAAATCACCATCAACATGAACATCACCATCAACATCAACATCACCATCAACATCACCATCAACATCACCATCAACATGATCATCAACATCACCATCAACATGGACATCACCATCACCATCAACATAACCATCAAAATCACCATCAACATCACCATCACCATCAACATGAACATCAACATGAACATCAACATCGCCATCAACATGAACATCACCATCACCATCAACATGAACATCAAAATCACCCTCAACATGAACAACAACATCACCATCAACATGAACATCACCATCAACATCACCATCAACATCATCATCAACATCATCTTCTTCTCCATTCATTCTCTTTTCTTGTCCTTCTTCTTCTCTTCTCCTCCTCATTCATTCTCTTATTCTTGTCTTTCTCATTCTTCTTCTTCTTCTCCTCCTCGTTCATTCTCTTATTCTTGTCTTTCTCCTTCTTCTTGTCCTTCTCGTCTCTCATTCATTCTCTTATTCGTGTCCTTAATCTTCTTCTCCTCCTCCTCGTTCATTCTCTTATTCTTGTCTTTATCCTTCTTCTTCTCCTTCTCCTTTTCATTTTTTTTCTTCTGTTCTCTCTACTATTCCTCCTTCTTTTCCCTCACCTCCTTCTTCTTTCCTTACTTTTCCTCTTATTATTCTTCACCTCCTAATTCTTCTTTCCCTTCCTCTTCTTCTTCATACACCACTCATTCGTACTGGAATTTTGGAACCGTTAAAGCCTGTTGTCTGTTTCAGAATTTCAGTTGCGCTTTGGAGTTTCTCTTCAAAGCGATTGTGTGGATTACTTTATTAACTTGTATATTAATGTCACAGACTTGTAGGAATCCATATATTACTACCATGACCGCTAGACTATAGTCCGTTCAGATTCGTTTGCCGAGATGTTATGATTTATAATTCAAAAAGTTCTTGATGATTTTACATGATTTTTGGCATACGGTGTTAAAATGTCCATGTCACGAGAACATATGTGTTACTCGATGTCTAGCTATAACGGTTTTCTTAAAGCGGCGAATTCCTTTGATCTTTGCCCATGTAACTATTATTTTGACCCTAATCAAAATGTTTTACAGTAATCTAGTGCAACGATGACCCATAGGCGTGTCCATAAAATTTTACATTGTGGCAAGTATACAAATTTTAAATTATATATAGAACTTTTGTTCGTAGAGTCAATTTGATATAGTTCCATGCTCTTGGTGTGAGTTTCCCAACTGTTGTCGCTGCCTTTCAAATACGTACATTTAGTTCCTCATCTAAGGAAAGTGTGGCTGTAATAGTGGATCCAAGATAGCTGAACTTCTGTACTGACTCAAGCAGGCTTCCATTCAAAGTAATGGTTATTGGTTTGCTTATAACGTATTTTTGATTGCTTGGGTGGTCTTGAACAATAAACTGTTTAACAAATCAACTAGGAAATTTTGCAAATCAAACTATTTATCTGTAGACTTAATCAGAGTAATGATCATTCAGAATCAGACGAGTCAAATAGGTCGATTACTGCTTTCGGCTGAACAAACAACAAACCATCCTTTTTCCAATATTCCTCTTCTTGTCGTAACACATGATCCTCACATTTTACCCAGTAGTCTTTATTTATATTTGATAGAGCCTGATTTGTAAGTGTCTCAACATCGCATAATTTGAAAGTTTTATTTGTATATGCTACGTGTCCTTTAACTTTTGCCCAAACTAGTTCTATATGATTTAAGTGTGCATGATATGGAGGTAGTCTCAAACATCTATGGCCATGTTCTTGAATTAACTTACAGACTGATGGGACATATTTTACTGCCATGACTGCTAGACTACTAATCTACAGACTAATGGGACATATTTTACTGCCATGACTGCTAGACTACTAATCTACAGACTGATGGGACATATTTTACTGCCATGACCGCTAGACTACTAATCTACAGACTGATGGGACATATTTTACTGCCATGACTGCTAGACTACTAATCTACAGACTGATGGGACATATTTTACTGCCATGACCGCTAGACTACTAATCTACAGACTGATGGGACATATTTTACTGTCATGACTGCTAGACTACTAAACTACAGACTGATGGGACATATTTTACTGCCATGACCGCAAGACTACTAATCTACAGACTGATGGGACATATTTTACTGCCATGACCGCTAGACTACTAATCTACAGACTGATGGGACATATTTTACTGCCATGACCGCTAGACTACTAATCTACAGACTGATGGGACATATTTACTGCCATGACCGCTAGACTACTAATCTACAGACTGATGGGACATATTTTACTGCCATGACCGCTAGACTACTAATCTACAGACTGATGGGACATATTTTACTGCTATGACTGCTAGACTACTAATCTACAGACTGATGGGACATATTTTACTGCCATGACCGCTAGACTACTAATCTACAGACTGATGGGACATATTTTACTGCCATGACCGCTAGATTACTAATCTACAGACTGATGGGACATATTTTACTGCCATGACCGCTAGACTACTAATCTACAGACTGATGGGACATATTTTACTGCCATGACCGCTAGACTACTAATCTACAGACTGATGGGACATATTTTACTGCCATGACCGCTAGACTACTAATCTACAGACTGATGGGACATATTTTACTGCCATGACCGCTAGACTACTAATCTACAGACTGATGGGACATATTTTACTGCCATGACCGCTAGACTACTAATCTACAGACTGATGGGACATATTTTACTGCCATGACCGCTAGACTACTAATCTACAGACTGATGGGACATATTTTACTGCCATGACCGCTAGACTACTAATCTACAGACTGATGGGACATATTTTACTGCCATGACCGCTAGACTACTAATCTACAGACTGATGGGACATATTTTACTGCTATGACTGCTAGACTACTAATCTACAGACTGATGGGACATATTTTACACTCATGACCGCTAGACTACTAATCTACAGACTGATGGGACATATTTTACTGTCATGACCGCTAGACTACTAATCAACAGACTGATGGGACATATTTTACTGTCATGACTGCTAGACTACTAATCTACAGGCTAATGGGACATATTTTACTGCTATGACTGCTAGACTACTAATCTACAGACTGATGGGACATATTTCACTGTCATGACTGCTAGACTACTAATCTACCGACTGATGGGACATATTTTACTGTCATGACCGCTAGAATACTAATCTACAGACTAATGGGACATATTTTACTGCTATGACTGCTAGACTCAGTTTTTAAACATAACTTAACTTTGAACATAAATCCAAAAACTAGTTCTCAATAAGGAAGAATGGAGAGAAGCGGTGAAGAACTCCTAGTAAAAGTAAAGTACCCCCGTCACGCTAAGTGGCGTATAGGGAATATGGTGTTAGTGACGATAACTTTTACAGACCTTCAGCATATGATTTTTGGGGTAATGTGGTCGGTATTACGCCCGTGCCGCTTTACTTTCCCAGAAAAAAATCCGGTACCCATTAAAGGCTGGGTGAACCGGAGCCGTCGGTTGGAATCGAACCCTACCTCTTGTCCTTTGTAGTCCAGTTCACTATCGCGGCTCCCTAAGAACTCATAGTAATTCTGCTTAAAAGGCGTACAGGAGAACTAAGGATCAAGGCAGGTATAACTAAAAATGCCATATTTTGGTTCAAACGACCAGCCGTGACGATTACTTCAAATTAGGTCACAAAACAACAAACAAGACGCTATTGCATGGATGACTGAATTGGTAAACACATTTATTCTGTGGGCAATTTTTAAGAGAAAATTATGCAGGTTGTTTATAAAGTCGTAGCAGTTAGAACAATGAGAAAATAACCTCTACTGAGATGAAGTGTGTTAGACGAATGACAGGAAACAGTCTGAGAGATAAGATCAGAAATGAAGAACTGAGAAATAACCTATGAATAGCCCCCGCCATAGAATATATAAAGAAAAAAGAGATACAGTTGTTTGGCCACGTGACAAGGCAGAAAGATCAAAACACAACATAATGAGCCTTCAATAAACGTTGCGAGAACACCAGACTCAAGGGCCGACTTCGAAAAAGATGGATTGAAGGAATGTTAGAAACACTAGGAAACATAACAGCAGTAGAGACGAACAGAAGAGGAAATGACCACACATTACATCTCCCCTTGACGATGAAAGGCAGATGAGGAAGGAATGAAAAAGAGAAGAAGTTTATAAAGTCGCTGTGCAGTGCCTTGAGAAATATTTGTGTGAAATTACGTCACCGATTGATGAAATTTACGTCATCATATTCTGTGTCCACAATCCCGTCATAACACAGTAAACATACAGAAAGAAATAGAAGAATCCGTAACCAACAAATACCAAACCCGAATACAACCAACAAACATAGAAGAAGCATGGAAACAGTTTAAAGAAGGTCTAATAGAGTCAACACAAGAGAAATGCGGTCTGAAAAAATATAGGAAAGAGCAGAAAGAAACTTACAAGATGGTGGAATGAAGTAGTTAAATCAGCAGTGAAACACAAGAAAGACAAGTATAAAACGTGGCAGAAGACAAAAACAACAGAAGACTACAATCACTATAGACAAGCCAGAAATGATAGCAAAAAGATCCTAGAACAAACAAAAGCAGACTCGTGGAAAGCATTTGGTGAAGAATTAGCAAAAACATGTAGAGAAGAACCAAGAGAATTTTTCAAAAGTGTAAAAGCAATGAGAGTAAGAAATAATGATTATAACCCAACCACTATAATAAACGACAAGAACGGTAGACCAATCAGCAGCAGGAAAAACATAATAATCAGATGGAGAGAATACTTTAAGGAACTATTAAACCAGGGAAATACAAACGGAAATACAGAGTTTAAACATAGGCAGTATGATGAACAGGAACCGAATATACTAAAAGCAGAAGTAGAATGGGCATTGAAACAGAATAAAAAGAACAAAGCAGCTGGTATAGATGGAATAACAACAGAAATGCTACTAGCCTGTAAGGAAACAGCTATAGATTGGCTTACTATCATATTCAATATGGCTTGGGAAGAAAGAAAAGTCCCAGACGACTGGCAAAAAGCTATCATTGTCCCATTTTGGAAGAATAAAGGAAGTAAAAGGGAGTGTGAAATGTACAGAGGAATATCCCTATTGAGTCAAGTTGGTAAAATGTTTGCTAAAATATTAGAGAGGAGAGTAAGATACATAATAGAACCTCAATTAAGTAATAATCAATTCGGATTCAGAAAAGGCAAAAGCTGTACTGATGCTATATTTACATTGAGACAACTATGTGAAAAAACAATAGAATATGACAGAAACCTAAATATAGTGTTTATAGATCAGGAAAAAGCGTTTGATCGTGTGGACAGGAACAAACTTTGGCAAACTTTAGAAACATACGGGGTAGCAGGACAACTACTAGAAAATATAATAGCACTATATAAAAACAGTCAAAGTGCCGTCAGAACATCGGAAGGTCTGTCAGAATGGTTTCAGGTTACAACAGGAGTAAGACAAGGATGTGTCCTCTCACCACTCCTCTTCATCATATATATGGACAAAATAAATCAGGAAACAACCAACAACAAGGACAAATCAAATAATAACATAGAGGTAGAAAACTCCAACATCAATGAGCTACTCTTCGCAGATGACCAATGCCTAATATACGAGGATGAAAACCTGCTACAACAGCATTTAACATCTCTAGATAAAAGCTGCACAAACTACAGTATGAAAATTAACACAGCAAAAACAGAGGCTATAAGAATAAGCAAATTAAGACACACATTAAACATCAAGATCAAAGACAAAGATATAAAACAAGTAGAGGAATTCAAGTATTTAGGCACAATGTTCACAGAAGATGGAAAATTAGACAGAGAAATTGACATGCGAATACAAAAAGCAAATGCTGTCACATACCAGCTTTCACCATTGCTAAGACATCCAAACATTTCTATGCCAGCTAAACAACAAATGATAAATAGCATCTTCATACCAACTTTGTGCTATGAAAGTCAAACATGGACCCTTTCTAAATCACATTTAAGAAAGATCAATACATGTGAGATGCGATGCTTGAGAAAAGTAACAAACAACACAAGAAGAGATAGAATACCAAATGAAACCATAAGAAAAATGGTAGGAACAAAACCCTGCCAAGAATATATAGAACAACAACAACTTAAATGGCTTGGCCACCTGGTCAGAATGAATCCTCACCAATCACCATCAAGGGCGTTCTTCTCGAGAATGCATGGAAAAAGACCAAGAGGAAGACCCAGAAGAAGATGGATAGATGCAGTGACAGAGACATGTAACAACAAAGGAAAATCACTAATTCAGACAATTCGAGCAGCACAAGAACGACAAATGATATAAACCACGACACCTTTTAGGTATCAGTGAAAGAGAAAAGAAGAAAGAAGAAGATCGCTGAAAGGAAATGGCGTTAAACGTTGAAAACAGGGTATTTTAGGTTGAACATGTCTTCCATAAGGATAGCTCAGTGGTTAGTGAACTGGACTACAAAGCACAAGGGGTAGGGCTCGATCCCAACCGACGGCTTCCGGGTTCAACCAGCCTTAAATGGGTACCGGATTTTTTTTCTGGGAAAGTAAAGCGGCACGGGCGTAATACCGACCACATTACCCCAAAAATCACGTGCTGAAGGTCTGTAAAATATAGGGTCACTAACACCATATTTCCCTATACGCCACTTGGCGTGACGGGATTACTTTACTTTTTTCTACTTATGTCTTCCATAATGGTGGTAAATATACTAAAGAAGCAATTCGACTTTTGCGTTGAAATTTCTAGACGCATGCTGTAGACACAACACCATCGTGTTAACAGCCACTTTACCCAATACAAACCAGCCAAGAGCAGTAGTGTCTAGATGAATAATATCAATTTACGCTACAATAATTTCCGGTAATTTCAAAAAATATTTTCATTGGACAGTGACTTTATATACACCCTGTAATTGTAAGAGTGTGTGTATATATATAAAAGCATCGTCAAGGACCATGTTTGCTGGCGTAGGTGATCATGCCTCTCCACAACTTTCGATCTCGACAGTTATTTATCATTTCTGTTGTTGACCTTCTGCCAAGCCATTATCTTAAGCTGTCTGGTATCTTTTCTCTTTGCCTCCCTCTATCTCTTCGTCCCTCAATTTTCTCAGTTGTCACAATATATTCCAGCTGTTCTCTTCTCATTACATGGCCAAAAAATTGATGACTGCTTCTTCCTAATATTGGATATTAGCTCCCTTTTTGCTTTGGCTTCCTTGAGAACGTTTTCATTACTCTTCGTAGCTGTCTATGGTATTCTCAACATTTTACTGTAAAACCACGTTTCTACAGCCTCCAATGACTTTCTTGCCTGGTGTCTTATTGTCCATGATTCACATCCATATGTTAAGACTGGCTCTACATAACATTTAAGGACTTTTTTTGTTCTTTCTTTTTTTTTTTTTAAATGGATTGCATAGTATCTTCCTAATTTTTTGGAAATCTACTTTTGCCTGAGCCATTCTGCATCTCACCTCTGTTGTACATCTACCATCTGAGGTGAACATTGTTCCCAGATATTTAAATTCATTTACCTATTTTTATCTTTTTCCACGTCTCTTTTTCACATTTGTCCGTATATATAAATACATGTATTTATAAACGTCTCTGTAATTGAATATTTATAAAAATGATTTGTGAGTACAGCCCAAACGTTTTCAATTGGGATTAGATCTAGACAGTTACTGGGTTACTTCAGTTGTTAAATTCTTCTCTTGCAGCAAAGATTTGACTTTTTGTATGGAAACCAAATTGTTTAGGCACAAATACAAAGCTCATGGTTTTCTAATTAAATTATGTATTATTCACCCCAGCTAATGCATTAATAACATCAGATGGAAGATGCACCACAGAAATAAAAAGCAGAAAAGCGCAGGCCAAAATAGCATTTCAGAAAATGAAAAATACATGTATCTTATGCAACAAATCTATGTCAGTAAAAATGAGAAAGAGAGTTCATATGTGCTATATAGAGTTATTTCTGAATTATGGAAGCGAATTATAAACAGTAAAAAAACAAATGAAAATACGATTAGAGGAAACAGAGATGGGATTTCTCAGAAGAATGTTGAAAGTTCCATGTACAGCTAAAAATAATAAACAAGGAAATTCTCAAAGAGGCCAACACAAAAAGGGAGCTCATAAAAAACACCAGAAAGAAACAATCAACATTTTTGGACACATCATAAGAAGAGGAAAGTTGGAATACTTTGTTTCATCATCATCATCATTGAGTGCCGTCTTCGCATCAAAGGTTGGCTACCATGGAGCGCCATTCCACTTTGTCGCTTGCTTTGATGGTGCAGATTGTCATAGGCTGACTTGTCCATCTTTTGATGTTACTCGTCAATGTTAGTCTTGGTCCGCCTCTGCCTCTTTTACCTTGTATTCTCCCTTCCAATATTACTTTTATTAGGCTGTTGTGTCTTTTAACATGACCCAAAAATTTCATTTGTCTTGCTCTAATTAAACTAGATTTAGAGAACTAGAATTAAACTAAAATTAAACTTTGTTTCAACTGGAAAAAATATAGGGAAAATGAGATCGCGGACAACAAAGGGAGAAAATACTAGATAGCTTGGTGTCACGACATGAAAAGCAGTCAACAACTGAATCGATACGATACACGGTAGATAGAAGATTGTATGGTGCATGATGATGATAATGACTTATGCATTCGAGAGCTGGAAAACAACGAAAAAGATAGAAAATAAATTAGATGCATTTGAAAAATTATTCCTCAGGAAAATACATTGAATACCATGGAATATATTTCAGAATTGCAGTGATAAGAGAAATGACAAAGCTTTCAAAATTATTATTTACAATTTATAATCAAGAGTAGAAGGTGGTCATATGATGGCCACGTGATGGGAAGAGAAAACAAGAGTAGAAGGTGGTCATATGTTGGTCATGTGATGGGAAGAGAAAACAAGAGTAGTAGTTGGTCATATGATGGCCACGTGATGGGAAGAGAAAACAAGAGTAGAAGGTGGTCATATGATGGCCACGTGATGGGAAGAGAAAACAAAAGTAGAAGGTGGTCATATGTTGGCCACGTGATGGGAAGAGAAAACAAGTGTAGAAGGTGGTCATGTGTTAGTCATGTGATGAGAAGAGACAACAAGAGTAGAAGGTGGTCATATGTTAGTCATGTGATGAGAAAAGACAACAAGTGTGGAAGGTGGTCATATTTTCGCTATGTAATGAGAAGTGACAACAAGAGAAGGTGGTCATATGTTGGCCATGTGATGAGAAGAGACAACAAGAGTAGTAAATTGTCATATGTTGGCTATGTAATGAGAAGAGACAACAAGAGTAGTAGGTTGTCATATGTTGGCCATGTGATGAGAAGAGACAACAAGAGTTGTAGGTGGTCATATGTTGGCCATGTAAGGAGAAGAGACAACAAGAGTAGTATGTTGTCATATGTTGGTCATGTGATGAGAAGAGACAACAAGAGTAGTAGTTGGTCATACGTTGGCCATGTGATGAGACGATACAACAAGAGTAGTAGGTTGTCATATGTTGGCCATGTGATGAGAAGAGACAACAAGAGTAGTAAATTGTCATATGTTGGCCATGTGATGAGAAGAGACAACAAGAGTAGTAGGTTGTCATATGTTGGCCATGTAAGGAGAAGAGACAACAAGATATTTTTTTTAAAAAGCCCTCAAATGGTTTCCAAAGAGTAAAAGTAAAAGAGGTCTACCTAAAGAAACACTAAATAGAGAACACTGAAGCGAGAGGCAACAACAGCAGACAGCAGCTCCCTCGCAAAAATTAAGCGGCCTTCCCAGAAGAGAGATTTTTGTTTAGAGATACAATTCGGGTCCTGTGCAAGGCCTGACACTTGGCAATAGAGATCACCGGACACGGAGATTCTAGAATTTCTAACATATTGTGCTGTCATGGACTCAAAAATAGATAGATAGATAAATAGACAGACAGACAGGTAGGCAGATAGATAGGTAGATAGGCAGACAGCTGGCAGGCAGGTAGGCAGGTGACAGACAAACAGATAGATCTGCCGATTTACCTTTCAATACTTGAATAAAAGAATGACTTTCGGTCAATATGGCAGATAGGTAGCAGGAACCGTTGAAGCTATGTCTGAAAAGTGTTCGCTGTTGCAGTTTCCTCATATTCGAAATCCGGTTTGATGCCGGAGTTACTGAGTTTAGTGCTCTGTTCACATCGTGTTTTTCATCCGGATCGTGTTTCGATATTTCGATTGCGTACGGTGAATGATGATATCGTATGACGAATGACAGATAGTTGCGTTCACTTTCAATGCAGCTACGCCTTATGTCTCTTATCGTGTATGTGGCTGCTATGGAGGGGTTGCATGTACCTTTCTTTGTTTGCATCCTTCATTAAGATGAGATGTTAATTCGGATGATTCCACTAACACGGGCGGTTGAGCAATTATGGACTTTAATTCGTTTGAAGTGATACCGGGGCCTTCGACTAACTATAACTATATTTGAATGCAAGTGTTATAGAAGAAAACTATGAACACATGGGCAGAGAAAGGCACTTATTTGTCAAATTTACTTCCAGCACCAGAGCTGGAAAGGGAGCCGCGATAGCTCAGGGGTTAGTGAACTGGACTACAAAGGACAAGGGTTAGAGTTCGATCCCAACAGACGGTTTCCGGGTTCACGCAACCTTAAATGGGTACCGGATTTTCTTCTGGGAAAGTAAATCAGCACGGGCGTAATACCGACCACATTACCCCAAAAATCATGTGCCGAAGGTCTGTAAAATATATGGTCACTAACACCATATTTCCTATACGCCACTTGGCGTGATGGGGGTACTTTACTTTTTACTAGAGCTGGAAGTTGTCAGCAACCCACAGCTGATGGCTTGCGCCAGGATCGGTGAACCAAAAACATCCAGACCCTGCTCCGCCTCTCAGCGGTGCCTCCAGTAACAGACTAATCTGTCTAGTCTGGCCAAGCGTGCAGGGATCGAAGAGGGAAGACAACCCGGTACTCAAAAATGTCGTGCTGAAGTCGGATGTGTTGGGCCGAAAGGGCGCAAATATAACAGTTATACTGCAAACCACAACACAACGCAGACACGTCCACTTAACGTCCTTTTAAGTACGGGTGACTAAGAGGAATTCTACAATCTACGAATACTCTAGAATACTTTAGTCATCGGGCGAACGCAAGCAAGCAAGTAAGCAAGTAATCAAGCAAACAAGCAAGCAAGTAAGCAAGTAAGCAAGCAAACAAGCAAGCAAACAAGCAAACAAGCAAGCAAACAAGCAAGCAAGTAAGCAAGTAAGCAAGCAAACAAGCAAGCAAGCAAGTAAGCAAGTAAGCAAGCAAACAAGCAAACAAGCAAGCAAACAAGCAAGCAAGCAAGTAAGTAAGCAAGCAAACAAGCAAGCAAGCAAGTAAGCAAGTAAGCAAGCAAACAAGCAAGCAAGCAAGTAAGCAAGTAAGCAAGCAAACAAGCAAACAAGCAAGCAAACAAGCAAACAAGCAAGCAAACAAGCAAGCAAGCAAGTAAGCAAGTAAGCAAGCAAACAAGCAAGCAAGCAAGCAAGCAAACAAGCAAGTAAGCAAGTAAGCAAGTAAGCAAGCAAACAAGCAAGTAAGTAAGCAAGTAAGCAAGCAAACAAGCAAGCAAGTAAGCAAGTAAGCAAGTAAGCAAGTAAGCAAGTAAGCAAGTAAGCAAGCAAGCAAACAAGCAAGCAAGTAAGCAAGTAAGCAAACAAGCAAACAAGCAAGCAAACAAGCAAGCAAGTAAGCAAGTAAGCAAACAAGCAAACAAGCAAATAAGCAAGCAAGCAAGCAAGTAAGCAAGTAAGCAAGTAAGGAAACAAGCAAACAAGCAAGCAAGTAAGCAAGTAAGCAAACAAGCAAACAAGCAAGCAAGTAAGCAAGTAAGCAAACAAGCAAACAAGCAAGCAAGTAAGCAAGTAAGCAAGCAAGCAAGCAAGCAAGTAAGCAAGTAAGCAAGTAAGCAAGTAAGCAAGTAAGCAAACAAGCAAACAAGCAAGCAAGCAAGCAAGTAAGCAAGTAAGCAAGTAAGCAAGTAAGCAAGTAAGCAAGCAAACAAGCAAACAAGCAAGCAAGTAAGCAAGCAAACAAGCAAACAAGCAAACAAGCAAGCAAGTAAGCAAGTAAGCAAGTAAGCAAACAAGCAAACAAGCAAGCAAGTAAGCAAGTAAGCAAACAAGCAAACAAGCAAGCAAGTAAGCAAGTAAGCAAGTAAGCAAGTAAGCAAGTAAGCAAGCAAACAAGCAAACAAGCAAACAAGCAAGCAAGTAAGCAAGTAAGCAAGTAAGCAAGCAAACAAGCAAGCAAGTAAGCAAGTAAGCAAGTAAGCAAGCAAACAAGCAAGCAAGTAAGCAAGTAAGCAAGTAAGCAAGTAAGCAAACAAGCAAACAAGCAAGCAAGTAAGCAAGCAAACAAGCAAGCAAACAAGCAAACAAGCAAGCAAACAAGCAAGCAAGCAAACAAGCAAACAAGCAAGCAAACAAGCAAGCAAACAAGCAAGCAAATTTACCTGAGCTTGAAACAACCTTTCGTCAGTGTCTTGATTTAGATATACGCACATTTTCACTTGTATAAATCGCCGTGCGCACTAACGTTCATTTTCATTCTGTCCACGTCGACATTTACAGGGGGACATTTCATGTCTATTTTCATGTTTATTTCTCACTCTAGCTAGAAATTGTTATTATTACTTTATATATATATATATATATATATATATATATATATATATATATATATATATATATATATATGTGTGTTTGTGATGCATGTTTGTTCCTGCTGAAGGCCTATTGAGCCAAAACGTTGTTCTAATTTGTGTCGTCCACTTATTATGAACGGATTTAATCATACCGTTTTTTTCAATTTTTTATCTCTCTATATTTTTTCTTGTTCATTTCTCCTCTTGATTTATACTTGGTGACACCCTGTGCTAAATGGAACTTTAAGGTCCCCTCTTAAAATATTAACACCAGAAGGTTGCAATCATAGGTTAGTAGTAGTAGTAGTAGTAGTAGTAGTAGTAGTAGTAGTAGCCTCCGTCAGTCATAGTTGACTAGTAGTAGTAGCCTCCGTCAGTCATAGTTGACTAGTAGTAGTAGCCTCCGTCAGTCATAGTTGACTAGTAGTAGCCTCCGTCAGTCATAGTTGACTAGTAGTAGTAGCCTCCGTCAGTCATAGTTGACTAGTAGTAGTAGCCTCCGTCAGTCATAGTTGACTAGTAGTAGTACCCTCCGTCAGTCATAGTTGACTAGTAGTAGTAGCCTCCGTCAGTCATAGTTGACTAGTAGTAGTAGCCTCCGTCAGTCATAGTTGACTAGTAGTAGTAGCCTCCGTCAGTCATAGTTGACTAGTAGTAGTAGCCTCCGTCAGTCATAGTTGACTAGTAGTAGCAGCCTCCGTCAGTCATAGTTGACTAGTAGTAGTAGCCTCCGTCAGTCATAGTTGACTATGGATTTTTCAGTGTGCTTCGAAATGTTATTTTTTCTTTTCTTTCTTTTCACTGTGTATTCTCTTTCTCTATGAATCTGTCTGCTTCTTGTTTGAGGTGAACCTTTAGAGTGTTTCCAGAGATTGCGGTCTGCAGCTATGTCTTCCCATGCTGCAGGGTTTATGTTCAGAGTTTTCATATCGCGTTTACACACATCTACAAATCGAAGTTTTGGCGCCCCCTAGTTCTTTTACCATCTGTCAGTTGTCCATAGAGTATATCTTTTGGTATGCGGCTATCTTTCATACGGTGTACATGGCCAAACCAGCGTAACCTACGTTGTTTGAGCAACGTGTAAATATTCGGGAGGCCTGTGCAAGTCATGACCTCCACGTTTGTCACTTTATCCTTCCAGGTGATACCAAGAACACGGCGTTGACATCGCATATGGAATGCATTTAGCCTTCTCTCCTGCTTTACATAGGTTGTCCAAGATTCGCTTCCATACAGGAGGATACTAATTATGCAGGCATTGTAAACTGCGGCCTTTGTTTTAATTGTCAGTTTGTTGTTTTGCCAGACACGTTTAGAAATACGGGCAAGGGTGGTATCAGCCAATCATAAGTTACAATAAACATAAATTGAATGATCCCACGGATTGTGAGGTGTTGCAGCTTACCTAGGTCTTAAATCCGGCCCTGGCTTTGGTCACTTTAATGGAGTGCAAATTTGAGGAACAACATACCAATTTGGGGTACAACATATAAATTTGGAGAACAGCATACACATTTGGGGAACAACATAAATTTGGGGAACAACATACAAATTTCATTAGATTTCAGCATATTTCGCTCAGCATAATTTTTTTTTTTTTTTGGGGGGAGGGGGGGGGGTAAAATACTCTGTACGTGTGTGTGTGTGTGTGTGTGTGTGTGTGTACGAGCGTGTGTTGTATGTGTATGCGTGTGCGCGCGCGTTTGTCCTATATATTGGACAGGTGTATAAGCTTTGATTGAATAACTCCATTTCTGACTTTCAGTTTCAGCGATTTGGTTTCGCAATATTTCTTTTCAATGACAAGTGTACAACCTTTTGATATTTACCGAAAAGCAAAAACCACATTCAAAAGGAGAAAGAAAGAACGTAACCAATAGATGCCAGTGATAGTAGGACCTAGAGCTGTTTATGGCCATGCGGAGCAGACCCAATCACAGGGAAATGAAACTAAACATTCGGACATAGCCTTCTTTTGTTCTTTGGTTATGGAAGGCCCCGGTATCACTGCAAACGAATTAAAATCCATAATTGCTCAACCGCCCGTGCCAGTGGAATCATCCGAATTACTAACTCATCTCCCAAACAAAGAAAGGTAGATGTAGTCCCTATCATAGAAATCTCAGCATACGCCAAAAGACATAAGGCGAAACCGCACAGAAAGTGAACACAAAATTCGGACAGTGGACAAGAATATCGTTGTAGACCTCAGAAATGTGCTTCTACAGAAGAATGTTGAGAATACCATGGACAGCTGAGTACAAGGAGGCCATTATAAAAGAGATTATTGTTAAAGTTAGGCTTATTTCCTCCCTTCCATACTTCGCTTCTTTCTTCATTTCCTTCCTTCTTTCTTCACTTCATCATTTCCTCCCTCCCTCCCTCCCTCCCTCCCTCCCTCCCTTCCTTCCTTCCTTCCTTCCTTCCTTCCTTCCTTCCTTGTCTCGTTTGTTTAGCTTCTCTAAGCATAGTTCTAATTTCATATTTCTTGATGATTTCTCCTCCTGCAGTTTTATTCTCATTTTTCCATGTAAAATATGCGCAGAAAAAAAAACCGCTGAAATATATTGTAAAAGCTGTGAAATTAATGAGATAAGAGAGTGAGTGAAAGAGAGTTAAAAGATGTAGGAGTAGGTGCAGCTGCTGGATGACTCTAGTGTGGGCGTGTTAACCGTGGTCGTGGCAAGGCGCTGTGCCAATGAGTGCGGGTTCAATCCTGCTTCATATCATATATCATTCTTTGCTTTTTTTTTTCTGGTTTTGATCATTTGTCATTTTCCCGAGTGCTATAAACATACCTCTTCCTCCTATGATTCGCTGAACTTATTGCCTCGAAAGTTTTCCTCTTTAATAATATTCATTTATTATTGTCTTCACGCGCTGATGTTCCCGGCAGTGAAATGGCCGATAAGCTCGTTTGCAGCTCTGGAGTAAAGTATAGAGCCCCCGTTACGCCAAGTGGCGTATAGGGAATATGATGTTAGTGACTATAAATTTTACAGACCTTCAGCACATGATTTTTGGGGTAATGTGGTCGGTATTACGCCCGTGCCTCTTTACTTTCCCAGAAAAATCAGGTACCCATTAAAGGCTGGGTGAACCAGAAGCCGTCAGTTGGGATCGAACCCTACCTCTTGTCCTTTGTAGTCCAGTTCATTAACCACTGATGATGCTCTCCATCTCTGCGTATTGTTCTTCTGCTGCATAGCCTCTTGGTTGTCACTAATATGGTTTTGCCGGCACTGATCTCCATTATTCGTACTACACACGTTTAGGATATAAGGAGAAATATAAAATATTTAATATATTAAATACTACACGGGCCGCGAGAAGAGATGTAGAAAACATGTTTCTTCTACCTTTCGGCTCCCTGTGGAGCAGAGATCTTCAACAAACACTTTCCATGCCATTCTGTTTCTTGCCAAAAAATTAAGATCATTCCATGTTTTCCCCATCATCTTCATCCCTGCTTCTGTCTGTCTTCTCCAAGAATTTCTTGGTCTTCCTCTTTGTCTTTTCCCCTGGGATTCCAAAAAAGGGCCTGTTGTGTAATACTCTCAGTTGGCTTCCGCAGTATGTGTCCTATCCAGCGCCATTGTCTTCTCTGTATCGCCTTATCCACTGGTATTTTACTAGTACACTTCCATAATTTTTTACTTGTCCATGGTTGTGAAGTTTTGTCAGCTTATTTTTTACAGTATGTGATAGCAAGTCCCATGCCCAACCCTCCTTTCTCGCCTCTTACGAACATGCCTGGTAGGGCACAGCGGCACTATTCTTTACTCCACTTTCGGGCCCCGGCAGCGCACGGGCGTGAAAATATGTTTAATCATCATAAAATGGTATTAAGTAGTTTAACTTTAAGAGAGAGGAGACAAACTAAGACGTTTATGCAAAATGAAAAGACGTGGCTTATAAACAACATATCAAAACCATCCGGGCTATCGACGTTCGGACAACCCGTGTTCGATTCTCGCTGGAAGCAGTGTGAATTGTGCCCGCGGTTTGATAAAAATACACCCACGGTCGACCCAGCCGCTGGCAGAAATGGGTACTATGGTAGTACTATGGGAAGGAGTAGAATGCCGCCTCGCATCGTGAATTTAGATGCTTGAAGTGACACTATCCAGAAGTCTCCGAACACTTCTGGATAGGCGGCCGAGCATATTTGGGTAAAAACTCGCGTTCTAAGATGTCGATTCAGGTCTCATACACCAACTTCACCTTCACCTTCACCTTCACCTTTACCTTCACCTTTACCTTCACCTTCATCTGACAGAGGAAATTAAAATACTACAGTCACATTAACAGACGCAATAGCATGGAAAGAACAATAATGATAGGCATTGTTCCAGGAAGGGAGCGCGATAGTTCAGTGGTTAGAGAACTGGACTACAACGGATAAGAGATAGGGTTCGATCACAACCGACGGATTCCGGTTCACCCAGCCTTTAATGGGTACCGGATTTATTTTCTGGGAAAGTTACGCGTAATACCGACCACATTACCCCAAAAATCATGTGCCAAGGATCTGAAAATGTATGGTCACTAGGACCATATTCTTTATACACCACTTGGCGTGACGTGGGTACTTTACTTACTTTGGTTCCAGGAAGACGAGTTATGGGTAGGTCAAGAAGAAGGTGGCTTCAAGACATAAAAGAGGTCTTGAACATGACAACAGAAGAAGTGGGAGATCTGGCTAGAGACAGAGATTCTTTCCGACTGGCTGTGATGGGTGTAAAGTTCTACAAAACCAGATGAATGAATGACTATTATAATATGATCCTTGCCGCGCTGTTAGAGGTCGCATACAGGCCTGCAGTGTTTTTCGCCACCCATCACTACTCTGGGCGAGGTGTGCAATCCTTTCTAATGTTTCTATGCCTGTCAACTTTGCTTCTCTTAAAAGTGTTCTTTTTAGTGTCTCTTTGGGTCTTCCTCTTTTTATGTATCCTGGTGTTTCCCATAGAAGAGCCTGTCTTGGAATTCTCTTGTTGCCTCTTCTCAGTATATGTCCGACATATGTCCATCTTCTTTCCTTAATTGTAGATGAGACCTTTGTTTGTACGGCCATTTCATTTACTTCAATATTAGTCTTGAATTCATTTAATTGTTCACAGTATATTTTTCTTAGGCATTTGTCTTGAAAGACGTTTACTTTTTTTCTCAGTCTATACAACTAATATACTTCTAACATGATAATTTTTCGGCTGAATAATCATCAACATTAAATATCGGGCCTGCTGGCGTAGGTGATCATGTCTCTCCACAACTTTCGATCTCGGCAGCTATTTATCATTTCTGTTGTTGACCTTCTGTCAAGCCTTTCTCTTAATTAAGCTGTCTGATATTTTTCCTCTTTGCTTCCCTCTATCTCTTCGTCCCTCAATTTTCCCAGTTGTTGCAATATATTCCAGTTGTTCTCTTCTCATTACATGATCAAAAAATGATGATTGTTTCTTCCTAAAATTGGAAATTAGCTCTCTTTTTGCTTTGGCCTCTTTCAAAACGTTTTCATTACTCTTCTTTGCTATTTATGGTATTCTCAACGTTCTTCTGTATAACCACATTTCTACAGACTCCAGTGATTTTCTTGTTTGTTGTCCAATTGTCCATAATTCACATCCATATGTTAAGACTGACTCTACATAACATTTAAGAACTCTTTTTCTTGTTTCGATTGTCAAAATTGATTGCATAGAATCGTCCTCATTTTTTTGGAAAGCTGCTTTTGCCTGAGCAATTATGCATCTCACCTCTTTTGTACATCTTCCGTCGGCTAAATAATAACCAATGATATTGTTTTTTCTTGTAACTAACCAACCAATCAGATTATATGTTTCCATATCCAGTATCAATACAGAAAACAAAATGGCCATTCACGCTGGACTAGTGGTGTTCTGGATCCTATTGCTGATCACCGTTCTAACCCTCCATGGCATCTGCTTGTCCTTTCCTTACTATTCAGAGGCAAGCAACGTCGGCGAGTCCCTCAGCGCAAAGGAAGATCTGTCGAGTTACAAAGGTAAGGAGTTAAGGTAAACAATTGCAAATGAATGTATACAGTTGTTGAAGCTGCAGTAAAGCTAAATGTGAGGGAGAATTGAAAAAAAAAATATATAAAAATTGGTATGGTAACAGCTTTACGGGATTGATAGACGACACAAATTAGAATGGCGTTTCGGCTCAAGAGGACTTCAGCGGGAACAAGCAAAATACACACACAGATGTGTAAGTAAATAAAACTATTCCTACATAGCTAACTAGTAATGAAACATCCAAAACAAAATAATCGAAACTGGTTTAAGGGAAAAAAGAAGAGAAGAAAAGAAAAAAAAATAAGAGAAGAAAAGAAAAAAAAAGAAGAGAAGAAAAGAAAAAAAAATAAGAGAAGAAAAGAAAAAAAAGAAGAGAAGAAAAGAAAAAAGAAAAAATGTCTTCCCGCAAGAAATTTTTGGGAAGAAATTTTTCTTTTCTTAAACCAATTTCAATAATTTTGTTTTGGATGTTTCATTACTAGTTAGCTATGTAGGATTAGTTTTATTTACTTGCATATCTGTGTGTGCGTGTTGTTTGTTTGTTCTTACTGAAGGCCTATTGAGCCGAAACGTCGTTCAAATTTGTGCCGCCTATCAATCCCGTAAAGCTGTTACCATACTATTTGTTTTATTATTTGTTTCTCAATTCTCCCTTACGAAGGTAAGACCGGATGGTGGAGCCGAAGCTTTGTCAATGTTCTATAGATGTAAATGTCAATGTTCTATAGATATATAAATATATAGATATATTAATATAGAGGGAAACTTCCGAGGCGATAATCAGCGAATCAATTCAGAGGAAGAGGTATGTTTACAGCACTCGGAAAGAATTACAAATAATAATAATAATCATCATCATCATCATCGAGTGCCTTCTCCGCAACGAAGGTTGGCTACCATGAAGCGCCATTCTGCTCTGTTTCTTGCTTTGATTGTGCAGGTTGTCATAGGCTGATTTGTCCATCTTTTGATATTACTTGTCCATGTTAGTCTTGGTCTGCCTCTGCCTCTTTTACTTTGTATTTTCCCCTCCAGGATTACTTTTAGTAGACTGTTGTGTCTTTTATTTAACATGGCCCAAATATCGCATTTGTCTTGTTTGAATTGTGATTAGCAGTTGTCTTTTCATTTTTAGTTGTTTTAAGACTTCATCGTTTGTTTTCTTTTTCTTCCATCCAATTCTACCTATTCTTTTATATATCCACATTTCAAAGGCTTCAATTCTCTGTTCTGTTTTCTTGTCTAAGCTCCTTGTTTCTGCACCATATAGGAATATTGTGCAAATAATCAACAACGGAAAAAAACAAAGAACAATATATGGACCGAAGCAGGATCGAACCCGTACTCAGTGGCACAGCGCCTTGCCACGAAAAGCCAAACGCTAGGGAACACTGCCCCTCAGCTAACATTTTCTGTAGATATATTCTAAAAACACGACGGAATAGTCATTGTTGTCACCAATTGTCTGAAGGTACAGGAATGTTTTAGAGTCATGGACGAATGAGAAAGGTGAACACTGTTTCCAGCAATGGGCAGTCAAAGTTTAGTTCACAGATCATCTTCACTGCACAACGAACAGCTGAATAGTGCCCAGATGCTCCCCCACAGCACTCTCCTGAGTTATGAAGAACGCCAGCACGCCACGTACAAACGATGCACCAAATATGGCTTACTTGACTTATTTGACTTGCGGGACTTACGTGGCTAATTTGACTTACTTGACTTTCGTGACTTACGTGACTTACACGACTTACTCGAATTACGTGCATTACTTGAATTACGTGACTTATTCGACTTACATGACTTATCTGACTTAATTGAATTTCGTGATTTACTCGACTTATGTGGTTTACGTGATTTACGTGATATACTCGACTTACGTGACATACTCGACTCACGTCATTTACTTGACGTACGTGACTTACTCGACTTACGCGACTTAATTGAATTTCGCGATTTACTCGACTTATGTGGCTTACGTGATTTACGTGACATACTCGACTTACGTGACATACTCGACTCACGTCCTTTACTCGACGTACGTGACTTACTAGACTTACGTGGCTTACTTCACCTACGTGACATACTCGACTTACGTTATTTATTCGACCTACGTGACTTACTCGACTTACGGTGACTTAGTCGACCTACGTGACTTACTCGACTTACGGTGACTTAGTAGACCTACGTGACTTACCCGACTTACGTGACTTACTTCACCTACGTGACATACTCGACTTATGTGACTTACGTGATTTACTTGATTTACGTGACTTACTTGACTTACGTGACTTATGTCACTTCGTGACTTACTTGACTTACGTGACTAACTTGAATTATGTGACTTACGCGACCTACGTGACATATTCGACTTACGTGACTTTTTCGACCTACGGTGACTTACTCGACCTACGTGACTTACTCGACCTACGGTGACTTACTCGACATAATTGACGTACTCGACTTACGTGATTTACTTGACTTACGTAACTTACTTGACTTACGTGACTTACCTGACTTATGTGACTTACTTGACTTATGCGACTTACTTGACTTATGTGACTTACTTGACTTATGTGACTTACTTGACTTACGTGACTTACTTCACCTGCATGACATACTCGATTTATGTGACTTACTCGACTTAAGTGACTTATTAGACTTACGTGACTTATTCGACTTCCGTGGCTAACTTGAATTACGTCATTTACTTGACTTACCGCTGGCAGCTACTTGTGAAGCAAAGGGCTACAACCACACTCTCCCAACGAACCCAGTTCTGTGTTATCTTCTCAACCAACCCAGTTCTGTGTTATCTTCTCAACCAACCCAGTTCTGTGTTATCTTCTCAACCAACCCAGTTCTGTGTTATCTTCTCAACCAACCCAGTTCTGTGTTATCTTCTCAACCAACCCAGTTCTGTGTTATCTTCTCCAACGAACCCAGTTCTGTGTTATCTTCTCTAACGAACCCAGTTCTGTGTTATCTTCTCCAACGAACCCAGCTCTGTGTTATCTTCTCCAACGAACCCAGTTCTGTGTTATCTTCTCCAACGCACCCAGCTCTGTGTTATCTTCTCCAACGAACCCAGTTCCCTGTTATCTTCTCCAACGAACCCAGCTCTGTGTTATCTTCTCCAACGAACCCAGTTCTGTGTTATCTTCTCCAACGAACCCAGTTCTGTGTTATCTTCTCCAACGAACCCAGCTCTGTGTTATCTTCTCCAACGAACCCAGCTCTGTGTTATCTTCTCCAAATAACCCAGCTCTGTGTTATCTTCTCAACGAACCCAGCTCTGTGTTATCTTCTCCAACGAACCCAGTTCTGTGTTATCTTCTCCAACGAACCCAGCTCTGTGTTATCTTCTCCAACGAACCCAGCTCTGTGTTATCTTCTCCAACGAACCCAGTTCTGTGTTATCTTCTCCAACGAACCCAGTTCTGTGTTATCTTCTCCAACGAACCCAGTTCTGTGTTATCTTCTCCAACGAACCCAGCTCTGTGTTATCTTCTCCAACGAACCCAGTTCTGTGTTATCTTCTCCAACGAACCCAGTTCTGTGTTATCTTCTCCAACGAACCCAGTTCTGTGTTATCTTCTCCAACGAACCCAGTTCTGTGTTATCTTCTCCAACGAACCCAGCTCTGTGTTATCTTCTCCAACGAACCCAGTTCTGTGTTATCTTCTCCAACGAACCCAGTTCTGTGTTATCTTCTCCAACGAACCCAGCTCTGTGTTATCTTCTCCAACGAACCCAGCTCTGTGTTATCTTCTCCAAATAACCCAGCTCTGTGTTATCTTCTCAACGAACCCAGCTCTGTGTTATCTTCTCCAACGAACCCAGTTCTGTGTTATCTTCTCCAACGAACCCAGCTCTGTGTTATCTTCTCCAACGAACCCAGTTCTGTGTTATCTTCTCCAACGAACCCAGTTCTGTGTTATCTTCTACAACGAACCCAGTTCTGTGTTATCTTCTCCAACGAACCCAGTTCTGTGTTATCTTCACCAAATAACCCAGTTCTGTGTTATCTTCTACAACGAACCGAGTTCTGTGTTATCTTCTCCAACGAACCCAGCTCTGTGTTATCTCCAACGAACCCAGCTCTGTGTTATCTTCTCCAACGAACCCAGTTCTGTGTTATCTTCTCCAACGAACCCAGCTCTGTGTTATCTTCTCCAACGAACCCAGCTCTGTATTATCTTCTCCAACGAACCCAGCTCTGTGTTATCTTCTCCAACGAACACAGTTCTGTGTTATCTTCTCCAACGAACACAGTTATGTGTTACCTTCTCCAACGAACTCAGTTCTGTATTATCTTCTCCAACGAACTCAGCTCTGTGTTATCTTCTCCAACGAACTCAGTTCTGTGTTATCTTCTCCAACGAACACAGCTCTGTGTTATCTTCTCCAACGAACACAGCTCTGTGTTATCTTCTCCAACGAACTCAGTTCTGTGTTATCTTCTCCAACGAACCCAGTTCTGTGTTATCTTCTCCAACGAACTCAGTTCTGTGTTATCTTCTCCAACGAACACAGTTCTGTGTTATCTTCTCCAACGAACACAGTTCTGTGTTATCTTCTCCAACGAACTCATTTCTGTGTTATCTTCTCCAACGAACTCAGTTCTGTGTTATCTTCTCCAACGAACACAGTTCTGTGTTATCTTCTCCAACGAACACAGCTCTGTGTTATCTTCTCCAACGAACTCAGTTCTGTGTTATCTTCTCCAACGAACACAGTTCTGTGTTATCTTCTCCAACGAACCCAGTTCTGTGTTATCTTCTCCAACGAACACAGCTCTGTGTTATCTTCTCCAACGAACTCAGTTCTGTGTTATCTTCTCCAACGAACACAGTTCTGTGTTATCTTCTCCAACGAACACAGTTCTGTGTTATCTTCGCCAACGAACCCAGCTCTGTGTTATCTTCTCCAACGAACCCAGCTCATTATTATCTTCTCCAACGAACCCAGCTCTGTGTTATCTTCTCCAACGAACTCAGTTCTGTGTTATCTTCTCCAACGAACACAGTTCTGTGTTATCTTCTCCAACGAACACAGCTCTGTGTTATCTTCTCCAACGAACCCAGTTCTGTGTTATCTTCTCCAACGAACTCAGTTCTGTGTTATCTTCTCCAACGAACACAGTTCTGTGTTATCTTCTCCAACGAACACAGTTCTGTGTTATCTTCTCCAACGAACCCAGTTCTGTGTTATCTTCTCCAACGAACACAGTTCTGTGTTATCTTCTCCAACGAACCCAGTTCTGTGTTATCTTCTCCAACAAACCCTGCTCTGTGTTAACTTCTCCAACGAACACAGTTCTGTGTTATCTTCTCCAACGAACCCAGTTCTATGTTATCTTCTCCAACAAACCCAGCTCTGTGTTACCTTCTCCAACGAACCCAGTTCTGTGTTATCTTCTCCAACGAACCCAGTTCTGTGTTATCTTCTCCAACGAACCCAGCTCTGTGTTATCTTCTCCAACGAACCCAGTTCTGTGTTATCTTCTCCAACGAACCCAGTTCTGTGTTATCTTCTCCAACGAACCCAGCTCTGTGTTATCTTCTCCAACGAACTCAGTTCTGTGTTATCTTCTCCAACGAACCCAGTTCTGTGTTATCTTCTCCAACAAACCCAGCTCTGTGTTAACTTCTCCAACAAACCCAGCTCTGTGTTATCTTCTCCAACGAACCCGGTTCTGTGTTATCTTCTCCAACGAACCCAGTTCTGTGTTATCTTCTCCAACGAACCCAGCTCTGTGTTATCTTCTCCAACGAACCCAGTTCTGTGTTATCTTCTCCAACGAACCCAGTTCTGTGTTATCTTCTCCAACGAACCCAGCTCTGTGTTATCTTCTCCAACGAACTCAGTTCTGTGTTATCTTCTCCAACGAACCCAGTTCTGTGTTATCTTCTCCAACGAACACAGCTCTGTGTTATCTTCTCCAACGAACCCAGCTCTGTGTTATCTTCTCAACGAACCCAGTTCTGTGTTATCTTCTCCAACGAACCCAGCTCTGTGTTATCTTCTCCAACGAACCCAGTTCTGTGTTATCTTCTCCAACGAACACATCTCTGTGTTATCTTCTCCAACGCACCCAGTTCTGTGTTATCTTCTCCAACGAACTCAGTTCTGTGTTATCTTCTCCAACGCACCCAGTTCTGTGTTATCTTCTCCAACGCACCCAGTTCTGTGTTATCTTCTCCAACGAACCCAGCTCTGTGTTATCTTCTCCAACGAACCCAGCTGTGTTATCTTCTCCAACGAACCCAGCTCTGTGTTATCTTCTCCAACGAACCCAGCTGTGTTATCTTCTCCAACGAACCCAGCTCTGTGTTATCTTCTCCAACGAACCCAGCTGTGTTATCTTCTCCAACGAACCCAGCTCTGTGTTATCTTCTCCAACGAACCCAGCTCTGTGTTATCTTCTCCAACGAACCCAGCTGTGTTATCTTCTCCAACGAACCCAGCTGTGTTATCTTCTCCAACGAACCCAGCTCTGTGTTATCTTCTCCAACGAACCCAGCTCTGTGTTATCTTCTCCAACGAACCCAGCTCTGTGTTATCTTCTCCAACGAACCCAGTTCTGTGTTATCTTCTCCAACGAACCCAGCTCTGTGTTATCTTCTCCAACGAACCCAGCTATGTGTTATCATCTCCAACGAACCCAGCTGTGTTATCATCTCCAACGAACCCAGTTCTGTGTTATCTTCTCCAACGAACCCAGCTCTGTGTTATCTTCTCCAACTAACCCAGTTCTGTGTTATCTTCTCCAACGAACCCAGTTCTGTGTTATCTTCTCCAACTAAGCCCAGGTCCATCCTTCAGCCTCTGCTTCTATTTCGACTGCTCTTCTCCATGACTTCTTGCTACTTCCAACTTTCCTAGTTTCTTGTAGATTCTAGTTCATTGAATTTTCCTGCTATATTGTTTGATGGTCTTCGCAAACGTGTGACCAATCCATCCCCATTTTCCTTTCTTGATCTCCATTCCTAATTGTATCTGGGCAGTTCATTTCCAACGGTTTTCATTTGCATGTTTATTTTGTCTCTGATATTAAAAAAGTATCAGTCTAAATAGTAAGAAAACAAGTAATTGTCATGTATAAGAAACAATCATCACCAGCATACAGCATACAAATAAACAGGACAGATCTGAAACAAGTGCAACATGTCAAATACTTGGGCACAATAACATCAGATGGAAGATGCACCACATAAATAAAATGCAGAATAGTTCAGGCCAAAATAGCATTTTAGAAAATGAAAAACGTCTTATGCAATAAATCTACGTCAATTGAAGCGAGAAAGAGAGTTCATCGGTGCTGTTTAGAGCCAATTCTGACCTATGGAAGCGAATCATAGACAGTAAATAAACTAATGAAAAAAACGAGCAGAGGACTCATAGAAGGAATGTCTGAGAAGAATGTTTAAAATTTCCTGGACAAGTAAAAAGACCAACGAGGAAATTCTCAAAGAGGCCAACACAAAAAAGGGAGCTCCAAAGAAACACCACAAAGAGAGAATCAATATTTTTTTAGGCACACCGTGAGAAGAGAAAAGTTGAAATACTTGGTTACAAGTGGCAAAATACAAGGAAAGGGAGATCGCGGACGACAAAGAAAGAAAATACTGGACAGCTTGGTGTCATGGCATGGGAAACAGTCAACAATAGAATTGATACGACGCACGGTGGGATAGAAGACTGTGGAAGAACATGATTGCCTACGCCAACCGGTATATGGCACATGATGATGATGAATATTAAGAATATGTCGGAGGCATCTATTTATGAAGGATTTGAGTTTGTCAACAACCATCCATTAGTATGTATTGTATCAATAAGCACTGATATGATATGGCCCGTTTGTAGACAAAAGGTTAGAAACTAATTTGTTTGCTGGTATCCCTGCGTGTTGATTGTGTGGTCAGATGAATGCGACCGGAAATTCAACATGGCTTTGATGCCTGCAAGCTGAAGTAGTGCTGTAGACGACTGGCCGTGGCGTGTAGTGGAACAGGTACCATGCCTTGGCTTTGACCTGGGACGAGATGTGTAATTTGTAAGTAAGTAAAGTTCCCCCGTCACGCCAATTGGCGTATAGGGAAACTGTGTTAGTGACCATAAATTTTACAGACCTTCGGCACATGATTTTTGGGTAATGTGGTCGGTATTACGCCCGTGCCGCTTTACTTTCCCAGGAAAAAAAATCCGGTACCCATTAAAGGCTGGGTGAACCGGACCGTTGGTTGCAATCGAACCCTACCTCTTGTCCTTTGTAGTCCAGTTCATTAACCACTGAGCAATCGCGGCTCCCATGTGTAATTTGTGGTCAACTTAATTTTGCCACCAGCTGGACTGCGGTTGAATCGATTGTTTCACCGAAGTAGAGACCTCACTTCATTTTTTTTAAACAGTAATTCTTGGGGCACCCTCACATGATCCCGAGGTCTACCTCAGAAATGACGCAATGCGAATGAAAATCATGCTGCCCGAGATAGCCAATACGGCGAAATGGAAATGTCCATTTTGAGCTGCACGCCATTTATACAGAACGCATCACGTTCAATAGAATAGTATGAACGTAACAACGCGCTATTTTTTACAGAACTCAAACCGTTCAATTTAACAGGATGAACGATCAGGATGGACCCTTTGTTGTTTGCTGGAACGGGGGCTAAGTAGATATGGAAATTCCCCGCCTACAGTGAAGCCATGGGAATGCTCCGCCTACAGTGAAGCCATGGGAATGCCCAGCCTACAGTGAAGCCATGGGAATGCCCAGCCTACAGTGAAGCCATGGGAATGATCTGCCTACAGTGAGGCCATGGGAATGCCCAGCCTACAGTGAAGCCATGGGAATACCCCGCATACAGTGAGGCCATGGAAATGCCCAGCCTACAGTGAAGCCATGGGAATACCCCGCATACAGTAAAGCCATGGGAATGCTCCGCCTACAGTGAAGCCATGGGAATGATCTGCCTACAGTGATGTCATGGGAATGCCCAGCCTACAGTGAGGCCATGGGAATGCCCAGCCTACAGTGAAGCCATGGGAATGCTCCGACTAACAGTGAGGCCATGGGAATGCCCAGCCTACAGTGAAGCCATTCCGTTCTGAAGTCTTTAGTACCTTCGTGAATTCTCCATTAGTATAAAATACAGGAAACTTCAAACAGAAAAACGTAGCACGTGGAAATTAAAAATAAAGAAAACTGTACAATAAAATTTGAAAGTGAAATAAAGTTAAAGTTAAAAGAAATAAGATTAAAGAGAAAAGATGTGAGACTCGATGATATAAATACGTAGGGAGGTCAAAAAGTAATGCACACACATTTTTTTCTCGGAAACTATTCTGGCAAAATGTGTGAAATTTTCACAGATTGTAGCTGAACATCCTCTTTACACTATCTATTTTTCAACATAATCTCCGTCCAAGCGTATTGCCTTACGCCAACGCGAAACTAGGTCATGAATGCCTCGTTTGTACCAAGTTTTGTCCTGCTCGCGTAGCCATTTTTTAACTGCACGGATCACACCCTCATCATTGTCAAAGTGTGTCCCACGCAGGAATTTTTTGAGTGGTCCAAACAGATGGAAATCTGAGGGAGCCATATCAGGGCTGTAAGGAGGATGGGGCAGTACAGTCCAACCAAATTTGTTGATTGCTTCCCGTGTTACCAGACTTGTGTGAGGGCGTGCAACGTCATGTTGAAGCAACAAATCTGCAGATGGCTTATTAGGCCGAACTCTGTGGAACCGATTTTTGAGTTTTGTCAGTGTATTGATGTAAGCTGTCGAGTTGATTGTCTCACCTCTTGTCATTACATCAACAAGAATCACACCATCAATGTCCCAGAAGACAGTGATCATCACCTTTCCGGCTGATGGAGATGTTTTGAATTTTTTTCTTTTTGGTGACTGTGGATGATGCCATTCCATTGACTGCATTTTTGTTTCAGGCTCATAATAATGTGCCCACGTTTCGTCACCGGTAACAATTTTTGACAAAAACATTTCTCCTTCAACACCGAAACGCTCCAACAATTCAGAACAGAATGTTTTCCTTTGAACTCTGTGATCATTTGTTAGGCACCGAGGAACCCATCGAGCGCAAATCTTTGAATATCCGAGAGTTTTAAAAATTGCGATTGCACTTCCCTTGCTGACTGTAAGCTGCAATGCCAATTGCTGACTAGTGATACGCCTATCCTTACGAATAATGGCATCAGCCCGGTTTAACATGTCTGTGCTGGTAGCCGAGGTAACACGTCCAGAACGCGGTAAATCATGCAGCTCCACTCGTACACTTTCTGCAGCTTTAATTCTCTGAACCCAGCGACTAACTGTGCTCCTATCGACTGCAGAACATTTGTACACTGCACACAGTCGTTTATGAATGTTTGCCACAGTTTCTTTTTCCGCAACCAGAAATTCTATGACAATTCGCTGTTTGTAACGGACATTGTTGACAAGCTCCATTTTAACGGTTCATAGATTGCGTAATATTTATCAGAATACTGTGCAATTTGGTACACATAATTGGAACATGTCATATTCTAAGTGTGCAAAATTTCATATTCCTATCTTTATTATTAGCCGAGAAAAAAATTTGTGTGCATTACTTTTTGACCTCCCGTATTATGTCCCGCTTATACTGTTGCCAGATTTTTCATTCCTCTATTGTCAAAAATTATCCTCGACTATGCTGCTTGGCAAAAAAGTGCCTAGAAGTCTGTACTGAAGATCGACATCGAACAGCTTCCAACCGCATATGAAGGCGTAAATGACAACATATTGATACTGTCACTTGATCGAAAATTCACATTTTTTGTTGTTACCTCCTCAGCATATTATCCCAAAATGTACGCCCATTACGGTTTCTGGAAGATATGCTTCAATGTGTATAAAAGTACTAGCTGCTACTATTTTGGCCTGGAGGATGATGCTGACTCTAGCACGGTCAAGGCTCCAGGTAAGAAGATCTAGATGTCAACTCCAGCACGATCAAAGCTCTAGGTAAGAAGATCTAGATGTCAACTCCAGCACGTTCAAAGCTCTAGGTAAGAAGATCTAGATGTCAACTCCAGCACGTTCAAAGCTCTAGGTAAGAAGATCTAGATGTCAACTCCAGCACGATCAAAGCTCTAGGTAAGAAGATCTAGATATCAACTCCAGCACGTTCAAAGCTCCAGGTAAAAAGATCTAGATGTGAAATCCAACACGGTCAAATCTCTAGGTTAGAAGATCTAGATGTCAACTCCAGCACGGTCAAAGCTCCAGGTAAAAAGATCTAGATGTCAACTCCAACACGATCAATTCTCTAGGTTAGAAGATCTAGATGTCAACTACAACACGGTCAAAGCTCCAGGTTAGAAGATCTAGATGTCAACTCCTGCACAGTCAAAGCTCCAGGTTAGAAGATCTAGATGTCAACTCCAGCACGGTCAAAGCTCCAGGTTAGAAGATCTAGATGTCAACTCCAACACGGTCAAAGCTCCAGGTTAGAAAATCGAGATATCAACTCGAGCACGGTCAAAGCTCCAGGTTAGAAGATCTAGATATCAACTTGAGCACGGTCAAAGCTCCAGGTTAGAAGATCTAGATATCAACTCGAGCACGGTCAAAGCTCCAGGTTAGAAGATCTAGATATCAACTCGAGCACGGTCAAAGCTCCAGGTTAGAAGATCTAGATATCAACTCGAGCACGGTCAAAGTTCCAGGTTAGAAGATCTAGATATCAACTTGAGCACGGTCAAAGCTCCAGGTTAGAAGATCTAGATATCAACTCGAGCACGGTCAAAGCTCCAGGTTAGAAGATCTAGATATCAACTCGAGCACGGTCAAAGTTCTAGGTTAGAAGAATTAGATATCAACTTGAGCACGGTCAAAGCTCCAGGTTAGAAGATCTAGATATCAACTCGAGCACGGTCAAAGCTCCACGATACTAAAAAAATACCTATCTAATATCTTCTCTCTTTATAATGTGTGATCTCTCTTTCTCTGTATTTTGCCTGTTTCAACCAAATATTCCAACTGTCCTCTCCCAAAGATGTTTCCACCCAAAAAGTCTATTATTTCTCTCTAATGTTTTTTGTGTGAGTGACTTCCGGTGTCATGGCGACTACGTGTTGTCGTTTTTATGATTCGGCTCTTGCTGAGATATTTAAGTGATTTACGCGACAGTTTAGTTGTGAAATTATGTGTTGATATTCCCCGTTTGGTGTAATGTTTTACTTCTGACTGGAGGATGGACTGTGAACGTTATCGATATTTAAGTGGAATATGATTTATTCTTCCTTTGTGTCGTGTGTTCGCGGTTCGACAGGCAAGCACATGGTTCGACAACAATGGCGGCCTTAGTCGGGTGTGTTCAACCCGTATTTGAAAAGTCTGCGACGGTGGATGGGGCAGAAGAATTTGAAATAATCAACGGCCCAGAAAGCGAAAACAGCAAAGTGTGTGGTACACATGAGGCATATTCAGAACACGAAAAGGCGAATATGGCAGACCACCGTGAAAGAGATTGGAGCCTCATCACGTAAAAATCCAAAGAAAGTCATGGAGAGAAATGGCAAAATATTACATCTTCTCAATATTCCTGTATGGTGCAGAAACATGGACATTAGACAAGAAAACAGAACAGAAAATTGAAGCCTTTGAAATGTGGATTTATAGAAGAATAGGTACAATATGATGGAAACAAAAGATAACAAACGATAAAGTTTTAAAACAACTGAAAATAAAAAGGGAACTACTAAATACAATTAAGACAAGACAAATGAAATTTTTGAGGCATGTTAAAAGACACAACAGCCTAATAAAAGTAATATTGGAAAGAAAAATACAAGGTAAAAGAGGCAGAGGCAGACCAAGACTAACATAGACGAGTAACATCAAAAGATGGTCAAGTCAATCTATGACAGCCTGCACCATCAAAGCAAGAAACAGAGTAGAATGGCGATTCATGGTAGCCAACCTTCGTTGCGGAGAAGGCACACGATGATGATGAATGTTTTTTGTGAGCTCTCTTTTTGTGCTGGTCTCTTTGAGAATTTCCCCGTTCGTCTTTTCAGCTGTTTAGGGAACTCTCAATATTCTTCTGAAAAAATCAATTCTGTGTCCTCTAATTGTCTTCTCATTTATTTCTTCACTGTCCATGATTCGCTTCCACCTGTCAGAATCGGCTATAAATTGCAACATTGAGCTCTATCAGTGTAGATATTTCATTGTATCTTGACATGATTATTCTCGGCAATGTAAGAAGATTGTTTGCCATATCTTTCCTTCTTTACACCTCAGTGCATTAGACCACATAAATTGTCTCTCTGCAAATAAGATCCTAGGTCAACCATTACAGAGTTGAGACATACATTGGCATTATTTGTCGGCTGCTTCCACAACACCATCAACAACAAAATCCACAACACCATTCCTAGCACCATCTACAACACCATCCATAACACCATCAACAACACCATCCATAACACCATCCACAACACAATCCACAACACCATTCACAACACCATCCATAACACCATCCATAACAGCATCCACTACACAGTTCAAAGCTACAACTACTTTGGACATACTATAACCAGTGATGGAAAATGTACAACTGAAATAAACAAAAGAATAGGAATGGCAAAAAGTAATTTTAATGCCATGAAGAACATACTAACATCAAAACAAATAACACCTGGGCTAAAACTAAGAACAGCAAAATGTTATATGTTCTCAGCATTCCTGTTTTGTTTAAAAACATGAACATTAGACAAGAAAACAACAGAAAATTGAAACCTTTGAAATGTGGATATATAGAAGAATAGGTAGAATTGGATGGAAAAAATAAAAAAACAAACAATGAAGTCTTAAAACAACTAAAAACTAAAAGAGAACTACTAAACACAATTTTAACAGGACAAATGAGGTTTTTGGGGCATGTTAAAAGACACAGCCTACTAAAAGTAATATTGTAAGGGAAAATACAAAGTAAAAGAAGCCGAGGCAGACCAAGACTAATTTGGACTAGTAACATTAAAAGATGGACAAGTCAAGCCTATGACAACCTGCACTATCAAAGCAAGAGACAGACGGAATAGCGCCTCATGGCAGCCAACCGTCTATGTGGAGACGATACTCAATGATGGTGATTCATTAGGCGCCGGTTCCAGATTGAAAGTTGGCTACCACGAAGCGCAATTTTACTCTGTCATAGATAAATATGAAGGTAACAATAATAGATCATCATGTGCCATACCGGTTGACGTAGGCGATCATGTCCTTCCACAATCTTCTATCTACAGTACATTGTATCAGTTCTGTTGTTTACTGTTTTCCATGCCATGACACCAAGCTATCCAGTATTTTCTCTCTCTGTCGTCCGCGATCTCTCTTTCCTTTTATTTTGCCAGTTGTAACCAAGTATTCCAACTTTCCTCTTCTCATGATGTGCCAGACAAATGTTGATTGTTTCTTTCTGATGGTTTTTAGGAGCTGTCTTTTTATGTTGGCCTCTTTGAGAACTTCCTCATTGGTCTTTTTGCTGTCCATGGAACATTCTTCTGAGAGATCCCATCTCTGTGGCCTCTAATCGTCTTTTCATTTTTTTGTCTACTGTCCATGATTCGCTTCCATGGGTCAGAATTGGTTCTGTATAGCACCGATGAACTCTCTTTTTCAATAATAGATACGAAATTATAAAAATAGATCGTTCTTACACTGTCAACATTCTCTTCTTATCTGACCCAAGCTGCTGTGTGTGTGAGAGAGAGAGAGAGAGAGAGAGAGAGAGAGAGAGAGAGAGAGAGATGGCAAGCAAACAAGGATTGCAGACAATGTATGAGGCAATTCAAGTAATGAACATCAAGACAGATCAGTTATTACAAAATAATAAGAATGATACAAATTATTTGAATTTATTCATATCAGATTGGGTGATTGTCTGTCAAGCGCTATCAATCGCCGGATTGGTCATCGGAGCTTTGGGCGTGGTTTTCCCTGCGATTTGGCTGATTGCCTCCATCCCTCATTTGATGGTAGCCGGAAGTGTCTGTGGCGTTACCGGAGGTAGGCGTGCCTTTTTAAAGGGGGTGGGGGAGTAACACATTTACTTCCCCTTGAGGTAGATAACGAGGCTTTGCTTTCCTTTTTTTTTTTTTTTTGTGCTTTTGTTTGATTGGCTATCCGAGACCTTTAACCACAGTCAGAAAGAAAACAAATAGACCTATTGTCATGCATGTTGTACGAGGCGACTATGGAGCGTACATCAATGTCTTCGCCGGTGCTACGGCATTCGTGCATTTCAGCTGAAGCTATCTTTAGTGCTTTCACCAGTGTGTGACCCACGTGTTTTATATTTGGGAACGTGCTGAGAATGGGATCTCAGAACTTTATCCTAATGTGCAACGAAGATAACCTGTCGACTAAACTAAACTAAACTAAACTAAGCTAAGCTAAGCTAAACTAAACTAAAGCTAAAACTAAAGCTAAAGCTAGGCTAAAATAAACTAAACTAAAACTAAAACAACTAGAACTAAAACTAAACTTAACTAGACTAAACTAAACTAAACTAAACCAAGCTGAGCTGAGAAGAACTGAACTAGAACTAAAGCTAAGCTAAGCTAAACTAAATTTTCGTTTCGCTTTGATTTCTTTGAGAACATTAATTTCTCTTAACTATCCACAACATTCGCAACACACAACCCTATATTTGTGCCTTCCAGAGATATTTTTGTCTGTCGGCTGATTGTCCACGATTCACTTCCATATGTCAACAGTGGCTTCAGATAGCACAAGTATCTTTTTCTTACCTCCAATGTCAAGAAATGGTTGGGAGCGAACCCTGCTCCTTGTCCTGTGTAGTCCAGTTCACTAACCACTGAGCTGTCGCGGCTCCAATGAGAAATAAACAGAGGGATAAAAGATGAAATTATGCAACAAAAGAGATATGTGCTACATGCCGGAGGTTAAAAATAGATAATATGTGATAATTATGCAACACTGTTAATGATGGACAATAATATTTGGACATTCATCAACATCATGTGCCATACCGTTTGGCGTAGGCAATCATGTCCTGAACAGCTGTATCTGTGATCTCTTGTAAGTCTTCTGTCTCTGATTTAACAATGTGATCTAGAGCATCCAGATTGCTGGACAGCTGAGACAGAAAATTAAGATGTGATATACTTCTATTGTCTTATCTCTTAGGATGTTAAAGTTCAAGGCTGTTTGATTTAATACGGTATTACGTTTTCATTATTATACTAAATGTTCTTGCTTGCTTTCGTTCGCCCGATGACTAAAGTATTCTAGAATTATGAATTAGATTGTAGAATTCCTCTTCGTCATCCGCCCTTAAAAGGACGTTAAGTGGACGTGTCTGCGTTGTGTTGTGGTTTGCAGTATAACTGTTATATTTGCGCCTTTCGACCCAACACATCCGACTTCAGCACTACATTTTTGAGTACCGGGTTGCCTTCCCTCTTCGATCACTGCTCGCTTGGCCAGACTAGACAGGTTAGTCTGTTACTAGAGGCACCACGGAGAGGTGGAGAAGGGTCTGGATGGTTCTGGTTCACCGATCCTGGCGCAAGCCATCAGCTGTGGATAGCTGACAACTTCCAGCTCTGGTGCTGGAAGGCGCGCCTTTAGCCTCCATATATATATATATATATATATATATATATATATATATATATATATATATATATATATATATATATATATATATATATATATATATATACTGAATTTGAAGCAAGAACATTGACTATAAAGATAAATTATGGGATTTCAAACAATGAGGCAAACAAGAAATGTTGGCATGGTAAAAATAAGGGATGTTCTATCATATATATTTCTTCCTGTCATCAACACTTTCCAGTTTTCCTCCTGACATTGCATGCTCAAAGAAAAACTATTTTCCTGTTATCAATGAATTTAGTTGTGCATTTCTACCTACCTACCTACCTACCTACCTACCTACCTACCTACCTACCTACCTACCTACCTACCTACCTACCTACCTACCTACCTACCTACCTACCTACCTACCTACCTACCTACCTACCTACCTACCTACCTACCTACCTACCTACCTACCTACCTACCTATCTACCTACCTACCTACCTATCTACCTACCTACCTACCTACCTATCTACCTACCTACCTATCTACCTACCTACCTACCTACCTACCTATCTACCTACCTACCCTACCTACCTACCTACCTACCTACCTACCTACCTATCTATCTACCTACCTACCTACCTACCTACCTACCTACCTACCTACCTACCTATCTACCTACCTACCTACCTACCTATCTACCTATCTACCTACCTACCTACCTACCTACCTACCTACCTACCTACCTACCTACCTACCTACCTATCTATCTATCTATCTATCTATCTATCTATCTATCTATCTATCTATCTATTGTCCTTTCGAGCCGATGACGGCACATAGAACAGAACCACAATCTCAAAAACAGAAACCTTGCGTGCCAAAATGGCACATATTGCAGAGATCACTGCTCTAAAATCTATGGCGCTGTTTCCATAACAATACTTTTTACAATGACAGCTTGTCAAGCCATCGATCAACCTCCTTAGTCACCTCTTACGACATGCCTGGAAGGTTACAGTGTCACTATTCTTTACCTCCCTCATAATGAGGCCCCGGTAACACACGGGAAAGTTGTGCATTTCCTCTCTAGTATTATCACATACAAAAAAAAAAAATTGTGCACAAAATCTTTTTGCGGTATCTCACTTCCACAGCCTGCACTGTTTTTTTAAGATCAACAATGAGTTGTTATGATAGATCTATAAATAAAACTAGCTCAGGAATATAACAATATATATGAATAACAGTTGAGGGAACACATCTGGAGACAGTCCATAGTTACAACTACCTAGGACATACTATAACCAATGATGGAAAATGCACAACTGAAATAAACAAAAGAATAGGTATGGCAAAAAGTAATTTTAATGCCATGAAAAATATACTAACAACAAAACAAATATCAGCAGGCTGAAACTAAGAATGGCAAAATGTTACATCTTCTCAATGTTCCCGTATGGTGCAGAAACATGGACATTAGACAAGAAAACAGAACAGAAAATTGAAGCCTTTGAAATGTGGATTTATAGAAGAATAGGTAGAATTGGATGGAAACAACAGATAACAAACGATGAAGTTTTAAAACAAATGAAAATAAAAAGAGAACTGCTGAACACAATAAAGACAAGACAAATTATATTTTTGGGGCACATTAAAAGACACAACAGCCTACTAAAAGTAATATTGGAAGGAAAAATACAAGGTAAAAGAGGCAGAGGCAGACCAAGACTAACATAGACGAGTAACATCAAAAGATGGACAAGTCAATCTATGACAGCCTGCACCATCAAAGCAAGAAACAGAGTAGAATGGCGATCCATGGTAGCCAACCTTCGTTGCGGAGAGGGCACACGATGATGATGATGATATGAATAACGCAATGTAGCTATGGTGTAGTGGGCTATATTTATTCATCATCATCATGTGCCATACCGGTTGGCATAAACGATCATGTCCTTCCACAATCTTCTATCTACAGTGCTTAGTATCAGTTCTATTGTTGACTGTTTGTCATGCCATGACACCAAGCTATCCAGTATTTTCTCTCTTTGTCGTTCTCGATCTCTTTTTCCTTGTATTTTACCTGTTGTAACCAAGTATTTCAACTTTCCTCTTCTCATGGTGTGCCCGAAATGCCGATGATTTGGACATTATGCTTTGGAAACTTCATGCATGTTGATCACGAGCTAGCTAAGTGATTTTACATTTAATTTAATGTGTACATTTCATGTAATTCCTATTTTAACTAATGATTCTCCCATATTATATAACCTTGTCTTCTCTTCTGCTCTTTCTAATTCTAGATCCTCTAGTTCTGGTTGCTCTAGAACATGTCGTTTATTTAATCTGCATTTCTTTGTCCCTTTCTGTGTTTGTGTTTTCTGATTTTACTAATTTTTAAGTATTAATCTAGCCAGCATTTGATGTGCAGAACTCAATGTATGTTATTTTTTTTTTTTAGTTTAACAGTTTATAAGAGAAATATTTGTGTGTGTGTATGTTTATGGTTAGCGAGTATGACCAAAACTTAACGTTAACAATATTTATCTTTCTTTTTTTTCTTTAATTCCTCCCCCCCCCCCCCCCCCCCCCCCCCCCCGCCTCCCCCAGGAATCATCATAATCATAGCTGACGTCGTATTCGCCATCGAAAAGTCGGTGAAGTTCGCCTTTCTAAACCCCCAGTTGGATCCCATCTTTGGGACGCCAGAGAGCAAGTACCTGGTTGCTATGGACAACTCTTTTGAGTACGACTGGAATTTCGGACTGGACATAGCGACAGGGATCGCGTGTGTTTTGATCGGGGCACTCTTCGCTGTCGCTGCCTGTTTGTCCAAAAGTGATCGGCTGTACATTACTAAAAAAATGATCATTTAAAATAAATGTAACATTTACCTTTCTTTTACAGCACAGTTTGCGAAACATTGTACATAATAATTTTACGCTTTTACGTTTATTCTTGTAGAGTACAATTTAGTGTACAAAATGTACAATTATTTGTACTATGTATTTTTTTTTTATGTTTGTGACCATCATCATCATCATCATCATCATCATCATCATCATCATCATCATCATCATCATCATCATTAAGTGCTATGCTACTGGATTAGTAAACATTACTCTCCACAACTTTATTTTGTTTTTCTGCTGGCATCTCCTACTGTTATGTTTCCTAGTGTTTCCAATATTCTATCAATCCATCTTTTGCTTTTCTGTTGGCATCTTCTACTGTTATGTTTCCTAATGTTTCCAGTATTCCATTAGTTCATCTTTTGCCTTTCTGTTGGCATCTCCTACTGTTATGTTTCCTAGTGTTTCCAATATTCTATCAATCCATCTTTTGCTTTTCTGCTGGCATCTCCTACTGTTATGTTTCCTAATATTTCCAGTATTCCATTAGTTCATCTTTTGCCTTTCTGTTGACATCTCCTACTATTGTTTCCTAGTGTTTCCAATATTCCATCAAACCATCTTTTGCCTTTCTGTTGTCCTATCCTGCTGTTATGTTGTCAGTATTACACCCGTGCCGCTTTACTTTCCCAGAAAAAAATAGACGGACGGTTTTTTAAATGTAATATTCTATATTCATGAAAAAAAAAAGCCAAACGGTTAAAGAGAAGTTAATCTGCTTAAACTATAGAGCTTATCTTTATTCTTCAATGGCAACTCATACACAATGTTAGTTAGACGAAGAGGTGGACTGTGTGTATTTCACCACGATAGTACCATGAATATCTCCACGGTATGGTTATGGTTAGTCGAAGGTCACGGTATGGTTATGGTTAGTCGAAGGTCCCGGTATGGTTATGGTTAGTCGAAGGTCACGGTATGGTTATGGTTAGTCGAAGGTCCCGGTATGGTTATTGTTAGTCGAAGGTCACGGTATGGTTATGGTTAGTCGAAGGTCCCGGTATGGTTATGGTTAGTCGAAGGCCCCGGTATGGTTATTGTTAGTCGAAGGTCACGGTATGGTTATGGTTAGTCGAAGGTCCCGGTATGGTTATTGTTAGTCGAAGGTCACGGTATGGTTATGGTTAGTCGAAGGTCACGGTATGGTTATGGTTAGTCGAAGGTCACGGTATGGTTATGGTTAGTCGAAGGTCCCGGTATGGTTATTGTTAGTCGAAGGTCCCGGTATAGTTATGGTTAGTCGAAGGTCACGGTATGGTTATGGTTAGTCGAAGGTCACGGTATGGTTATGGTTAGTCGAAGGTCACGGTATGGTTATGGTTAGTCGAAGGTCCCGGTATGGTTATGGTTAGTCGAAGGTCACGGTATGGTTATGGTTAGTCGAAGGCCCCGGTATGGTTATTGTTAGTCGAAGGTCACGGTATGGTTATGGTTAGTCGAAGGTCCCGGTATGGTTATTGTTAGTCGAAGGTCACGGTATGGTTATGGTTAGTCGAAGGTCCCGGTATGGTTATGGTTAGTCGAAGGTTACGGTATGGTTATGGTTAGTCGAAGGTCACGGTATGGTTATGGTTAGTCGAAGGTCACGGTATGATTATTGTTAGTCGAAGGTCCCGGTATGGATATGGTTAGTCGAAGGTCACGGTATGGTTATGGTTAGTCGAAGGTCACGGTATGGTTATGGTTAGTCGAAGGTCCCGGTATGGTTATGGTTAGTCGAAGGTCACGGTATGGTTATGGTTAGTCGAAGGTCAAAGTAAATAGAGCGTCAGTGCATCTTCTGTTTTTCTTTTCGGAACACCATTAGAGAATCGCTTAACTGTAGTTCTATTATTAGTCTCAGCCTTCTCCCTCGCATTTCTTGCTTGGCGATATACGAGTAGGAGGGACGTAATTATAAAAATTAAGCAAAGAGAATTATTTACGTGCGTTGCGTCCCTTAGACAGAATGCTTTACTTCAATGATTTATTAGAAGCAGAACTTTAACTGTCCATGTCGTGCTGAAGTCGGATATGCTGGGCCGAAAGGCGCAAATATAACAGTTATAATGCAAACCACAAAACAACGCAGACACGCCCACTTAACGTCCTTGTAAGGACGGATGACAAAGAGGAATTTTACAGTCTACGAATACTCTAGAATTCTTTAGTCATCGAGTGAACGCAAGCAAGCAACTGTCCTTGTCAAGGTGTAGATGCAGCATTCGCTTGTCTCCTTCACTTTGCCATTTACCCGTTCTGGTGTCGATCACAGCGCTAATTCTCGTCATTCTGACACCTTACTGCCATTGTAACAAAACACCAGGGCTAAAACTAAGAATAGCAAAATGTTGAAATGTTCTCAACATTCCTGAATGGTGCAGAAACATGGACATTAGACAAGAAAACAGAACAGAAAATTGAAGCCTTTGAAATGTCGATATCTAGAATAATAAGTAGAATTGCATAGAAAGAAAAGAAAACAAACGATGAAGTTTTAAAACAACTAAAAATTAAAAGAGATCTACTAAATAAAATTCAAACACGACAAACTAGATTTTTGCCGTTGGACATTATCTCAGTTTTCTATGTTTAGATACAGGTTTTACTGTTCTATGTTTATTTTGACACACTTAGTTATCTCATTTATAATTTTCGCACTGTTGGAGAGGAAGAATGTAATCCTTCTCGCCATCCCTCCCCCTCCCCATTTTCCCCTCCTCCCCTCCCATCCGCATTTAAAAAGAAACAACCAGCGGCTCCGATAAAAGACAGTTTGTTTGTGGCTTGTCTTGGATTTCTTGTCTTGGATTTCCTCTTCTGTCTTGGATTTCCTTTTCTATGTTGGATTTCCTCTTCTGTCTTAGATTGCCTATTCTATGTTGGATTTCCTCTTCTGTCTTGGATTGCCTTTTCTATGTTGGATTTCCTCTTCTGTCTTGGATTGCCTTTTCTATGTTGGATTTCCTCTTCTGTCTTGGATTTCCTTTTCTATGTTGGATTTCCTCTTCTGTCTTGGATTTCCTCTTCTGTCTTGGATTTCCTTTTCTATGTTGGATTTCCTCTTCTGTCTTGGATTGCCTTTTCTATGTTGGATTTCCTCTTCTGTCTTGGATTTCCTCTTCTGTGTTGGATTTCCTCTTCTGTCTTGGATTGCCTTTTCTATGTTGGATTTCCTCTTCTGTGTTGGATTTCCTCTTCTGTCTTGGATTTCCTCTTCTGTCTTGGATTTCCTCTTCTGTCTTGGATTTCCTCTTCTGTCTTGGATTGCCTTTTCTATGTTGGATTTCCTCTTCTGTCTTGAATTTCCTTTTCTATGTTGGAACCGATTCAGTAGCAATGAATCCACGAGGGAACTAAATTATTAAACACACGGAGGCTGACTTGGAAATACATCCCCCTAGTCATCCCATGATTGAACGTTTCCTGGAAAGCTAAAAACATCAAGGAGGACATTCTCAAAGAGACCAAACACAAAAAGGTAGCTCCTAAGAAACATCAGAAAGAAATCACCCGGGACATCATGAGAAGAGGAAAGTTTTGAATATTTGTATATGTGGTGTATTTTTGTATGATGTATTCTTGTATGATGTATTCTTGTATGGCATATTATTGTATGATGTATTCTTGTATGGTATATTCTTGTAAGGTATATTCTTGTATCATATATTCTTGTATGGTATATTCGTGTATGGTATATTCTTGTATGGTATATCCTTGTATCATGTATTCTTGTATGGTATATTCTTGTATGGTATATTCTTGTATGATGTATTCTTGTATGGTATATTCTTGTATGGTATATCCTTGTATCATGTATTCTTGTATGGTATATTCTTGTATGGTATATTCTTGTATGATGTATTCTTGTATGGTATATTCTTGTATGGTATATTCTTGTATGGTATATCCTTGTGTCATGTATTCTTGTATGGTATATTCTTGTATGATGTATTCTTGTATGGTATATTCTTGTATGGTGTATTCTTGTATGGTATATTCTTGTATGGTGTATTCTTGTATGGTATATTCTTGTATGATGTATTCTTGTATGGTGTATTCTTGTATGGTATTTTCTTATATGGTATATTCTTGTATGATGTATTCTTGTATACTGTACTCTTGTATGCTGTATTCTTGTATACCGTATTCTTGTATGCTGTATTCTTGTATGGTGTATTCTTGTATGATGTATTCTTGTATGGTATATTCTTGTATACTGTATTCTTGTATGCTGTATTCTTGTATGGTATATTCTTGTATACTGTATTCTTGTATACTGTATTCTTGTATGGTATATTCTTGTATACTGTATTCTTGTATGGTATATTCTTGTTTACTGTATTCTTGTATACTGTATTCTTGTATACTGTATTCTTGTATACTGTATTCTTGTATGGTATATTCTTGTACACTGTATTCTTGTATGGTATATTCTTGTATACTATATTCTTGTACACTGTATTCTTGTATGGTATATTCTTGTATGCTGTATTCTTGTATACTGTATTCTTGTATACTGTATTCTTGCATACTGTATTCTTGTATGCTGTATTCTTGTATGCTGTATTCTTGTATACTGTATTCTTGTATACTGTATTCTTGTATACTGTATTCTTGTATACTGTATTCTTGTATACTGTATTCTTGTATACTGTATTCTTGTATACTGTATTCTTATATACTGTATTCTTGTATGCTGTATTCTTGTATACTGTATTCTTGTATACTGTATTCTTGTATACTGTATTCTTGTATGCTGCATTCTTGTATGCTGTATTCTTGTATACTGTATTCTTGTATACTGTACTCTTGTATGGTATATTCTTGTATACTGTATTCTTGTATACTGTATTCTTGTATACTGTATTCTTGTATACTGTATTCTTGTATGCTGTATTCTTGTATACTGTATTCTTGTATACTGTATTCTTGTATGCTGTATTCTTGTATGCTGTATTCTTGTATGTAATAAATATCTCTCATTCTACATTTCCCGTTGCTGTTTTACTCTCTTCATACATTCAGTTTCGCTGCAATATGGAATTCCACATGTCACAACTTCCACCACATGTCACAAACTCCACCACATGTCACAACTTCCGCCACATGTTACAACTTCCACCACATGTCACAATTTCCACCATTTGTCACAACTTCCACCACATGTCACAACTTAGACCACATGTCACAACTTCCACCACATGTCATAACTTCCACCACATGTCATAACTTCCACCACATGTCACAGTTTCCACCACATGTCATAACTTCCACCACATGTCATAACTTCCACCACATGTCACAACTTCCACCACATGTCACAACTTCCACCACATGTCACAACTTCCACCACATGTCATAACTTCCACCACATGTCACAACTTCCACCACATGTCACAACTTCCACCACATGTCATAACTTTCACATCATGTCACATCTTCTACCACATGTCACAACTTCCACCACATGTCTCAGCTTCCACCACATGTCACATCTTCCACCACATGTTACAACTTCCAACACATGTCACATCTCCCACCACATGTCACAACTTCCACCACATGTCACAACTTCCACCACATGTCACAACTTCCACCACATGTCACATCTTTTACCACATGTCACATCTTCCATCACATGTCACAGCTTCCACCACATGTCATAACTTCCACCATTTGTCACAACTTCCACTACATGTCACAGCTTCCACCACATGTCACAACTTCCTCCACATGTCACAACTTCCACCACATGTCACAGCTTCCACCACATGTCACAGCTTCCACCACATGTCACAACTTCCGCCACATGTCACAACTTCCGCCACATGTCACAACTTCCACCACATGTCACAGCTTCCACCACATGTCACAACTTCCACCACATGTCACAACTTCCACCACATGTCACAACTTCCACCACATGTCACAGCTTCCACCACATGTCACAACTTCCACCACATGTCACAGCTTCCACCACATGTCACAACTTCCACCACATGTCACAACTTCCACCACATGTCACAGCTTCCGCCACACGTCACAACTTCCACCACATGTCACAGCTTCCACCAAGCACGGTGGTAAATTCTGTTGTCATGACCGACTACTTTGCGGCTCTAATGGACGGTTCCAACCGACTTCCATCGAACAGAGAGTACACAGTCACTTCCTCGCTCTAATTTATTCGAAAACACATGTTTAACACGAACAAAGTAACCGAAACGGTTTAAGCGTTCAGGTTATCATCTGCAAAAACAGAAGGTTTTTAATCGGAGTTGAAACTCTCCTAGATGCGTTGCCAATTTTATGGCTAACGAGTTGCATCTTCCCGGAGGGGGGAGGTTAGGGCGCCTCCGACCCGCCGGTGAAAACGTCATAGGGCATATGGTGGATTTTTATAAAATTAGCTACCCCACACAACTAATTCACATCATCCTCTGTAATCAAAAAGTGACTTAAATACTGAAGGTTAAGAAGGAAATATAAAGGGAAGAAAATGCGGTCTAACTATAAATTACTCTATAAATATCCTAAAAATAACTACATGGAATGTTAGGACCTTATACCAACAAGGAAAATTAGAAAATCTTATGCTAGAAGCAGAACGATTAAACAACTAAAAATGAAAAGATAGCTACTAAACACAATTAGAACAAGACAAATGAAATTTTTGGGGCGTGTTAAAAGACACAACAGCCTAATAAAAGTAATATTGGAAGAGAATATACATGGTAAAAGAGGCAGAGCAAGACTAACATGTACGAGTTCAGTAACATAAAAAGATGGACAAGTCAACCTATGACAATCTGCACCATCAAAGCAAAAGACAGAGTGGAATGGCGCTCGATGGTAGCCTAACTTCGATGCGGAGATGGCACTCTATGATGATAAATATCCTGCCTCAGATTTCAGATATAACGACTTTTAATTTCTTCAAGATCTAGTTAAGACACGCCCACTCACCCACCTCTCTCCACCCCAACCCGGAAGGTTAGAAGTCAAAATAAAAGGGGAGAGAGAATCACGACAAAGAGTGACGGGCCCTTGAATCTGCCAAGCAGCCAGGTCGGGCTGGCGGTGACACAGTAAAGGTGGTTCTACAACTATTTTTACCGTCAAGACGCGACCCCCCGTGTCACTTCTCTGTCTCCTTTCGGTTTGGATAAAATATTTCAACAAATTTTCATGAAATTGTCAAAGTGGAAATTCAAGTTGATTTTAATGTTTGCTGTGTGTTCGCTGCATAGGAAAAACTAACAGATGTAAGTAGAAAAATGTGAGAAAGTTCTGAGCGACATTTGTGCAACAGGTTGTTTGTTGGCTGTCAAAACACTTCTGGACAGGGGGTCGTCGTGTACTCTACTCTCTGTTGTTTTGTTTCATAAATGTCCAGATGTTTTCACTACCTTATTTTAATTATTCACTGAGATTATCTGTAAAAAAGTATCTTTGCTAATTTGGTCTAAATATGTAGTATTGGAGAAACATTGACAGCATCAATGTTGTGTGTTGTAATAATGAATGCAAACAACTGGTTTGACAAGCTTGGCTGCCTCACCTGTTTCGCCCTGTGTGTCGCACACCGTGTTAATCACATATTGTGTAGTTGTGTCCCGTCCCCGCGTATTGTGTTGCTGAAACTTGTTACTGAAGTTTCCAAGTGTGTACACATTTGACCTCGCAAGCGTCGCTCGGGCTAACTTAGCACCAATTTTTTTTATTTATTTATTCGTGAAATTAACTACATGCATTTAAGAGACTGTATCATTATTATAGTTATGCCCACACTAACTATAGGCATTTAGAGACTGTATTATTATTATAGTTATGCCCACACTAACTATAGGCATTTAAGAGACTGTATTATAGTTATGCCCACACTAACTATAGGCATTTAAGAGACTGTATTATTATTATAGTTATGCCCACACTAACTATAGGCATTTAAGAGACTGTATTATTATTATAGTTATGCCCACACTAACTATAGGCATTTAAGAGACTGTATCACAGTTTTAATCAAATGAAAGAGACGATTAGAGGCCACAGAGATAGGAGATTTCTCAGAAGAATGTTGAAAGTTCCCAGGACAGCTAAAAAGACCAGTGAGGAAATTCTCAAAGAAGTCAACACAAAAAGGGAGCTCTTAAAAAAACATCAGAAAGAAGCAATCAACATTTTTGGGGCTTCGATCCGATGTTATTATTGTGCCCAAGTATTTGACGTGTTGCACTTGTTTCAAATTTGTCCTGTTTATTTTTATGCTGCATGCTGGTGATGATTGTTTCTTCGATATGACCATTACTTCTGTTTTCTTGCTATTCAGACTGAGACCTTTCTTGATGCTTTCTTTTACTATTATGTCTATCATTCTTGTAGTTCATTCTCTGTCTCTGCTATTAAGACTGTGTCATCCGCATATCGCAAATTATTTATGTTGTGACCGTTGACTTCAATTCCTTTTTTGTCTACTATTGATCTCGAGAATATGTTCGCTGTAAAGTGAAAACAAATCCGGCGACAAAATACAGCCTTGTCTGACTCCTTGTTTTTCTGTATATATATATATAGACGGTTATGACACATAGTTAAATGTGTATAAACAAGAGATTTAGCATTAATTTTAGGCTTTCAAACAGACGGTAATGATAGCACTACATTTGTATAAAACAGGAGATTAGAATAGATATTTTCTCTGCTCAACAACGCTACTAAATCGTGGTATTTATCTTGTTTTCTCGGTCTGCTTTTACTCTACTTTATCAGCCATTATATAACTGGACTGGATAATGAATTGGCGTAAATGTTTTGTGTATAGGTTTACAACTAGTTAACTTGCTTATGTCTTTCGGCCCAATACATCCTAAGTCAGCACACCATTTTTGTGCACAGAGTTGCCATTTCCTCCTGATCTCTGTTCATTTCGCTAAACTAGTTAACTTTGTTCCAAGATTACCACTGAGTTGGAGTGTGATCTTAGTCAGTTAGGATTCGCTGATCGTGACGTCTGCAGTCAGCTATGAGTCGCTGATAATTTTTTTAGGTGTTGTCCTGCCTTTATTATGTAGTCTGGGTACGGTTAAAAGAGAGAAAGAACGACATGAAACATAATGAGCCACCAACAACTTCTGTTGCGAAAGACAAACAAACAAATTGGAGACCAAGGTATGTTAAAAGTTCTTGGACAAATAAAGAAACAAACAACAGAAAACACGGATAACAATAGACAACCCGAACTAGGATTGAGCCCGTAGTCCTCAACACAGGGACTTGCCATAAGAGACCTGCAATTCAGCACACTACCAGCAACATGAACGGGTTACTTGATATCACTTGTGATGTCTTTCATATATGCGTCATACCGTGACCACTATTACTTGTGATGTCTTTCCTATATGCGTCATCCCGTGACTACTATCACTTGTGATGTCTTTCCTATAGGCGTCATCCCGTGACTACTATCACTTGTGATGTCTTTCCTATAGGCGTCATCCCGTGACTACTATCACTTGTGATGTCTTTCATATATGCGTCATACCGTGACCACTATTACTTGTGATGTCTTTCCTATATGCGTCATCCCGTGACTACTATCACTTGTGGTGTCTTTCATATATGCGTCATACCGTAACTACTATCACTTATGATGTCTTTCCTATATGCGTCATCCCGTGACTACTATCACTTGTGGTGTCTTTCATATATGCGTCATACCGTAACTACTATCACTTATGATGTCTTTCATATATGCGACATCCCGTGACTACTATCACTTGTGATGTCTTTCATATATGCGTCATCCCGTGACTACTATCACTTATGATGTCTTTCCTATATGCGTCATCACGTGACTACTATCACTTGTGATGTCTTTCATATATGCGTCATCCCGTGACTACTATCACTTGTGATGTCTTTCCTATATGCGTCATCACGTGACTATTATCACTTGTGATGTCTTTCCTATATGCGCCATACCGTGACTACTATCACTTGTCATGTCTTTCCTACATGCGTCATCCCTTGACTTGAGTATAAAGTTGCGTCCGCAATTTTTGAATACATTTACAGACTCAATAATATTTGTGTCTTTCCTGTATGGCCACACACAGAAATGCACTAAAATATATGCCTACAGTAAAAAACGAAACAATACGTCTTGTAGTTTCTTTCGGTTTACACGAGACACTAATAAGAAATCAATAAATAAATGAATATTTAATTGAAATAACATAAAAGATATAAAATTGTGTCTCTTCTCGACCCTGAAAGGCAAATGATAAAGGAGAAATGAGTTGGTCAACCTTTTGATCCCCTAATTTTGACTAAAATGTGGGTGTAAATCCCGGGTGAGTTTGTTGAATGTATAAAGGCATAAACACACGAAGCTGCTGTAAAGCTAATGATAAAGATGAAAGAAAAAGTGGTATGGGTTCAGCTTTACATGGGTAAGGAACAAAAAAAAAGCAGAAAGACGTTTCGGCTCAGTAGGCCTTCAGTTAGAGCAATAAAACAACACAAAGATATATATATATATATATATATATATATATATATATATATATATATATATATATATATATATATGGGAGCCGCGATAGCTCAGTGGTTAGTGAACTGGACTACACAGGACAAGAGGTGGGGTTCGATCCCAACCGACGGCTCCGGTTCACCTAACCTTTAATGGGTACCGAATTTTTTTCTGGGAAAGTAAAGCGGCAAGGGCGTAATACCGACCACATTACCCCAAATATAATGTGCTGAAGGTCTGTAAAATTTATGGTCACTAACACCATATTTCCCTATACGCCACTTGGCGTGACGGGGGTACTTTACTTTTTATATATATATATATATAAACTCCATGATAATGTATATAATATATATATTATATATATATTATATATATATATATATATATATATATATATATATATATATATATATATATATATATATATATATAAATTCATGATTATATATATATATATATATATATATATAATTATGTGTGTTACCGGGGCCTCATTATGAGTAAAGAATAGTGACACTGTGACCTTCCAGGCATGTCGTAAAAGGCGACTAAGGAGATTGATCGATGGTTTGACAAGCTGTCATTGTAAAAAGCATTGTTATGGAAACAGAGCCATAGATTTTAGAAGTTAAGATCTCTGCAATATGCGCCATTTTGGCACGCAAGGTTTCTGTTTTTGAGATTGTGGTTCTGCCCTATGTGCCGTCTTTGGCTCGAAAGGACAATAGATATACAGGGTGTTTATAAAGTCTCACTACACTTGGTATCTAGGTCAATTTGAAAAAAAAAATGTTTATGACGTCATCACAATATGTGCTCCCACTGTCAATGAAATTTGTTGAATAAGTTTATTGCTACTGGAAATGTGGAAGATGCTCCACGATCTGGTAGGCCTGCTGTGAATGATGAAATATGTTTAGATATCCAAGACAGAATCCTTAAAAGTCCAGACAAGTCATTAAGAAAACTGTCGCAACAAGTGAACTTACCATTGAGCACATATTGTGATGACGTCATACACATTTTTTTCAAATTGACCTAGATACCAAGTGTAGTGAGACTTTATAAACACCCTGTATTATCATGAGGTTTCTATTCGCTGATGATGCAGCACTGGTTGCTCAAGATGAGCCCGTCCTGCTGTCAATGATGATTGACAGCTTAGCTAGATCATGTGATATATTCTCCCTGTCAATAAGCATCCAGAAGACTGTGGTGCTTCAACAACGTGTAGCCAGTCCCACAGCTATATCATTAAATAACACACCCCTTGAATCTGTGAGAAAGTTCACCTATCTCGGTTTATATGGTCACAAACACTGTCTCCCTTGAAGAAGAAATAAATTCACGAATCGGAAAGGCAGCTTCTACATTTTGTAAACTTAAAGATAGAGCAATGGCCAACACCAACATTAATTAATTAACTTCCTTCCTTCCTTCCTTCCTTCCTTCCTTCCTTCCTTCCTTCCTTCCTTCCTTCCTTCCTTCCTTCCTTCCTTCCTTCCTTCCTTCCTTCCTTCCTTCCTTCCTTCCTTCCTTCCTTCCTTCCTTCCTTCCTTCCTTCCTTCCTTCCTTCCTTCCTTCCTTCCTTCCTTCCTTTTCCTTCCTTCCTTCCTTCCTTCTTCCTTCCTTCCTTCCTTCCTTCCTTCCTTCCTTCCTCCCTTCCTCCCTTCCTCCCTTCCTTCCCTTCCCTCTCTCCCTCCCTTCCCACATGTCTTCCTTTCTTATAAACTAAACACAGCTTCACTCATGTAAGCGACTAAATTCCCTGAGATATAACAGGTATAATGTAACTCTTTTCTTAACTAGATATTGAAACATTTTCTATCGATTTTGTGCCACTTTCTTTATTATGAGCGGGAAATCAACTTATGTTATAATCTTCTCAGTTCTCTTCGATTTGTCAGAAATATTACATTTACATTTAATTTCTAGCTATACCTTGTGAACTAATGATAAAAGTACTTGAACATTTTACTTTTCAATGCATATCCACAGGCTATGGTTTGTATATATAAGAGCCCACCGTATTCCCTTTCCTCATGTATGTGGTAAGCATTACTCCAGTGGGTTATTCTTTCCCAGAAAAAATACTTCGGTACCCACTTCATCGTAAGTAAGTGTGTTATATCGCTAGATTTCGGCAAAGTTGTGATATCTGCGCCTTTTGACCCGACACATCAGTCTTCGGCATGAGTAGATTTGCTTAACAATTTTGCCCGAGCTGTGACCATTTTAGCCTACTCTTTTTCACTTTAAACTGCCAAGGGTTCTTTTACTTGCTCGAGTGCACACGGGACCTGTTTTTCGCCATTATTTGCGAGTGCTAGATTTCGGATCTTTGAAGCGACCCAAGGGAGCTACAACTACCTTGGTCATACTATATAACCAGTGATGGAAAATATAAACCTGAAATAAACAAAAGAAAAGGAATGACAAAAAGTAATTTTAATGCCATGAAAAATATGCTAACATCTATACAAATAACACCAAGGATAAAACTAAGAATAGCAAAATGTTATATCTTCTCAACTTTCATGTATGGTGCAGAAACATAGACATTAGACACGAAAATAGGACAGGAAACGGAAGCCCTTGAAATGTGGATTTATAGAAGAATTGGATGGAAAGAAATTAAAACAAACGATGAAGTCTTAAGACAACTAAAAATGAAAACATAACTACTAAACACAATTCAAACAAGACACATTTGATTTTTTGGGGCATGTTAAAAGATACATCAGCCTACTAAATTTAATCTTGGAAGGGAAAATAAAAGGTAAAAGAGGCAGGGACAGACCAAGACAAAGACGGACGAGTAACATCAAAAGATGGACAAGTCAGACTGCACCATCAAAGCAATAAACAGATCGGAATAGCGCTCCATGGTGGCCAAACTTCAATGCGGAAACAGGACTGAATGATAATAATGAGTGACGCATACCAAGGGGAGGTAAAGAGCTACGAAAAAGCAACAGATTCGAAATGAAAAAAATTCTCACCGCGTTTGGCGGGATTGAAGCCGTTGCCTTCTTGTTCAGAGGCCTACCTCTAGATCACCCCAGCATACATTTAAGACTTGGTGGCTGGTTGGTCCTCAGTAGATCTTCCCACTAACAACCGCGCTACTATCGAGTTAATCCAGCTCACGTATTCTTTAGAAATATTATGGACTTCACTGCATGTCCCAATTCAAGACTACAACAGTGGTAAGCAAGGTCTTCACTTGGTTGCTCCTGTTCATGTTCTCTATCCTTTAACTCTTTCCCTATGGAAGCCTTTTATCAATGCAACGGAATAGATTTCAGAGACAAAATGTTTCATGGTTATAAGAATCATCATCATCATTGAGTGTTGTCTCCGAAGGTTGGCTACCATGGGGCGCCATTCCACTTTGTCTCTTGCTTTGATGGTGCAGATTGTCATAGGTTGACTTGTCCATCTTTTGATGTTACTCGCCCATGTTTGTCTTGGTCTGCCTCTTTTACCTTGTATTTTCCTGTACAATATTACTTTTATTAGGCTGTTGTGTCTTTTAACACGCCCCAAAATTTCATTTGTCTTGTTCTAATTGTGTTTAGTAGTTCTCTTTTCATTTTTAGTTGTTTTAAAACTTCATAATTTGTTTTCTTTTCTTTTCATCCAATCCTACATATTCTTCTATAAATCCACGTTTCAAATGCTTCAATTTTCTGTTCTTTTACTTGTCTAATGTCCATGTTTTAAGAATCAATCTTCACATTTATATTTATCTAACATATAACACATTATATATGCATTTTTAGGTAATAAGAAGGTTTTAGATTTCACCAATGCCAAGCAATATGGCTTACCATCAAAAATCATAAATATTATCAAAGACATGTATGATGGTTACACATGTGCAGTTCGAACAGAGGAAGGACTGAGCGAATGTTTCCCAATAGAAACTGGGGTTAAACAGGATGCATTTTATCGCCCTTGTTATTTGGAATTGTTATGGACTTCATAATGAAGAAATGCTGCACTGGTAATAAAGGCATCGAATGGATACAAGGAGACCATTTGGAGGACCTGGACTTTGCTGATGACATAGTTCTCATCAGCAATCAGATAAAAACGATGCAGGAAAACACAAATGAACTATCATCAATAGCCAGCAAAATTGGGCTTGAGGTCAATCATGAAAAGACTAAAGTCATGAAAAGTTTAATTCCAACAAGTGACAAAATATACATGGAAAACAAACCAGTAGAAGAGATCGATCACTTCATCTATCTTGGAAGTCACATTGATCGAGAAGGGGATACGAGCAAAGAAATTAGAATCAGACTGGCTAAAGCAGCAATGTCTTTCAGAAGCCTTGAAAAGTTGTGGAAATCAAAACTCATTAGCACAAACACAAAACTTAGGCTATTCAAATCAAATGTACTATCAACCCTTACGTATGCGTGTGAAAGCTGGAAAATAACAAGAGATATAGAAACAAAGTTGAACGCATTCGAAAATAAATGTCTAAGGAAAATACTTGGTATAGAATGGAACGAATTCAAAACAAACGAGGAAATTAGAGAAATCGCCAATCAACCACTAATATCTTCAGTAATAAAGAAAAGACGATGGTCATACGTTGGACATGTGATGAGAAGAGATAATAATCGAATAGCAAAGCAAGCCCTCATATGGGAAACAACAGGTAAAAGAAAAAGAGGAAGACCCAGGGAGACACTGAGAAGAACATTGATGAGAGAGGCAAGAGCAGCAGGAATCGGCTCCCTCAATGAGATAGAACTGCTTGCACAGAACAGAGACAGATGGCGAGATTTGATAAAATATCTTTAAAAGAAAACTGCTAGAACAAAAATTCATATAGGAGAAGGTGTATCTTGGTCTACGCCCTATGGGCCGGTTACGGCTCGAAAGGTCAATAGATAGATAGATAGAATACCAAGATGATACAAGACTTGTAAAAAGAATATGGTTTGATTAGGGTTCACACTAATAATATTGAGAGTGACGCACAGTGCGTCGAAACGTACGGAAAGCGTTAAGTATCAATTTATGCGACCATTTTTGGTTCCTATAGACAGCTGGCAAACACAGTGACGTCAACACTTATTTTAAATATTTAAAAAGGCGGGACAGAGAGTCGGAGAGGTCGTTTTGAGGTTAATCTGCTGGTCCCAGGTTCAGAAATACCTGGTTGGGATTGCAGTTGGAGCGACCTGGGTTTTAATTTTAGTAACCGTTAATGGCAAGATTGGTGAGGTCAGGTGTCTATTTCTATATAAATTATACCCCTTATTGGATATGGGCGATAACTCCAAGGTTCGATGTTCGGACTGAACAGACGAGCGAACATTTTGACAGGGTAACAAAGATAACGCAGGCTTTTGTTGCTGCTCCAGTCAAATTTAACAATTTACATCTTTACTGGAAAAAAAAGGGAGAATGCCTTTAAGTGATATATGGGTATGGCGTTATCCAATCAACTGAGCACGTTTTAATTCGTATTCCTTCATTCATTCATTGAGTGCCGTCTCCGCATCGAAGGTTGGCTACCATGGAGCGCCATTCCACTATGTCTCATGCTTTGATGGTGCAGATTGTCATAGGTTGACCTGTCCATCTGTTGATGTTACTCGTCCATGTTAGTCTTGTTCTGCCTCTGCCTCTTTTACCTTGTATTTTACCTTCCAATATTACTTTTATTAGGCTGTTGTGTCTTTTAACATGCCCCCAACATTTTCATTTGTCTTGTTCTAAATCTGTTTAGTATTTATCTGTTCATTTTAGCTGTTTTACAACTCATCGTTTGTTTTCTTCTCTTTCCATTCAATTCTACATATCCTTCTGTAGATCCACATTTCAAAGGTTTCCTTTGAACCTTTACCGTGCTACCTTTTGTTTACATTTACCGTGCTACCTTTTGTTTACCTTTACCGTGCTACCTTTTGTTTACCTTTACCGCGCTACCTTTTGTTTACCTTTACCGTGCTACCTTTTGTTTACCTTTACCGTGCTACCTTTTGTTTACCTTTGCCGTGCTACCTTTTGTTTACCTTTACCGTGCTACCTTTTTTACCTCTACCGTGCCACCTTTTGTTTACCTTTACCGTGCTACCTTTTGTTTACCTTTACCGTGCTACCTTTTTTACCTTTACCGTGCTACCTTTTTTACCTCTACCGTGCCACTTTTTGTTTACCTTTACCGTGCTACCTTTTGTTTACCTTTACCGTGCTACCTTTTTTACCTTTATCGTGCTACCTTTTTTACCTCTACCGTGCCACCTTTTGTTTACCTTTACCGTGCTACCTTTTGTTTACCTTTACCGTGCTACCTTTTTTACCTTTACCATGCTACTTTTTACCTTTACAGTGCTACCTTTTTTACTTCTACCGTGCCACCTTTTGTTTACCTTTACCGTGCTACCTTTTGTTTACCTTTACCGTGCTACCTTTTGTTTACCTTTACCGTGCTACCTTTTGTTTACCTTTACCGTGCTACCTTTTGTTTACCTTTACCGTGCTACCTTTTGTTTACCTTTACCGTGCTACATTATTTTTCCTTTACCGTGCTACCTTTTGTTTACCTTTACCGTGCTACCTTTTGTTTACCTTTACCGTGCTACCTTTTTACCTTTACCGTGCTACCTTTTTTACCTTTACCGTGCTGCTTTTTTTATTTACCTCTACCGTGCTATCTTTTTTACCTTTACCGTGCTGCTTTTTAAATTTACCTCTACCAACATTTACGCAGACCGTGTATTATGTACATGGCTATATAACATTCTGAGCAGAAGAGAAATTCTCTTTTATTAGTAGACAAGAGATTATGTCGTTAACCGAGACTGCCACCGTGTCGTGATATTTTTGGTGGGGCGGTGAAATGTAGTCGTGTTCAGTCACGCGTGAATCATTCCTATTTTAGTATATATGTGTGCAAGATTGAAAAGTATGGCTCGTAAATGTTATATTCACAATTGAAATATATAAGTACGGTGATGAAGTTAAAAGAAAAAAAGTAAAGAACCCCGTCACGCCAAGCGGTGTTTAAGGAATATGGTGTTAGTGACCATAAATCTTACAGACCTTCGGCACATGATTTTTTGAGGGGTAAAGTGGTCGATATTACGTCCATGCCGCTTTACTTTCCCAGAAAAAAAAATCCGGTACCCATTTAAGGCTGGGTAAACCTGGAAGCCGTCAATCAGGACCGAACCCGGCCTTTTGTCCGTTGTAGTCCAGTTCACTAACCACTGAGCTATCGCGACTCCCCGAAGTACGGCTGATGAGAGAGGAGCTATGTTTCTCAATTGCTGGTTCCTGTCATGAGTTTAAGACATTTAATTTCGGTAATATTATTTACTTTTGTTATTTGTTCTTGGGTCTAGAGTCTATGTCTGGCACAACGTTGGAATGAAGATTGTGTTGAAGAGTGCTCGTTTATTTTTTTTTATTTTTTTTTTGTAGCTCCAATTTCCATTGAAAACTATTATGCATCTTGAGCCTATGTCTGCTATTTGTGCCTTATGTCGTCGCTAGGCTTCCCAGGTATATGATTATCTAACCCTCTTAACGTGTCTTTTTTTTTGCGTTCGCCAGCTTTGACCTCTGACGAGAGGTCACTAGAGTAGGGACTGAATTTTGCTTGTTAATCCGTCTTTGTCTGGCAGCCGTGTGAGCAGGGGTCCCTCTCCGCACATGCAGATAACTCCGTCCTCGGAGTTACTCATATTTTCTCCGTCCATGAATAATTAACGTTTCAGGCTGGGCCTCGCTGCCTTAATCAGGGGTCGTTGCCGCATAGAGAAATCACAAATAAAAATCGCAACTGGTGCAGCCAGAATTTGAACCTACAACCCGTCATCTTGCCTCGAGACCAACTAGTCCCCCTTGTGTCTTACGTCTATCCTTATGTTGATGTTCTGTTTGTCTTCTGTGATGTTCATTACTTCTCTGTTTTGTTGGTGTTGATTTTCATGGTGCATTGGTTGATTGGTTGTTTAATTCAGTTCATTTAGGTGTTCAAGTCTTCTATATTTAGTCTGGTCGCCTACACAATAGCAGCTGGAGTCTACATCATCATCATCGAGTGCCGTCTCCGCAACGAAGGTTGGCTACCATGGATCGCCATTCTACTCTGTTTCTTGCTTTGATGGTGCAGGCTGTCATAGATTGACTTGTCCATCTTTTGATCTTAATCGTCCATGTTAGTCTTGGTCTGCCTCTGCCTCTTTTACCTTGTATTTTTCCTTCCAATATTACTTTTAGTAGGCTGTTGTGTCTTTTAACATGCCCGAAAAAGTTCATTTGTCTTGTCTTAATTGTATTTAGTAGTTCTCTTTTTATTCTCAGTTGTTTTAAAACTTCATCGCTTGTTATCTTTTGTTTCCATCCAATTCTACCTATTCTAGTCTACAGGCCACATAAATATATTATTGTTCGTTTGTACACACCAACAGAGACGTACCGAGGTTATCTGAGACAGGGGAAATAACCACGGCCAGAGAACAATAGGGGGACGAGGTGAGCTTGGTAATTAAGGTTGAAGGAGGTCGGTGAAGGACGTGTGGGGAGGGGAAAGGGGGGGGGGTGTGGATAAGGTGACAAATGTCCTGGATAGACAATAGAGTGTGTTTGAAGATTTTGTTTCAGAATACGCAAGAGTCACGTCTACTGCAGCTGTCTAAAGTAGGCAGCTTACAGCTTACCTGATCGTTCAAATGGAGGTTCGTGTTTTATGTCTGTCGTTGAAGGTGCAATTTTTGTAATCTGTATATATATATATTTAAAAAAATTGAGGCCTTTGAAATGTGGATTTATAGAAGAATAGGTAGAATTGGATGGCAAAAAAAAAGAAAACAAACGAGGAAGTTTTAAAACAACTAAAAATTAAGAAAGAACTACTAAACACAATTAGAGCAAGACAAATGAAATTTTTTGGTCATGTTAAAAGACACAACAGTCTAATAAAAGTAATATTAGAAGGGAAAATACAAGGTAAAAGAGGCAGAGGCAGACCAAGACTAACATGGACGAGTAACATCAAAAGATGGACAAGTCAGCCTATGGCAATCTGCACCATCAAAGCAAGAGATAGAGTGGAATGGCGCTCCATGGTAGCCAACCTTCAATACGGAGACGGCACTCAATGATGATGATGATGATATATATATAATGTACATACTATTCAATCCATTTTTGACAATAGAAACAAGAATAAAAAAGTTAAAGTAAAGTACCCGCGTCACGCCAAGTGGCGTATAGGGAATATGGTGTTAGTGACCATAAATTTTACAGACCTTCGGCACATGATTTTTGGGGTAATGTGGTCGGTATTACGCCCGTGCCGCTTTACTTTCCCTGAAAAAATCCGGTACCCAATAAAGGCTGGGTGAACCGGAAGCAGTCGGTTGGGATCGAACCCTACCTCTTGTCCTTTGTAGTCCAGTTCACTAACCACTGAGCTATCGCGGCTCCCAGAAACAAAAAAAAAGAGTTCTTAAATGTTAGTAGAGCCAGTCTTAACATATGGGTAGGGAACAGGCAAATAATTGTAGCGCTGCGCTAAAGCTGGTAGCAAAGAGCTATAACTTGGAGTGTACACAACACCCCACTACTGGCTCCTTAACATGTGGGCGTCAGTCATGTACAATAGGACAACAGACAAGAAAATCACTGAAGGCTGTAGAAATGTGGTTTTACAGAAGAGTGTTCAGAATAATATGCACAGTTAAGAAGAGCAATGAAATCGTTCTGAAAGAGGGCAGAATAAAAAGAGAGCTCATTTCCAAATTTAGGAAGAAACAATCATCATTTTTTGGTCATGTAATGAGAAGGGAACAATCGGAATATATTATAACGACTGGGAAAATTGAGGGACGAAGAGATAGAGGGAAGCAAAGAGAAAAAAATACCAGACAACTTAAGAGAACAGTTTGGCAGAAGGTCAACAACAGAAATGATAAATAACTGTCGAGATAGAAAGTTGTGGAGAGAGATTATCACCTACCCCAGCAGGCATGGTACTTGATGATGATGATAATGTATATCTGTTAGTTGATGTCCTGGGTGTAATATAATATGTATATGTATGTCTGCGACTTGATATATATGTAAAGTAATGCATACTTGTGTATGGCTTCATGTACACAAAACGATGCATACCTATATGATTAGATCTGAGCAGCACAGCCACAGTGATATGTTGTATGTATGTGTGCGTGTGGATGCTTGCATGTTATATGCAGTGTGCGTAATATATGTGTGTATGTATGTATGCATGCTTCTAGCTGTGCGCTTGCGTGTGCGTATATGTATATATTTATTATATATATTTGTGTGTGTGTGTGTAATTTGATGTGTAATTGCATCATGATGGCTTGTATGTGTATTCGGATATTAGCAAAGATAGTCGGGCGTAGCGTGTCGATAATTTCTTTCCTATTTTCTTAGTCGAAATGAGGATGTGCAGACAGAAAGACATATAAATGATATATGAAAAGGTGGGCAGACCGACGGATGGATTATGTGGTTATATGTCTGCAACATAATTCATATATGTGGTTATATGTCTACAATATAATACATATATGTGTTTATATGTCTGCAAAAATGCATATATATGGTTATATGTCTGCAACAAAATGCATATATGTGGTTATATGTCTGCAACAAAATGCATATATGTGGTTATATGTCTGCAATATAATTCATATATGTGGTAATATGTATGCACCATAATGCATATAGTGGGAGCCGCGATAGCTCAGTGGTTAGTGAACTGGACTACCACGGACAAGGGGTAGGGTTCGATCGTAACCGACGGCTTCCGGGTTCACCCAGCCTTAAATGGGTACCGGATTTTTTTTCTGGGAACGTAAAGCAGCACGGGCGTAATACTGACCACATTACCCCAAAAATCATGTGCTGAAGGTCTGAAAAATATAGGGTCACTAACACGATATTTCCCTTACGATACTTGGCGTGACGGGGGTACTTTACTTTACTTTTATAATGCATATATATGGTAATATGTCTGAGTACTGAGCATGCAACCAGCTCATCGTGTGTCATGATATCTCATATACGAGTACTGAGCATGTGACCAACTCATCTTGTGTCATGATGTCTCATATACGAGTACTGAGCATGCAACCAGCTCATATAGTGTCATGATGTCTCATATATGAGTACTGAGCATGCAACCAGCTCATCTTGTGTCATCATGTCTCATATACGAGTACTAAGCATGCAACTAGCTCATATTGTGTCATGATGTCTCATATATGAGTACTGAGCATGCAACCAGCTCATCTTGTGTCATTATGTCTCATATACGAGTACTAAGCATGCAACCAGCTCATCTTGTGTCATGATGTCTTATATATGAGTACTGAGCATGCAACCAGCTCATCTTGTGTCATGATGTCTCATATATGAGTACTGAGCATGCAACCAGCTCATCTTGCGTCATATCTGTCTAATATACGAGTACTGAGCATGCGATCAACTCATCTTATGTCATGATGTCTCATATATGAGAACTGAGCATGCGACCAGCTCATCTTGTGTCATGTTTTTCCTGACCCCAATCATGAAACAGGACAAAAGAGTTCACATGATCATAAGATTTGAAAGCAGAAGAAGAAAAAGAAGAAGTAGACAATGAAAAAGAAGAGAAAGAAGAATCATACAAGAATGAGAAATGATGAAATATTGACATTGCAGTATTACCTTTAACCGGGATCCACGATCGCTCAGTGGTTAGTGAACTGGACTACAAAGGACAGTCGAGTTCTATCTTAGTCGACGGTTTCCGGGTTCACCCAGCCTTAAATGGGTACTGGATTATTTTCTGGGAAAGTAAAGCGGCACGGGCGTAATACCGACCACATTACCCCAAAAATCATGTGCCGAAGGTCTATAAAAATTATGGTCACTAACACCATATTCCCTATACGACACTTGGCGTGTCGGGATCTTTAATTAAAAAATAAAAATAGTTTTAACACTTGATGTTTGTTGTTCTCTCTAGGGTGAACTAACAGTGAAAGTGCCATGGAGTACCCAGCGCATATGTCATCCTTCAAGGGAGGCAACGACACACACAGTTTCACACCCCCACGGAGAGACACCTCTCGAGAAGGACCATATGATTCATTACAGCGATCATTTGGCGGCGTGTCTGGGGTTCTCGTGATGTCAGAGGCTATGATTCTCCTCACGGAAGCTTAAGGCGCACCCAAGATCCTAACATGTCCCATGGAAGTCAGAGACATCATCCTGGGGGCCAATCAGAGCTGCAAGATCCTAACATGTCCCATGGAAGTCAGAGACATCATCCTGGGGGCCAATCAGAGCTGCAAGATCCGAATATTTCTGTTTCTAGTCTTCGGAATGTCCAAAACCTGAACATGTCAACAGGAAGTACTAGGAACATGCCGATCGTTCAGGCCAGCTTTGACCCAATGCAGGAATCTCTGCGAAGAGACCAGGATTCTGCACACCCCCCTCCTCGACGTGAGAAGCCACAACCTCCGCCTAGAAGTGTAAGAGAAACGGTGACAGAACAACAACAGAAGCCCTCAAACTACCCACAGCAGCAAGCTCAACAGCAACAACATGACCTCCGAGATTACACCCGAGATACCAGAGTAGACACAAGCTTCGTGACCTCCACAGGCATAAACCGACAAAATTCAACGCAGTATCCGCCATCTTATGGCTCTGTTAGCCAGCATTCCCCAGAAGGTCAAGGCTACCAGCCGACTCCTACCAGGCCTACACGAGATGTTCGCAGTGCAAGAGATTACGCCGATCAAGCAGTGGGTTCTAGACAGGGGAGTGTAAGAGGAACCCAAGGAGTAACTGGTGGGAGGGACTCCCGTTCTGGAAACCCTAGAGGACAAGGAAGCGTAGCTGGTAATCGACGGAGCACTGGCAGTAGCATCTATGGTATGCTTGTGGAAGGTAAGCAACTGTAAATATTGTCTTAATCACCATCATCATCATCAGCAGCAGCAGCAGCATATTCCATATCGACTGGTGTTGGTGATCATGTCCTTGCACAATTCTCTGTCCTTGGTGCATCGTATCAATTCTGTTGTTGATTGCTTTCCGTGCAATGACACTAAGCTATTAAATATCTTCTCTCTTTGTCGTCCGCGATCTCTTTCCCTGTATTTTGCCAGTTGCAACCAAGTATTCCAACTTTCCACTTCTCATGATGTACCTGAAAAATGTTGATTGTTACTTTGTGTAAAGGTATCAAGATGCATAGAAATGTAAAGCTGCTGTAAAGCTAGTGATAATCATGAAAATAAACAAAAGGAAAAAGTGTACGGTAAAAGCTTTACGTAGGTGACGAACAAAACAAAAGTAGAACGACATTTCGGCCTAAAAGCCTTCGGCAGGAAAAACAAATCACAATATAAAAATATATAGATCCTCTTCTTCTTCTTTCCTTCCTCATCTGCCTTTTAGCGTCGAGGGGAGATATAATTTGCGGTCTTTTGCTCTTCTTATCGCCTCTGCTGGTGTTGTTTCCTAGTGCTTCTAATATTCCATCGATCCATCTTTTTCGTGGTCGACCGTTGGGTCTGGTGTTCTCACAACGTTTGTTAAAGGCTCGTTGTGTTTTGTTTTGATCTTTCTGCATTGTCACGTGGCCAAACCATTGTATCTTTTGTTTCCTTATATATTCTATGGCGGGGGCTATTCCTGGCTTTTTTCTCAGTTCTTCATTTTTGATCTTATCTCTCAGACTGTTTCCTGTCATTCGTCTAACACATGTCACCTCTGTAGAGGTTATTTTTCGTATTGTTCTTGCATCTAGGGTCCAGGTCTGGCATTGGTAGCACAACGTTGGGATGAAGACAATATAAAGATATACACAAACATCTAACTACATGGCGATAATAATCTAGACTCTCAAAAAAGGAAAATAAGTCACATTCCTGTTGTCCAGATCTTGGTAAGCAACATGACCTTGGTCAGTCAACAACTGGATTGAAATTTATATGTCCAGCCAACGGGCGGGACCAATGTGTGGAAAAACAGTAAGAAGGGAAGGGTTCTAAAAATATGTGGATGTGGGAATAAGATCCCAGCCTTTACTATAAATAGAAACGCTTCTATGAATTAATTCCCAATAAGCAAATCCACGTAAAAAAAAAGTAAATTTTAAATTAAATTTTTAATTAAAAGTAATCCTGGAGGGGAAAATATAAGGTAAAACAGGCAGAGGCAGACCAAGACTAACATAGACGAGTAACATCAAAAGATGGACAAACCAGCCTATGACAACCTGTACCATCAAAGCAAGAGACAGAGCAGAATGGCGCTCCATGGTAGCCAACCTTTGTTGCGGAGATGGCACTCGATGATGATGAATTCCACGTGGAAAAAGTGAACATATAAATCTGTGTATATCTGCAACTATGAGTGGATTCGGTTTGATATCGTGTGACAGAGAACAGCTGTGTTCACTTTCCGCGTGGTTTCGCCTTATGTCTTTTGACGTGTGCTGAGACTGCTACGATGGGGACTACAGTTACCTTTCTTTGTTTGGGAGAAGTGAAATTAATTCAGATGATTTCGCTGGCACAGGCGGTTGAGCAATTATGGATTTTAATTCGTTTGCACTGATACCAGGGCCTTCCATAACCAAATAACCAAATAACTATGGGTGTGCACACCAAAAAAGATGTGTACAAAACACATGCGTACCAACCCGCATTTACATATTGAGACAAATATATACACATACCTTTGCATTATGTTTTAATTCTCATTGATGTTTTTGTCGTTGGTCCTTTTCAGCTGTACAGGGAACTCTCAACGTAATAATAACAATAACAATAATGGTAATAGTAAAGATGACAACAATAATGATGATGAAAATAATAATGATAATAATAGTGGTAATAATAATGATAATAATAATGATATTAATAATAATGATGATAATAATACTAATTATAATAATAGCAATAATAATAATGATAATGATAACCATCATCATCATCATCAAGTACGGGGCCTGCTGACGTAGGTGATCATGTCTCTCCACAACTTTCGATCTCGACAGTTATTTATCATTTCTGTTGTTGACCTTCTGCCAAGCCATTCCCTTAAGCTGTTTGGTATTTGTTCTCTTTCCTTCCCTCTATCTCTTCGTCCCTCAATTTTCCCAGTTGTTTTTGCTTTGACCTCTTTCAGAACATTTTCATTACTCTTCTTAGCTGTCCACGGTATTCTCAACACTCTTCTGTAAAACAACATTTCTACAGACTCCAGTGATTTTCTTGTCTGTTGTCCAATTATCCATGACAACATATACAACTGTATAAGAGATCCTACAACTGTATAAGAGATCCTACAACTGTATAAGAGATCCTACAACTGTATAAGAGATCCTACAACTGTATAAGAGATCCTACAACGGTATAAGAGATCATACAATGGTATAAGAGATCCTACAACGGTATAAGAGATCCTACAACGGTATAAGAGATCCTACAACTGTATAAGAGATCCTACAACGGTATAAGAGATCCTACAACTGTATAAGAGATCCTACAACTGTATAAGAGATCCTACAACGGTATAAGAGATCATACAACGGTATAAGAGATCCTACAACGGTATAAGAGATCCTACAACTGTATAAGAGGTCCTACAACGGTATAAGAGATCCTACAACTGTATAAGAGATCCTGAAACTGTATAAGAGGTCCTACAACGGTATAAGATGTCCTACAACGGTATATGAGATCCTGCAATTGTATAAGAGATCCTACAACTGTATAAGAGATCCTACAACTGTATAAGAGATCCTACAACGGTATAAGAGATCCTACAACTGTATAAGAGATCCTACAACGTTATAAGAGATCCTACAACGGTATAAGAGATCCTACAACTGTATAAGAGATCCTACAACTGCATAAGAGATCCTGCAACGGTATAAGAGATCCTACAACTGTATAAGAGATCCTACAACTGTATAAGAGATCCTACAACTGTATAAGAGATCCTACAACGGTATAAGAGATCCTACAACTGTATAAGAGATCCTACAACTGTATGAGAGATCCTACAACTGTATAAGAGATCCTACAACTGTATAAGAGATCCTACAACGGTAAAAGATATCCTACAACTGTATAAGAGATCCTACAACTGTATAAGAGATCCTACAACGGTATAAGAGATCCTACAACTGTATAAGAGATCCTACAACTGTATATGAGATCCTACAACTGTATAAGAGACCCTACAACGGTATAAGATATCCTACAACAGTATAAGAGATCCTACAACTGTATAAGAGATCCTACAACTGTATAAGAGATCCTACAACTGTATAAGAGATCCTACAACGGTATAAGAGATCCTACAACTGTATATGAGATCCTACAACTGTATATGAGATCCTACAACTGTATAAGAGACCCTACAACGGTATAAGATATCCTACAACAGTATAAGAGACCCTACAACGGTATAAGATATCCGACAACGGTATAAGAGATCCTACAACGGTATAAGATATCCTACAACTGTATAAGAGATCCTACAACTGTATAAGAGATCCTACAACGGTATAAGAGATCCTACAACTGTATAAGAGATCCTACAACTGTATAAGAGATCCTACAACTGTATAAGAGACCCTACAACGGTATAAGATATCCTACAACGGTATAAGAGATCCTACAACGGTATAAGATATCCTACAACGGTATAAGAGATCCTACAACGGTATAATAGACCCTACAACGGTATAAGATATCCTACAACTGTATAAGAGATCCTACAACGGTATAAGAGATCCTACAACGGTATAATAGACCCTACAACGGTATAAGATATCCTACAACTGTATAAGAGATCCTACAACGGTATAAGATATCCTACAACAGTATAAGAGATCCTACAACTGTATATAAGATCCTACAACGGTATAAGAGATCCTACAGCTGTATATGTGATCCTACAACGGTATAAGAGATCCTACAACGGTATAAGAGATCCTACAACTGTATAAGAGATATTAATGAAGCTACGTGTGACACGGAGACACACATTTATCAGGCTTATTGGTGACGGGAATTAAGAATTGCTGAGGGTAATCTTCGTGGTTATTTTGGGACTTCACTGGGCCTGCGCGCGGGAGAGACTGTGACAGTTTAATTAGGAGGTGAATCTTGTGTCCTTGCCTGTGCCAGTCCCACAGGACTCCTACAGGAGCCAGATATACTGAGACTGTTATACAGGGTCATCGTGTGCCTTCTCCGCAACGAAGGTTGGCTACCATGGATCGCCATTCTACTCTGTTTCTTGCTTTGATGGTGCAGACTGTCATTTTGTCAAGATTGACTTGACCATCTTTTGATGTTGCTCGTCCATGTTAGTCTTGGTCTGCCTTTGCCTCTTTTACCTTGTATTTTTCCTTCCAATATTACTTTTAGTAGGCTGTTGTGTCTTTTAACATGGCCCAAAAATTTCATTTGTCTTGTCTTAATTGTGTTTAGTAGTTCTCTTTTTATTTTCAGTTGTTTTAAAACTTCATTTTTCAAACAACATTTTTGTTATCTTTTGTTTCCATCCAATTTTACCTATTCTTCTATAAATCAACATTTCAAAGGCTTCAATTTTCTGTTCTGTTTTCTTGTCTAATGTCCATGTTTCTGCACCATACAGGAATATTGAGAAGATGTAACATTTTGCCATTCTTAGTTTCAGCCCTGTTGATATTTGTTTTGTTGTTAGTATATTTTTCATTTTCATTTCACATATATTTATACGGGGTATCACCCCAAAATTTGGACACAGAGAAAATATACATAGAGATTGGCTCAATGACAATTTCCCTTACTGGGTTGGAAGACGTGGTTATGTGGAGTGGTCTCCTCGTTAACCTGACCTTAGCCCCCTTGGTTTTTTTTTTTTTCTGGGGTATGCTAAATGATAGGGAGTACTTGATGAGAATCACAGATGTAACACAACTTATTGAACGCATACATAACAACAATGAGCCGCGGTAGCTCAGTGGTTAGTGAATTGGACTACAAAGGACAAGAGGTGGGGTTCGATCCCAATCGACGGCTTCCGGGTTCACCCAGCCTTTAATGGGTACCGGATTTTTTTTTCTGGGAAAGTAAAGCGGTACGGACATAATACCGACCACATTACCCCAAAAATCATGTGCTGAAGGTCTGTAAAAGTTATGGTCACTAACAACATATTCCTTATACGCCACTTGGCGTGACGGGGGCAGTTATACTTTTTTTTTTTTTAAATACAGAATGACTATATTAAAACTGACGTCAATGTGAATTTATGACAGCGAGTTCACGTGATTTTTGCAAAGCGCATCAATCTTTGCATCGCAGATGATAAAAAAACGTTATTGAAAACGTCATTTAATATTCCAATTGAATAAATTCTTCTTGTACTTCTTTTCTTCCTCATTTGCCTTTCAGCGTCGAGGGGAGATATAATTTGCTGTCATTTGCTCTTCTGTTCCCCGCTGCTGCTGTTATGTTTTCTTGTTCTAATATTCCGTTAAATCTTCTTTTTCGTGGTCGTCGACCCTTGGTTCTGGTGTTCTTTCAACGTTTAGTGAAGCCCGTTGTCTTGTGTTTTGATGTCACGTGACCCAACCATTTAATTTTTGTTTCTGTATATATTCTATGGCGGGGGTTATTCCAAGCTTTTTTTCTCAGTTCTTCATTTATGATATTTTCTCTCATGTTGTTTCCTGTCATTCGTATAACACATTTCACCTCAGTGGAGGTTATTTTCTTATTGTTCTTTCATCTAGGGTCGAAGACTAATATTGGTAGCACAATGTTGGGATGAAGATTATATTGTACAGTGCCCGTTTTGCCTCTAGAATTATTCCCTTGTTGGATAATACTGGTGGTAGCTGTCCAATGATTTGACAAGCTTTGTTGTATCTTGAGTCTATTTCTGCTCTTTGTGAATTGTCGTTTTGTCGTTTGCAACTAGACTTCCTAGGTATTTAAATTCCTCAACTTCTTTTAGTTGTCTGCCGTCTATAGTTACGTCTATTGAATAAATTGTGTTTATAAATTCCGGTTCTTGAAAAAAATGTATTTTTGCCTTTGTGTCCAGACTTTAGGGACCCTGTAATATAATTTATCTACGATAACTCTTGAACTCTTTTAATTCAAAATTTTTTTTGAAGTTTGGAAACAATTATCGGTCTTAATATTGTAAAAAAAAAAACAACAACAAAAATGCCAGCAACTTAAATCCGCTGCAGAAGTTGTGTTCATAATGAAAAAGAGGGCACTCTTCAACATTATTTCGATCCCAAAGTTGTGCTATCAGGGTCAGACCGGGACTCACTAAAAAAACAATATGAAAATTGGAGGCGAAAGCGCTTTACAGCAGCAGAGCTGCAAGTTGTCAGCGACCCACACATGACGGCTTGCACCAGAATCGGTGAACCAAAACCATCCAGACCCAGCTCCACCTCTCCGTGGTGCCTCTAGTAACAGACTAACCTGTCTAGTCTGGCCAGGCGAGCAGGGATCGAAGAGGGAAGACAACCCGGTACTCAAAAATGTCGTGCTGAAGTCGGATGTGTTGGGCCGAAAGGCACAAATATAACAGTTATATTGCAAACCACAACACAACGCAGATACGTCCACTTAACGTCCTTTTAAGGGCGGATGACGAAGAGGAATTCTACAGTCTACGAATACTCTAGAATACTTTAGTCATCGGGCGAACGTAAGCAAGCAAGGAAGCAATATGAAAATTAACCACAACTGGGATGAAATGTCTTAAACGTATGACAGGAAACAGCTTGAGAGGTAAGATCATAAGTGAAGAACTGAAAAAAAAAGCTAGGAATAATTCTTGCCCCTAAATACATAAAGAAACAACAGATAAAATGGTTTGACCGTCGTGATAAGACAGATAGACTAAAATACAAAAGGACCAGCCTTCCATAAACGTTGCGAGAACACCAGACCCAAGGGCCTAGTGCGAAGAAAATGGATTGATGGAATGTCAGAAACACTAAAAAACATAACAGAAGAGCAAACGATCGTAAACTATATCTCCCCCTCAACGCTGAAAGGCAAATGAGGAAGGAAAGAAGATGAAGGATTGAAACATTACTTTATTCCTATGAGTTTTAATTTCTTATTCTCTCCAATTCCGAGTTTTTCATTTTTCTACTCTCCGACTCCGGAGATTCTAACCCAACCAAAGCTTCTTCCCACCCCGACGACATCATCTTGACCGGAACAGCGAATATAATACTTTGTCTAGCAGATAACCGTACAACAATTTCGTGGCTAAGACCAAAAAAAAAAAACAATAGCTACATTGTGAATCCCACAATCAATAACCGTGTCCTGGCGTGAGAGGTCACATACCTCAGTACAGACAACAGTAATAACAAAGAGACGCATGTTTAACAGTAACAACAAATAGACGCATATTTATTATTTGGAGGAACACTGTGGCCTATGACAAATACTTGTGTAATTTATTTTTGCGCTGCAGTGATTCTCAAACCGTTTAGGAGGTGAAGGCGCGCCTCACAGCAGCAGAGCTGGAAGCTGTCAGCGACCCACAGCTGATGGCTTGCGCCAGGATCGGTGAACCAGAACTATCCAGACCCTACTCCACCTCTCCGTGGTGCCTCCAGTAACAGACTAACCTGTCTAGTTTGGCCAAGTGAGTAGGGATCAAAGAGGGAAGACAACCCGATACTCAAAAATGTCGTGCTGATGTCGGATGTGTTGGGCCGAAAGGCGAAAATATCACAGTTTAACTGCAAGCCACAACACAACGCAAACACGTCCACTTAACGTCCTTTTAATGGCGGATGACGAAGATGTGTGCTGCTTTAGACATCGGGCGAACACAAGCAAGCAAACCTTTTAATGGTTCAAAGGCACCATTCAGGATCAGGGATGAGCGACTCATTACTCGGATTGTGCCTCGTCAAGAGGTAGGCAAAACCCCCAAGACAATCTTTCTTCTTTTCTCTTTCTCACTGATACGGAAAATGTGTCGTGGTTTATATCATTTGTCGTTCTTGAGCTGCTCGAACTGTCTGAATTAGTGATTTTCCTTTTTTGTTACATGTCTCTATCACTGTATCTATCCATCTTCTTCTAGGTCTTCCTCTTGGTCTTTTTCCATGCATTCTCGAGAAGAACGCCCTTGATGGTGATTGGTGAGGATTCATTCTGACCAGGTGGTCCAACCATTTAAGTTGTTGTTTTATATATTCCTGGCAGGGTTTGGTTCCTACCATTTTTCTGATGGTTTCATTTGGTATTCTATCTCTTCTTGTGTTGTTTGTTACTTTTCTCAAGCATCGCATCTCACATGTATTGATCTTTCTTAAATGGGATTTAGAAAGGGTCCATGAGAAAAGACAACACATGGACACAATTATTAGTACAGATATAAACCAGTAGGGCAGATAAGTTGCCGTTAATCGTATCATATGTCCCTTTCGTCTTGTCAGACGGTCTAGTGGAGGCTGTTGTGTATATGGCCCATTCGTCTTGTCAGACGGTCTAGTGGAGGCTGTTGTGTATATGACCCTTTCGTCTTGTCAGACGGTCTAGTGGAGGCTGTTGTGTATATGACCCTTTCGTCTTGTCAGACGGTCTAGTGGAGGCTGTTGTGTATATGACCCTTTCGTCTTGTCAGACGGTCTAGTGGAGGCTGTTGTGTATATGACCCTTTCGTCTTGTCAGACGGTCTAGTGGAGGCTATTGTGTATATGACCCTTTCGTCTTGTCAGACGGTCTAGTGGAGGCTGTTGTGTATATGACCCTTTCGTCTTGTCAGACGGTCTAGTGGAGGCTGTTGTGTATATGACCCTTTCGTCTTGTCAGACGGTCTAGTGGAGGCTGTTGTGTATATGGCCCATTCGTCTTGTTAGATGGTCTAGTGGAGGCTGTTGTGTATATGGCCCTTTCGTCTTGTCAGACGGTCTAGTGGAGGCTGTTGTGTATATGACCCTTTCGTCTTGTCAGACGGTCTAGTGGAGGCTGTTGTGTATATGACCCTTTCGTCTTGTCAGACGGTCTAGTGGAGGCTGTTGTGTATATGACCCTTTCGTCTTGTCAGACGGTGTTGTGGAGGCTGTTGTGTATATGACCCTTTCGTCTTGTCAGACGGTCTAGTGGAGGCTGTTGTGCATTTTTTTAATGTTTTGTTTCTGTCGAACAGCTTCTCTCGTGGCTAATTCTACCAATGTTTGACAAACACACTCGGACACAGAATGAACAAGTCAGGCCCACTGATCTACATGGTTTTCCATCCTTTTTCAAGAGCCTTTTCTCTTTCATGTTTTGCCATAGGACAGCATCAAATGATGTTAACCCATTCCTTATAAGTCTCGCCATGATGTGCGATCACTTGCCAGGTGTTCCTAGTCATTTTCACAAATGAAGAAATCATTCAGAGATGATTTACATATATCTCTATATCGTAGTTTAGGTCTGCCAATTTGTCTTTTTCCGTGTTAGTTCATCATATAGTATTTGCTCGGGGATGCGGTTTTCTTCCATTCTATGGACGTGCCCCAGTCATCTTAATCTTCGGCTTCAGAGCATGGACATGATTGTTGGTGTCTTAGCATGTTACAGGACAGTTAAGTTGGTTATTTTGTCCTGCTATTTGATGTACATACATCGGATACATCGCATATGGAAGATATTTAGTCTTTTTCCTCGTGATTTGAGTATGTTGTCCAGGTTTTTAGATCCATATAATAGTGTGCTAAGCACACTTGTTTGGTATGCACACTTGTTTGGTATGCACACTTGTTTGGTATGCACACTTGTTTGGTATGCACACTTGTTTGGTATATTAAGAGTTTGGTGTTTTGATAGTCGTAGGAGCAGTCAAAAATACAGAATGATAGGCTAAATAGGCAAACAGATGGGCATGCATGCTTCAGTCAGGCAAGTGGTAAAACAGAACTGTCCAGATACTACTTCACCACTTTTAGATGTCCCTAGAAATAGATTAGCCGATCTGGTCTGGCCAGCAGAGTACGCATCGAGATGAAAGGCACTACGGTACTAAAAAAATGTTATGCTGAACGGATGGGTCGGGCTGAAAGGCGCAATTTAAACGACACATTGTGCTGAAGTCGGATGTGTTGGGCCGAAAGGCACAAATATAACAGTTATATACTGCAAACCACAACACAACGCAGACACGTCCACTACGTCCTTGTAAGGGCGGATGATGAAGAGAAATATTCTAGTCTACCACGATACTCTAGAATACTTTAGTCATCGGGCGAACGCAACCAACAAACCAAACGACACATCTCCATCTTTTAAATGCGGACGGTGAGGTTAAGCAGAAAAATGATATACGACAAGGACGATGACGTTTTATTAGGAAAATTAGGTACGACAAGGACGATGACGTTTTATTAGGAAAATTAGGTACGACAAGGACGATGACGTTTTATTAGGAAAATTAGGTACGACAAGGACGATGACGTTTTATTAGGAAAATTAGGTACGACATGGACGATGACGTTTTATTAGGAAAATTAGGTACGACAAGGACGATGACGTTTTATTAGGAAAATTAGGTACGACATGGACGATGACGTTTTATTAGGAAAATTAGGTACGACAAGGACGATGACGTTTTATTAGGGAAATTAGGTACGACAAAGACGATGGGCAGGACAAACAAACTACGGAAGGCAAATGCTTACCCTCCAGCAGTGCAACTGGTGTGTCTTGGAATTTTCTAAAAGAAACAGTTTTGTGACAGTGCTGCTGGTGGGTCTTGGAATTTTCTAAAAGAAACAGTTTTGTGACAGTGCTGCTGGTGTGTCTTGGAATTTTCTAAAAGAAACAGTTTTGTGACAGTGCTGCTGGTGTGTCTTGGAATTTTCTAAAAGAAACAGTTTTGTGACAGTGCTGCTGGTGTGTCTTGGATTTTTCTAAAAGAAACAGCTTTGTGACAGTGCTGCTGGTGCGTCTTGGAATTTTCTAAAAGAAACAGTTTTGTGACAGTGCTGCTGGTGTGTCTTGGAATTTTCTAAAAGAAACAGTTTTGTGACAGTGCAGCTTGAGTTGAAACACACATTTAACGTGGATCCGCTGGTCTGAGCTAGATTATCGTATCGATATTTTCTGAGTAACGGCTGGGGCACACATTGAATGTGACTGCCACATGAAACTGTATGAGTCGATACAAATGTATCCACCGATGTTTCAGAATATTCCAATAAGTCTTTATTGCATAACTACTTAAAACCCTTAATTACGATACCTATTTGTAACTCTCCCAGTTACGCTACCGTAGTAAAAATTACTACCACTCAAATGTAACATTAGGTGCTCTAAAAATAGTAATTTCGCTGAACTCTTGACACTGTCCCGTGTGTTCACACTAGGCAAAACATGGGGACTCAAAATTCCTGGCTCAGGTTGATTTATGATTTTATTATTAACTTTATTCGTTGTGCTTCCCGAGTCACAAAGTGTTGTTCGATGTCTGCCGGTGACCAAGAAATTTTCCTGGTAACAAGTAAAAACAGTCAATTTCTTGTAAATTGGTGATTTTTTTTTTTTGCCCACCGCATTAAACGATGTATCTCATGATCTCACAAAGAGGAAAAAAAGAAGAGAGGAAAAAAACAAAACAAATTCTAACAGCAATGGAAACAAATTAAACACTCAGGGGTCACCGGAATTGCTAATTAGTAAGGTACACAAGAATGGGGGGGAGGGTGGAGGGGGGGGGGGTGGAATGATTGAACACGGGAAAATGCAAGATTTTGAAGAATTTGTATTTTGATGCGGTAAATTTTACTACGGTATCGTAATCGTTGAAAATCAAGGAGTGCTTTTGTAGACACTGTGCAAGAGAAGAATTATTACATATTAGACTTTAGAACGGATGGCGATACTGCAGGCGGGGCACTCCCAATATAATATTTATATATTACATTTATCAATTGAGCACAATATCTAAAATACCAATGACAAACAGCTGCGCCACACACACACACACACACACACACACACAAAGAGCACGAACAGTGCGGAGAAGGTGCGGTTTCTGAATGAAGTAAGACACTTTTCTACTTCTCTCTACGCGCTCGGATATTAAAGCGCCTAGTACTGCACTGGCAAGACCTGAAGTTAATGACAATGTACCTGGGCGAACAGTTTCGTGCTAGATTATTCATGAAACGCCGAGGCTGGTGAGAGGGCAAACAACGAAGTTTCGTTTACAAGAGCGTGAGATTTTTGGCCATGAATAGTTTCTTTTCTTTTCAGTTTTATATTTTTAAAGTAGCATAAATATAACGTTTAGGCAGAAGTTATACTATGGTAGGCGTTTAAACTGGTAGTAACCACTTCCGGTCGTTAACTAATAGCCAAGTGGATATGATCTAGCGTTTGATAATCAGTGTAGAAAAAAGAAAGAAACAAACAAAAGAAGATAACAAAAATAAAGCATGGGTATGGGTATAAACAGTGATGGAAAATGTACAACAGAAATAAACAAAAGAATAGGGGTGGCAAAAGTAATTTTAATGTCATTAAAAATATACTAAGATCAAAACAAATAACACCAGGACTAAAACTAAGAATAGCAAACTGTTATATCTTCTCAATATTCCTGTATGGTGCAGAAACATGGACATTAGACAAGAAAACAGAACAGAAAATTGAAGACTTTGAACTGTGGATTTATAGAAGAATAGGTAGAATTGGATGGAAAGAAGAGAAAACAAACAATATTTTTAAAAGAACTAAAAATAAAAAGAGAACTACTAAACACAATTAGAACAAGACAAATGAAATTTTTGGGGCATGTTAAAAGACACAACAGCCTACTAAAAGTAATATTGGAAGGGAAAATACAAGGTAAAAGAGGCAGAGGCAGACCAAGACTAACATGGACGAGTAACATCAAAAGATGGACAAACCAGCCTATGACAACCTGCACCATCAAAGCAAGAGACAGAGCAGAATGGCGCTCCATGGTAGCCAAACTTCAATGCGGAGATGGCACTCGATGATGATGATGGGTGTGTGTATGGGGGGGGGGGCATCTTCTAATAAAGAATGGCACACCGAGAAGATCAACGAAAGACACGGAGTAAGATGGACAGGCTCCATCAAAGAAACGCTACAAAGTCATCAATTTGCATTTTTTTTTTTTTTTTGCGTTCGCCAGCTTTGACCTCTGACGAAGTGCCCAGAGACTAGGAACTGAATTTTTGCGTGTTAATCCATTTTTCCCTGGCAGCCTTGTACACAGGGGTCCCTCGCCATACAGGCAGATAACTCCGTCTTCAGAGGTACTCATATTTTTTTCCGTCCATGAGTAATTGACGTTTCAAGCCGGGCCTCGCTGCTGAGACAGAGGGTGGTTTCTGCAGAGAGAAGTCATAAATAAAAATCCCAACTAGTGCAGCTGGGATTTGAACCCACAACTTCTCTGTCTCGAGGCCGGCGTTTTTTCCCCGAGATCAACCAGTCTCCCATTTGCATTGAATGAAGCCGCCAAATGGGCGAGAACTTTGTATCTTCCTCGACATTGAAACAGGTACAAGAGGAAGTGAAGACATAATAAAGAACACTAGGAATATGGAGTTATTGTTCCTCTATTATATAACATTGTACACATAATAAGAAAACACTATACCAGAATAGCAAGACAGCGTTTGTCATGGAGCCCGCATGGAAAGGAGAAACATGGAAGGTACAGGAGTACATTGCAAATAGAAACCATTAAAACTTTCAAGGACACGGGCCTTAACCGAAAGGATATGGAAAAGCCTGAGAATAATGATGGATGCAGAGACCCTGACCACTGTCTACGCTCCAAAAATGTACAAAAAGGGTTCTGATTGGCTGCCAGACCAGCATTGATTCATTCAAGTTTTCAGTTCCCTTTCCGTTGGATGGGTGTAATACCGACCACATGACCCCAAAAATCATGTGCCGAAGCTCTGTAAAATTTATGGTCACTAGCACCATTGTTATTGTTATTATTGTTATTGGCTATGGAAGGCCTCGGTCTCACAGCAAACGATTACACTAGCACCATATTTCCCTATACGCCACTTGGCTAAACGGGGGTACTTTACTTTTCTTTCTTTTTCTCCCCGTTGAATAGAAAAATCCGGGGACTGGTTGGTCTAGAGGTAAGATGTCGGCTTCTGTACAGAAAGGTCTCGGGTTCAAATCCCGCTACAGGCGGTGAGAATTTTTCACTTCGAATCTGTGGTTTCTTCATGGCTCTACCCTTGGCCGGTCTCTGTGTAGTGAGAGCTGAAGTCTAGCTCACTCAACCGTCTCGTTTAATTTGGGGTGTATAATATGAGGCAGGTAGGCTTGGTGCTTGATGATGATTTCATATGAAAAGACAAGGTACCACAGAGATGAGAATTCCGAGAGTTCCCTGGACAGTCAAAGTGACCAACACAAAAATTCTCCTAAAAAAATATAAAAAAGATAGAATCGACTGGATCGTGTTTCGATATTCCGATTGCTTACGACGAATGATCATATTGTATGACGAAGGACTTTCGGGTTGTGTTCACTTTCGATGCGGCTAACCTTATGTCTTGTGGCGTGTGCTGTGGCTGCTATGATAGGGATTGTAGCTGCCTTTCTTTGTTTTGATCCGTCATTGAGATGAGATGATAATTAGGATGATTCCAATAACACTTGCTGTTGAGCATTCATGGATTTAAATTCGTTTGCAGTGATGCCGGTAAAAAAAAAAGTAAAGAGCCCCCGTCACGCCAAGTGGCATATAGGGAATATGGTGTTAGTGACCATACATTTTACAGACCTTCAGCATACATGATTTTTGGGGTAATGTGGTCGGTATTACGCCCGTGCCGCTTTACTTTCCCAGAAAAAAATCCGGTACCCATTTAAGACTGGGTGAACCGGAAGTCGTCGGTTGGGATCAAACCCTACCTCTTGTTTTTTGGAGTTCAATTCACTAACCACTTCCAATTCTGAGCTATCGCGGCTCCCAGTGATACCGGTGCCTTCGATTAACTATAACTGTGGATAGAAAATTATAGAAAGACATGATCACCTCCACTGACCGGTATGGCACATAATGACGAGGATATAATATTGTTTCTTGGAAATTCCAATGCTTGATTTTTTAAAAATGTGTGCATTGTTTATTAAACCTCCTTTTGCATTTTAAAAGATATAATCCGAGCTAAAAAGATTTCAGGTGACCATCATTATCATCATCATCATCAAGTACTGGGCCTGCTGGCGTAGGTGATTATGACTCCACAACTTTCGATCTCGGCAGCTATTTATCATTTCTGTTGTTGACCTTCTGCCAAGCCATTCTCTTAAGCTGTCTGCTCTTTTTTCTCTTTGCTTTCCTCTATCTAACCGTCCATCAATTTTCCCAGTTGTTACAATATATTCCAGTTGTTCTCTTCTCATTACATGCCCCATAAATGATGACTGTTTTTTCCTAATATTGGAAATTAGCTCTCTTTTTTGCTTTGACCTCTTTCAGAACGTTTTCATTACTCTTCTTAGCTGTCCATATCCATAGTATTCTCAACATTCTTCTGTAAAACCACATTTCTTCAGACTCAAGTGATTTTCTTGGCTGTTGTCCTATTGTCCATGATTCACATCCATATGTTAAGACTGGCTCTACATAACATTTAAGAACTCTTTTTCTTTGTTTCTATTGTCAAAAATGGATTGCATAGTATCTTTCTCATTTTTTGAAAAGCTGCTTTTGCCTGAGCCATTCTGCATCTCACCTCTGTTGTAAAAGATTTTAGGTGACCACAATAAATGTAATTAAACTCTCTCTCGTGTCTCATAAAATAAGCTAGTCATGGCAACAAACCCATTCATCACTTTATATTCTGCATCGGTGAAAAGCATCAATAGGGTCAACTTGACAAATCGATCAGCCATACAGATCAATTAATTCATCTGTAGATGTCTTGTTTTACTAGATCACCAAAACACAACATCATCCCAAGAAACAACTATTTATCATTGTTATTATACGTAGTTATCTTGCTCTGTTTCTTATTTAGAAAATCAATTCTCTGTATGATTCTTCTACGGTGCATTCTATTTGGTCAGGAGAAGTTGGAACTGAATATGTGTGGTGGATAACTGAATATGCGTGGTGGATAACTGAATATGTGTGGTGGATAACTGAATATGTGTGGTGGATAACTGAATATGCGTGGTGGATAACTGAATATGTGTGGTGGATAGCTGAATATGTGTGGTGGATAACTGAATATGTGTGGTGGATAACTGAATATGTGTGGTGGATAACTGAATATGTGTGGTCGATAACTGAATATGCGTGGTGGATAACTGAATATGTGTGGTGGATAACTGAATATGCGTGGTGGATAACTGAGTATGTGTGATGGATAACTGAATATATGGGATGGATAACTGAATATGTGTGGTGAATAACTGAATATGTGTTGTGGATAACTGAATATGTGTGATGGATAACTGAATATGTGTGGTGGATAACTGAATATGCGTGGTGGATAACTGAATATGTGTGATGGATAACTGAATATGTGTGGTGAATAACTGAATATGTGTTGTGGATAATTGAATATGTGTGATGGATAACTGAATATGTGTGGTGGATAACTTAATATGTGTGCTGGATGACTGAATACGTGTTAGGGATAACAGCATATTTAACACAAGGAAAGGGGGGGGGGGAACTGGAGGGGAATCTGTGGTTTAGTCGTGGGTGGTCTAGAGGCAAGAAGTTGGTTGGCCTCTGGACAAAAAGGTCCGGTAATCGAATCCCGCCAGGTTGTAGGAATTTTTCCCCTTGAATTATCCGTGACTTCTTGGTGGCTTTACCTCCCCCTGGTCTCAGGTCAAATATCTAACACTCTCGGATAACGGCAGAAAAGATAGGTCTCGTGCATTCTGTGCACGTTAAAGAACCACTGGCACGGATGAATCGTGTGGCTACGAACTGCACAAAATGGGAACTTTTGGCAACCCACGACATCGTGCAGGCCAATTATTGTTTTGTTGATCGTAAAAACAAAAATAAAAAAAGTAAAGAGCCCCCGTCACGCCATGTGGCGTATAGGGAGTATAGGCCAAAATGGCCACTGACCAGGCTACACACAATTCATCATTCATCATTGAGTGCCATCTCCGCATCGAAGATTGACTACCATGGAGCGCCATTCCACTCTGTCGCTTGCTTTGAAGGTGAAAATTGTCATAGGTTGACTTGTCCATCTTTTGATGTTACTCGTCCATGTTAGTTTTGGTCTGCGCCTTTTACCTTGTATTTTCCCTTTCAATATTACTTTGTAAAACTTTTTTTTTTTTTTTACTTAATTTACACAAAATTAATGCATGCCAAAGAGGGATATGCAGAGCGGAAAAGTGCAGATGGTTCGGCGTTGTCGTTAACTATAGACACAATGTACTTACGCCCATTTAAGGGATGAACGCTAAGAAGAAGTCTGTCTGCGCGGCAGAACACTTTACTTTTGTCTGTGTACAGCGCCGCGTTAAATATTTGTTTTGTTTTTGTTTACAGGTCGCGGCCTCAACGGAATTGACATTGCTGGATTGCTACAACATGGATTTGTGTTGCTGACAGGTAACACGCAACTATTGATCTATGTGCTACGGTCACCCTGTGTGTCGCAGTGTGATGTATGTGTGTGCTTTAGGTTTGTTGCAGGAAGACGACAGATAGTAGCTTTATTATTATGTGTAAAAGACGTGCCCAGCTTCAAATTAAATAGTTAAAAGACGAGAAAAAAATGAGGAGCGGGTGGCCGAGTGGATAAATTTGGCATTTTAACAATCAAAGGGGAAAGGGATCGATTGTCTTAATCTGGATTTAGAGCACTATATATGATGCCATTATGGAAAATATATTTGTTTCTTTTTCTGGCTTTATTTTTAGAGTTTGGCTTAAAATAAAAATATTGAGTTATTGAGTTATTTGCGGGTCATCATCATTGCACTCCGAATATGTCCATAGGTGCTCAGATCCCCTCCTCAACAATTCCCGCAGTGTCCAGCGACTGGCGACTCCAGTTCTATGTTGGTTGATAAGTCTTCTTACACGCCCACTAAGTTTCTCATTTCTGGCTGTGCCCACCTTGACTCCCATTTCCATCATCCGAAGAAGTGACGTGGATCTGTGTTTGTCGAAGTCCTGTGCTCTTCCCACATCTCGGAGGGCATTGATTATGTCCGCCCGATCCATCGGTTGCCCGTCCTCAACGACAGCGCAGCTAGCCAACCTGTCCGCTCTTTCATTTCCCCGTACTCCCGCATGTCCAGGGACAAAGACAAAGGTGACCTTACGTATTTTGGATTTCTGCAACGACTCTACCCATTGCATGCGTACAGAGCCCGCCTCCACTTTTTTTTATCATGCTCATCGAATCACTCAGTATACATGAGTGGGTGTAGTCTTGTGACTCTAACCATTTGAATGCCTTGGTCACTGCCATCACCTCCATTGTCATGCTACTCGTGGTCATGACGTGAGCACCACTGTCTTCGTAGACTATTCTGCCTGCCAAGCGTGCTTTAAATGCCCATGCACTTCTTTGGTGTCGTCTTACAGATCCGTCTGTATAGATGACTGCATATTTCTCATCGGTGTTATCGCAGATGAGACCGTTGACCTCAGCATTAACCACCTGGTTCTGTTCCCTACTTTTCCTGTCGAGTGTGACAATACACGAGAAAGTCCCCTTGAAAGACGTAGGCACCGGTATCCACTCCTCACCCACGCTGATATTTGGAAGCCCACAGACCTGTTTGATGACATGTTCTGCTCGGCCCACCCATGATTTGCCTCTTTTTAGCCTGGCACCTTTCCCTATGTTGAGCACGTGGTGCAATGGATGCTCTGTATCTGTACTAATCTTCAAGTATGCTCGTGCTCTCCAGATCTTGATTCTGTCATCCATGGTTGGAAAGTCAAGAAGATACCTCATTGCTACACAGGAAGTGTCCCTTGTAAATCCCAAGATAATGCGCATGGCTTCATTTTGTATTTTCTCCAGCCTATCAATTTGAGTCGTACTGACAGTAAGAATGGCCAGGGCATACTCGATTGGTGTGTGGACTAATCCCTGGAACAGAAGAATAAGTAGCCTCTGCTCAATGTTGGCAGCTGCCATGACCTTAAAGGCGACTAATCCTTTGCGGGATTTTGTTATCACATGGTCGACGTGGTCCCGAAAACACAGGCTGCGATCAAACTTAACTCCGAGGTATGTCATCAACTTGTCCCTGGTCACCTCATCAGCTCCCATTCGTACTACCGGTGTGGTCGTATTAACGATATGATTGTTAAGGGAGAACCATGAAACTGATGCTTTATTAAGATTAACTAAGGCACCTGAAACCCCAGACCAGGAAGAAATGCGATCGAGTTCGTCTTGCATTGTGGAGGCGATTCCCTGTCGATATACCAGAATATCATCAGCAAAAGTCATAGTTCTTCCCCTCCCATCCAGCTGTTGTTCCGTGATAGTTATTGTGTACACGTTAAATAGAACTCGTGACAATGGTGAGCCTTGTGGCAGACATGGACAAATGGATGTTGGCTCGGAAGCACATCTGAGTATCACCTTCCTCTGAAACAGTGCCGCGGCGATCCATCTAATGAGGAAGGGGTGCACCACCAGTTTGAGGAGCATATGCATGAGATATTCAAATAGTACCCTATTGTATGCATCCTCCAGATCTATAACAGCAGCACATGTCTCCTCTCTTCTGTGGAAGCCTTCGAAGATGTCATAAGTAAAGACTGCCGCATTAAGCCATGTCTCTTTGTTACATCTATAACCTCCGAGTGTGGGTGGGAATGCACGTTTCTGTTCAAGGTGACAGGTGAGGACACTGCCAACTATTTTCTCCAGCACCTTGCCCGCAGTGTTCTGCATTGTGATGATTCTGTAGGCACTGATCTGAGAATGATCCTTGTTTGGCTTCGGTAGCGGTAGTAAGTAGCTGTGTAGCCACTCCTCCTTAATCTGGCCATTCCGAATGCTGGCATTAAACTCATTGGCCATTTTTGTCAAGTCGTCGTCAGCTAAATCGCCTATGTCATCGTACCGAACACCATCTGGACCAGGAGCTGTGTTGTGTGACCTTTTAAGTGTCGTGCGAATGGTATCGGTTGTGATTGTGAGATCTTCTTCCAGCCCTACATCCTTACACAATTTTGACAGCGATCCCCGTATCCTCATTCTTACAGCCTCATTTTTTTTATCCGTCTGCTCAATGTAGCGGGCAAGCAGGGCCTTCCCTTTGCTCTCATCAGATTTGTGCCATATCCGGCCTGTGCTCTGAAAGTCTGGTATGCCTCTGTGTCGTGTTGTGCCATTCATGCTCTGATGAAGGCGCCAGAATGTGGCTAGCGATTTTTCTGAGCACATTTTTTTTAACGAAGTCATCCCATTTGGCATCCTTAGCCTGCTTAGCACATAGTTTAAAGTGCACCATTTTTATTCGACCTCTACTTTCAGACGCTTCAAGAGCTCAGGTTGTGTTCTACCATACCTTCTGGCTTTTTGCCATGTCTTGGTCGTTTGTCTCTTGCTCCGCCAAGCTTCCTCGACTTCTACGTTCCACCAGGGTGGCTGCGCCCATCTCTCCTGCCTCCTACGAGGGGCGCTCTGCTTCCTTTGTCTGATTTTGCTAATGACATCCTGGTCTGTTTTCTCGTAGTGGAATGTGTGGAGCTTTCTTTTCTGGCTTCTATATCTGCTTTTCTCTATTAGGAGGACACATGGATAGTGATCACTTCCGTGGAACCCCAGTGCACTTCACCTGCAAACCGGTGCGAAGGTGGAAGACACCAGTGCCAGGTCTATGACACTATCAGAGTCCCCTGTTCGAGTGGTCATTCTTGTTGCCCTTCCATCATTCAAGCACAAATAAAAATATGTATCTGACAACCCTGATCGATTACCACTGCAGACATGAGAAAGGAATGGACAGAGGAAGGGATGAAAGAAGGAAGGGAGGGATGGAGGAGTGGATGAAGGAAGGAAGAAAAGAAGGGAGGAAGGTAGGGACAGAGGAAGGGATAAAGAACGGAAGGGATGAAGGAAGGAAGAGATAAAGAAAGGAATGGATGAAGAAAAGAAGGAAGGATGGGAGAGAGGGAGGAAGAAACAAGGTAGGAAGACAGGAAGGGAGGAATACAATTTTGCAAGAACAAAGTTTATGCAATATATGTATATATATATATATATTTTTTTTTTTAAAGATATATATATTATATATATATATATATATCTATATTTTTTTTTTTAAACAGCCAGCTAGTTATAATAGCAGATATATTTTACTGTGTGTATGTGTAAGTATGTGGTAAAGATCTTGTTGTTTCCTGGTTGAAATATGTGTCCAAACTGACAGCTACTTTTAATCTTGTTTGTTATCTAGTTGTGCATGTATTTTTTCTTTATTTTAGTCATATTTGGGTCAAAGTTGTTTCCATAACATTACCAGTGCTGTTACTTAACTCTGTACCACAAACATAAAAAAATAGAGCAAAGAATATGACTGGGTCATTTAATGTAGGTTAGAGAACATGACTGATCCCTTTATTGTATAGAATTTTTAGAATTATTGAATAGATTGGATGATTTCATTGTAGAGAAAATAATATGATTGGATGATTTCATTGTAGAGAAAATAATATGATTGGATGATTTCATTGTAGAGAAAAGAATATGATTGGATGATTTCATTGTAGAGAAAATAATATGATTGGATGATTTCATTGTAGAGAAAATAATATGATTGGATAATTTCATTGTAGAGAAAATAATATGATTGTATGATTTTATTGTAGAGAAAAGAATATGATTGTATGATTTTATTGTAGAGAAAAGTATATGATTGGATGATTTCATTGTAGAGAAAATAATATGATTGGATAATTTCATTGTAGAGAAAAGAATATGATTGGGTTATTCATTTTAGAGAAAAGAATATTATTGAGTTATTCATTTTAGAGAAAAGAATATGATAGGGTTATTCATTTTAGAGAAAAGAATATGATTGGGTTATTCATTGTAGAGAAAAGAATATGATTGGGTTATTCATTGTAGAGAAAAGAATATGATTGGGTTATGCATTTTAGAGAAAAGAATATGATTGGGTTATTCATTGTAGAGAAAAGAATATGATTGGGTTATTCATTTTAGAGAAAAGAATATGATTGGGTTATTCATTGTAGAGAAAAGAATATGATTGGGTTATTCATTTTAGAGAAAATAATATGATTGGGTTATTTGTTGTTGAACAAAGAATGTGATTGGGTTTTTTTGTTGTATAAAGCAGTAGAGACAGTGAACTCATGTTTTATGCTGTTGGAAGCTATGGTGGAACAGTAGTTAGTGAACTGTTTTAGAGAGGTCAAAAGACCATCTCCTGATTGACAGCTTTAAGATCAGCCTGCCTTAAAAATCTGACATGCTTTTACCAAATTGTTTCTTAGGAAAGAAATATGGCATATCTGTAGTACTAACCTTCTTCTTTTTCTTCTTTGTCCCATAAACCTGGTGGTCATTGTTACTTCATAAATTGTCTCTATTTCTCTCTATCTTCTCTGAGACTCTGCAAAGTTGAGCCTGTCCAGTCTTTGTTGTTCTTTGCTAGGCCAAACAATCAAGAAATGTAGCCAAACCATTTGCGTTTCTTCACAAAAGTCAAAAGATCATCATGGGCTCTGATTGCGTTACATCTTTTTGTGAACCTTTTCATTCATGATACGATCTAAGTAAGAGTTGCCCAAATCTTAGAATAACACTCCCATCTCCATTGTTGTATTCTCTAGCTCTGTTGTAATGGTCCATGTTTCAGAAACATAAACTGATACAACAAGGGTGCTCATCAACCTGATTTTAAAGCCAAGAGAGATGCTCTTATCTTTCAAAACAGATTTTAGCCTTGCATAGGCTGCTCTTGTTTGCACTATTCTGTCCAATATTTCAGGTTTTGAGCTTCAACCATGACCATTGAGCCTAAGTCTAGTACTAACAAAACAGATTTTAGCCTTGCATAGGCTGCTCTTGTTTGCACTATTCTGTACAATATTTCAGGTTTTGAGCTTCAACACTGACCACTGAGTCTAGTACTAACAAAACAGATTTTAGCCTTGCATAGGCTGCTCTTGTTTGCACTATTCTGTCCAATATTTCAGGTTTTGAGCTTCAACACTGACAACCGAGCCTAAGTCAAGTACTAACAAAACAGATTTTAGCCTTGCATAGGCTGCTCTTGCTTGCACTATTCTGTACAATATTTCAGGTTTTGAGCTTCAACATTGACCACTGAGCCTAAGTCTAGTACTAACAAAACTATCTAAAATTGTTCAGAAAGTTAAAAGAAAGATTATCATTAAAACAATATTATTTCTGATCCATGTAGCATGATCAGGTTTTTTCTTTCTTTATTTTTTTCACTTTCCATCAGGTGGAAGAGACACACAAGGAGGCCCCGTAGTCACCCTTCCTTCTCTACTCAACAGAGCAGACCCGACTCCTGATGATTTAATCCCATGTTTGCAGTACCTCATACAAATACCCAGGTATTATTTCTTACATAGTAAATGGTTGTCTGTGGAATGGAGATAAAGAATTGACTATGCTGCATGCAAGACAGACTCATTGGTGTACATCCAAAAACAGACAGCACAGAGTTGTTGGTTCTTATAACTGATGTCCTCTCAGTCTCTTTCTTTCAACTCATTTTGTGCTTGACTCTTATTTATCCAAGCCAAAAGGCTGAAAAGTGATAGAAGTCAGAGAATTGCTTAGTCTTGCTATCAGGTCATTCTCCTATATGAGATCATACAGAGAACTCAGTATACTTTTCTTGTTGAAACTGTAGTATATATTTCTTTATGAGACAGCAGTATATCTTTACTGTCAAGCTCAAATGTCCAAGTATTTAAGAGAGCTTGTCTTATGCAACAAGTCGATATCAATAGAAGTGAGAAAGAGAGTTCATCGGGGCTAAATAGAGTTAATTCTGATCAATAGAAGTGAATCATGGACAGTAGACAAACAAATGAAAAGACAATTAGAGGCCACAGAGATGGGATTTCTTAGAAGAATGTTGAAAGTTCCCTGGACAGTTAAAAAGACCAAACCAATGAGGAAATTCTCAGAGGCCAACACAAAAAGGGATCTCCTAAAAAAACATCAGAAAGAAACAGACATTTTTCGGGCACATCATGAGAAGAGGAGAATTCGAATACTCAGTTACAACTGGCAAAATACAGGGAAAGAGAGTTCACGGACAACAAAGAGAGAAGATACTAGATACCTTGGTGTCATGACATGGAAAACAGTCATCAACAGAAATGATATTTTGTATGGTGGATAGAAGATTGTAGAAGGACATGATCGCCTATGCAATGTGTGTGGCACATGATGATGATAATGTTGCCTATTTCGTTGTCATAGACTCCCAAGTGATGAAGGTTCATACAAGATCTTAAAGTTTCAAAATATTCACATATATCATAATATTCACTGTCAATATATACACTTTGCAATAAACTTTATAGTCCTCACATACACATGTGCAATACTCTTTACTGTTACCATATACACATGTACACTAATCTTTATGGTCACCATATACATATGTACAGTAATCTTTACTGTGTACAAACACATGTGCAATAATCTTTATGGTCAACATACACACATGTGCAATAATCTTTATGGTCAATATATACACATGCACACTAATCTTTACTATCAACATATACACATGTACATTAATCTTTACTGTTAATATATACACATGTACACTAATCTTTACTGTCACCATGTACATAAATAAACAACTGTCATTGTCAACATATACACTAATACTATAATATTCCCTCTGAACCCAAAAATAATAAATCAATAAGAAACAATGATTGATGGCTAAAATCAATAACTCCCTCCCTGTCCAGTATTAGGTATTTAATCAGAGCAATGCTTTGGTATTGATTGTGCCAGTGATAGGGAGTTATTGATCTGGAGGCTATTTAGGTATTGATCTTTATACTGGTATTGGTTTAGAATTAAGAGCCTGTTTTGGAGACCAGTGAGAGGAATCTTGATTGATGGGCATCCAATAAGAGCAGAGAAATATTAGTGGCAGGGAGGTTAGTGTTGTCCTGGTGATATGGAAGTTATGTCTCTGTTCTTAATATTCATCAATTAACTCAGCTGAAACAAAGAATGGGTTCTTGAGTTGCTTCAAAAACTGTACGTATGCAATGGGTAGAGTCATTGCAGAAGTCAAAAATACGTAAGGTCACCTTTGTTTAGGTCCCAGGACATGCAGGAGTATGGGGAAATGAAAGAGCGGACAGTTTGGCTAGCTGCGCTATTGTTGAGGACGGTCAACCAATGGATCGGGCGGACATCATCTGTGCCCTCCAGGAAGTTGGAAGGACACAGGACTTCAACAACCATGAGTCCACATCACTCCTTCGGATGAAAGAGATAGGTGTTAAGATGGCACAACCAGAAATGATAAACTTAGTGGACGTGTAAGAAGACTAATCAACCAACACAGAACTGGAGTCGTCAGGCGCTGGACACTTTGAGACTTGCTGAGGAGGGGATCCGAGCACCTATGGACATGTTCGGAGTGTAATGATGATGACCCGCTAATAACTCAATGACTCTTGAGTTGCTGAATTAAGGAAGGTAACAGCGAGGGAGAGTATTGGTACATTAACATCACTACACAGTACTCATCTTTGTTTAATAAATATATATATGTTTAATTGCACAGTGCTTGATGATGATGATTAATTGTGATACTTGCAAGTACATTCTTGTTAATCACTCAGCATGGCACTACATGCTTGCTGAGGTGGATAAAGGCATCAAGATGCATAGAAATGCAAAGCTGCTGTAAAGCTGATGATTATAGTGAAATTAAAAAAAAAAAAAAGTTGTATGGTAACAGCTTTACATAGTGGAGAAACAAAATAAAAGTAGAATGAAGTCTTGCCTAAAAGACCTTCAGCAGGAACAACAAACAAACTTTTGCTCCAATGCTTGCTGAGGGTAGGGCAATGTTCGAGAAGAAACAAATAAATGCCACATTGAAGTGATCACTTTGCAAGTCCGATTTTAACACAACATCATCCTTCTCAATAGGTCATCATTCAACACACCCATGTCATTATTGTAGCTGCCTCTTCAGAACTTATATTGGTCTCATCAGTCATCTCCTAGTCTCAACCATTTTAAAAACAGAGCAGTGACAATATGGACTTTATCAACACAGATGGATTAATAGCATACTATATGATTGGATACTATTAAGATATTATTAAGACTCTTAATTCTAACGCCAGCAGGCCCAGTACTTGATGATGATGATGATGATGATGATTGGAAAGCCCAAACACTAATGGTCATCTTCATCAAGTACCGGGCCTGCTGGCATAGGTGATCGTGTCTCTCCACAACTTTCGATCTTGACAGTTATCTATCATTTCTGTTGTTGACCTTCTGCCAAGCCATTCTCTTAAGCTGTCTGGTATTTTTTCTCTTTGCTTCCCTCTAACTCTTCATCCCTCCATTTTTCCAGTTGTTACAATATATTCCAGTTGTTCTCTTCTCATTACATGGCCAAAAAATAATGATTGTTTCTTCCTAATATTGGAGATTAGCTCTCTTTTTGCTTTGACCTCTTTCAGAACGTTTTCATTACTCTTCTTAGCTGTCCATGATATTATCAACATTCTTCTGTAAAACCACATTTCTGTGGCCTCCAGCGATTTTCTTGTCTGTTGTCCTATTGTCCATGATTCACATCCATATGTTAATACTAGCTTTACATAACATTTAAGAACTCTTTTTCTTGTTTCTATTGTCAAAAATGGATTGCATAGTATCTTCCTCATTTTTTGGAAAGCTGCTTTTGCCTGAGCCATTCTGCATCTCACCTCTATTGTACACCTTCCATCTTAGGTTAACAAAGTTCAGACTAATGGTAAGAAGAGTAATTTAATTTTTTTTCTCTTTAAAAAAAGTTGTATTTTTCTCTTTTGTTTATCGTTGTAATCTCCTAATTTATGTATCGTTGAAAATGGTAATTTTGCAGCGAGGAAACCAAAAAGTTTGGATTTTCTGTTGTAGCAGACACTAGAGATGGATCATGGGCAAATCTGAATATGGTCATGATGTGTTTGCAGGTGAGCTCAAGTTTAACCTTAGATTAATTTTCTTTTCTTCATTTCCATAATCTTTGCAAAGTCTGGAGCAGAACATTCTCTATAATCTAGATCTCAGTCAGTTATTTTCAATAAATTATTGACAATATATTATGGATTTTAATTCTTTTGCAGTGATACCGGGACCTTCCATAACCATAACCATATTGACATTATTATTAGGCTTACCACTGTTTTCAATTGGAAACCAAGCCCAATAGCACATTTTCAGAGCTGAAACTTGGACCAATAGCACATTTTCAGAGCTGACACTTGGACCAATAGCACATTTTCAGAGCTGAAACTTGGACCAATAGCACATTTTCAGAGCTGAAACTTGGACCAATAGCACATTTTCAGAGCTGAAACTTGGACCAATAGCACATTTTCAGAGCTGAAACTTGGACCAATAGCATATTTTCAGAGCTGACACTTGGACCAATAGCACATTTTCAGAGCTGAAGCTTGGACCAATAGCACATTTTCAGAGCTGAAACTTGGACCAATAGCACATTTTCAGAGCTGAAACTTGGACCAATAGCACATTTTCAGAGCTGACAATTGGACCAATAGCATATTTTCAGAGCTGAAACTTGGACCAATAGCACATTTTCAGAGCTGAAACTTGGACCAATAGCACATTTTCAGAGCTGAAACTTGGACCAATAGCACATTTTCAGAGCTGAAACTTGGACCAATAGCATATTTTCAGAGCTGACACTTGGACCAATAGCACATTTTCAGAGCTGACACTTGACCCAATAGCACATTTTCAGAGCTGACACTTGGACCAATAGCACATTTTCAGAGCTGACACTTGACCCAATAGCACATTTTCAGAGCTGACACTTGGACCAATAGCATATTTTCAGAGCTGAAACTTGGACCAATAGCACATTTTCAGAGCTGACACTTGACCCAATAGCACATTTTCAGAGCTGACACTTGGACCAATAGCACATTTTCAGAGCTGACACTTGACCCAATAGCACATTTTCAGAGCTGACACTTGACCCAATAGCACATTTTCAGAGCTGACACTTGACCCAATAGCACATTTTCAGAGCTGAAACTTGGACCAAGAGCATATTTTCAGAACTGAAACCGGGACCATTAGCATATATTCAGAGCTGAAACTGGGACCAATAGCATATTTTCAGAGCTGAAATGGGACCTATAGCATGATTTCTTAACTGAAACTGGAACAAAATCATATTTTCAGAACTGAAACTGGGACCTGTAGCATATTTTCAGAACTGAAACTGGGACCTATAGCATGATAATTCAGACCTGAAACTGGGACCAATTGGACAGGTCAGAGTCTGGAACTATCCTTTACTTAATATTTTCCATTTGAAACTTCCTTGAAAATTCCTTGTTCTTATTTATTTTGACAAAAGACTAAGCAGCTTCATGGGAAATTTGTTTTGGTCATCAAAAGACCCTCACTGTGGCTTCCATATACTTTCTTCTGACCACATTTTTTTATTACTCATCATCATCTTCAGGTCACATGTCTTTTGCAGAATGTTACATTCACCACAGCTCTTCTGAAAGAATCTTGGTCTCTAGTCAGATTTCACACAGAACGTTACATTTGCCACAGCCTGTCTGAAAAAAATCTCTATCTCTAGCCAGATCTCCTACTGAATGTTACATTCAACACAACCCATCTGAAAGAATCTGTCTCTCTCCAGATTTCCCAATTCTTCTGTTGTTGTATTCAAGGTCTCTTTGATGTATTGAAACCACCTTCTTCCTGATCTGCCCCTGGATGCATCACCCAGGAACTATGGCTTCCATTTTTGTTCTTTCAAGTCCGCTATATTTTTTGACGTGGCCATATTATATTAATTTCCTCTGTAGAATGGTAATTATGAGCCAGTTCTTTTCAATGTTTAAATCTTTTAATAATCTTTTATTACTCATTCAATTATTTTGTAAGACAAGCTTAATTTTCTTGGGAACAAAAGCAGAATTTTAATCCATCAAAGATGTCAACAGTTTTTACCTTTTAATTCCTGTTTTCCTTTGGTCCTGGTAAATGATAATGTTCAGTATTGGCAGACCACATGAGTATAAGCCAGCATCTTTCACACGTTGGATTGGGGGGAGAGTTACTGGGTAGTCTAGAGGTTAGACGTCTGCCTCTGGACTGGAAGGTCCTTGGTTTAATTCCACCAGTGGGAATGTTTTTTTTTTTAAAATAAAGAAAAGTTTAATCCATGGTTTCTTCAAGGCTTTACTCTCCCTTTGGTCCTCTGGGTGGTGAGAATCAATGAATAGCCCTCTCGGAAAACGGCAAAACACAGGAGGTCATGTGTGCACTCATGCCCATTAAAGAACCATAGGCAGTTAACAATTGAAAAGAGTAGGCCAAAAAATTGCCACTGCCAGGGCAAAATTGTAAAAAAAAAAATTTATTAAAAAAAATGTATCACACTGATGGATCCCAGACTATGCTACAGAGTCTGTGCACAAAGGTCAGGGTTCTCCTCGGAGATTCTTTGATATTTCAAGGGGAAAATTGGAGCACTTACGGGTTAGTTTGATATACAGTGATCCTAACAAAACTTAACATGCACGTTACAGACAGGACAAAGGAATTTTTCAGTAACTGATTGAAACCAGGACAGATATTCAAACTGGAACAATGTGGCTAAACTGGAATAATCCAGGTCAAAAAGGATCATATGGTTAGCAAAATTATAATTATTTTTGAATTATGAGAATAAGTTTATCTGTCTTTAATGTAAATTTATTCTTTCTGCCAACAGAAAGCCATTGGTGGCTATTTAAAACAGGTGCTTGTGGTTCTTCATGAAAATGATAAACGAGCTAATCAGGACAGGCCTTCAAACACAAACGTGAGTCACATGATCTGCAGTTATGTTGTTTATTTAACTGTTCTTGTCTTAGCTTCTGGGACTATCTATCTATCTATTGTCCCTTCGAGCCGAAGACGGCACATAGGGCAGAACTACAATCTCAAAAGCAGAAACCTTGCATGCCAAAATGGCACATAAGCAGAGATCACTATGGTTTTGTTTCCATAACAGTGCTTTTTATGATGACAGCTTGCCAAGCCAGCCATCAACCCCCTTAGTCACCTCTAACGACATGCTTGGAAGGTCACAGTGTCACTATTCTTTACTTCCCACATAATTAGGCCCCGGTAACACATGGGAGACTAATGATAATGATTTGTCTGTCACATTTTAAATTTACACAAATAAAAAAGATATGAGTCTTATTTTACTCAATAATGAATAGAAATATGCACAGGATATGCTATTTAAATTTGCTGCTTTGTGCATGCCTTTGAGTATGGTCTGTTTATCTTAAAGCAACACTGGATAAAGTGACAAGTTGTTATTACTCAAGAATCATCAGATACAGATAGGAGACTTTCTGTTCCCAACTTTGTGACATTTAATATCAAGTTGTTAATTATATAATCAGACTATATAATAAATACAAATTACAAATTACAGCAGTACAACAGAAATTAAGTCTTCTGCAACATAAAAATGAGTCTTTTGCAAAATAAAATCAGCTTTCTGCAACATAAATATTAGTCTTTGCAATATAAAATCAGTCTTCTGCAACATAAAAATGAATCTTTGCAATATAAAATCTGTCTTCTGCAACATAAAAATGAATCTTTGCAATATAAAATCTGTCTTCTGCAACATAAAAATAAGTCTTTGCAATATAAAATCAATCTTCTGCAACATAAAAATGAATCTTTGCAATATAAAATCAGTCTTCTGCAACATAAAAATGAGTCTTTGCAATATAAAATCAGACTTCTGCAACATAAAAATTAATCTTTGCAATATAAAATCAGACTTATGCAACATAAAAATGAATCTTTGCAGTATAAAATCTGTCTTCTGCAACATAAAAATGAATCTTTGCAATATAAAATCAGACTTCTGCAACATAAAAATGAATCTTTGCAATATAAAATCAGACTTCTGCAACATAAAAATGAGTCTTTACAATATAAAATCAATCTTCTACAACATACAAATGAGTCTTTTGCAACATAAAATAAGTTTTATTCTTTTCTTCCTCTTGTCCCGAGCCACAGAGCAACAACACAATAAGCAGCTGAAACATCATTTGGCTTCTTTTAAGTTAAAAATAAAAGATACACATCATGCCTTGTAGCATATGAGGAACATGATACTGGTACCCATATTTTCTATGTGATTGTTGACACGTTTAGGGGTGACATGGTGAGTATCATAACAACCATTAACTTTTAAAGAAGAAAAACAAATGTCAGGTACAAATTTTCAAGCTGAGTGAGCCCAAAAACCATGTTGATTATATTTTTAAAATGCAACGTATTTGAATTTAAACCATGATTATCAGGTAAAGAGGCTTGTGAGTTAGTCTCTTTGACATAAAGACAGTTTCATGTAAGGAAAAAACAAAATCTTTCTGTCTTGCTTAGTCAGTGACAATGCTTTCACAAGATACTCCAAATCTGGTATACACTGTAATCTCTGCATTCATTGCCATGTTGGTCTTGCTATGTCTTTTTTTTGCCTCCCTTTGAAGTTAATGAGTTTGGCATATTAATTCCTTTGGTTTTTTTAATAAGTAAAAATATTGTGAAGGTAGTCCCATAGCAATCGTCATTTGGTAATGAAGTGCTAGTGACTTCAGCTTCCTAATATTGGCAATTAGCTCTCTTTTTGCTTTGGCCCCTTTCAGAACATTTTCATTACTCTTCTTAGCTGTATATGGTATTCTCAACATTCTTCTGTAAAACCACATTTCTACAGCCTCCAGTGATTTTCCTGTTTGTTGTCCAAATGTCCATGATACACATCCATGTGTTAAGAAGATGTAGATACAAATAATTATTGTTATTTATTTTTTGCCAACTATCTTGTGATTCACAGCCAGAAATATAGACATAACATATTTTTTTTTGTATTTTTAGCCCCGCTATATCACAGTTACTCAGTTACATAGATACATTGACCCAAACCAGCTGACCTTTGACCTTGGAGGCCGTATGAAGTACAACCACAACATCTGGCTAAGAACACAACTGGTAGGTCACAGTACAAGTCCATTCACTGACCATCCCTTTTCATGCAAGCAAAACTGCCCATAATTTTCATGTGGGGTCAAGGCAAAGAAATGCACATAAATGCATCAAAATGTGAAGCTGCAGTGAAAGCTAACAGTGAGGAGAAATGAACAAATATAGACAGAAAAAAATGGTATGGTTAAAGCTTCACGTAACTAGTGAACACCACAAATCTGAACAATGTTACAGCGCAAACGCCTTCAACAGGAACAAATGTACAACACATGTACAAATATGTATTTTTAAAAAAAATTAATAATTAAAATACATTTTTGATTTTAAATCCATATTTGTACATGTGTTGTATGTTTGTTCCTGTTGATGGCCTTTGTGTCGAAACATCGTTCTGTTTTGTGGTGTCCATTTATTACATGAAGCTTTAACCATACCATTTTTTTCTCTCTATATTTTTTCATTTCTCCCTATAATTCCCACACCTGTTGCTGCCATAATATTTGTCTATGACATTTTTAGTGTAGACCAATGATGACCAACCTGGAGTACATGTACCATCAGGGGTACAAACCATGAGATTTAGGGATTTTAAACATTAATAGATGTGGACAAGCATCATAGACTGCATCACACATCCACCAAGATTGCTGTGAGTATAATGCATTGTATAATGCCATACTATCACTGGAGGCTGTAGAAATGTAGTTTTACAGAAGAATGTTGAGAATACCATATACAGCTAAGAAGAGTAATGAAAACATTCTGAAAGAGGCCAAAGCAAAAAAGAGAGCTAATTTCCAATATTAGAAAGAAACACTTATCATTTTTTGGACATGTTATGAGAAGGGAACAGCTGGAATATACTGTAACAACTGGGAAAATCAAGGGACAAAGAAATAAAGGGAAGCAAAGAGAAAAGATTCTAGACAACTTAAGAGAATATCTTGGCAGAAGGTCAACAACAGAAATGATAAATAACTGTCAAGATTGAAAGTTGTGGAGAGACTTGATCACCTATGCCAGCAGGCATTGTACTTGATGATGATGGTGATAATGCCATACAAAATTAAACTAAACACAAAACTATATGGCTCCCTATAGAAGCTTTTAAAGACAACAATATTCATCAAAAAGACAAATAATTACTAATATAGATTTTAGTAATCAAAAGAAGAAAAAGGAATACTAACAAAATAGAATCATGGCAGAAAAAAGACATGTAAATTTGCATGATTAATCAACATTTTTGCAAAAAATACGTTGCAAGAACACCAGACCCAAGGGTCGATCATGAAAATTTGGATTGATGGAATATTAGAAAAACTAGGAAACATAACAGCAGCAGAAGCAAACAGAAAAACAAAAAAACCATAAATTATATCTCACCTCGACGCTGAATGGCAAATTAGGAAGGAAAGAAGAAAAAGAAGAATGGTATGTGTCAAAATTAAGTTGTAGCTGTAGAAATGTATAAATAACATGTTAGTTTGGAAGTAAATGACTGGATTTCATTGATTGTGTATATGATTATAAGCATTATGTACAGTGTCTATCAGCATTCCAGTAGTTTTGTCTGATTATACAAGAGGGTCACAGCGTAATGAGCAAATAATGTAGCAGTGACAATGGCTACCCTGGGTAATTTTTTAAGTTTGCTAATGTAACCTCAAAATAGCATTTCAGAAAATGTAAAACATCTTATGCAACAAGTCTATGTCAATAAAAGTGAGAGAGTTCATTGATGCTATATAGAAGCCAGTTCTGACCTATAGAAGCGAATTAAGGACAGTAGACAAACAAATGAAAAGACGATTGGAGGCCACAGGGATGGGATTTCTCAGGAGAATGTTGAAAGTTCCCTGGACAGCTAAAAAGACCAATGAGGTCATTCTCAGAGTGGCTAACACAAAAAGGGAGCTCCTAAAAAACATCAGAAAGAAGCAATCAACATTTTTTGGGCACATCCACGGAAAGAGGAAAGTTGGAATACTTGGTTACAACTGGCAAAATATAGAAAAAGAGAGATCACAGATGACAAAGAGAGAAGATACTAGATAGCTTGGTATAATTGCATGGAAAACAGTCTACAGCAGAAATTATACATTGTACTTTGGATAGAAGGTTGTGGAAGGACATGATGAATGTAACTTCAGTGAGGTAGAAATTCTAATTTCTATATGACTAGGAGCATTCTTCAACTTCATCGACCAGGGAATACTTGTCATATTCAATCTGACCAACTAACTGTGAAAAGCTAAAAGATTGCATATTTAGATGGTATAGACGGTATTAGAAACAATATAATTATTATTAATTTCACGTGATTTAATGAATACTCTTACTATGTCAGTATAATCTTTAAAAAAATATTTCTGTGTTCAGAACTATAATTGGCTTTTCAGTATAGATTAGAAAAATGTATACTCTCTAATCAAAAATACAATTTGTTTCTTAATGTAGGCTAACAAAAGGAAACATATTATCTTTCCAGAACTATGAGAAATTTCTGAAAGATGCACAGATCACTGTGGAACATTTGGATGCCCAGGAAGGAGAAATACAGGAGTCATACAATAAACCTGACCCCCAGACCAGCCCACTGGAGGCTCTGAGAAAACATAGACATTTTCAGGATGTTATAATGACAGTTCCAAATGAGGTCATACACCAAGGTTGGTTACTGGTCTCAGTCTTGGAGTGGCCTGTAAATATTTTACTGTCTGTTATCTGATTGTCCTGAATTCATTACCATATGTCAGGAATAGGTCTACATAACACCCATTAACCTTTCCCTTATGTTTGTTTGTCCTGAATTCATTACCGTATGTCAGGAATAGCTCTACATAACACCTATTAACCTTTTCCTTATGTCTGTTTGTCCTGAATTCATTTCCATTTGTCAGGAATAGGTCTACATAACACCCATTAACCTTTTCCTTATGTCTGTTTGTCCTGAATTCATTACCATATGTCAGGAATAGCTCTACATAACACCCATTAACCTTTTCCTTATGTCTGTTTGTCTTGAATTCATTACCATATGTCAGGAATAGCTGTATGTTTGTTGTCCTGAATTCATTACCATATGTCAGAACTAGCTCTATGTTTGTTGTCCTGAATTCATTACCATATGTAAGGACTAACTGTATGTTTGTTGTCCTGAATTCATTACCATATATCAGAACTAGCTCTATGTTTGTTGTCCTGAATACATTACCATATGTCAGGACTAACTTCACACAACACCTACTAACTATTTTTTTATGTCTGTTAAAATATATTATGGAACATCTATTTCAATCTTTGGAGCAGTCTTTCATTGAACATTCTCTGCAAATTACATAATTTGTACATCTTCCATCTGAAGTTATTATTGTCCCCATACATTTTAATTTATTTATTGTTTTAACTCTGGGATTTTCTGATTGAGTTGAACAGATTTATTTGACTGGACATTGCCTGGTGTCATCAGATTCTGTTCTATTCTATTAATGGTGTCAATTTCATTGCAGTTGGGCATCCCAATATCCGCTCAATCAGCTGTCCCAGCATTCATCAGATTTAGGCTAGTGTATTTATTGTGTTCATAATTCAAACTTGCCAAAGTATAAGTCGAGCTGTTGCAGAAAATGAAAATAATGTTTAATAGATCAAATAATATTTGGTCATAAATGTGATACTTTCAAATTTCAGGAGTGTTGGTCTCAAGTTTGAGAGTTAACACTGTTCCATTTACTTTTGTTGTGCATTTCTTCTTCCATTCAGATCCCTGTGGAACATAGGCCTTCTACAACATACTCTTTGCAAGCTATCCTGCTTCATACCAGTATTTCAAATTTATTCCAAGTCTTCCTCATCCTCATCATCTTTGCTTCCACTGAATATTTTCTCCAAATACTTTTTAGCCACCCCTTTGTCTCTTTCTTGGGGATTTCATAGAAGTGCTTGTAATGATGCCCATGTAATACTTTGTTGCCACAGTGTGCGTCCCATTCAGGCAATTGGCCTTGTTATTGTGCATTTAAGATAAGTCTTTTTTTTTTTGGTGACCATTATTTCTGAGATGAAGCGTGTTAGTTGAATGACAACAAACAACCTGAGAGACAAGATCAGAAATGGAAAACCGAGAAAAAAAGCTAGGAATAACCCCAGCCATAGAATATATAAAGAAACAACAGATAAAATGGCTTGGCCACGTGATAAGGCAGAAAGATCAAAACACAAAACAATGAGCCTTCAATAAACATTGTGAGAACACTAGACCCAAGGGCTGACCATGAAAAAGATGATTTGACAGAATATTAGAAACACTAGGAAACATAACAGCAGCAGAGGTGAACAGAAGAGCTAAAGACTGCAAATTATATATCTCCCCTCAATGCTGAAAGACAAAGAGGGAGGAAAGAAGAAGAAGAAACAGAAGAATTATTTCTTTCTTCTTGTACTTATGGTTAAAGTCTTTATTTTTGCTCTCCATTGAACAGTTTCATGTAAAAATGATTAATCTGTCCAGGGCAAGAAGTGTTGTCCTCTCTACAGGAGAATGGTTACAGTGGCTACAGTGATAATCAAGGAATGATTCCAACACTGGACAATTTGGAGGCTCAGAAACAGGTTTTTATTTTAATTTAACACACTTGTACAAACACATTATTTTGTTTATTGTGTTATATAGCTGTACCATGTAATCTTTCATAACTTCACCTAGGTCAAGTTATTGTATTCACCAGTTGTTTGTTTGTTTGTTTAATCTTTTTGTTGGTAATGTGATTTAAAGTTGAGATCCTTAGGATTTTACAAAAGCAGCTTCTTCCAAGTGCTTGACTTTACTGTTTTTTATGGTTTTCATTGTATCTTTTGTTTATTTTCTTTTCAACTCCTTGTGGAGCATAGGTCTTCAAGAGATACTTTCCGTATTGCCATATCATTCTTTGGTTATGGAAGGCCCTGGTATCACTGCAAACAAATTAAAATCCATAATTGTTCAACCGCCCGTGCCAGTGGAATCATCCGAATTACTATCTCATCTCCCAAACAAAGAAAGGTAGCTGTAGTCCAGTCCCCATCATAGCATTCTCAGCACAGGCCAAAAGACATAAGGCGAAACCGCACAGAAAGTGAACACAGCCAACTGTTCCCTGTCATACGATATCATCATTCATCGTAAACAATTGGAATATCAAAACATTATCAAAATGGATGAAACACACAGCTCACGGTGTGCACAGAGCACCTAACTCAGTAGCTCCTGCAACAAGCCGGACTTGGAATATGAGGGAACTGCAACAAGGAACACTTTCATACATAGCCTTCAATGGTTCCTGTCGCCTATCCACCATATTGACCGGAAGTTCACGTCCTCCTGAAAATAATGATCGTCATATTTTAAAAGATTTATAGCGCTTGATGATGTTAAGACATCATTTTTGACTCCAGTTCTGAACATATAAAACACAGTTAGCTGTCAGATTATCCCTGTCGCACATCAAACAACAGATTAGCATATGGCCGGTCTTGGGATATACGATAAGCCATTATGATGATGTAGCACACACAACAATGGCAGCGCCTATACATTCCTGATTACTCTAGTGAATGTAGCCTACAACGAACGAAACACGGTGCAAATTCCCCAAAGAGATAAAACTGCGGCTGACCCAACGAAGCAGTTCACATCAATGAGTTGTCAGCATGTAAATAATCAGCGTCAAGCAATTCCAACAACAGTCATGAACAGCACTCAATGCAACGCAAAGCGCAGACCAACTCTAGACAGTGGAAGGTTGCATTCACAACACCTGACCTGTCAAAAAGGAACATGGCTGTGCGCACAACTCCGCTCCTTCAGCGCAGATGTGCCAAGCAGAATATCATTTTGACCCCAACACAGAAAAGTGCAATGGAGAGTTGAAATCAATCAGGCCCCAAATGCACCCTCTGCAGCGATCGAGAGAACGTGATCAAGTTCCACCATCCTGGAAATAGTATCATTCTGTTTTGTGCCATTCTCTTAAGATCATTCTATGTCTTCCTCGTCCTCTTCACCTCTGCTTCCAGTCTGACTTCTTAAAGTAAATTTGTCTCCTTCCCTGGGGATCCCAAAAATAGGGCTTGTCATGTAATGCTCTCAGTTGGCTTCTACAGTGTGTTGGTCTTCTTTGCAGCCTTCTCCAGGTTGCATCATATATATCCTAAACAGAGAGTCCTTATCTATTCTGGATTATGGAATTACTTATTTTCCTTTTATTCTGTTTAACTTGTTCATTTTTGTGAAGGTTTTGTGACTTATTTTTTTTTACAGTACAGGATAGCCAATCCCATGTTTACTTTGTTGCTTCTTATGACATGCCTTATAGTGAATAGCGATTCTCTACTCCCCTTTTGAGTCTCAGCAGTGTACAGGCGATTTTCATTATATATTTTCTCATTATTGGAATTATACTTACATCATTGGAGAACATTACTGGGGTCAAGGCAAAGAAATGCATAAAAATGCATACAAATTCGAAGCTGCAGTAAAGCTGATAGAAAAAGAAGAAATGAAAAAAATATTTTTAAATGGCATGGTTAAAGTTTTACAAAATTAATTAAATTGAATTGTGAAATTGCAATGTTTATGTTTTGTTCTTCAGGTGAAACGAGTTCTCCAGTACCTCAGCAGCAGAGTGCAGAAGCTCCAAGAATATCTTGAAGACAGAGACCGATCTCTCAATACCAGCATGCAATATTCTGAATGGAAGCGTGGCGTCAAAGTGGTCAGTCTCACAACACTATAATTTTGGCATATGAAATGTTTATTTGTTTCTATATGTCACCTTTATATTGGTATCGAAGTCTTGAGGGAGTGAATTTGGAGTGAGTATCATGTGAGTATCATGAGAGGAAAGGCACAAGTGTAGAAGGGGGAGGAGTGGAGAGAGTAATGGAATAAACAAAGACGAGAGAACAAGGTCAAGGAGAAAAAGGAAAATTAAGACGAAGTCACGAAAAAAAATAAGGAGACTATGGGTCGAAATTCACGTGCAAAACGTGAAAGCCATGTCCAGAAGTGAGTGGGCAGACAGACGCATAGGAAGTCAATTTTGATTGGCTGGTAAGACTGAGATTTAAGAAGTAAACACTAAAGATCGAAAGCACTTTGGTACCAACACTTGGTAGTCGGCAGGAGTACACATGCTCATTAGGAGGTGGGCGAGCATGTTGGTCGCCCCATAGAGAGGCTAACCATAGCCTAGTTGAATTAGAAGCACTGTAGATTAGAAAGTGAGTTAGAATAGTAGTAAGCACTTTGATTCCGACACTTGGAGAGACTGAGTTGGCAGGTAGTGACGATCTAGAATAATGACACCAAGCAAGTGTAATAGAATTGTAGCCGGCCAAGGAAAACGCGATAGTTAGGAGATGCAGAGACTAGTGAAGAACAGTTAGGTGGACAGATTAATAAGCAGCACTATTAAGAGACAGTTAGTAGCGGTTGCTAAGAGACAGTCGAGCCTGTAGAAGTTAGATAGTATAGGACTGGCCGTTTGATGGGAACGGTCCACATGTAGTTTAGATGTGAGCATGAATGCGTGTGGAACCCAGAGACAAGTGTTAGGGCGATAGACTGAAGAAATTGTAAGAGTGCACTTTAAGTGTGTGAGCTGCATATCCATTGTGTAACGAGGGTCCGATGTGACAGTATTAAAAGTCAGAACAAATTCTTATAACCAATGCATTGTTATGTGTTACACAGTTATATTTATCTGGCCTAGCATCAACCCTTGGGGACGAATTATAACAGCAGCAGAGTTGTCGTGGAAACACAAGGTGAAATGGTCATTCTAACAACAAACCAGAAGTACTACGGTGACCAGACAAGGTCAGGGCTGAGACGACACCCAGTGGGCAAGAAGCCCTGTTATCCCGAGGAAAACAAGAACAGCGCATTCCAGCTGAGGTTAATCAAACCGAAAACTGACAAGTGGCGGGGGAGGCCATCAGTAGAGTAACGATCAATATATCAACGTGATTATGACATATCACCAACAATGGAACAAAATAACAATAATAAAAGCAATTTACGGGTACATGAGTAATGAAAAAATCAAATTTGCCCACAAGAAAATAAATATACCTGGAAAAAAAAGCAGGGGAAAGAAGTAGATCACTTTGCATATCTTGGAAGCTGCATAGATCAAGAAGATAAAGAAAAAGAAATTAGAATCATAATAGTGTAGTGAAGGCAGCAATGACTTTCAGAAACCATAACAAAATATGGAAATCAAAATTACTTAGGACAAAAACAAAGCTCAGGATTTTCAAATCAAATGTATTATACTTGTGCAGAAATAAAAGAAATAACAAAGCATTCAAAAATATCATTTATAATCAAGAGAAGAAGGTGGTCATATGTTGGCCTTGTTATGAGAAGAGACAACAAGAGAATTTCAAAGCAGCTCCTCAAATGGGAACCAAGCAGTAAAAGAAAAAGAGGCCACCCAAGAGAAATACTAAAAAAAACACTGAGATGAGAGACAACAACAGCAGGCACAGCTCCCTCACCAAAATTGACCAACTCACCCAGAACAGACTTGTGTGGTGATTTACAATGTAGGTCATGTGCAAGGTCTGGTGCTTGATAACAATAGATCGTTGGACACAAAGAGTCTAGAATTACCGTCCTATGTGCCACCTTTGGTTCAAAAGAACAATATATAGATCACTTTTCCCTATGTAATTTTAATCTTGATGTAATTTTAAAATCTGGGTAATTTTAATGTCTGTGTAATTTTAAAATCTGGGTAATTTTAATGTATGTGTAATTTTAAAATCTGGGTAATTTGAATGTCTCTATAATTGTAATATCTGGGTTATTTTAATGTTTATGTAATGTTTGCAGGTGGTTGACTGGGTACTCGGACCGGGTGAGAAACTCCTGGCCTCACAGAGCGATATTGGAGACACCTATGAGGTAGCGGAGCAACTGAGAAGGAGGCATGAGGAGATGGAGATAAAGTGTACAGTAAGTGGCTGCATGTGGATTTAGCAAAACAGTACCCTTTATTGTCTGGCCTCTTTTAGTGGATTTGTTGAACTGAGTCTATTAGTGGATTTATTGAACTGTGTCTAGTAGTGGATTTGTTGAACTGAGTCTATTAATGGATTTAAGGAACTGAGCCTATTAGTGGATTTGTTCAACTGAGTCTATTAACGGATTTAAGGAACTGAGCCTATTAATGGATTTGTTCAACTGAGCCTATTAACGGATTTAAGGAACTGAGCCTATTAGTGGATTTGTTCGACTGAGTCTATTAACGGATTTAATGAACTGAATCTATTAATGAATTTAATTAACTGAGTCTATTAATGGATTTGTTGAATTGAGTCTATTAATGGATTTAATGAACTGAGTCTATTAATGTACTTGTTGAACTGAGTCTGTTAATGGATTTCTTGAACGGAGTCTATTAATGGATTTGTTCAACTGAGTCTATTAATGGATTTAATGAAATGAGTCTATTAATGTACTTGTTGAACTGAGTCTGTTAATGGATTTCTTGAACGGAGTCTATTAATGGATTTGTTCAACTGAGTCTATTAATGGATTTGTTCAACTGAGGCTTTTAATGGATTTGTTCAACTGAGGCTTTTAATGGATTTAATGAACTAAATCTATTAATGAATTTAATGAACTGTGTCTATTAATGGATTTGTTCAACTGAGTCTATTAATGGATTTAAGGAACTGAATCTATTAATGAATTTAATGAACTGATTCTATTAATGTATTTGTTCAACTGAGCCTGTTAATGGATTTGTTCAACTGAGTCTATTAATGAATTTAATGAACTGAATCTATTAATGAATTTAATGAACTGAGTCTATTAATGTACTTGTTGAACTGAGTCTATTAATGAATTTAATGAACTGAATCTATTAATGAATTTAATGAACTGAGTCTATTAATGTACTTGTTGAACTGAGTCTATTAATGAATTTAATGAACTGAATCTATTAATGAATTTAATGAACTGAGTCTATTAATGTACTTGTTGAACTGAGTCTATTAATGAATTTAATGAACTGAGTCTATTAATGTACTTGTTGAACTGAGTCTGTTAATGGATTTCTTGAACGGAGTCTATTAATGGATTTGTTCAACTGAGTCTATTAATGGATTTGTTCAACTGAGGCTTTTAATGGATTTAATGAACTAAGTATTAATCGATTTATTCCTCACGTTTTGCAGTGTATATTCCAGAGCATCCATTTTTCTGTGTGTTTCTTGAATTTTGGTTTCCATTGATCTCTCAGAAAGGCAGTGATCGCTTTTAGTCAGAATTGTCTCCCCTAGGATATGATTATAATCTTATTTATTATTCATCATCATCAAGTACCATGCCTACTGGTGTAGGTGACCATGTCTCCACAACCTTTGATCTCAACAGTTAATTATCATTTCTGTTTGTTGACCTTCTGACAAGCCATTCTCTTAAGTTGTCTAGTGTCTTTACTTTTTGCTTCCCTCTATTTCTTCATCCTTCAATTTTCCCAGTTGTACCAATATATTCCAGTTGTTCCCTTCACATTACATGGCCAAAAAATGATGATTGTTTCTTCCTAATCATGGTTACTAATGATCTTTTTGCTTTGACCTCTTTCAGAACATTTTCATTACTCTTTTTAACTGTCCCTGGTATTCTCAACATTCTTATGTACTATTACCGGTAGAAATAATGTGAAACTTGAGTACTGAACAATATTTTTTAGAGATGGAGAGAGTGAGTATGCTAAGAGTATTATTTTTACAGTAATTATTTTCAATACAGTATTAGTCATGTACCAATTTGTACATGTGAGTCAACCTCCTTTTTTCTACATTTTAATAATGAGAAATGTGAGTTGCATGATAGTGTAGTTTCCATTGTGTTTTATGATGTAATATGTATCCAACACTTCAGTACCTGTTGATGAGGAAGTGCATTTTTATTTTGGAAAAATGAAAAATGAGAAAAATGCTCTGTGTACAATGGAATGAATTCAAGACTAATATTAAAATAAGAGAAATGGCCATGCAAACAAATATCTTATCTACAATTAAGGAAAGAAAATCAACATACATGTTGGATATGTGCTGAGTAGAGATAACAAGAGAATTCCAAAACAGGCTCTTTTACGGGAAACATCAGGATACAGAAAAAGAGGAAGACATAAAGGGATACTCAAATGAACACTTGTAAGAGAAGCAAAGTTGGCAGGCATAGACTCATTAGATAAGATTGTACTTGTTGCCCAGAACAGAGATTGGTTGCAAAAAACACTACAAGTTCTATGCAATGTCTAGCTGTAGCCGGTGATATTGAACTTTGCTTTGGGATTTTAAGAGCGAGATGTTTGGTTGTTTATTTGTCTTCTGAGCGAGTCTTTGATTGTTTTCTGAGTTCTGATTTTTTGATTGTCTTCTGAGCGATTCTTTGAGGATCTTTGAACAGATCGTCCGCTGGTTGTTGTTTATTCGCTCAGCTGTTCTCTGTGGTGTCTACTCATCAGCTGTTAGCTTGAGATCATGTTAGTGTGACCTCTCTGGAATGCTATTGCTGTGTTCCTGCCCCCGGCGTTAGGCTCATGTTTGTAATCAGGTCACATACACATCCCCGGACTATTTGATTCTTATTAGCTTGACCCTTGCTCGGTCTGGTAGTACTTCTGGTTCATTAAGATGACCGTTGCGTTGTGTTCCGCGACAACTTTACTGGTGGACTGGTTCGTGACACTTAGGCTAGATAAATGAAACTGTATAACACAGAACAGCACCTTTTGATGGTAAATTAGCTGGCTTTTATTCATGCCACTTCAAAATCGCGTTACATATGTAAATGTCAGGGCCACACTTGCATCACACTCTAGGCCCTAAATTAAAGTGAGACGCTCCCATCGAGCGCCTCACTTACGCTAATTACAATCTATCGGTCTATTCTGTCGTCTGCCTGTTGATCATGATAGGTCTTGACCATTCTACTCACAACTATGCTATATCACTGCTAACTCTATTAGTTGGTGTTAGCCTCTCTATGGCCCGACTGGCTGCTAAGAAGCGTGTGTGCCCTATGAATAACTTCTCTCAATCTGACTAATAATCAATGACTAACCATTCCTGACTAACCTAACCTATTTTATGTGTCTTCCCTTAAATTCGGCTTTTGTCAGCCAATGAAAATCTCTTTCCTCCCACGCACATCCGGACACCTACTAACAGGCATGCCCCTAATATTTTGCACGTGAATTCGTTTTATTTGTACACCCCCGCGTCTGTCTGTCTGTCTGGTTCCCTTGACCTTGTTCTACTTTTGGACCTGGCCTCTGTTTATTTAATTCTCTCCTTTTCCACCTACGCATCTCTTTGTTCGTTCACTTCTTAAAGATGGCCTTGAAACTCCGCATGATTTTCTCCTGACCCATCCTCTCTATTGTGTCTTCTTCTTTATGTGTTTTTCCTTGACCTATCTTTACACATTTTGTCTCGCCTATTCGCCCCCTCACTTCCAGATCGTTCTTTCTGACCTGCTCTCTATTTTCTCCTTCACTCTCTCTATCCTTTTCTTCCTCCTCTTCTACATAGCAATGTAAAGTAAAGTGCCTCATCCCGCCACATGATGTAAAGAGAATTTTGTTTTAGTGACCATAATTTTTAGAGACCTTCGGCACTTGATTTTTGGGGTAATATGGTCAGTATTATGCTGGTGCTGCTTTACTTTCCGGTACCCATTTAAGACTGGGTGAATCTGGAAGCTGTCGATCAGAATCAAACTCGACCTCTTGCCCTTTGTAGTCCAGTTCACTAACCATTGAGCTATCATTGCCCTCAATCAAGAATCCATAGATAGCACATATTTATACTCTACAGGACACTTATGGTCAGTATGCAGAACTGCGTCATACGGTCGATGAAATCTCATCTGAAGACCTCTCTGTCTTTGATGACATGAAAGCTGAACGGGATTATATGGACACAGTTTGCCGCAGCTTTGCATCTAGACTAGAGAGGAGAAGAACTTTGCTCATTACCTCTGTCAGGTTTCACAGATTTGCTGAAGAAGTAAGTTTTTGTCATTTAAATTGTTTGTGCTTGAATTTTGAGATAAACTTTTATTGTTTTTTTTTGTGTGTATGGTAATGTAGAAGGGGGAGGAGTGGAGAGAGTAATGGAATAAACAAAGACGAGAGAACAAGGTCAAGAAGAAAAAGGAAAAAGACATTAAGACGAAGTCACGAGAAAAAAATAAAGAGACTATGGGTCGAAATTCATGTGCAAAACGTGAAAGCCATGTCCAGAAGTGAGTGGACAGACAGACGCGTAGGAAGTCAATTTTGATTGGCTGATAAAACAGATTTAAGAAGTAAACACAAAAGATCGAAAAGCACTGGATACCAGACACTTGGAGAAATGTAGTTGGCTGGAGCACATACGCTCATTAGGAGACGGGCGACCCTGTGGTCGGCCCATAGGGTGGCTAACCTTAGCCCAGTAGAAGAACAGTTAGGCGGACAGATTAGTAAGTAACACTATTAAGAGACAGTTAGTAACGGTTGCCAAGAGACAGCCGGGCCAGTAGAAGTTAGATAGTCTAGGGCGGGCCATTAATGGGGACGGTCCACATATAGTGTAGATGCGAGTATGAATGCGGTCAGAGCCCAGAGACAAGTGTTAGGGTGATAGACTCAAGAAATTGTAGAGTGCGCTCTAAGTGTGTAACCTGCCATATCCAGTGTGTAACGAGAGTCCGATGTGACAGAATTAAAGTCACAACAAATTATTATAATCAATGTGTTGTTATGTGTTATTTATATTAGTTATATTTATCTGGCTAGCGTCAACCCTCGGGGACAAATCATAACAGCAACAGAGTTGTCATGGAAACACAACATGAAACAGTCATCCTAACAACAACCCAGAAGTACTAAGGTGACCAGACAAGGTCAGGACTGAGACGAACGCCAGGGGGCAAGAAGACGTGTTGTCATGAGGAAAGCTAGAGCAGTGCATTCCAGCTGAGGTCAACCTATCAGAGAACTGACAAGTGGTGGGGGAAGCCATCTGTAAAGTAAACAAAGTAACGATCGATATATCGACACAGCGTGCGAGTAAAACACGCATCACGCTGCACATCATGCTGCACATCATGCTGCATGCACACAGTAATAAACAAATAACTTTCAACGGGTACAGTAAATATCAAGGATGTTTTATTCTTCTTCCTTTCAGTTCCCTGTACGGAGTACGGGGAAATGAAAGAGTGAACAGGTTGGCTAGCTGCGCTGTCGTTGAGGATGGGCAACCAATGGATCGGGTGGACATCATCAATGCCCTCCGAGATGTGGGAAGAGCACAGGACTTCGACAAACACAGATCCACGTCACTTCTTTGGATGATGGAAATGGGAGTTAAAATGGGCACAACCAGAAATGAGAAACTTAATGGCCGTGTAAGAAGACTTATCAACCAACATAGAACTGGAGTCGTCAGTCGCTGGACACTGTGGGAATAGCTGAGGAGGGGATCTGAGCACCTATGGACATGTTCGGAGTGCAATGATGATGACCCGCAAATAACTCAATAACTCAGTTCCCTGTGCAGCAAAGATCTTCGATAAACACTTTCCATGCCATCTTGTTTCTTGTGATTACCTAATGATCAGTCCATGTCTTTCTCATTCTCTTCATCCCCGTACTTTGTCTTTTCCAAGTATATTTTAGCTTGCTCCTATGTTTCCATCCCAGTGATTTCAAAAAGTGCTTGTCATGTAATACTCCTAGTTTGCATCATGTATCTCCTCTGCTAAATAGAGAGTCCTTATCTTTCCTGGATGGCAGAATTACTTTTTTTTCTCTTTAATTGACTTGTCCATGTTCGTGAAGATTTTGCAGCTTATTTTTTTACAGTACAGGATAGCCAGTCCTATGTCTAGTCTTCCTTAGTCACCTCTTACGATATGCCTGATAAGAAGCACCACCACAATTCTTTACTTCCCATAACTCTGGCAGTGTACAGGTAATGGTTGTTTTCTTACTCCTTTATAATATGTATTTTTATTGTTTATGTACATATACAGGTTTGTATTAAACAGATTATGAATAGAAAATGAAGATCGATTGAACACACATTAAGAAAACATGATACAAGCATAGCAAGACAGACATGGTCATGGAACCCACAGGAGAAGAAAAAATCAGGAAAGCCCAAGAAAATATGGAGAGAGGAAGTCATGGAAATACTTAAGAATATTCACCTAGACTGGAGAGAAGTAGAGAAAATGACCAAGAATAGAGCTGGATGGAGAGCCCTTGTTTATGGCTAAGTTTCTAAAGGACTTTGATTGACATATACATACATACACACACAATATATATAAATATATATATATTGATTATTTTCTTTGATTCCCTCTATCTTGTTTCTCTTTGATTATCTCTATTTCTTCGTCCCACAATTTTCTCACTTGTTACAATTACAATCTATTCCAGCTATTCCCTTCTCATTGCATGGCCAAAAAATGGTGATTGTTTCTTTCTAATATTGGATATTAGCTCTCTTTTTGCTTTGGCCTCTTTCAGAATGTTTTCATTACTCTTCTTAGCTGTCCATGGTATTCTCAACATTCTTCTGTGAAACCACATTTCTACAGACTCCAGTGATTTTCTTGTCTGTTGTTCTATTGTCTATGATTCACATTCATATGTTCTCTCTCTCTCTGTCTCTCTGCGATCAGGACTCAGTCAGAGTAGGATTCCAGACTCCCACATGAAGTCAGCTGTCAGGTTAAGTGTGTTGATCGCCCCCACAGGCAGAACGTCACATTTAGAGTCCGCCAGATCCACTCTGACTGAACACCCGTTAATACGTTGCACTGTGTTCTGCGCCAGTGGCCCAGTGCATCCGATTTCAGCCAGCATTTTTTCAGGTTTGCTTTCCTTAGCCTTTGATTGTCCCCAATCTTCCTGCAAGGCAGCAGATTGTCTTTTCTGTAGGGGGATTCTGCCCTTAGATGGTCTACCCTCCCAGGTTTACGAGCACCATCTGCCCGAGTCACTAGAGGTGACTAACACAGACATGCACACACAGAGATATGAGATGTGAATAACACAGACATGTACACAGCGATACGAGCCATGACTAACACCGACACACATCAAGATATATGACACATGACTAACATAGACATGCATATAAAGATATGAGATATGACTGACTTAGACATGCACACACAAAGATATGATACATACCTAACATAGACATACACACAAAGATATAAGATATGACTAACATAGGCATGCACACACAAAGATATGAGATGTGACTTACATAGCCATGCACACACAAGAATATGAGATGTGACAGACACAGACATGTACGCACAAAGATATGAGATATGACTAACATAAACATGCAAACAAAGATATGAGATATCCCTAACCCAGACATGCACACACAAAGATATGACACATGCCTAACACAGATACACACTAAGTTATGATATATTACTAAACTCAGATGCACATAAAGATAAGAGACATGATTAACACAGACACACCAAGATATGAGATATGACTAACATGACACACATCTAGATATGAGCCATGGCTAGCACACACACACACACACAACACACACACAAGCTAAGATTTGAGCCATGGCTAGTACAGAAACACCCCAAGATATGAGCCATGACTAGCACAGAAAAACATTAAGATATGAGTCATGTCTTCACGGAAAAACACCAAGAAATGAGCCAAGTCTAGCACATAAACACATTGAGGTATCCATATGCTTGGGTTAGTCTGCAGACTCTTCTTAACATGTGAATCATTGACATACGAGACGCAGGCTTCGATTAACTGTCCGCAGGTTTCGTTCAAACAGTTGTCCGGAGATTTGAGAATGCAGTCTGACACGTAGAACTTTCCCTTGCATGCACTGTTCCCGGCTGACTGTTCACATGTGTCGTTGAAACAGTTGTCTGGACATTTGAGAGTGCTGTCTGACCCGTAGTACGTTTCCTTGCACGTGCAGTCTGCACTTTCCGGGTCACATATGATGTCACAGCCATCAGAACACGTCTGTTCGCACTGTAGCCCAAAATTACCATCAGGATAAGTGTCATTACAGGTATAGCCAAGATGTTTATATTGTAGTCATTTTCCAGATTTTTCCCACATAAAGGACAGACACTGAGACAAGACCTGGAGCAATCGTGTCCATAGACCCCATGTGAGCATTTGCCGTGACACGTACCAATGATGAAGTCGCAGCTTTTGCTACACCCACTACACACTGCACAAAACGACCAAGAATACCCGTCCAGACAATAGGTGTCTGCAAATGTTTGCGCCTCACACACCGTCAGTTCACTGCCGGCCTGCGAAATGTAATTCATATGTTAAGATTGACTCTACAAAACATTTAAGAATTCTTTTTCTTGTTTCTGTTGTCAAAAATGGATTGCACAGTATCTTCCTCATTTTTTGGAAAACTGCTTTTGCCTGAGCCATTATGTATCTCACCTCTGTTGTACATCTAGAGTATGAGGTTAACAAAGTTTATATACAGATATACAGCTGTAGAGGGAAGAATTGTAGATGAAGGAAAAGTTTGTATAGATTTTGATGGTCTGTACTAGTTGGCATATTTTACTTAACTACTTGTAATAGTTTCTTGTATCTAACATGAATAATTGCCTCTTTCAGTTGTCCTCCTGCCTGGATGAGTTGCTGGAACTCTTCTGTACTGATGTTGTTGCAGAGACTGTGGAAGATGTAGAAGAGGCCATGAAAACACTTCAGGATAAATGTGATAATTGTGGTAAGTGATGGTGATAGAAGAGGCCATGAAAACACTTCAGGATAAATGTGATAATTGTGGTAAGTGATGGTGATAGAAGAGGCCATGAAAACACTTCAGGATAAATGTGATAATTGTGGTAAGTGATGGTGATAGAAGAGGCCATGAAAATACTTCAGGATAAATGTGATAATTGTGGTAAGTGATGGTGATAGAAGAGGCCATGAAAACACTTCAGGATAAATGTGATAATTGTGGTAAGTGATGGTGATAGAAGAGGCCATGAAAATACTTCAGGATAAATGTGATAATTGTGGTAAGTGATGGTGATAGAAGAGGCCATGAAAACACTTCAGGATAAATGTGATAATTGTGGTAAGTGATGGTGATAGAAGAGGCCATGAAAATACTTCAGGATAAATGTGATAATTGTGGTAAGTGATGGTGATAGAAGAGGCCATGAAAACACTTCAGGATAAATGTGATAATTGTGGTAAGTGATGGTGATAGAAGAGGCCATGAAAACACTTCAGGATAAATGTGATAATTGTGGTAAGTGATGGTGATAGAAGAGGCCATGAAAACACTTCAGGATAAGTGTGATAATTGTGGTAAGTGATGGTGATAGAAGAGGCCATGAAAACACTTCAGGATAAATGTGATAATTGTGGTAAGTGATGGTGATAGAAGAGGCCATGAAAATACTTCAGGATAAATGTGATAATTGTGGTAAGTGATGGTGATAGAAGAGGCCATGAAAACACTTCAGGATAAATGTGATAATTGTGGTAAGTGATGGTGATAGAAGAGGCCATGAAAACACTTCAGGATAAATGTGATAATTGTGGTAAGTGATGGTGATAGAAGGGGCCATGAAAACACTTCAGGATAAGTGTGATAATTGTGGTAAGTGATGGTGATTTGTGCGATAGCTCAGTGGTTAGTGAACTGAACTACTAAGGACAAGAGGTTGGGTTTGATCTTGATTGATGGCTTCCAGGTTCACCCAGCCTTAGATGGGTACTGGATTTTTTCTGGGAAAGTAAAGTGGCATGGGTGTAATACCGACCACATTATCCCAAAAATCATGTGTCAAAGGTCTATAAAAATTATGGTCACTAACACCATATTACCTATACGCCACTTGGTGTGACGAGGCTCTTTACTTTTTTTACTTACTTTTATGGTGATTTGTGGTAAGTGATAGTGAATTGTGGAAAGTGATGGTGAATTGTGGTAAGTGATGGTGATTTGTGGTAAGTGATGGTGATTTGTGATAAGTGATGGTGATTTGTGGTAAGTGTTGGTTATTTGTCGTTAGTGATGGTGATTTGTGGTAAGTGTTTGTGATTTTTATTAAGTGATAGTGATTTGTGGTAAGTGATGATGAATTAGAAATGATGTCTTCAAAGAAAGAGTGTGCATTGAACCAATCCTAAACTACATACATAAACAATAAATAAAATGATTTGCTCATCTAAGAAAAATGCTGTGTGATGCATTATCATACTAAGTTGCAAATATTAAAAGAGGAAAAGGGAGGAGAACAAGAGATGGACCTAGAGTAAGATGAAACAACAACATTAATGGAACACAACAGTATCAATTAGGAAATAAATGGAAGCTCCCAGAAAGGCAAGAACTAGAATTTTGTATCTCCCTCTACACCCAAAGAGGTAACAAGAAGAAGTGAAGAGAAAGAGGTTGGTGAATTGTGGTAAGTGATAACGAACTTTGTGTAAGCAATGGTGATCTTCTGCCAAGCCATTCTTTTAAGCTGTCTGGTATCTTTTCTCTTTGCTTCCCTCTATTTGTTCATCCCTCAATTTTTCCAGTTGTTACAATATATTCCAGCTTCTCATTGCTTGGCCCAAAAAATGATGTTTGTTTCTTCTTAATATTGGAAATTAGCTCTCTTTTTGCTTTGGCCTCTTTCAGAATGTTCTTATTACTCTTCTTAGCTGTCATTGGTTTTCTCAACATTCTTCTGTAAAACCACATTTCTACAGATTCAAGTGATTTTCTTGTCTATTGTTCTATTGTCCATGGTTCACATCCATATGTTAAGACTAGCTCTACATAACATTTCAGAATTCTTTTTCTTGTTTCTATTGTCAAAAATGGATTCCATAGTATCTTCCTAATTTTTTGTGATTCATGACTGTACAAAGAAATTTTGACTGTGGTTTTCTGTTGCCTTCCGTTGGTTTGATTTCGGTTGGCTCTGCTAGCGTTTGACTAAAAAGTCTCACCCACAAAGCAGTGGGTAAGAACTTGCAACTTACAAAGTACCAAAATAAAAATAAAACTTGCAAAGTACAAATCAAATTAATGAGATAATATGGCACACAATGCAATGAAAACAACCATCGGATAGAACAGATATAAAAACTAATATATGTGTTAATGGACAGATATTGGAAAAAGTAGACAGTTTTAAATATCTAATCTCATTGATAACAAAAATTGAAAAGACTGTCAACAACAAAGAGATCACAAGAAGGTTGAATTTAGCCACAAATAAGTTAAAACAGCTGCATAACATCTGGCAAGAAAAAAAATGCAAAAAAAATTGTGTCACAGCACAGTGCCAGCTAAGTAACTAAGTCTATCATGGCAAGGTGCTGTATTGAGCAGGACAGTATTCAATCCTACTTAACAATAGTGTTTTCTGCTGTTAATTGTTTGCAGATATTTCTGAGAGTTCTAATCATACATATCCCCCATAATTATACCTTCAAGTGGGTACCACATTTTCTAGGAAAGTAAGATATACATTCCATGAAGTGTGAATGGGTTTCTTTCTTCTTCTTCTTCAAAAGAAATGTTAAGATTCCCTGCTCTTTGTTTCATAATCAATGTCTTCTCTGTCTCTTTCCTCAGATCGAGTGGCAGAACAAAGCCTCAGTGATGGACAAAGTTTGCTGGATGAAATGTCTAGACCAATCAAGAACGCATTTGGCAAAGACATCACTCCAGACTACAACAACCAGATAGGGCATGTCAACCAGAGGCTGAAAGAGCTTCAGGAGAGGAAGATGAGATGTGATGAGCTTGCTGATGTCAGGAAACTCAAGCTGCAGCAGTTACTTCAACTCAGGACTTGTGAAAAAGACACAGACCAGGTAAGCAATGATCAGTTCAGTTGAATAATTGCTATGAGAAGTGACAGAAGGAGGTTAGAATATAAATTGTTAAAGCAGTAATGGATGGGAACACTGCAGTCAAAATATGAGGAAAAAAAAGACGGAAGGATAGTAGAGATTGTAGAACAGCTGTGATTACAGAAATATTGGTTGCAACAAATAGTTATGGCTATGGTATCACTGCAAACAAAATAAAATCCATAATTGCTCAATCGTCCGTACCAGTGGAATCATCTGAATTAATATCTCATTCCCAAAACAAAGAAAGGTAGCTGCAGTCCCCATCATAGCAGTCTCAGCACATGCCAAAAGACATAAGGCGAAACTACACAGAAATTGAACACAGCCATCTGTTCCCCGTCATACGATATCATCATTCATTGTAAGCAATCGGAACAGAGCACTAAACTCAATAGCTCCAGCAGCAAGCCAGGCTTGGAATATGAGGAAACTGCAACAAGGAAAACTTTTCAGACACAGCCATTAATAGTTCCTGCTGCCTATCCACCATATTGACTGGTATTCCAATGATGACATATACTGCAATCAACACAGAACACACTATTGCGCACACTGTAGAGGATTTCAGATCCCATGCACGTAATCCACTTCACCGATGAAGACCTCAACAGTGGAACTTCCTATCTATACACTTATCTGCGTTGACAAGATAGAATTAACTATCTTTCCAGCAAAAAAAATAAAAGTGAATGTTGATGCAAACATGACTGCACCATCTTGAAACCGAAAGTCCCAAACAAATAGTTAATTCTTCCTATTCATATTTTTTAATATGGTTAATTTTTCCCATTTCTTCTAAATGAAATGTGTTAGAAGAATGACAGTTAACAGCCTGAGAGATAAGATCAGAATTTAAAAACTGTGAAAAATGCTAGGAATAGTTCCCACCATAGAACACCTAAAGAAACAACAGATACAATTGTTTGGTCAAGGGACAAGACACTCAGTCTCCACTTAAATGATTGTGTTAACATTTCACCAGCATTAAACTGGTGAAGTCTCCACTTAAATGATTGTGTTAACATTTCACCAGCATTAAACTGGTGAAGTCTCCACTTAAATGATTGTGTTAACATTTCACCAGCATTAAACTGGTGAAGTCTCCACTTAAATGATTGTGTTAACATTTCACCAGCATTAAACTGGTGAAGTCTCCATTTAAATTATTGTGTTAACATTCTTCAGGCCATAAACTGGTGAAGTCTCCACTTAAATGATTGTGTTAACATTTCTCCAACAATAAATTGGTGAAGTCTCCATTTAAATGACTGCGTTAACATTCTTCAGGCCATAAACTGGTGAAGTCTCCACTTAAATGAGTGTGTTAACATTTTTCTAGCAATAAATTGGTGAAGTGTCCACTTAAATGATTGTGTTAACATTTCTCCAACAATAAATTGGTGAAGTCTCCATTTAAATGACTGCGTTAACATTCTTCAGGCCATAAACTGGATAAATGAGTTGTGTGATGTGATGGTGGGGTTTCACACAGACATGGGTCAGAGCCCAGAGGAAGTCGAAGCCTTACATGCTGATCATGCCAAGTTTGAAGCTACAGCTCTGGTAAGTGACATCATCTGTATTCATTCCTTACACTGCTGCTTGTTTAAGGTGGTGTTTTAGTTCTTCTTCCTCTTTCTTTCAGCTCCCTGTGGAGCATAGGTCTTCAACAAACACTTTCAAAGCCGTTCTGTTTCTTGCCATTCTTTTAAGATCATTCCATGTTTTCCCAATCATCTTCACCTCTGCTTCCAACTGTCTTCTCCAAGAATTCCTTGGTCTTTCTCTTTGTCTTTTTCCCTGAGAATTTCAAAAAAGGGCCTGCTGTGTAATACTCTCAGTTGGCTTCCGCAGGGTATGTCGTATCCAGCACCATCATCTTCACTGTATCTCCACTGGTATTTGACTGGTACATTTCCATAATTCTATGTTAGTGACTTTGTCCTGCCATTAGGTGTTTTAGTTATAATCTTGAAAATTTTGCAGCATTTATGAATGAAGATATGAACCTAGTACATTCTACTCATTCTGAAAATTGATATTTTATGGAAGTGGTTTCAATTTGTGACAAGGAAGGAAGGATAATTTCATGTCCTCAATGTTGCTTGTTATTGATATTTTGGTTAATTTAATCATTTGTGTCTTTCCAGGAAGATAAAATACACAATATTCTTCTGTTATACATTCAAAGTGATTAGAAGAAGCTGTATATTAAAATTTAAATGCTATGAATAATTTATCCCCCAAAACTCTTATGCTTACCAGTTTTTGGTCCTTTTGTGACAAGCATTAACTACTTTTTTAAAGTGCCTACATCAACTTGCGGAATGTATACTTCCTGAGTCCCAGTGTGGGTTTAGACCTGGATTGTCAACCACTGATATGATTTTTACTCCCCACCAACTGCAGGAAAAATGCAAGGAACAGTGCAGACTTCTATTTATAGCCTTTGTTGATCTCACAGGGTCCTGGTAAATGTTGGCTGTCCTTCTACATTACTCAAGATAATCAAGGCATTTCACAACACTATGTTTGCCACTATCCAGTTCGATGGTATATCTTCCCAGCCTTTTGAAATAAACTGTGGAGTTAAATAAGGATGTGTTCTTGCCCTTACTCTATTCGGAATATATTTAACTGCCTTTTTACATGATGCGTTTGAAACCGTCTCTGGAGACATCTACATCCCTACAAAATCTGATGGCTCCTTATTCAGTCTAGCACATCTGAGGTCAAAATTTAAAACAACTGAGACCCTAATCAAGGAGCTTCTATTTGCTGATGATGCAGCACTCGTTGATCACGATGCATCTCTCCTGCAGTCAATGATTGACAATCTAGCTAGGTCATGTGATTTATTCTTTCTGTCATTAAGTATATAGAATAGAAGACTGGTGCTTCAACAAGGTGTAGCCAGTCCCGCAGCTATATCACTAAATAACACACCCCTTAAATCTGTGTGAAAGTTCACCTATCTCGGCTCTATGGTCACAACCACTGTCTCCCTTGAAGAAAAAATACATTCCCAAATCGGAAAGACAGTTTCCACATTTGGTAAACTTAAAAACAGAGCATAGGCCAACACCAAATTAACACTCAAGACTAAGATTCAAATTTACCAAAGTTGTGTGCTAGTACACTTCTATATGGATCAGAAACTTGGACTACCTGTGCAGGTCAGGGGAAAAGGTTAAACACCATTCAGGTGTGTTGCCTTCAAAAGATTATGAACATTAAATGGCAAGACAAAGTAACCAACTCTAATATCTTACAACGAGCCAAACTCCCATCGAGCATGGCAACCCTTAGGAATTGTAGACTAAGGTGACTGGGTCATGTAAGAAGAATGGCAAACAATCGTATTCCCAAACAAATATTGTATGGCGAACTTAAGGACGGAAAGAGACCAAAGGACAGACTAGTGCTGAGATATAAGGATTTTTGCAGGGCTCCTTGAGGGAATTCTATCAGTGAAAGAAACTTGGAAAATCTGGCTGCATATCGTAGCACATGGAGAACAAAAATAAAAATGGCACAGCATCTTTTGAGGCAGTGCTGATATGATATCAAATTCAGAAGACAACAAATGCAGGAGAAAGGAGACAAGATCAGGCACCACAAATACATCCTGTTCATACTGTGGATGGATCTGTCTATCCAGTATTAGCAGATTCAGCCACAAGAGAAGCTGTTCAGCAAAGCTCCATCGACATAAGACACTAATATTTTACCGAACTACTGCCTTATCATGATTGCTTGCTACCAACCGTCTGTCAAGATGACAAAGTCTGTATATATTAACTACTAAATTATAATTTATAGATAATTGTTTACTTTAGCTACAAATTTTAAGTCTTTTGTGTGCTGCCATAAACTGAACCCACTATCCTGAATCATCATGTTTAAGAATTAGTGGAATGTACTATCTATCTATCTATCTATTGACCTTTCGAGCCATAGCCGGCTCATAGGGCGTAGACCAAGATATTCCCTCTCTTATCTGAATTTTTGTTCTAGCAGTTTTCAATTCTTTTAAAGACATTTTTTATCAAATCTCGCCATTTGTCTCTGTTCTGTGCAAGCAGCTCTATCTCATTGAGGGAGCCAATTCCTGCTGCTCTTGCCTCTCTGATCAATGTTCTTCTCAGTTTCTCTCTGGGTCCTTCCTCTTTTCCTCTTACCTGTTGTTTCCCACATGAGGGCTTGCTTTGCTATTCAATTATTATCTCTTCTCATCACATGACCAACATATGACCATCATCTTCTCTTTATTACTGAAGATATTAGTGGTTGATTGGTGAATGTACTAGACATCTTTATTCATAAATACTAAACAATTTCCAAGATTATAACTAAAATGTCACTTTGAGATGAAAACAGACAGCTGTGTGATAAATAACCTTGCTTCAAAGGAAGCTATTATTTATTTCTGTTGATGGTATATTTTAACAGATTATAATTTGTTCATCTTTTGATATTATTTTCACATTTGTAAGTTAAGGTTATGGTTAAGGTTATGGTTATGGTTAAGGTTATGGTTATGGTTAAGGAAAGCTCCGGTATCACTGTAAAAAAATAAAAATCCCTAATTGCTCAACCGCCTGTGCCAGTGGAATCATCTGAATTACTATCTCATCTCCCAAACAAAGAAAGGTAGCTGTAGTTCCCATCATAGCAGTCTCAGCACACACCAAAAGACATAATGCGAAACCAGTATAAATGTCAAATTAAAAAAAAATTGTTGCTTTCCTTCATCTTTTTAGTATATTTTAAACTATGATGTCATCATTGTATGCTCAATATATTATGCCCACTTCATCTTTGTATGTTTAAGTAACTTTTATTCATGTAAATTTTTTCCTATAACTTTTTAAATAACACTAAGTTATTATTTTCATCAAATGTATGATGAATCAATGAGGTAATTTTATTTTACTTTTTTTATTTTAAATTCCCATTTACAGGGGACATATGAATATGGCAAGCAACTATTGCAAGCTGCACTTGTCCTTCGTCGCTCATTGCGTTATGACATTGAACCTAACTATGACAGGGCACAGAGACTAGAGGAAGCTTGGCGAAGGTTTTCTAAAGGAACAAGCGAGAGAGCTAACAGACTCACAGTTCTGGCCTTGTTCCTCAATGAGTCTGACAAGGTTAGATACTTTGTAGCTTGTTTGAAAACTGTTCATGGTGAATTTTGTTTTATAAATAAATGTTTTAACATAATAATAATAGCAACAAGATAGAAGTAAGGGTAGCAACAAAGAAAAAGTCATCACGGCAATGCACAATAAAGACAAGTGGAACAATATTAAAACAGGTAAATGGATTTAAATATCTGGGAGCAATGTTAACCTCAGATGGTAGATGTACAACAGAGGTGAGATGGAGAATGGCTCAGGCAAAAGCAGCTTTAAAAAAAAAGAGGAAAATACTGTACAATCTATTTTTGACAATTGAAACAAGAAAAAGAGTTCTTAAATGTTATGTAGAGCCAGTCTTAACATTTGGCTGTGAATCATGGACAATAGGACAACAGACAAGAAAATCACTGGAGTCTGTAGAAATGTGGTTTTACAGAAGAATATTGAGAATACCATGGACAGCTAAGAAGAGTAATGAAAATGTTCTGAAAGAGGTCAGAGCAAAAAAGAGAGATAATTTCCAATATTAGGAAGAAACAATCATCATTTTTTGACTATGTAATGAGAAGAGAACAGCTGGAATATATTGTAACAACTGAAAAAATTGAGGGACGAAGAGATAGAGGGAAGCAAAGAGAAAGAATACCACACAGCTTAAGAAAATGGCTTGGCAGAAGGTCAACAGCAGAAATGATAAATAACTGTTGAGATCAAAAGTTGTGGGGAGACATGATCACTCTTGCCAGGAGGCATGGTTACTTGATGATGATGATGGTTTTTAACATTTCATAAATAAGTTATGATATGGGAGTTGATTATTTATTCCTCATAAGAACATATCTGAGATGAAAGTGATGGAGATTAATTGAGGCATGCCTTGAGCAGCATAGACAGAACTGGTTATTTGGTTATGGAAGGCCCCGGTATCACTGCAAATATATCCATTAAAATCCATAATTGTTCAACTGCCCATGCCAGCGTAATCATCCGAATTAATATCTCATTTCCCAAACAAAGAAAGGTAACTGTAGTTCCCATCATAGCAGTCTCAGCACACGCCAAAAGACATAAGGCGAAACCGTGCAGAAAGTGAACACAGTCAACTGTTCCCTGTCATACGATATCATCATTCATTGTAAACAATTGGAATATCGAAACATTATCAAAACGGATGAGACACACAGCTCACGGTGTGCTGGCTGAAAAGCTGAGCGTATGGTGTTCAAAGCCCGCGGTAGACAGAAAGGATTTTTTCTATCGGGGGTGAAATAAAAATCCTGAGTCGCACACGTCGTGGCGACTGCTTGACCAAGCGGCCTTTATCCCTCTGGTTCTATCGTTACCCCCGACATACACCAGCAATGGTACTATGTGTCGTAAAGATAGTTTTTTTTTAATTTTTTTATCAGCATACCTTAGTTTAACTATAAGAAACTTTTTTTGTAAGAGAGAGAAGTTTAGTAATTAAACCAATATTGTGTGTACTTGTTTATAAAAGTAACCAGACACTTTAACTTGGGTCTATTGTTTTTAGCTTGTGGACAACATGGAAAACTTCATTTCTACGTGTGCAAGAGCATTGGCTGGGGAGGAGAATGTTAATGAGGCCATCAAGAACCTTGCTCTACCCAAAACTCAAATTGGAAAAGATTTTGATAATACGTGCCAAATGGGACAGGCACTTGCCGAAAGACTGGCACTTCCAATCATTCTTTATGAGGGGTATGTATATTTTCTTTTATGAAGCAGGAGTTATATTTGTCTTTATATATATATATATATATATATATATGGCCCTTTTCGTCTTGTCAGACGGTCTAGTGGATGCTATTGCGTATTTTTTGAGGTATTGTTTTTGCCGAACAGCTTCTCTCGTGGCTAATTCTACCAATGTTTGACAAACACACGCGGTCACATAATGAACAGGTCAGGCTCGCTGATCCACAGGGTTTACCATCCTTTTTCATGAGTCTCTTCTCTTCAAAGTCCTGTCTTAGCACAGTCTCAAATGTTGTTATACCGTTCCTTATACATGCTCTCCATGATGTGCGATCACTTGCCAGATGTTGCCAGTCATTTTCACAGATGGAGAAGTCTTTCAGAGATGATTTGCAGATATCTCTATATCGTAGTTTAGGTCTGCTGATTTGTCTTTTTCCGTGTTTTAGCTCACCATATAGTATTTGCCTAGGAATGCGTTTTTCTTCCATCCGTTGGACATGCCCCAGCCATCTTAGCCTTTGACTTCTGAGCATCGACATGATTGTTAGGGTCTTAGCACGTTGCAGGACAGTTAAGTTGGTTATTTTGTCTTGCCATTTGATGTGCATTATTTTGCGGAGACATCGCATGTGGAAGACATTTAGTCTTTTTTCCTGGTTTGAGTATGTTGTCCAGGTTTCGGATCCATATAGTAGTGTGCTAAGCACACATGTTTGATATATTAGGAGTTTAGTCTTTCGAGTTAGTTTCGTGTTGTTCCATGCCCTTTTTGTGAGTTTGCCGAAGGTCGTAGCTGCCTTACCAATTCGACAGTTTATTTCTTCATCAAGAGAGATGGTTAGCGTAACTGTGGATCCAAGATATGTAAATTTCTGTACTGATTCTAGTGGGCAGTCTTTTAGAGTAATAGATAGAGGTTTGAGGTCACCTTGATTTAGTATTACTGTCTTCTGAACATTAATTGACAGTGAAAAAAGGTCGCATGCTTTATCCAGGTTGTTGATCAGCGACTGTAGGGATATATATATATATATATATATATATATATATATATATATATATATATATATATATATATATATATATATATATATATGTATGTAAATTTGTATTCATGTGATTTTTATTTTCAAATTTGTATTCATATGATTTGATTTCTCAACCTGCACCATCAAAGCAAGAAATAGAGTGGAATGGCGATCCATGGTAGCCAACCTTCGTTGCGGAGACGGCACTCGATGATGATGATGATTTTGAAAGTTAGGACAATTTTGTATGTATGTCAATGGCAGTGCTGCCGTCCTGAAGCCACTGTGGCTGAGTGATTAGTGTACTCACAGTTGATCAGAGGGTTCTGGCTTCAATTCTCAGATATGGAGAATATTTTTTTCAGAGCGGCACTGCTTCAGGGTTCACAGGGCATCTGAAAATGGGTATTGGAGATTTTTCTTAGCGAAATGGGTTGGTCTGTCATGACAATAAACACCTCACCCAGAACAAAATTTTACCTTTGGGTATTAAAAAACATTGACACTAAAATAATCTTCCATAAATACCTTTGGTCATTGAAAAACATTGACACTTACAAAATATTCCATAAATACCTTTAAAAAAAGTAACGTACCCCCGTCATGCCAAGTGGCATATAGGGAAATATGGTGTTAGTGACCCTATATTTTACAGACCTTCAGCACATGATTTTTGGGGTAATGTGGTCGGTATTACGCCCATGCTGCTTTACTTTCCCAGAAAAAAATCAATAAATACCTTTGATCATTAAAAAACATTGACACTAAAATAATCTTCCATAAATAACTTTGGTCATTGGAAAAAATGGACACTAAAATAATCCTCCATATATAACTTTGGTCATTGAAAAACATTGACACTAAAATAATCTTCCATAAACACCTTCGGTCATTGAAAAACATTGACACTAAAATAATCTTCCATAAATACCTTTGGTCATTGAAAAACATTCTATCTATCTATCTATCATCCTTTTGAGCCGAAGACAGCACATAGGGCAGAACCACAATCTCAAAAAACAGAAAACTTGTGTGCCAAAATGGCACATATTGCAGAGATCACTGCTTCCAAAACTTATGGCTCTGTTTCCACAACAATACTTTTTACAATGACAGCTTGTCAAGCCATCGATCAACTTCCTTAGTCGCCTCTTACGACATGCCTGGAAGGTCACAGTGTCACTATTCTTTACTTCCCTCATAATGAGGCCCAGGACACAGGAGAAAAAACATTGACACTAACAAAATATTCCATAAATACCTTTGGTCATTGAAAAACATTGACACTAACATATCATCATTGAGTGCCATCTCTGCAATGAAAGTTGGCTACCATGGAGCGTCCTTCTGCTCTGTCTCTTGCTTTGATGGTGCAGGTTGTCAAAGGCTGACTTGTCCATCTTTTGATGTTACTCATCCATATTAGTCTTAGTCTGCCTCTGCCTCTTTTACCTTGTATTTTTCCTTCCAGATTACTTTTAGTAGGCTGTTGTGTCTTTCAACATGCCCCAAAAGTCTCATTTGTCTTGTTTGAATTGTATTTAGTAGTTCTCTTTAGTAGTTCATCATTAGTTTTCTTTTCTTTCCATCCAAATCTACATATTCTTCTATATATCTTCATTTCAAAGGCTTCAATTTTCTGTTCTGTTTTCTTGTCTAATGTCCATGTTTCTACACCATACAGGAATGTTGAGAAGATATAACATTTTGCTATTCTTAGTTTTAGCCCTGGTGTTATTTGTTTTGTTGTTAGTATATTTTTCATGGCATTAAAATTACTTTTTGCCATTCCTATTCTTTTGTTTATTTCAATTTATATTTTCCATCACTGGTTATAGTATGCTCAAGTTAGTTGTAGCTCTGAAATATCTCCAGGTCTATTCTTTTAATTTTGATATCTACTTGTAGGTTTTAGGTAGCCGCGATAGCTCAGTGGTTAGTGAACTGGACTACCACGGACAAGGGGTAGGGTTCGATCCCAACCGACGGCTTCCGGGTTCACCCAGCCTTAAATGGGTACCGGATTTTTTCTGGGAAAGTAAAGCAAATTGGGCGTAATACTGACCACATTACCCCAAAATCATGTGCTGAAGGTCTGTAAAATATAGGGTCACTAACACCATATTTCCCTATACGCCACTTGGCGTGACGGGGGTACTTTACTTTTTTTACTTGTAGGTTTTGAGTATTTTCTTTGTTTATGATCATAGTTTTAGTCTTTTTGAAATTCATATTTAATCCATATTTTTTGCTTGTCATATTTATTTCCTTAAATAATTGTTGTAGATCTTTAGGATTTTCTGCTAGTAATACAGTATCATTAGCATATCTTAGGTTATTGATTATCTTTCCATTAATGTTTAGTTCTGTCATCTCAGTGATGTTTTTAAAGATTTGCTCAGTGTATAGATCGAACAAGCTTGGTGATATGATGCATCCTTGTCTTACTCCTCTTTTTATATCAATGGGTGTAGAGTGACACTAACATCATACAATTAAATAGTTGGACATATAACACATTTACTGCCAAATAGCATCTCACAACAAACATTGAAAACCAAATGTAACAATAAAAGAGGTAGAGGAAGACAACTCCAGACAGAAGATCAAGCAAAATATCAGACATTAGCAAAATATCTGACATTATGTAAAGCAGCATGTGTTCTATCTATCTATTGACCTTTCGAGCCGTAACCGGCCCATAGGGCGTAGACCAAGATACACCTTCTCCTATATGAATTTTTGTTCTAGCAGTTTTCTTTTAAAGATATTTTATCAAATCTCGCCATCTGTCTCTGTTCTGTGCAAGCAGTTCTATCTCATTGAGGGAGCCGATTCCTGCTGCTCTTGCCTCTCTCATCAATGTTCTTCTCAGTGTCTCCCTGGGTCTTCCTCTTTTTCTTTTACCTGTTGTTTCCCATATGAGGGCTTGCTTTGCTATTCGATTATTATCTCTTCTCATCACATGTCCAACGTATGACCATCGTCTTTTCTTTATTACTGAAGATATTAGTGGTTGATTGGCGATTTCTCTAATTTCCTCGTTTGTTTTGAATTCGTTCCATTCTATACCAAGTATTTTCCTTAGACATTTATTTTCGAATGCGTTCAACTTTGTTTCTATATCTCTTGTTGTTTTCCAGCTTTCACACGCATACGTAAGGGTTGATAGTACATTTGATTTGAATAGCCTAAGTTTTGTGTTTGTGCTAATGAGTTTTGATTTCCACAACTTTTCAAGGCTTCTGAAAGACATTGCTGCTTTAGCCAGTCTGATTCTAATTTCTTTGCTCGTATCCCCTTCTCGATCAATGTGACTTCCAAGATAGATAAAGTGATCGATCTCTTCTACTGGTTTGTTTTCCATGTATATTTTGTCACTTGTTGGAATTAAACTTTTCATGACTTTAGTCTTTTCATGATTGACCTCAAGCCCAATTTTGCTGGCTATTGATAATAGTTCATTTGTGTTTTCCTGCATCGTTTTTATCTGACTGCTGATGAGAACTATGTCATCAGCAAAGTCGAGGTCCTCCAAATGGTCTCCTTGTATCCATTCGATGCCTTTATTACCAGTGCAGCATTTCTTCATTATGAAGTCCATAACAATTCCAAATAACAAGGGCGATAAAATACATCCTTGTTTAACCCCAGTTTCTATTGGGAAACATTCGCTCAGTCCTTCCTCTGTTCGAACTGCACATGTGTAACCATCATACATGTCTTTGATAATATTTATGATTTTTGATGGTAAACCATATTGCTTCAGAATTTTCCACAAAGAATCTCTATGAATACTATCAAATGCTTTTTTGAAGTCGATGAAGTTAAGTACAAAAGGTTTTTGCTTTTCAATGTGTTCCTCCAATATAAGTCGTAGAGTAAAAATGTGGTCAAGACAGCTTCTCCCTTTTCTAAACCCAGCCTGTTCTTCACGCATTACTGTATCTATTGAATCCTTTATTCTATTTAGGATGATTTTACAGAATAACTTTGAGGCAACTGACAAAAGTGTCACGCCTCTCCAGTTGTTACAATCTCTAAGATTGCCCTTTTTTGGGATCTTAACAATGATTCCTTTTTTCCATTTATGAGGCGTCTTCTCTGTTTTCCAAATGATGTTGAACATTTTTTGGAGATGTATTAAATTATGGCTATCAATTGCCTTGAGGATCTCAGCTGTTAACTTATCTTCTCCAGCAGCCTTGTTATTGGTCATTAGCTTTAAGGTGGTTTCTATTTCACTCAAGGTGAAGTCATCTAAATTTACATCTAATTCTGCTGCTGGTGTTTCAGCTTCAAAATCTATTAAACTGTGAGGTAGTGGACGGTTAAGAATTTCTTTGAAGTGTTCCGCCCAACGGGCTTTTATGTCTGCGCTTGTTGTTAGCATTAATCCAGATTTGTCTAGAATTGGTGTTCCACTGGATGTATAGGTGTTTGTCAGCATCTTTTGTACAGTATAGAGAGTTCTGCTGTCTCCTGTAATTGCAGCTGTCTCTGCTTTCTCTGCCAAGTTGTCTATATAAGCTCTTGTATCTCTTCTTGCCGAACTTTTCACTTTGTTGTCTAATTCTTTGTATGTTGCTTTTGCCAGAACCTTTCCAAGATCTGTCTTTACATTAGTCACGGCTCTCTTTGCTTCTCTTCTTTCTTTGATGTATTTCCATGTGGTGTCTGAGATCCAAGCTCGTTTTTCCATTTTCTTCAGTCCGGCACTTGCTTCTGCTGCTGTCATTAGTATTTTGCTCTGTGAGTCCCACATTTCATTGATATCTAAGTCTATTTCACCGAGTGCTGAATAACAATTACTTAGCTCTATGTTAAACTTTTCCTTTATGGCTTCATCTTTCAGTTTATGACTATCAATTTTATGTGTAATTGACCTCTTCTGTTGGTTTCTAAATTTTAATCTTATTTTCCCAATGCACAAGTTGTGGTCACTATTAACATCAGCACCTCTGTAAGCTCTTACATCTATTAATGATGATCTGAATTGTTGTTTAATACATAGGTGGTCAATTTGATTTGAGGTTCTATCATCAGGAGCATGTGTTAGGTAAACCAAAAAGTACTGTTAAAAAAACTCCATCTCCCTTCATTGCTGAAAGGAAAAACAGGATAGAAAACAAGACAAAACAATTTTTTAATGTGCATCCTTGTGTTAAAACAATTTTTTTATGTGTCTGTCCTTTTGTTTTTTAGGGATGAGAGGAGAATGAGTATTGATGAAGAAGGGGCAACAGAAACCATCAACAACTGTCTGAGAAGACTTGACAGAAAGATGGTTGAAGCTGATGCCTTTTGGGATGAACTTCAGAAAGCTCAGGCAGATGTCAACTATCAGCCAAGGACATTTGAAAGAGTCCCATCAGAGAGAAGGAATGACAAAACCCTTCGTAAACCTAAACCAAGGTGAGCTTTATTTTTATGGGTTTGGCTGTTTTATTGTAAAATTTGAAATAACTGATGTCAAAGTTGTTATGGAAATATCTGATGGTAGAAAGAATCAAGTGGGAAACAACAGGTAGGAGGAAAAAAGGCTGACCCAGAGAAACAATGAGAAGAACATTGATCAGAGAGGCAAAGGCAGCAGGTATCGGCTCCCTCTGTGAGATTGAGATGCTTGCACAGAACAAAGACAATTGGCGTGATTTGGTAAAAGATCTTTGAAAGGATTGACACTCACTGCTAGAAAGAATAATTTTCAAAACAGGGAAAGAGTATTTGTGTCTTTGCCTAACATGCTTGTTATGGCTCAAAAGTTCAATAGATAGATAGAAAGAATCAGTGTTATTAATCTTCTTCTTCTTTCCTTCCTCATCTGCATTTCAGCGTCGAGGGAAAATATAATTTGCAGTCTTTTGCTCTTCTGTTCACCTCTGCTGCTGTAATGTTTCCTAGTGCTTATAATATTCCAACGATCCATCTTTTTTGTGGTCGACCCTTTGGTCTGGTGTTCTCACATTTGCTGAAGGCTCATTGTGTTGTGTTTTGATCTTTCTGCCTTGTCACGTGGCCAAACCATTTTATCTGTTGTTTCCTTACATATTCTATGGCGAGGGCTATTCCTAGCTCCTAGTGTATTAATGTAAGTAAAAAAAGTAAAGAGCCCCCGTCACGCCAAGTGACATTTAGGGAATATGGTGTTAGTGACCGTAAATTTTACAGACCTTCAGCACATGATTTTTGGGGTAATGTGGTTGGTATTATGCCCAGACAGGAAGAATTGCGATGTTGATTACAAGGAGATTTGTAATATTAATTTGAGCAATTCAGTGGGAGATTCTGACGCAATTTGATTGCTATGTGCACAAATATTATATGTCTTCAATGAGTGCAGTTAAATAAGATGTTGATGTGTCCAATGAGATGTATGATGTTTGAAAGTTGATGTCTAATGCTGATATATTCAAGGAAATTATTATGTTGAAAGATGTTATATGTTTGAAAGTTATGTGCAGATAGATATATGATCTTCAAGTATTTCGGAAGATATGAGATTATGCAAGCCCTCATATGGGAAACAACAGGTAAAAGAAAAAGAGGAAGACCCAGGGAGACACTGAGAAGAACATTGATGAGAGAGGCAAGAGCAGCAGGAATCGGCTCCCTCAATGAGATAGAACTGCTTGCACAGAACAGAGACAGATGGCGAGATTGATAAAATATCTTTAAAAGAAAACTGCTAGAACAAAAAAATTCATATAGGAGAAGGTGTATCTTGGTCTACACCCAATGGGCCGGTTAGGCTCGAAAGGTCAATAGATAGATAGATAGATGATCTTGATGCGTGCATGGAGATGTATGATGTATGAAAGTTGATGTATGCGAATAGATATACAATGTTGTGTTCATGAAGATTATGTTATTGATGTATACAGAGAGATGTATGAAGACGATGTGTGCAGAGATATAAGCTTTTGACGTGCTGATAGATATATGGTGTTGATGTCTGCAGCCATTTGTCTAATGTTATATCTGCAGATAAATGTATGATGTCGATGTCTGCAAATAAATGTTTGATGTTGATGTCTGCAAATAAATGTGTGATGTTGATGTCTGCAAATAAATGTGTGATGTTGATGTCTGCAGATAAATGTTTGTTGATGTCTGTAGATAGATGTCTGATGTTGATGTTTGCCAATAAATGTTTGATGTTGATATTTGCAGATAAATGTCTACAAATATATGTCTGATGTTAATGCTGCAATGGGTTGTATAATGTTGATGTATTCATGAGGATTATGTTATTTTTTTGTGTGTATAGAAAATATTTGATGTTGATGTGTGCACTGAGAAATACTTTGCTAACACACTTATTGTGAATGTATTTACATTAATCCTAACTGGTTTTAATCTCCTTTTATGCATTTGTAGGTTATCTTCAGAAGGAGTGGAGAGGAGAAAGAGAAGTGATCCATTTGGCATAGCATCAAAGAGAAAACAAGAGCCAAGGCAGAATGGAGCCCGGCCAGTACCAGTGCCGAGACGGCATGGGCCTGCTGCAGCAGATAAGATAAAGAGGTATGCAGTCAAAGCTGGGAAAATCATTTAGCAGTTTAAATAACTGATTGCAGATTTAGTAACTTACTTGGCAAGTGCTTTCTTCTGCTCACATTATGTGTTTCTTTCTTTCTCATTCTGTCTCACTTAAATACCCTCTGTATCTGTTGTATTCCTTCTTTCTCTATTCCTCTATCTCTGTTTATTTCCCTACTTCTCTCATGTTGTTACTCTGTCTCCTTCTTTCTCTCCCTCTATAATTTTCTTCTATCTAACTTTCTTCTTCAATCTTATCTGTCTCTCTCTTCTTCTCTTTCTATAAAAGCATTCTTTCCCTAGATTCAAAGCAAATTAAAAAAACTGTAATTTCATTTAAATAATAGATAACTATCTTACCTTCCTTTGTTGCAATTTATTATAATTTGATTGTTATATGGTTGTGTTTTATGGTTATGGTTGTGTTTTATGATTATGGTTGTGTGCTAGGCCTTACAGCCAAAAGACAAATTCCAGTTAACCCAGATATGGGAATTAGTACCTGTCTTACTGATGTAATAACAGCAACAAATGTTGATCACCTTATCTTCAACATGCTTTGACTTATTCTATCTATCTATTGTCCTTTCGAGTCAAAGATGGCACATAGGGCAGAACCAGAATCTCAAAAACAGAAACCTTGCATGCCAAAATGGCACATATTGCAGAGATCACTTCTTCTAAAATCAATGGCTCTGTTTCCATAACAACACTTTTTACAATGACAGCTTGTCAAGCCATCGATCAACCTCCTTAGTCGCCTCTTAGGACATGCCTGGAAGGTCACAGTGTCACTATTCTTTACCTCCCTCATAATGAGGCCCGGTAACACACAGGACTTATTACTATTGACTTATTACTGTCTGGTTATAATATTTTCAAAAGACATCACTGCAATGCATAAGGAAGACAAATGGAACAATATTAAAAGACGTAAATTAATTTAAATACCTGGGACAATGTTAACCTCAGATAGTATTTTAATTTCTTTTGTAAGATGTTTATGAGCCAGTTATTTTCAATAGATGATATGTTATGGTTATGGTTATGGTTATGGTTACGGTTATGGAAGGCCCCGGTATTGCTGCAAACGAATTAAAATCCATAATTGCTCAACCGCCCGTGCCAGTGGAATCATCCGAATCACTATTTCATCTTCCAAACAAAGAAAGATAATATGTTTGAGGAGTGACTGCGTACTAAATTATCTACTTTTTAATAGAAGTTGTTTCAAATCGTAGCATATACAGTTGAGTAGGATGTTCATGGTATGACCTTGTCAACAGAATTTGCTCACACGATTTAGGAAATGCTGTGACAAATTGTGGAGTGGATATGGGGAATTCCTGGCTGCAATGAAACTGTTGTAATGAGTGTGGTGACATAACAAAATTACTCGAATTTGACTGTGAGAATGTGACAAACAGGCCTGGTGAATAACAAGACATGACAGTGACGATGGCACTGGCTAGGACACAGACTGTGGAAGTTACTGAGAGTATTACATCACAGATTCTTTTCTGGAATCCATAGTAAAGGAGACAAAGGGGATGGCCAAAGTATATTTGGAGAAGATAGATGGAAACAGAGATGAAGAAGATGGGAAAGACATTGAACAAGCAGAAGAGAATGGTATGAAACAGGATGGTTTGGAAGGTGTTTGTGGAAGATAAACTCCACGGTGAGTTGAAAGGTAGAAGAAGATGATGAAGAAGAAAAGGAATTTATAAATCAGTTGATTGAGAAGATGTACCCTACTTTCTACCCTCAAGACATCAGTCACTAACAATTGTTCTATATTGGCGTGTCAGTAGTAAAAAGCTTAAACAAGCCTCTGAGTTCAAGAGTTTGAGAAGCATTTTCACAGAGGATGGAAGACTTGATTAAAAAATTTAAACATGATGTCAAAAACTGAAGAAAAAGTGTAAAAAAGTTGTGAGATGTGAATAAGAATAATTGCAGTGGTAAATACTATGCTATCCTCTGCTGCCTAGCCTTTAGTTGACTAGAAACTTTGGATTGGTGTTGCCTTCAACATGAAAATCCATAACAATAATGATTTCTTTGACCTTTTGACCATCCCAGAGTGTTAAACCCTGGCTCCCATTTTACCTGATGACTGAGTGGGTCACAGGAGTTTTTGCAAACCTTTGGTGTTACTGGTAGCAATTGAACCCCCATTGCCTGGCATTATTACTTGTAGACCACCCACCCCTCCCCCCTTTCAATTATAAATTATGACCAAATATACTTTCTATTTGCTGTGTTTATGTTTCCTCAAAGATGTCTTTGAAAAAGGCTTTTTGGCCATAACATTGGTTTTGTTGCTTTAATATTTTCTTGTTTCTCTTATTCCCTTACAGCCCTACCTCACAGGAATCACCCGTGAGCCCAAGGTCAAGTGGTCCACAGTTCCCTGTAGCCTCTGATAAGCAAAAACTGAACCAGTCTTTTGACAGTAATCCAAGGGATGTGAGAGGCTACCAAGGTGACAAGCCTAACCAGTCAGATGAGATTGATGGGTTAAGGGTCAGGCCACATCATGGACGTCAGTCCTCAGGGCCAGATGAAGGCTACACTGAAGAGCAATCTGGTAGGCTTTAGTAACCAGTAGACATTTTTGTATGGAATATTAGTAATCTCACATTATCATATCATTAACATTTCATTATCATACCATTATCAAATTCATAATATTATTCATCATATCATTATCAAATCATTGTTATATCGTTATCATATCATTATCATATTATCATTTTCATATCATATCATCACATCATTATCATATCATATCATCACATCATTATCATATCAATATCATATTATCATATCCTTATCATATCACTATCATATCATTATCATATCATTATCATATCATTATCACATCATTATCACATCATTATCATATCATTATCATATCAGTATCATATCATTATCATACTCTGTGCTATAGAATTTAAAACATCCCATACCAGAAGCTAAATTAGAATCAGAATAGCTAAAGCAACAATGTCTTTCAGAGGCCTTGAAAAGTTGTGGAAATCAAAACTCATCAGCACAAACTCAAAACTTAGACTATTCAAATCAAATGTACTATCAACCCTTACGTATGCGTGTGAAAGCTGGAAAACAACAAGAGACATAGAAACAAAGTTGAACGCATTCGAAAATAAATGTCTAAGGAAAATACTTGGTATAACATGTAACAAATTTTTAAAAAACGAGGAAATTAGAGAAATCGCCAATCAACCACTAATATCTTCTATCTATCTATTGACCTTTCGAGCCGTAACCGGCCCATAGGGCGTAGACCAAGATACACCTTCTCCTATATGAATTTTTGTTCTAGCAGTTTTCTTTTAAAGATATTTTATCAAATCTCGCCATCTGTCTCTGTTCTGTGCAAGCAGTTCTATCTCATTGAGGGAGCCGATTCCTGCTGCTCTTGCCTCTCTCATCAATGTTCTTCTCAGTGTCTCCCTGGGTCTTCCTCTTTTTCTTTTACCTGTTGTTTCCCATATGAGGGCTTGCTTTGCTATTCGATTATTATCTCTTCTCATCACATGTCCAACGTATGACAATCGTCTTTTCTTTATTACTGAAGATATTAGTGGTTGATTGGCGATTTCTCTAATTTCCTCGTTTGTTTTGAATTCGTTCCATTCTATACCAAGTATTTTCCTTAGACATTTATTTTCGAATGCGTTCAACTTTGTTTCTATATCTCTTGTTGTTTTCCAGCTTTCACACGCATACGTAAGGGTTGATAGTACATTTGATTTGAATAGCCTAAGTTTTGTGTTTGTGCTAATGAGTTTTGATTTCCACAACTTTTCAAGGCTTCTGAAAGACATTGCTGCTTTAGCCAGTCTGATTCTAATTTCTTTGCTCGTATCCCCTTCTCGATCAATGTGACTTCCAAGATAGATAAAGTGATCGATCTCTTCTACTGGTTTGTTTTCCATGTATATTTTGTCACTTGTTGGAATTAAACTTTTCATGACTTTAGTCTTTTCATGATTGACCTCAAGCCCAATTTTGCTGGCTATTGATGATAGTTCATTTGTGTTTTCCTGCATCGTTTTTATCTGACTGCTGATGAGAACTATGTCATCAGCAAAGTTGAGGTCCTCCAAATGGTCTCCTTGTATCCATTCGATGCCTTTATTACCAGTGCAGCATTTCTTCATTATGAAGTCCATAACAATTCCAAATAACAAGGGCGATAAAATACATCCTTGTTTAACCCCAGTTTCTATTGGGAAACATTCGCTCAGTCCTTCCTCTGTTCGAACTGCACATGTGTAACCATCATACATGTCTTTGATAATATTTATGATTTTTGATGGTAAACCATATTGCTTCAGAATTTTCCACAAAGAATCTCTATGAATACTATCAAATGCTTTTTTGAAGTCGATGAAGTTAAGTACAAAAGGTTTTTGCTTTTCAATGTGTTCCTCCAATATAAGTCGTAGAGTGAAAATGTGGTCAAGACAGCTTCTCCCTTTTCTAAACCCAGCCTGTTCTTCACGCATTACTGTATCTATTGAATCCTTTATTCTATTTAGGATGATTTTACAGAATAACTTTGAGGCAACTGACAAAAGTGTCACGCCTCTCCAGTTGTTACAATCTCTAAGATTGCCCTTTTTTGGGATCTTAACAATGATTTCTTTTTTCCATTTATGAGGCGTCTTCTCTGTTTTCCAAATGATGTTGAACATTTTTTGGAGATGTATTAAATTATGGCTATCAATTGCCTTGAGGATCTCAGCTGTTAACTTATCCTCTCCAGCAGCCTTGTTATTGGTCATTAGCTTTAAGGTGGTTTCTATTTCACTCAAGGTGAAGTCATCTAAATTTACATCTAATTCTGCTGCTGGTGTTTCAGCTTCAAAATCTATTAAACTGTGAGGTAGTGGACGGTTAAGAATTTCTTTGAAGTGTTCCGCCCAACGGGCTTTTATGTCTGCGCTTGTTGTTAGCATTAATCCAGATTTGTCTAGAATTGGTGTTCCACTGGATGTATAGGTGTTTGTCAGCATCTTTTGTACAGTATAGAGAGTTCTGCTGTCTCCTGTAATTGCAGCTGTCTCTGCTTTCTCTGCCAAGTTGTCTATATAAGCTCTTGTATCTCTTCTTGCCGAACTTTTCACTTTGTTGTCTAATTCTTTGTATGTTGCTTTTGCCAGAACCTTTCCAAGATCTGTCTTTACATTAGTCACGGCTCTCTTTGCTTCTCTTCTTTCTTTGATGTATTTCCATGTGGTGTCTGAGATCCAAGCTCGTTTTTCCATTTTCTTCAGTCCGGCACTTGCTTCTGCTGCTGTCATTAGTATTTTGCTCTGTGAGTCCCACATTTCATTGATATCTAAGTCTATTTCACCGAGTGCTGAATAACAATTACTTAGCTCTATGTTAAACTTTTCCTTTATGGCTTCATCTTTCAGTTTATGACTATCAATTTTATGTGTAATTGACCTCTTCTGTTGGTTTCTAAATTTTAATCTTATTTTCCCAATGCACAAGTTGTGGTCACTATTAACATCAGCACCTCTGTAAGCTCTTACATCTATTAATGATGATCTGAATTGTTGTTTAATACATAGGTGGTCAATTTGATTTGAGGTTCTATCATCAGGAGATATCCATGTTGTTTTGTGAATATTTTTGTGTGGAAATAATGTCCCACCTATAACTAAATTTTCTATTAAACATAATTCTATTAATCTTTCTCCATTCTGACTTGTTGTATTACAGCCTTCTCTCCCCATCACATGTTCCACTCCTGCGTTATCTTGTCCTACTTTGGCGTTGAAGTCTCCCATTACAATTAAAAGATCGTGTTTTGGTATTTTGTTTATAAGTTGTTGCAGTTGGTTATAAAAATCGTCCTTAACTTCATCATCAGCTTCGTTAGTAGGCGCATAACATTGAATAATTGAAGGTCTTCCATGTTTTGTTTTGTATCGTGTTCGTATCAGACGGCTGTTTACCGGTTCCCATTCTAATAAACTTCTTGCAGCTTTGTCTGTCATCATTATGCCTACTCCTTCACGGTGTTTTCCATCTTCCCTTCCAGAAAAAACTACTATTTTATTATCAATAGATCTCCTACCTGTTCCAAGCCAGCGCATTTCGCTTAATCCTAAAATATCTAGATCGTATCTGTCCATCTCGCTCGCGACCTGTGCATGTTTCGTCGGAGCGGCCATTGTTCGCACATTCCAGAATCCTATTTTTGTTGTTGTTTTGGGGCCGAAAAAACTATCACTACTATCTACTGCTAATTTACACATTCTGTATCAGGTCTACGTTTCATTAACAACATCGTTTTTACGATAGCGGCTTGTTAAACCTCTGATCAACGGTTCAATACCAAGCCGGAGAAAAATAATTCCTCCATTTTGGAAACAACCGGAAACGGATTCCCGTTATATAATATCTTCAGTAATAAAGAAAAGACAATGGTCATATGTTGGACATGTGATGAGAAGAGATAATAACCAAATAGCAAAGCAAGCCCTCATGTGAGAAACAACAGGTAAGAGGAAAAGAGGCCGACCCAAAGAGACACTGAGAAGAACATTGATGAGAGAGGCAAGAGCAGCAGGAATCGGCTCCCTCAATGAGATAGAGCTGCTTGCACAGAACAGAGACAAATGGCGAGATTTGATAAAATATCTTTAAAAGAATTGAAAACTGCTAGAACAAAATTCCAGATAAGAGAAGGAGTATCTTGGTCTATGCCCTATGGGCTGGCTATGGCTTGAAAGATCAATAGATAGATAGATACCAGAAGCTGCATATTGCAGCTCTAGTTACCAGCACAAAAAACCTAGGAGCCTCCTATTTTGCTCTATTATTTCCACAAAAACCCTGCAATTCTCTTATTTAGCTGCTTTACAGACTTGCTGAGCAAATTGTCCAAACAAGCTGTGTGCTTTCAATCAATTTTCATTTATTCTCCCCCTGTTATTTCAAATTTTAAAAAATGGCCACTGCACGTTAATTTCCTTGTTAGTGAATGTGTTCAGAATGGCATTAACTCGGAGGTGGTTGAGCTGGGCTACTAAGGACAAGAGATTGGGTTCAATCCTGATCAGTGGATGCTATAGTGACCTTGTGTGATATTGACCACATCATACATAAAATTAACTCTTTCTGTACGGAAGCTTTTTATCGACACAACGGAAGATATTTCAGAGACAACATTTTTAAGGGTTTTAAGAATCAATCTACATATTTATATTTATCTATGATAAAAAACATGTACTGGCAACAAACAGCAGCTATACGAATTAACAACCAAACAGGACAATTCCAATATATAAAACAAGGAGTCAGACAAGGCTGTGTTCTGTCACCGGATTTGTTTTCACTTTACAGCGAATATATTATGAGATCAATAGTAGACAAAAAAGGAATTGAAGTCAACGGTCACAACATAAATAATTTGCGATATGCGGATGGCACAGTCTTAATAGCAGAGACAGAGAACGAACTACAAGAAATGATAGACATAATAGTAAAAGAAAGCAACAAGAGAGGTCTCAGTCTGAATAGTAAGAAAACAGAAGTAATTGTCATATCAAAGAAACAATCACCACCAGCATGCAGCATAAAAATAAACGATACAAATCTGAAACAAGTGCAACGTTTCAAATACTTGGGCACAATAATAATATCAGATGGGAGATGCACCATAGAAATAAAAAGCAGAATAGCTCAGGTCAAAATAGCATTTCAGAAAATGAAAAATATCTTATGCAACAAATCTGTCAATAAAAATGAGAAAGAGAGTTCATCGGTGCTATATAGAACCAATTCTGACCTATGGAAGCGAATCATGGACAGTAGACAAACAAATGAAAAGACGGTTAGAGGCCACAGAGATGGGATTTCTCAGAAGAATGTTGAAAGTTCCCTGGACAGATATAAAAACCAATGAGGAAGTTCTCAAAGAGGCCAACACAAAAAGGGAGCTCTTAAAAAACATCAGAAAGGAACAATCAACATTTTACGGGCACATCATGAGAAGAGGAAAGTTGGAATACTTGGTTACAACTGGCAAAATAAAAGGAAAGAGAGATCGCGGATGACAAAGAGAGAAAAATACTGGACAGCTTGGTGTCATGGCATGGAAAACAGTCAACAACAGAACTGATATGATGCACTGTAGATAGAAGATTGTGGAGGGACATGATCGCCTACGCCAACCGGCAGGGTACATGATGATGATGATAACATCTATCTATTGACCTTTCGAGCCGTAGCCGGCCCATAGGGCGTAGACCAAGATATGCCTTCTCCTATCTGAATTTTTTGATCTAGCAGTTTTCTTTTAAAGATATTATAACATATTATATATGAATTTTTACATAATTGAACAAGGTATTAGATTTCACCAATATCAAGATGATACAAGACATATAAAAAGAATATGTTTTGATGACATTCACACTAATCAAATTGAGCATGGCACACTATGCGGCGAAACGTACACTACTGAAATTGGCATGGCACACAGTGTGGTGAAATGTACGGAAAGAGTTAACCATTGGTCTTTGAAAAATACGGGCACTAACACCATATTCCCCGTATGCCTTAAGTTTTGAAAGAACCCTTTTTAATATGTTTTTATGGGAATGGATGGTCCAGAAGTAAGACAATGACCTCTGGACAAGAAAGTTCAGGTTTTGAATCTCACTCTACACAGTGAGAATTCATCAAATAAATCTGTGGTTTTCTTTTGGCTTTGGGAGCAGCGATAACTCAGTGGTTAGTGAACTGGACTACAAAGGACAAGGGGTAGGGTTCGATCCCAACCGATGGCTTCCGGGTTCATTTAATTGGTACCGGATTTATTTCTGGAAAGTGAAGCGGCACGGGCGTAATACCAACCATATTACCCTAAAAATCATGTACCGAAGGTCTGTAAAATTTATGGTCTTCTTCTTCTTCTTTCTCTTTCACTGATACCTAAAAGGTGTCGTGGTTTATATCATTTGTCGTTCTTGTGCTGCTCGAATTGTCTGAATTAGTGATTTCCCTTTGTTGTTACATGTCTCTGTCACTGCATCTATCCATCTTCTTCTGGGTCTTCCTCTTGGTCTTTTTCCATGCATTCTCGAGAAGAACGCCCTTGATGGTGATTGGTGAGATTCATTCTGACCAGGTGGCCAAGCCATTTAAGTTGTTGTCGTTCTATATATTCTTGGCAGGGTTTTGTTCCTACCATTTTTCTTATGGTTTCATTTGGTATTCTATCTCTTCTTGTGTTGTTTGTTACTTTTCTCAAGCATCGCATCTCACATGTATTGATCTTTCTTAAATGTGATTTAGAAAGGGTCCATGTTTGACTTTCTTAGCACAAAGTTGGTATGAAGATGCTATTTATCATTTGTTGTTTAGCTGGCATAGAAATGTTTGGATGTCTTAACAATGGTGAAAGCCGGTATGTGACAGCATTTGCTTTTTGTATTCTCATGTCAATTTCTCTGTCTAGTTTTTCCATCTTCTGTGAACATTGTGCCTAAATACTTGAATTCCTCTACTTGTTTTATTTCTTTATCTTTGATCTTGATGTTTAATGGGTGTCTTAATTTGCTTATTCTTATAGCCTCTGTTTTTGCTGTGTTAATTTTCATACTGTAGTTTGTGCAACTTTTATCTATGGCCACTAATTTATGGTCACTAACACCATATTCCCTATACGCCTCTTGGCGTGACGGGGGTACTTTACTCTTTTTTTTTTTCTTTTGGCTTTACCCATCACAGATAAAAAAAAAGGAGTACAAATGAGGAAAAAACTGTACACATAATTCTCTTTAGTGTTAAAATATAATAGTTTCTGTGAAGTTCCGATTGAACACGATATAATTTGTTATCTTTCTTACTTCACATATATGTTATGTTTAAGCTAGTGTTTCATTCAGTAAGTTAATGATTAAATACTGAATAAAATTCAGAGCTATTGACAGAGGTGAATGGTTTAACTATCAAATATAATATGTGCCAAGCTTTCACATTAGGAGAGATAGTCTCTTCAACTGTTTTTTTGGATGCATGTGATAGGTAGATCTCTTTCAAATATTGCACAATTATGTTTAAATGGACACTGAATTAAAAAATTCAGAATTTTGTTAAGATTAATCTGTGAATCAAATATTAAAAATTTAAAAAAGAGAATTACTGCACTTACATGTGGATACCTTGAAAAGCGCTCCATACAAAAAAATGTTTCTGACAATCGATAGGGTGTTTTCTGGCCTAGTAACAGTATATTAACCATGTAATACTTAGAGAAAGTGCATTAAAATGAAAGTTCCTGAAACTGTAGTATGTAACTTACTAACAGTGAAGGAAAAAAACAATTTTGGCCGTTTGCCGCTTCAAAAAGTTGCAGATCTATCCTGGCCTCTTCATCATCTTCATCATCGAGTGCCCTCTCCGCATCGAAGGTTGGCTACCATGGTGCGCCATTCCACTCTGTCTCTTGCTTTGATGGTGCAGATTGCCATAGGCTGACTTGTCCATCTTTTGATGTTACTCGTCCATGTTAGTCTTGGTCTGCCTCTGCCTCTTTTACCTTGTATTTTCCCATCTAATATTACTTTTATTAGACTGTTGTGTCTTTTAACATGACCAAAAAATTTCATGTCTTGCTCTAATTGTGTTTAGCAGTTCTCTTTTCATTTTAGTTGTTTTAAAACTTCTTCGTTTGTTATCTTTTCTTTCCATCCAATTCTACCTATTCTTCTATAAATCCACATTTCAAAGGATTCAATTTTCTGTTCTGTTTTCTGGTCTAATGTCCATGTATCTGCACCATACAGGAATATTGAGAAGATGTAACATTTTGCTATTCTTAGTTTCAGCCCTGGTGTTATTTGTTTTGATGTTAGTATAGGGCCTATCCTAGCCTCTTATCAAAACCAAACAGAATTATTAGAATGCTAAATTATTGTATCATTTTCAGAAAAAAAATATCCAGAATAATGAGTTATTTCAATTATTACACGTAAGCAATGAACTTAACATTTGAGATCTCTCACCATAGTTGGACAATAAAATGTAGCCTGGTCAATGTTCACTGTGGTCAATGTTCACTGACATGTAGAATTTCATCACCTTGTCTTTAGCAGAAAGTAAAGTAAAGTAAAGTACCCCCGTCACGCCAAGTGGCATATAGGGAATATGGTGTTAGTGACCATGAATTTTACAGACCTTTAGCACGTGATTTTTTATGTGGTCGGTATTACGCCCGTGCCGCTTCACGTTCCCAGAAAAAAATCCGGTACCCATTTAAAGCTGGGTGAACCCGGAAGCCATTGATCATGATCGAATCTCTTGTCTTTGTCCTTAGTAGTCCAGTTCATTAACTACTGAGCTATCACAGCTCCCCATTTAGAAGTTATGCTATACCTTTTCAGGGAGCCGTGATAGCTCAGTGGTTAGTGAACTGGACTACCACGGACAAGGGGTAGGGTTCGATCCCAACCAACGGCTTCCGGGTTCACCCAGCCTTAAATGGGTACCGGATTTTTTCTGGGAAAGTAAAGCAGCACGGGCGTAATACTGACCACATTACCCCAAAAATCATGTGCTGAAGGTCTGTAAAATATAGGGTCACTAACACCATATTTCCCTATACGCCACTTGGCGTAACAGGGGTACTTTACTTTTACTATACCTTTTTCCTGTCTCAGAGAAATTTTTTTTCTCGTTCGCCAGCTTTTACCTCTGACGAAGTTCCTAGAGACTAAGAACTGAATTTTGCATGTTAATTCGTTTTTCCTTGGCAGCCGTGTGCACAGGGATCCCTCATCACACAGCAGATAACTCCGACTTCAGAGGTACTCATATTTTTTCCGTCGATGAGTAATTGACATTTCAAGCCGAGCCTCGCTGCTGAGACCAGGGGTGATTGCTGCAGTGAGAAATCATAGATAAAAATCTCTACTGGTGCAGCCACTACCTCTCTGTCTCGAGGTCTCTGTCTCAAGGCCGGCATCTTGCCTCTAGACCAAACAGTCCCCCATCTCAGAGAAGTGAAATCTGATGTTTAGCCCTTTTGGATAATAGCAAAAAACAGGAGTTTCCATGTGCATGTTAAAGAACCCTTGGCAGCTAAAGTTCTAAAAGAGTAGATGAAAATGTTCATTGCCCTAGCAAAATTGTTCAGCAGTCTACAAGTGTCTAAACCTAAAGGTCCAATTATCGCAGCTTGTTATAAACTAGCAACACAACACATCTACACCCACTTAATACATTCACTACCAAAGGGTTTAACTCACTGTGGCTGCGCTATTTTGGAAATTTTATTTGAAATAACAGTGAGAAAATAAGTGAAAAATTTATCTAAAACATGCATTTTAATGGGGCAATTTGTTCACAAAGTCGGAAAAGCGGTTATTAAGGGAATTACAAGATCTTAGTGGAAATAATTGCGAAAACATCAATAAATTAAAAGCTGCATATTGTGACTTTTAAGCTTGGTACGCCTACTACTAGAGCCTCATTTTGCAGTTCATGGTATAGAATGTGTTATGGTCGGGCGCTAAACTAGTAAAAAGAAATATTGTTACTATATTCTCTATTCTGTCTATATCATATTCACTGTTCTGTTTAAAACTGTATATTCTGTCTCCCTTTTTTTTTTTCCGTTAAATTTTATTATATTCTGTCTTCCTTTTTTTTCTGTGAAATTTTATTATATTCTTTCCCAGACACATTTTTTTTTTGTTCTCTCATTCACATTTTTTTTTTTATTTTTGGTATTTTACCATCATCTTGTCATTTCACACCAATGCTTGAAAACTACAGCTAAATTAATATCAGTTTAAATGTAGTCAATGTGTGTTTTGGATTCTACATCTTTTTCTTCAAGTGGTCACACTTACCCATTATCTTCCCCAGCACAATTATCTCCTCAAACTGCCCATGGCCGTCAAATGTCTGATTCCAGCAAAGATAGCCTGTCTCCCAATCAAAATTTTTATGGCAGTCAACAATTATCACCTCGGCAGCCTCTCACTGGAACATTTGATGATGAAATTCAAAAGCAGGATACATCTCTAGTTGGTTCTGCCCTTCAGAAATATCAGATCCTTGTATAGTAACCAGCCACTTCAGCTTCGCCCACAGAGAAGTTTGCTGGATCTGGATTGGTTATCACCGATGTATGACCCAAGAGGAACCCTGAAGGACAAGCTCAAACAGGTAACAGCTCATTTGTGTATGTGCGTGTACAAACCCTGCTTTATTGTTTATTAGTTTCTAGATTTTATCTTATATTCCAGACTTCAATGCGTATGTAGTCTTTCTAAGCAAGTTTTTAATAGCATGAAAATATACACACATCAAAGCAGGTGGTAACATCTGGACTAAAACTGAGAGTAATAAAGTCAATCTACCTAACATTCTTGCATGATCATGAAGCATGGACACTAGAGAAACAGAAACGAAAATTGAAGCCCTTGAAATGTGGATTATGGAAGAATGAGAAGAAATGGGTGGACAGAGAAGAAAATAAATAATGAAGTTGTGAAAAAGCTGAAAGTAAAGAAAGAACTAATGCAATTTAAAAAAGACAAATGAATTTTTTTGGGGTCTCACAACAAAAGGAAACTATAACTTCCTGAAAGTCATTTGGGAAAGGAAAAAAACCTGGTAAACAAGGTAGAAGCAGAAAAAGACTAATGTGGACAGAAGAACCTATTATAGCATGTACCATCAGAACAAGAGGCAGACTGAAATTGTGCTTGATGAGAGCAAACCTTCGGTGTGGAAACAGCACAAATAATGATACACATATAAAAATGTTAATTATTCCTTCAGTTCACAGGCTACAAACTTCTTAACAATTTTCTCTAATTTTCTTCTGGCTAGTGCCATCATGCCAAATGTTTTCGGTTGTATCCAAGATGGAAGAATTATTTTTCTCTGGCTTGGTATAGAACCGTTGATCAGATGTCAACAAGCCGCTATCGTAAAAACGATTTTGTTAATGAAACGTAGACCTACCTGATACAGAATGTGTAAATTAGCAGTAGATAATAGTGATAGTTTTTTCGACCCTAAAACAGCAACAAAAATAGGATTCTGGAATGTATGGTAAGAGGAAAAGAGGAAGACCCAGAGAGACACTGAGAAGAACATTGATGAGAGAGGCAAGAGCAACAGGAATTAGCTCCTCAATGAGATAGAGCTGCTTGCACAGAACAGAGACAAATGGCGAGATTTGATAAAATATCTTTAAGAGGATTGAAAACTGCTATAATAAAAATTTAGATAAGAGAAGGAGTATCTTGGTCTACGCCCTATAGGCCGGCTACCGCTCAAAAGGTCAATAGATAGATAGATAGTGCCATCATTCTAAATTCTTTCTACCAGGAACTAACAAATATGATTAAATGTAACTTTTGCAAACACAAAAAGAGCAGTCGCTATAAGATGGTTTGGCCATGTTTCCAAAGTGGAAATAGATTAGTCACCACCACAAAGAAATAGATTTGAAGACATAGAATGGGATCGTAGGATGTTCTAAAATAGATTGTAGATAGGTAAGGTAAGAGTTCCTATTATGCCAAGTGACATTTATGGGAAGCGTAGTGATGATGGTGCCTTTATTTTATCTTCATCAATGGCACATCTCCTGTGTGTTACTAGGGCCTCATTATGAGGGAAGTAAAGAATAGTGACACTGTGACCTTTCATGCATGTCGTAAGAGGTGACTAAGGAGGTTGATCAATGGCTTGACAAGCTGTCATTGTAAAAAGTATTGTTATGGAAACAGAGCCATAGATTTTAGAAGCAGTGATCTCTGCAATATATGTGTCATTTTGGCACGCAAGTTCTCTATTTTTGAGATTGTGGTTCTGCCCTATGTGCCGTCTTTGGCTCGTAAAGACAATAGATAGATAGAATAGTATATTTATAGGTGATGTGGTCGGTTTCATGTCAGGTTGACCTCTTTCCCAAAGAAAATGTCTGGTACTCATTTTCAGTAGCTGGGTAAATCTCAAAGCTGTGTTAAACCAGAAAAAAAAGTGAACCACATTCGGAACGTGGGAGCTGCGATAGCTCATTGGTTAGTGAACTGGACTACAAAGGACAAGACGCCGGATTCGATCCTAACTGACGGCTTCCGGGTTCACCCAGCCTTAAATGGGTACCGAATTTTTTCTGAGAAAGTAAAGTGGCATGGGCGTAATACCGACCACATTACCCCAAATTGATGTGCCGAAGGTCTGTAAAATTTATGGTCACTAACACCATAGATTTTAGAAGCAGTGATCTCTGCAATATGTGCCATTTTGGCACACAAGGCTTCTGTTTTTGAGATTGTAGTTCTGCCCTATGTGCCGTCTTCGGCTCGAAAGGACAATAGATAGATAGAACACCATATTCCATATATGTCACTTGGCGTGACGGGGCTCTTTACTTTATTTTTTACTTACATTCGGAACGTGGACCCAGTACTGGAATTACATTGGTCATGTGTTTAGGTTAGATGAATGAAGACTCCCACATCAAGGCTTCATGTTGACACTAAGGGGACAGAGAAAACAGGGATAACTAAAAGAAAGTCTAAGAAGAACAAACCATTACTAGATGTCAGTAAGTAAAAATAAAGAACCCCCGTCACGCCCAGTGGCGCATAGGGAATATAGTGTTAGTGACCATAATTTTTATAGACCTTCGGCACAAGATTTTTTTTGGTAATGTGGTAGATATTGCATCCATATTTACTAGATGCCAGTAGAAATTGGGAAACCACATTTGATGGTCTCATTTTCGAACACAGCTTTATATATGATGACAGCCATACTCATTTTGGTTTTATATTGTATTGTATTGTATTGTATTGTATTGTATTGTATTGTTTTGTATTGTATTGTATTTCAAAATGTTCATGACTGACAGCTTTTTTGTTTACAATGGTATGAGATCTATGTACAAAGTTAAGGGACTTTTGATATATTTTCATAATGATTTTGAAGTGAAAACAATAAATAGCCTTCGAGTGAGCAAAACAATTATCCCATAAACATATCTGTATGGCAATTAGAAGAAGAAAAGCTAATATTCAAGTGAATTTAGTTTTGTATAAAAGGCATTAACAATGACACAGAGAAAGAAAAACAATGTTCTAGATCTGCTGCATGAGGAACTGAAAGGAACAGGTGATGTTCTGAAATTAACATTATTCCTATGTATTTAAATTATGATGATCTTTCCTTCCTCATTTGCCTTTCAGTGTCTTCATGATGACCTGTTTTAATAATGTCCCTTTTACTTCAGTTGTGCATGTTGATGTCTTGTTTTTTTTTTTTAATTGAGATCAATGCTTCTGTTTTATTTTTTTGGGTTTTTTTTTAGCTGTTGATGCAAAGATCCTTGTTTATTCAATTACGACATTTGTAATAGCACACGTTTTCTTGAACATACTTTTGTTCTAAAGGATTATCTTTTTCCGGTCTCGATTTTTTTTTGTTAATAATGTAGCATCAACATACCTCCGGATGTTTATATTGATAAATATTTATAATCTGTGCATTTTTGTCCCCTGCTTACCGGAACTATATCACCCCATCCCATATTATAACAGGAATATCGTAATATTCCAAGCCTCTGAAACTCTTGTTACTTACGTTTGTATTTTCGCTATCAACTACCTAACATGATAACGTAAACTGGCGCCAGTTCTAACTTTATATTATTTATCAAATCGTCGTGTGTATCTGGGGACCGTTTAATCCTTAAGTCTTGACCGTCGAAAAACGCCCTCAATATAAAACATTAACACCTCACAAAGAATACAATGAGTTCAAGTAAATGCATCATTATCCGTCATGGATTACACTTAAAACTAGATTTAAATGATTAATACATAAATGTGTTACATTAGTAATTGCTGAGTTAATGATGGGTGCGGCGCCGAGCACGCGCACTGTAGTGGAGAGTTGGCAGCTCGTTGTTTAGAGCGGAACTCCATAACTTGTTCCATGTTACAAAGTGAGAAAAATATGGCGTTTCTCAATGTTAAATCAGAAAGGAAACGTGTCAGTATTTAGCTTTGATTTTATTTAACAAGTTTTGGACTTACGGTACATTCTCGTCTTCTGACATCATTAATGTATGTGCAGTTTCTCGTTTAAAAAAAAAAAAAAGAATTAATATATTAATGACAACAGTAGCGGCGTCTTTTGATAATGAAAACCGACCTTATTATTTGGGACACCAACACCCCTGACCTGTAGAAAGTTTATCAAGACCAAATATGATCATGTCCAATGAACAGTATTTTATTTGATGCCCTTTAAATTTTAATTAGAGAGCAGGTGACAGAATCGATAACTTATCGGGTTCCAAAAAAGGATATCGTGGGTTCGAATCCCAGGTGGGTGTGGCCTGTTTTCTTTCAGGGGGTGAAATATAAACTCAGACTTGATACCTCGCGGCTACCACTGGGCAAGCGGTATTCAATTGTGGTCTGTAATGGGAAAATTAAGAGATTTTTTTTTTTAATCCGATGTCTAAAAAAAGTAGTAGTAAAGAGCCCCGTAACGCCAAGTGGCGTATAGGGAATATGGTGTTAGTGACCATAAATTTTACAGACCTTCGGCACATGATTTTTAGGGTAATGTGGTCGGTATTACGCCCGTGCTGCTTTACTTTCCCAGAAAAAAAATCCGGTACCCATTAAAGGCTGGGTGAACCCGGAAGCCGTCGGTTGGGATCGAACCCTACCCCTTGTCCTTTGCAGTCCAGTTCACTAACCACTGAGCTATCACGGCTACCTGAAATCCGATGTCTACATTGATGAAAAGTTGTGGAAATCAAACCTCATCACAAATTAGGCTATTCAAATCAAATGTACTATCAACCCTTACGTATGCATGTGAGAGCTGGAAAACAACAAGAGATATAGAAATAAAAAGTTGAACGCATTCGAAAATAAATGTCTAAGGAAAATACTTGGTATAGCGTGGAACGAATTCAAAACAAACGAGGAAATTAGAGAAATTGCCAATCAACCACTAATGTCTTCATCATCATCATCATGTGCCATACCGGTTGGCGTAGGTGATCATGTCCCTCCACAATCTTCTATCTACATAGCATCGTATCAGTTCTGTTGTTGACTGTTTTCCATGCCATGACACCAAGCTATCCAGTATTTTCTCTCTTTGTCGCCCGCGATCTCTTTTTCCTTTTATTTTGCCAGTTGTAACCAAGTATTCCAACTTTCCTGTTCTCATGATGTGCCCGAAAAATGTTGATTGCTTCTTTCTGATGTTTTTTAAGAGCTCCCTTTTTGTGTTGGCCTCTTTGAGAACTTCCTCATTGGTCTTTTTAGCTGTCCAGGGAACTTTCAACATTCTTCTGAGAAATCCCATCTCTGTGGCCTCTAATCGTCTTTTCATTTGTTTATCTACTGTCCATGATTCGCTTCCATAGGTCAGAATTTGTTCTATATAGCACCGATGAACTCTCTCATTTTTATTGTCATAGATTTGTTGCATAAGATATTTTTCATTTTCCTGTCTCAGTTCAATGTTTTCAGTAATAAAGAAAAGACGATGGTCATATGTTGGACATGTGATGAGAAGAGATAATAACCGAATAGCAAAGCAAGTCCTCATGTGGGGAAACAACAGGTAAGAGGAAAAGAGGAAGACCCAGATAGACACTGAGAAGAACATTGATGAGAGAGGCAAGAGCAGCAGGAATCGGTTCCCTCAATGAGATAGAGCTGCTTGCATAGAACAGAGACAAATGACGAGACTTTATAAAATATCTTTTAAAGAATTGAAAACTGCTAGAACAAAAATGTAGATAAGAGGAGTATCTTGGTCTACACCCTATGGGCCGGCTACGGCTCGAAAGGTCAATAGATAGATAGATAGATAGACATTGATGAGTTTCAATTTAATTCGAAACAAAAGCTGTATGGAAATTTGAACTCAAAGGCATTAAGTAGTTTACAATACCAATACCATGATAATTATACGTAAACCGGTACAATAATTTAACAGTTATAGCATCGGGATATAGCTGGGCGGTTTCCGTGGTCGCAAAAGTTACATTTAATCGCAATTAATTATCTCCTGGTAATTATCTCCTGGTAATTATCTCCTGGTGTGGAAGTCCAAAGAAATTAGGTTAAATTAAAAAATTAAAATTTTCAACTCCAATGTTAAGTCAGTCCTATTATATGGCTGTGAAACATGGAGAATAACAAAAATGACAATCATGAAGAGACAGACTTTTATTAATGGATGTTTACGCAGAATAAAAGGATGGAAATGGCAGGACAAATTCACTAATATAGAATTATGGAAATGTACCAGTCAAATTTCAGTGGATAAAGAGATACAGCGAAGACGATGGCACTGGATAGGACACACACTGCGGAAGCCAACTGAGAGTATTATACAACAGGCCCTTTTTTGGAGTCCCCAGGGGAAAAGACAAAGAGGAAACCAAATAATTCCTGGAGAAGACAGATGGAAGCAGAGATGAAGATGATGGGGAAGACATGGAATGATCTTAAAAGAATGGCAAGAAACAGAACGACTTGGAAAATGTTTGTTGAAGACCTATGCACGACAGGGAGCTGTAAGGTAGAAGAAGAAGAATTATCTCCGTGGCATTATATCAACATTCTGTTTTGTTTTTGCTGGCCCTCAAATGTCCTGGTTCGTATTTCAGGGTGCAAATACTCCAGTTAGAGAATCACTGCTCTAGAGGTTTGGTTCCATACACACAACACATCACCATCCATGTTTATTCGTACCACCCAAATTTGATGGACATTGAGTAGGAAATTACAGATTCCCCAAAGCAAAAATAAAAAAAAATATTAAAAAACCGTATGGTGTTTGCGACATAAGCTGGACAAATGTGGGTCAAATGCTGAAGCTAGAACAGGCGCCAGAGCTAACATAGGCTCACAGAACGTGCTTGATCTCCTGCGCTGATAGAGGGCGCTGCAAACGTTAAATCAACACGTAGTTTCTGGCTGCAGTATGTTGCTACATATACCAGAATATTCTCGTGCTTATCTCTCTGTCTGTCACTCACCACTCACCCCTCTTCCCCCACCTTTCCTGATTTGTGTTGGTGTCCTGGGCACGAGCCAGGGAGCACGTGATGAAAATATGGTAAGTTTGACTTGGCTTCGTATTTTCCGTGAATTTAGTTATCTTTATCCAGCGCTCAAGTTAGATCAGGTGTAAGAAAGAGTTGCGTACTATCCCCCCTACTGTTTATTACATACATGGACTATATATGTAAGTTAGCCAACCCATCAGAGACAGAGGAGATCAACGAGCTTCTACTTGTAGACGATCAGGCACTAATACATGGACAAATAGAAGACCCACAAGAACACTTAAATAGACTCAACACCACAGGCACAAATACAACATGACAATCAACATCAACAAAACAGAAGTCATGAATATAGCAGAAGAGAAACAGAACATCAACATAACTATAGACGGCAAAAACGTCAGTTACTCATCGACGGAAAAAAAAAAAAAGCATGAGTACCTCCGAAGTCGGAGTTATCTGTCTGTGCGGCGAGGGACCCCTGTGCACAGGGCTGCCAGGGAAAAATAGATTAACACGCAAAATTCAGTTCCTAGTCTCTAGGGACTTCGTCAGAGTTTAAAGCTGGCGAACGGAACAACAACAACAACAAAACTAAAACAAGTAGAGGGATTTAAATACCTAGGAATTTTAGTGACAAGCGATAATTCACAAACAGCAGAGATAGACTCAAGATGCATCAAAGTTTGTCAAATCATTGGAAGCTATCACCACTATTGTCCAACAATGAAATAACTCTGGAGGCAAAACGAGCACTATACAGTTCAATCTTCATCCCAGTGTTGTGCTACCAATGCCAGTCCTGGACCCTGGATGCAAGAACAATAAGAAAAATAACATCTACTGAGATTAAATGTTTTCGACGAATGATAGGAAACAGTCTGAGAGATAAGATCCGAAAGGAAGAATTGAGGGGAAAAAAAAGCTAGGAATAATCCCCGCCATAGAATATATAAAGAAAGAACATAAAATATTTTGGCCACGTGACTAGGCAGAAAGCTCAAAACACAACACAACGAGTCCTCAATAAACGTTGCGAGAACACCAGACCACGAAACCATGGTAGACCACGAAAAAGATGGATTGAAGGAATATTAGAAACACTAGGAAACATAACAGCAGCAGAGAGGAACAGAAGAGCAAAAGACCGCAAATTATATCTCCCTTCGACGGTGAAAGGCAAATGAGGAAGGAAAGAAGAAGAATCAGCGCCATGCCAAGCGATGATTACATGGAGTTGTATGGAATGGCTTCTCATCCAGGTTTCTTGTTTTGCCGCATGGGATGATAATTTAATACTCGACAATTATTATTATAATTTTGATTTTGAAATTTGTGTCCGGGCAATGGTATATAGCCGACTCTTTTCTATTTTAAAATGGCATGGGTCCCTTTTCTTCAACGCTGGATCAAAATTTTAGAATAAGTCTGATTCCCGGACTGGTTCCATCATCGACGATAATAGCAGACATCGGACTGATTCCATTGTTGGCGATAATGATAACACCAGACACCGGACTGATTCCATTGTTGGCGATAGTGATAACACCAGACACCGGACTGATTCCATTGTTGACGATAATGATAACACCAGACACCGGACTGATTCCATTGTTGACGATAGTGATAACACCAGACACCGGACTGATTCCATTGTTGACGATAATGATAACACCAGACACCGGACTGATTCCATTGTTGACGATAGTGATAACACTAGACACCGGACTGATTCCATTGTTGACGATAATAACAGACATCGGACTGATTCTATTGTTCGATAATAACGTACACCGGACTGATTCCATTGTTGACGATAATAACAGACATTGGACTGATTCTATTGTTCACGATAATAACGTACACCGGACCGATTCCATTGTTGACGATAATAACGTACACCGGACTGATTCAATTGTTGACGATAATAACGTACACCGGACTGATTCCATTGTTGATGATAATAACAGACATTGGACTGATTTTATTGTTCACGATAATAACGTACACCGGACTGATTCCATTGTTGACGATAATAACAGACATCGGACTGATTCTATTGTTGACGATAATAACGTACACCGGACTGATTCTATTGTTGACGATAATAACAGACATGGGACTGATTCTATTGTTGACGATAATAACAGACACCGGACTGATTCCATTGTTGATGATAATAACAGACATTGGACTGATTTTATTGTTCACGATAATAACGTACACCGGACTGATTCCATTGTTGACGATAATAACAGACATCGGACTGATTCTATTGTTGACGATAATAACGTACACCGGACTGATTCTATTGTTGACGATAATAACAGACATGGGACTGATTCTATTGTTGACGATAATAACAGACATCGGACTGATTCCATTGTTGACGATAATAACAGACACCGGACTGATTCCATTAACAGTAACATGCTATGGAACTGATTACATTAACGATAAAGATAATACTAGGCTATATGACTTATTATACTGATAATAATGATTTCACCAGGCTATAGGACTGATTGTAGAGAATGATAACACCATCAATCATCTGGCTCATAACTCCTAAACAATGATATAGCAACGTGAGATATACAACTGACCATATTGACAACATGATCAGATATAGGAAAGGCAAAACTGACACTAATGATAACAGCATCAGTCATAGATTTAACTACACTGGCGATAATAATAATAACAACATAAGACATAGTACTAACTATAGTGCCGATAATGATCAAATGAGACATTGGATTGAGTGTAGTGTCAAAAATGATAGTATCAGACATCGAATTAACATAGGTGATAATCATGATAACATGAGTAACTGACAAAACTGAGGATAATAATATTAGACATTGAACTGAATACATTGATAATGACGATAATTACATCAGACATAGAACTGAAAACATTGATAATGATGATAATTACATCAGACATCGAACTGAACATTTTGATAATGGTGATAGTTACATCAGACATCGGACTGTCTGTACTGACTATAATAAAAACATCATCAATGTCTGGTGCTTTTGTTTATTATAGTCAGTGTAGTCAGTCCGATGTCTGATGCTTTTGTTATTATAGTCAGTGTAGTCAGTCCGATGTCTGATGATTTTGTTATTATAGTCAGTCCGATGTCTGATGCTTTTGTTATTATAGTCAAAGTGGTCAGTCCGATGTCTGATGCTTTTGTTATTATAGTCAGAGTAGTCAGTCCGATGTCTGATGCTTTTGTTATTATAGTCAGAGTAGTCAGTCCGATGTCTGATGCTTTTGTTATTATAGTCAATGTAATCAGACCGACGTTTTATGCTTTTTGTTATTATAGTCAGTGTAGTCAGTTTGATGTCTGATGCTTTTGTTATTATAGTCAGGGTAGTCAGTTCGATGTCTGATGCTTTTGTTGTTATAGTCAAAGTAGTCAGTCCAATGTCTGATGCTTTTGTTATTATAGTCAATGTAGTGAGACCGATGTTTGATGCTTTTTGTTATTATAGTCAGTGTAGTCAGTTTGATGTCTGATGCTTTTGTTATTATAGTCAGTGTAGTCAGTTCGATGTCTGATACTTTTGTTATTATAGTCAGTGTAGTCAGTTTGATGTCTGATACTTTTGCTATTATAATCAGTGTAGTCAGTTTGATGTCTGATGCTTTTGTTATTATAGTCAGTGTAGTCAGTTTGATGTCTGATGCTTTTGTTATTATAGTCAGGGTAGTCAGTTCGATGTCTGATGCTTTTGTTATTATAGTCAGTGTAGTCAGTTTGATGTCTGATACTTTTGTTATTATAGTCAATGTAATCAGACCGACGTTTGATGCTTTTTGTTATTATAGTCAGTGTAGTCAGTTTGATGTCTGATGCTTTTGTTATTATAGTCAGGGTAGTCAGTTCGATGTCTGATGCTTTTGTTATTATAGTCAGTGTAGTCAGTTTGATGTCTGATGCTTTTGTTATTATAGTCAGTGTAGTCAGTTTGATGTCTGATGCTTTTGTTGTTATAGTCAAAGTAGTCAGTCCGATGTCTGATGCTTTTGTTATTATAGTCAATGTAGTGAGACCGATGTTTGATACTTTTTGTTATTATAGTCAGTGTAGTCAGTTTGATGTCTGATGCTTTTGTTATTATAGTCAGTGTAGTCAGTTCGATGTCTGATACTTTTGTTATTATAGTCAGTGTAGTCAGTTTGATGTCTGATACTTTTGCTATTATAATCAGTGTAGTCAGTTTGATGTCTGATGCTTTTGTTATTATAGTCAGTGTAGTCAGTTTGATGTCTGATGCTTTTGTTATTATAGTCAGGGTAGTCAGTTCGATGTCTGATGCTTTTGTTATTATAGTCAGTGTAGTCAGTTTGATGTCTGATACTTTTGTTATTATAGTCAGTGTAGTCAGTTTGATGTCTGATGCTTTTGTTATTATAGTCAGTGTAGTCAGTTTGATGTCTGATACTTTTGTTATTATAGTCAGTGTAGTCAGTTTGATGTCTGATGCTTTTGTTATTATAGTCAGGGTAGTCAGTTTGATGTCTGATACTTTTGTTATTATAGTCAGTGTAGTCAGTTTGATGTCTGATGCTTTTGTTATTATAGTCAGTGTAGTCAGTTTGATGTCTGATACTTTTGTTATTATAGTCAGTGTAGTCAGTTTGATGTCTGATGCTTTTGTTATTATAGTCAGGGTAGTCAGTTCGATGTCTGATGCTTTTGTTATTATAGTCAGTGTAGTCAGTTTGATGTCTGATACTTTTGTTATTATAGTCAGTGTAGTCAGTTTGATGTCTGATGCTTTTGTTATTATAGTCAGTGTAGTCAGTTTGATGTCTGATACTTTTGTTATTATAGTCAGTGTAGTCAGTTTGATGTCTGATGCTTTTGTTATTATAGTCAGTGTAGTCAGTTTGATGTCTGATGCTTTTGTTATTATAGTCAGTGTAGTCAGTTTGATGTCTGATACTTTTGTTATTATAGTCAGTGTAGTCAGTTTGATGTCTGATACTTTTGTTATTATAGTCAGTGTAGTCAGTTTGATGTCTTATGCTTTTGTTATTATAGTCAGTGTAGTCAGTTTGATGTCTGATGCTTTTGTTATTATAGTCAGTGTAGTCAGTTTGATGTCTGATGCTTTTGTTATTATAGTCAGGGTAGTCAGTTTGATGTCTGATGCTTTTGTTATTATAGTCAGGGTAGTCAGTTCGATGTCTGATGCTGTTGTTATTATTACAGTCAGTGTAGTCTGACTACACCTTACAGGTTTTACGTTTCCATGTACAGAGTTGTGGTTAATACACATGAACAAAATATATGTACATATCTGCGTCTCATGTACACGGCATGCGCAGTATGTTGCGCACTCTGTTCGAACTTCTCACCGACATACTATTTTACACACACCTGTTTCTTATGTCTCTAAGTCGGTAAATATTCAGAAAGTTTCTTCGCAGTTTCTCATGAATACTCGGCATTCCAGAGAGTGCTCATTCAGTGGATACCATCACACTGTAATAAACACGGAAACGAACGTGCTGACCAAATAGCTAAGGAGGGAGGGAGATTACCACAAGAGAACCATCTGGTCAGCTAAGATGAAACTAAATCCACCATCAAAGGAAAAATAATGAAAAAATGGAAACAAGAATACCCAAAGTGTATAACGAGATGGATGGATACCTCCATATTTCAAGGATAGATCGAATCATCATACTTCGCCTACGCACTGGACACAACAGAATGAGAAATCACATGTTCACCAAACTCAAAATATGAATTGCCAGCCAGCGCTACTGTACACTGGATAGCATGACAAATAAAAACGTTCTACAGGTTTACCCATAGCAGACAGACCTGAGAAGGACAATGTGGTCCACACCCACCTCCCTGGAAGGGAAACTATACGGGGCAACCGAATCACTTAAACAGACAGCGGAGCTGCCTTCATAAGAGAGGCCGGAGTCCTAGTCTGAGTGAGCCATGATCGCAGAAGAAGAAGAAAAAGAAGAAGAAGGAACGCTCGATAAGACTTAACTCTTGATCTCAACCTTTTTCTTGTTGGTTTGGTCAAAACTGTACCTGACATGGGGCGGACGAGGAGACTGGGTGGGATCGAGGTAAGACGTCGCCTCTGGATAGAAGGTCCTGTGTTCGAATACAAACGGTGGTAGTTTTTTTTTCATTTGGAATGCTTGGTTTCTTCTTGGCTTTATCCTCCTCTGGTCGCTGGTTTGTGTGATCCGATGTATAGACCTCTCTAGGTAGTGTGATCCGATATCTGAACCTCTCTGGGTCTCGTGATTCGATGTCTAGACCGCTCTGGGTAGTGTGATCCGATGTCTAAACCTATCTGGGTAGTGTGATCCGATGTCTAGACCTCTCTAGGTAGTGTGATCCGATTTCTAAACCTCTCTGGGAAGTGTGATTCGATGTCTAGACCTCTCTAGGTAGTGTGATTCGATGTCTAGACCTCTCTGGGTAGTGTGATCCGATGTCTAAACCTCTCTGGGTAGTGTGATTCGATGTCTAGACCTCTCTGGGTAGTGTGATTCGATGTCTAGACCTCTCTGGGTAGTGTGATCCGATGTCTAAACCTCTCTGGGTAGTGTGATCCGACGTCTAAACCTCTCTGGGTAGTGTGATCCGATGTCTAAACCTCTCTGGGTAGTGTGATCCGATGTCTAAACCTCTCTGGGTAGTGTGATCCGATGTCTAGACCTCTCTGGGTAGTGTGATCCGATGTCTAAATCTCTCTGGGTAGTGTGATCCGATGTCTAGACCTCTCTGGGTAGTGTGATCCGATGTCTAGACCTCTCTGGGTAGTGTGATCCGATGTCTAAACCTCTCTGGGTAGTGTGATCCGATGTCTAAACCTCTCTGGGTAGTGTGATCCGATGTCTAGACCTCTCTGGGTAGTGTGATCCGATGTCTAAACCTCTCTGGGTAGTGTGATCCGATGTCTAGACCTCTCAGGGTAGTGTGATTCGATGTCTAGATCTCTCTGGGTAAGGTTCCCGATGTCTAGACCTCTGTGGGTAGTGTGATCCGATGTCTAGACCTCTCTGGGTATTGTGATCCGATGTCTAGACCTCTCTGGGTAGTGTGATCCGATGTCTAACCCTCTCTGGGTAGTGTGATCCGATGTCTAAACCTCTCTGGGTAGTGTGATCCGATGTCTAAACCTCTCTGGGTAGTGTGCTCCGATGTCTAAACCTCTCTGGATAGTGTGATCCGATGTCTAGACCTCTCAGGGTAGTGTGATTCGATGTCTAGACCTCTCTGGGTAAGGTTCCCCGATGTCTAGACCTCTCGGATAACAGCGAAAACATGTGTGTTTTTGCAACGTTAAAAACACGTTGGCATCGAAACAAGTATGCCAAACTGGCTGATGCCCGGATGTGCCGGGCCTAAAGGCGTAGGTATCGCGGCATTGCAGTAAACTAGAGAAACAACGCACCTGCGCCCACTTAATTGGTGAACGCCAAGAAAAAGAGAGTATTTGACATGCAATTGTGAAATAACTAATATCATCAAATTGAGACATCTACCCCTCGACGCTGAAAGGCAGATGAGGAACGGAAGAAGAAGAAGAAGAAGATCAAATTGAGACATTCCCTACACATTTTGTTCTTAATTATCTATTATCCAAAGAAATAGTCATTTTCTTTACCTTAATAAAAACATCAAATTATAAATCACAATGAGAGATCATTATACAACATAAGAATACGGTTAATGAGATTTAATAATAATTGGACTTGTGTCAGGAACGTTAGTCAGGCGTGTAAGAGTTAAATCGGTCACAAGAAGTTCACTTAATATTCTCTGTAAGTGAGTCTTTAACGAGGTGTTTCTGTGTGTCATAGTTTGCTAAAAATAACCGTGACTCATGCACAAGCGTGCTGGAATTCTAGAAGCGTTGGTCAGGGAGTTAAACATAAAAAAAAATATATAAATAAAACCAACGATCAGAAATATCCTTGAGGAGGGCGATGGCTTAGCAGATAGAGTTAATAAGAATGATGTAGAGAATTAAAAGTGTATATTCAGGAAGTAATCTTTAAATATAGAAGTTAGAATTAGGTTACATAATAAATGTACAACAGAGGTGAGATGCAGAATGGCTCAGGCAAAAGCAGCTTTCCAAAAAAAATGAGGAAGATACTGTGCAATCCATTTTTGACAATAGAAACAAGAAAGAGTTTTTAAATATTATGTAGAGCCAGTTTTAACATATGGATGTGAATCATGGACAATAGGACAACAGACAAGAAAATTGCTGGAGGTCGTAGAAATGTGGTTTTACAGAAAAATGTTGAGAATACCATGGACAGCTAAGAAGAGTAATGAAAACGTTCTGAAAGAGGCCAAAGCAAAAAGAGAGATAATTTCCAATATTAGGAAGAAACAATCATCATTTTTGGGCATGTAATGAGAAGGGAACAGCTGGATTATATTGTAACAACTGGAAATAATGGAGGGAGGAAGAGATAGAGGGAAGCAAAGAGAAAAGATTCAAGACAGCTTAAGCGAATGGCTTAGCATAAGGTCAACAACAGTAATGATGAAATAACTGTGGAGATCGAAAGTTGTGGAGAGACATGATCACCTACATAGCAGGCATGGCACTTGATGATGATGATGAACACAGTAAAATTTATCTTGAGAACGTGAGTCATTAGGAAAGTGATGTAGAGAATGAATGGTTTATATCGAGAGAGTAAATCTTCAGAATAGAAGTGAGAATAAGGTGAATGAAACGTTTAGAATGAGGTAACAGGGTAAAGTTTATATCGGGAGAGTAAATCTTTATTATATGCTTGAAAGTGAGATCGAGGTTTATATCGAAGGAGTAAATCTTTATTATAGGCTTGAAAGTGAGATCAAGGTTTATATCGAAGGAGTAAATCTTTATTATATGCTTGAAAGTGCGATCGAGATTTATATCGAAGGAGTAAATCTTTATTATAGGCTTGAAAGTGAGATCGAGGTTTATATCGAAGGAGTAAATCTTTATTATAGGCTTGAAAGTGAGATCGAGGTTTATATCGAAGGAGTAAATCTTTATTATATGCTTGAAAGTGAGATCGAGGTTTATATCGAAGGAGTAAATCTTTATTATAGGCTTGAAAGTGACATCAAGGTTTATATCGGAGAGTAAATCTTTATTATAGGCTTGAAAGTGAGATCAAGGTTTATATCGGGAGAGTAAATCTGTATTATAGGCTTGAAAGTGAGATCAAGGTTTATATCGGGAGAGTAAATCTTTATTATAGACTTGAAAGTGAGATCAAGGTTTATATCGGGAGAGTAAATCTTTATTATAGGCTTGAAAGTGAGATCAAGGTTTATATCGGGAGAGTAAATCTGTATTATAGGCTTGAAAGTGAGATCAAGGTTTATATCGAAGGAGTAAATCTGTTTTATAGACTTGAAAGTGAGATCGAGGTTTATATCGAAGGAGTAAATCTGTTTTATAGACTTGAAAGTGAGATCGAGGTTTATATCGATGGAGTAAATCTGTTTTATAGGCTTGAAAGTGAGATCGAGGTTTATATCGAAGGAGCTTGAAAGTGAGATGGTGCATTCAAGATTTATATCGAGAGCGTTATGTATATATTATATATACAATATTACAAATACCTGTGGATAAAGAGATACAGCGAAGACGATAGTACTGGATAGAACACACACTGCGGAAGCCAATTGAGAGTATTACACAACAGGCCCTTTTTGGAATCCCCCTAGGAAAAAGACAAAGAGGAAGACCAACATTTTCTTGGAGAAGACAGATGGAGCGGAGTTGAAGATGGTGAGGAAGACATTAAATGATCTTAAAAGAATTGCAAGAAACAGAACGGCTTGGAAAGTGTTTGTTGAAGACATATGCTCCCCAGGGAGCTGAAAGGTAGAAGAAATCTTTGTAATAGGAGAAAAAATAAGGTAAACGAAATGTTCAGAATGAAGTAGCAGAATGAAGTAGCAGAATGAAGTTTATCTTCAAGGAGTATTTTTTTTTTTAATAAAAAAAATTATTTAAAAATGTGAGGCTTATTCTGAACAGTGCAGTTTTGAGATCTGGAGTCTACCTGGGCACAATAATAACATCAGATGGGAGATGCACCACAGAAATAGAAAGCAGAATAGCTCAGGCCAAAATAGCATTTCAGAAAATGAAAAAATATCTTATGCAACAAGTCTATGTCAATAGAAGTGAGAAAGAGAGCTCATCGGTGCTATATAGAACTAATTCTGACCTATGGAAGCGAATCATGGACATAGACAAACAAATGAAAAGACGATTAGAGGCCACAGAGATGAGATTTCTCAGACGAACGTTGAAAGTTCCCTGGACAGCTAAAAAGACCAGTGAGGAAATTCTCAAAGAGGACAATACAAAATGGGAGCTCCTAAAAAACATTATAAAGAAACAATCAACATTTTCCGGACACATCATGAGAAGAGGAAAGTTGGAATACTTGGTTACAACTGGCAAAATAAAAGGAGAGAGAGATCGCGAACGACAAAGAGACAAAATACTACATAGCTTGGTGTCATGGCATGGAAAACAATCAACAGCAGAACTAATAATATGCACTGTAGATAGAAGATTATGGAAGGAAATGATAGCCTACGCCAACCGGTATGGCACATGATGATAATGATGATCAGAAGTCTGGGTTCTACGTAAGTCGTGTACGTCCGTGTCACCGAGACTCAATTTGTGGAGATGCTCTCTGATGTCTCAGTTCCCTATCTCATATCTGGCACAGCTTGTTTATACTGCCTTGTTTTGGCTCATATTTTCTTTCTGGGTTTCTTCACTCTATGTTTTTGTTGTTGCTATTTTCGGCAAAACCCTGAGGTTAATCAAACAGGATTTAATTAACAGTCACTCACGAACTAAAATTAAACCATGTATTGAAAATATGCAAAATGTAATCTCTATACCAAGTTAAGCAATTTCCTTCCTTCCTTCCTTCCTTCCTTCCTTCCTTCCTTCCTTCCTTCCTTCCTTCCTTCCTTCCTTCCTTCCTTCCTTCCTTCCTTCCTTCCTTCCTTCCTTCCTTCCTTCCTTCCTTCCTTCCTTCCTTCCTTCCTTCCTTCCTTCCTTCCTTCCTTCCTTCCTTCCTTCCTTCCTTCCTTCCTTCCTTCCTTCCTTCCTTCCTTCCTTCCTTCCTTCCTTCCTTCCTTCCTTCCTTCCTTCCTTCCTTCCTTCCTTCCTTCCTTCCTTCCTTCCTTCCTTCCTTCCTTCCTTCCTTCCTTCCTTCCTTCCTTCCTTCCTTCCTTCCTTCCTTCCTTCCTTCCTTCCTTCCTTCCTTCCTTCCTTCCTTCCTTCCTTCCTTCCTTCCTTCCTTCCTTCCTTCCTTCCTTCCTTCCTTCCTTCCTTCCTTCCTTCCTTCCTTCCTTCCTTCCTTCCTTCCTTCCTTCCTTCCTCCCTCCCTCCCTCCCTCCCTCCCTCCCTCCCCCTCCCTCCCTCCCTCCCTCCCTCCCTCCCTCCCTCCCTCCCTTCCTTCCTTCCTTCCTTCCTTCTCCCCCTCCTTCCTTCCTTCCTTCCTTCCTTCCTTCCTTCCTTCCTTCCTTCCTTCCTTCCTTCCTTCCTTCCTTCCTTCCTTCCTTCCTTCCTTCCTTCCTTCCTTCCTTCCTTCCTTCCTTCCTTCCTTCCTTCCTTCCTTCCTTCCTTCCTTCCTTCCTTCCTTCCTTCCTTCCTTCCTTCCTTCCTTCCTTCCTTCCTTCCTCCCTCGCTCCCTCCCTCGCTCCCTCCCTCCCTCCCTCCCTCCCTTCCTTCCTTATTCATGTCTTCTTCTTTCCTTCCTTTTTCATGTCTTCCTTCTTTCCTTCCTTATTCATGTTTTTCCTTCCTTCCTTATTTATGTCTTCCTACCTTCCCCCTTCTTTTTTAGTTTCGTATTTCATGCCATTATATCGCTGCGTCATTGCACCTACACATACAGAAGCTAGCTCCTTTCCTTATGTATAGTCCTTAAAATGAGTGCAACAACAGGGCATCAGGAAAACATGGTTATTTCTGCTCTTTTGATTGGTTGATACAGAACATAGAAAATAAGGAAAACAAAATACTTTCGTCACGTAAATCGACATAATGACCACGAGAAGATATTCGTAGAGGGCGTGGTTCCAGGTGAACGAGCAGAGGAAGAACTAGAAGATTGACTGCAGCAGAAGTTGGGCAGCTCTCGCAGCACAGAAACAGAAAAGGTTTAAGAGTAGCTGACATTTAGGGTAAGGTTCCAACAGAGACAACTGAGGATTCGATGTTTAGCCCTCTCTGGGTCGTGAGATCCAATGTCTAGCCCTCTCTTGGTCGTGAGATCCTATGTCTAGCCCTCTCTGGGTCGTGAGATCCGATGTCTAGCACTCTCTGGGTCGTGAGATCCGATGTCTGGCTCTCTCTGGGTTGTGAGATCCGATGTCTAGCCCTCTCTGGTTTGTGAGATCCGATGTCTAGCCCTCTCTGTATCGTGAGATCCGATGTCTAGCCCTCTCTGGATCGTGAGATCCGATGTCTAGCCATCTCTGGGTCGTGATATCCGATGTCTAACCCTCTCTGGGTCGTGAGAACCGATGGCTAGACCTCTCTGGGTCTTGATATCCGATGTCTAACCCTCTCTGGGTTGTGAGATCCGATGTCTAGCTCTCTCTGGGCCGTGAGATCCGATGTTTAGCTCTCTCTGGGTCTTGATATCCGATGTCTAACCATCTCTGGGTTGTGAGATCCGATGTCTAGCCCTCTCTGGGTCGTGAGATCCGATGTCTAGCCCTCTCTGGGTCGTGAGATCCGATGTCTAGACCTCTCTAGGCCTTGATATCCGATGTCTAACCCTCTCTGGGTTGTGAGATCCGATGTCTAACCCTCTCTGGGTCGTGAGATTCGATCTAGCCCTCTCATGGTCATGAGATCCGATGTCTAAACCTCTCTGGGTCGTGAAATACGATGTCTAACCCTCTCTGGGTCGTGAGATCCGATGTTTAGTCCTCTCTGGGTCGTGAGATCCGATGTTTAGTCCTCTCTGGATCGTGAAATTGATTCGATGTGTAGCTCTCTCTGGGTCATGAGATCCGATGTCTAGCCCTTTCTGGGTCGTGAGATTCGACGTCTAGCCCTCTCTGAGTCGTAAGATTCGATGTCTAGCCCTCTCTAGATCATGAGATCTAATGTCTAACCCTCTCTGGGCCGTGAAATGTGATGTCTAGTCCTCTCTGTGTCGTGAGATCCGATGTCTAGCCATCTATGAAAACGGCGAAGAACAGTAGGTTCTGTGTGCACTCGCACACGTTGAAGAACTCTTAGCAGTTAAAACTCGGAAAGATTAAACCAAACATTGCCGCTGCCCAATCAAAAATTGTTAAGCAAATCAAGCCATGCCGAAGACGGATGTGTCGGGCCTAAAGGTGCAGATATCGAGACTATGTCGTAAACTGGTAATACAAGGAAACTGCGCCAATTTAACGCTTGAACAGGAAAAAGATAACATGATCAACTCTTGTGCTGCCGCTTTAAACACGCACATTGACGACTAACTGTGTGTTTATATGTTCAAAAGGAGTCAACAACGATGGCCTAACATCATCAAGCGCTATATATTTTTAAAGAAATATGACGATCATCACTTTCGGGAGGATGTGAGCTTCTGGTATATGGTGGATAGGCAGCAGGAACCATTGCAGGCTATGCATGAAAAGTGTTCCTTGTTGCAGTTTCCTCATATTCCAAGTCCATTGGGGGGGGGGGGGGGAGGACTGGTTGGTCTCGAGGCAGGACGCCGGCCTCGGGACAGAGCGGTTGTGGGTTAAAATCTCGGCTCCATCGGTTGGGATTTTTATTTATGGTTTCTCTCTGCGACAACCACCCCTGGTCTCAGCAGCGAGGCCCGGTTGAAACGTTAGTTACTCATCGACGGAAAAAAATGAGTACCTCCGTAGTCGGAGTCATCTGCCTGTGCGGCGAGGGACCCCTGTGCACATGGCTGCCGAGGAAAAATGGATTAACACGCAAAATTCAGTTCCTAATCTCTGGGGACATAGAGTTAAAAGCTGGCGAACGCAACAACAACAACAACAACAGCAACAACAACAACAACAACAACAACAACAACAACAAACACATACATAATTGCTGAAAGCTGTTGTGCAGAGGTGGGAATGCGGCTTATTAATAGAGTATTCGCAAGGCAAGTACAAGCATCGAAGAAACATCTAGATTATTAACTGAGCATTTGAACAGCATGTATTAGCATCAAAGATACATCTAGATTATTAATTGAGCATTTGAACAGCATGTATTAGCATCGAAGAAACATCTAGATTATTAACTGAGCATTTGAACAGCATGTATTAGCATCAAAGATACATCTAGATTATTAATTGAGCATTTGAACAGCACGTATTAGCATCGAAGAAACATCTAGATTATTAATTGAGCATTTGTACAGAACGTATTAGCATCAAAGATACATCTAGATTATTAATTGAGCATTTGTACAGCACGTATTAGCATCGAAGAAACATCTAGATTATTAATTGAGCATTTGTACAGAACGTATTAGCATCAAAGATACATCTAGATTATTAATTGAGCATTTGAATGGCACGTATTAGCATCGAAGAAACATCTAGATTATTAATTGAGCATTTGAACAGCACGTATTAGCATCGAAGAAACATCTAGATTATTAATTGAGCATTTGAATGGCACGTATTAGCATCGAAGAAACATCTAGATTATTAATTGAGCATTTGAACAGCACGTATTAGCATCGAAGAAACATCTAGATTATTAATTGAGCATTTGAATGGCACGTATTAGCATCGAAGAAACATCTAGATTATTAATTGAGCATTTGAACAGCACGTATTAGCATCGAAGAAACATCTAGATTATTAATTGAGCATTTGAACAGCACGTATTAGCATCAAAGATACATCTAGATTATTAATTGAGCATTTGAACAGCACGTATTAGCATCAAAGATACATCTAGATTATTAATTGAGCATTTGTACAGAACGTATTAGCATCAAAGATACATCTAGATTATTAATTGAGCATTTGTACAGAACGTATTAACATCGAAGATACATCTAGATTATTAATTGAGCATTTGTACAGAACGTATTAGCATCAAAGATACATCTAGATTATTAATTGAGCATTTGTACAGAACGTATTAACATCAAAGATACATCTAGATTATTAATTGAGCATTTGTACAGAACGTATTAACATCAAAGATACATCTAGATTATTAATTGAGCATTTGTACAGAACGTATTAACATCAAAGATACATTCAAAGTATTTATTGAGCACTTGCAAGCAGGAATTACCCTCAGAGTTTAGGATTTCATAAAAAAAAAAACAGTTATCGAGCATCGAAAGGCACTTATTAATCTGAAAGTTTTACCCAAAGTATTCATTATATACTGGAATGACTTTCATTAACTTTAGAGTTTCACTCATCGAAGATTTCAGTCAAAACTCTAAATAGAGACGCAATAGTAGACTCTTGTTTTCTTCTTCTGCTGCGAAATACAAAAACGAAAAATTGGTTTAAAAAAAAAAAAAATTGGCATCAGAAGCGAGCATGTTTGATTTGATTGGTGGAATAGAATCAAGTGCAAGAAAGCGCCGAGACCCGTGTTAAGAAGACACAAAAAGCCGGGACTAAACACAAATTTGGCCAGGTTAAAAAAACAAAAAAACCGGGCAATGTTCTAAGAAAATTCTTCTGCGTATTTGAAACAGAGACCATGTATTTACTGAATGCCTCAAATATGAAAAGTTCACATCGTCTTGTTGGCTTTATTATCACTAGTCTTGAACATTTATCTTCTCAAAAACAGAATTGCTGGCAAATAGCGTTTATTTAATTATAAGATAATTTAACTGAGTCGACAGGAGATGCATGGGTTAGGAGTTGAGAAGAATTACATAGAGATCTAGAATGCATAAAATGTAAGATAAAACATCGCTAAAAGTGAGAATGAGTTAAAAGAAATTTTAGACATCATAGTGAAAGAAATAAAAAATAAAGGACTCATCCTTAAAAAATATTCCATAGGGAAATATGGTGTTAATGACCCTATATTTTACAGACCTTCAGCACATGATTTTTGGAGTAATGTGGTCGGTATTACGCCCGTGCTGCTTTACTTTCCCAGAAAAAAAATTCGGTACCCATTTAAGGCTGGGTGAACCCGGAAGCCGTCGGTTGGGATCGAACCCTACCCCTTGTCCTTTGTAGTCCAGTTCACTAACCACTGAGCTATACGTTGGTAATTAACAAAACAGAAGTGGACGTTTCGGCCAAGTAGTCCTTCAGCTGGAACAACAAACAACAATACAGAAATAGATATGGGCTTGCTTGCGTTCGCCCGATGACTAAAGTATTCTAGAGTATTCGTGGACTATATATAGAATTCCTCTTCATCATCCGCCCTTAAAATGACGTTAATTGGGTGTATCTGCGTTGTGTTGTGGTTTGCAGTATAACTGCTGTGATATTTGCGCCTTTCGGCCCAACACATCCGACTTCAGCACGACATTTTTGAGTACCGGGCTGTCTTCCCTCTTCGATTCCTACTCGCTTGGCCAAACTAGACAGGTTAGACTGTTACTAGAGGCACTGCGGAGAGGTGGAGCAAGGTCTGGATGGTTCTGGTTCACCGATCCTGGCGCAAGCCATCTACTATGGGTCACTGACAACTTTGAAGCTCTGGTGCTGTGAGGCGCGCCTTCGCCTCCAAATATATATATATATATATATATATATATATATATATATATATATATATATATATATATATATATTATACACACACACACACCACACAAATCTAACTACATGGCGATAATATGTTAGATAATCAAGAAAGAGAAAAAGGAAAAGAAAAAGGTCATTTCCTGGCGGTTCAAAGCTTGGTCAGCCACTGACTAAACTTAAGTATGTGGCCGGGCTGACCAACTATATATCTCCCTGACCAGGCAGTCAGGCGGGCTGACCAACTATATATCTCCCTGACCAGGCAGTCAGGCGGGCTGACCAACTATATATCTCCCTGACCAGGCAGTCAGGCGGGCTGACCAACTATATATCTCCCTGACCAGGCAGTCAGGCGGGCTGACCAACTATATATCTCCCTGACCAGGCAGTCAGGCGGGCTGACCAACTATATATATCCCTGACCAGGCAGTCAGGCGGGCTGACCAACCATACATCTCCCTGACCAGGCAGTCAGGCGGGCTGACCAACTATATATCTCCCTGACCAGGCAGTCAGGCGGGCTGACCAACTATATATATCCCTGACCAGGCAGTCAGGCGGACTGACCAACTATATATCTCCCTGACCAGGCAGTCAGGCGGGCTGACCAACTATATATCTCACTGACCAGGCAGCCAGGCGGGCTGACCAACTATATATCTCACTGACCAGGCAGTCAGGCGGGCTGATCAACTATATATCTCACTGACCAGGCAGTCAGGCGGGCTGACCAACTATATATCTCACTGACCAGGCAGTCAGGCGGGCTGACCAACTATATATCTCCCTGACCAGGCAGTCAGGCGGGCTGACCAACTATATATCTCACTGACCAGGCAGTCAGGCGGGCTGACCAACTATATATATCCCTGACCAGGCAGTCAGGCGGGCTGACCAACTATATATCTCACTGACCAGGCAGTCAGGCGGGCTGATCAACTATATATCTCACTGACCAGGCAGTCAGGCGGGCTGACCAACTATATATCTCACTGACCAGGCAGTCAGGCGGGCTGATCAACTATATATCTCACTGACCAGGCAGTCAGGCGGGCTGACCAACTATATATCTCACTGACCAGGCAGTCAGGCGGGCTGATCAACTATATATCTCACTGACCAGGCAGTCAGGTGAGAAATAAAAAGGAAGGGTTCTAAAAATATGGGGAGATGGGTACATGATTATCTTGGGATCAGGAGCAAGGAAGAAGCAGACTACAATCAAAAGTGTGTTCAAGACGCTGTGGGGCACGCTGTGAATAATGGCCATGGACCGTTCAAAGAGTGGATCTTTGTTGCTGCTAAGACGTAAAAAGGGGCGTGTCGATTGCATGTCTGTTTTGTCAAATCTTGACCAATGAGAAGAAGAAGATTTATAATAATGATAATAATAATAATAATAATAATAATAATAATAATAATTGTAGTAGCCTCCCTAATCAAAGTTGACTATGAATTTTGCAGCGCCCCCTAGGAAATTCTTTTCTTTCGCTGTGTGTTCTGTTTTTCTATGTATTTCTCTGCTTCTTGCTTGAGTTTGAGCTTTAGAGTGTGTTTCCAAAGATTGCGGTCTGCAGCTATCTCTTCCCAGGCAGCAGTTTTGTGTGCTGAGTCTTCATGTCACGTTTATATAAATCGGAGTTTTGGGGCACCCCGTAGTTCTTTTGCTATCTGCTAGTTGTCCATAAAGTATATCTTTTTTTTGGGGGGGGTATGCGACCATCTTTCATACGGTTTAAGTGCTGGTAAACCCAGTGCAACCTACATTGTTTAAATTAATAATAATAATGGCAGGTATATATGACCACTAACTTAAATGGTTTCGCCACCTGGTCAGAATGAATCCTCACCAATCACCATCAAGGGCGTTCTTCTCAAGAATGCATGGAAAAAGACCAAGAAGAAGATGGATAGATGCAGTGACAGAGACATGTAACAACACAGGAAAATCACTAATTCAGACAGTTCGAGCAGCTCAAGAACGACAAATGATATAACCACGACACCTTTTAGGTATCAGTGAAAAGAGATTAGAAAGAAAGAAGATATTTGACCACTATTGTTCAACAAGGAAATAACTCTAGAGGCAACACGGGCACTCTACAATACAATCTTCATCGCAACGTTGTGCTACTAATGCGAGTCCTGGACCCTAGATGCAAGAGCAATAAGAAAGATGCAACAAACCTACCTCTAAAGGTAAAGTAGAAAAAATCATAAATAAAAATCTCAACAGTTGCAGCCGGGATTTGGACCCACTACCTCTCTGTCTCGAGGCCGGCGTCTTGCTTCGAGACCAACCAGACCCATTTGGCGGCATGTTATGTCTTTCTTATGCCTCGGCTGCAGATGGACTTGTCTATCCTAAATTTACAGCGATGCTCATCATCGTCTATCTTGTAAAGGTAAAGTAAAGGTAAAGTGCGAGACTTGAACCGGCGTCTTAGCACGCGAATTTACACCCATATGTGCTCGGCCGCCTGTTCCGAAATGTTCGGAAATATCTGGATAGTGTCGCCTCAAGCATCGAAACTCAGATGCGAGGCAGCATTCCTCGCCTGCCCACGGAAAGATCAAAACACAACACAATGAGCCTTCAATAAACGTTGCGAGAACACCAATCAAAGGCCCACAACGAAAAAGATGGATTGAAGGAATTTAGAAATACTAGGAAACATAACAGCAGCAGAGGCAAATAGAAGAGCAAAAGACCGCAAATTTATATCTCCCTTCGATGCTGAAAGACAAATGATGAAGGAAAGAAGAAGAAGAATGACAGATAGTTACAATTACATTCTATTTTAAACATTATTTTTCTCATTGACATCGTACCCTATGCTTGCCGTTTGTTGCTGTTAATTATCGTTTCCTGGCCGGTCACATCTGCTCCCCAACACTTTACTCAGACATCGCTATCATACCTGAGCTGTCGACCTCACCTAAGTTCCAGCTATAAATAGCACGTGCTAAATTTTAATTATATGTTTTTTTAAATTTTCATACTCATCACAAGGGTTCCCAACTTTTAGTTCACTGGTTGGTCTCGACGCAAGACGCCGGCCTTGAGACCGGGCGGTTGTGAGTTCAAATCCCGGCTGAACCAGTTGGGATTTTTTATTTATAATTTCTCTCTGCGGTTAACCACCCCTGGTCTCACCAGGGAGACCCGGCTTGAAACGTTAATTACTCATCGACGAGAAAAAAATATGAGTACCTCCGAAGACGGAGTTATCTGCCTGTACGGCGAGGGATCCCTATGTACACGGCTGTCAGGGAAAAATGGAGTAACACTCAAAAAAATCTGTTCCTAGTCTCTAGGGACTTCGCCAGAGGTGAAAGATGGTGAACGCAAAAAAAATAAAAATGAGGGCGAGTGGTATTTTAATTGTCAAAAAACGATTTGAGGAACGCGTGTCTGTGCGGTGAAATCCACTGTTTCGCTGGCTGAGAAGCCGGCGTAGTGTGTTCGAAACACGCGGTAGACAGACATGATTTTTTCTATCTGGGATGAAATAAAAATTCTGTCTCACGTCGTGGCGACTGCTTTGACCAAGCGGCCTTTATCCTTCTGGTCCTGTCGTGAGCCCCCCAACATACACCAACAATGGCAATATGTGTTGTAAATATATAAAGATATAAAGATATATATATATATATATATATATATATATATCATCATCATGTGCCATACCGGTTGGCGTAGGTGATCATGTCGCTCCACAATCTTCTATCTACAGTGCATCGTATCAGTTCTGTTGTTGACTGTTTTCCATGCCATGACACCAAGATATCCAGTATTTTCTCTCTTTATCGGCGCGATCTCCTTTTCCTTTTATTTCGCCAGTTGTAACCAAGTATTCCAACTTTCCTCTTCTCATGATATATCTTATGATGTGCCCGAAAAATGTTGAATGTTTCTTTCTAATGTTTTTTAAGACTTCCCTTTTTGTGTTGGCCTCTTTGAGAATTTCCTCATTGGTCTTTTCAGCAGTCAAGGGAACTTTAGACATTTTTATGAGAAATCCCATCTCTGTGGCCCCTAATCGTCTTTTCATTTGTTTGTCCACTGTCCATGATTCGCTTCCATAGGTCAGAATTGGTTCCATATAGCACTGATGAACTCTCTTTCTCACTTCTATTGACATAGATTCATTTCATAAGATATTTTTCATTTTCTGAAATGCCATTTTGGCCTAAGCTATTGTGCCTTTTATTTCTGAGGTGTATCTCCCATCTGATGTTGTTGTTGTGCCCAAGTATGATGATGTTTAAGTGATTTAACATGGGTGGGCATTATCAGTATTTTATTTTTAGCTTTAATGAGTTTTTGTCTAAATCTATCAGAAGTCTTATCACAGTTATTGAACGGTGCCCTCAACGTGTTGAAGCTCGTGTGTTCATTTTGTTCCAAAATAAAATTCATTATTTATTTTAGTATTTAAATTAGTTAAAAAGCGAACGTGGCACTACACGAAAATATTAATTCTTTTTCTTCTTTCCTTCCTCATATGCCTTTCAGCGTCGAGGGGAGATAAGGTGTTCGATTTTTGTTTTTTTTTTGTTTGCTTTTCCTGCAATGTTTCTTAATGTTTCTAATATTCAATGAATCCATCATTTTTGCACTGGCACTTGGTGGGTCTGGTGTTCTCTTAATGTTTATTAACGATCCGCTGTGTAGTGTTTTACTCTTTCTGTCATATCACGTGGCCACAATATTTTATCTGTTTTATATTTTTGTGTTCTATGGCCGGAATTATTCTTAAATTTTTTCTCAGTTCCTCATTTTTCATCTTATCTCGCATTCTGTTTCCAGTCATTCGTCTAAACAAAGACATTTGATTTCGGTAGTGGTATTTAAAAAAAAAATTTTTTTATTGTTCTTAAGTCTAGCTGACAGGTCTGGTATTGGTAGCATGACGTTGGAATGCAGATTGTGCTGTAGGCAAGTGTTTTTTTCCCTCCAGTCATATCCTTTTTGAACAGCAGCAACAATGTCTGTCCGATGATTTGGCAAGTTTGTTGCATCTTGAAGTATTCATCATCATCATCATCATCATCATAATCATTATAATCATATCATCAAAAGTCATCATCATCAAGTACCATGCCTGCTGGCGTAGGTGATCATGTCTCTCCTCAACTATTGATCTCGACAGTTATTTATCATTTCTGTTGTTGACCTTCTGGTGTCATTTCTGGTGACTTTTCTCTTTGCTTTCCTCTATATCTTTGTCCCTCGATTTTTTGCAGCTGTTACAATATATTCCAACTGCTCTCTCATTACACGGGCAAAAAATTATGATTGTTTCTTCCTAATATTGGAAATGAACTCTCTTTTTGCTTTGGCCTCTTTCAGAACGTTTTCATTACTCTTTCATAGCTGTCCATGGTATTCTCAACATTTTTCTGTAAAACCACATTTCTACAGCCTCCAGTGATTTTCTTGTCTGTTGTTCTATTGTCTGCTATTCACATCCATATGTTAAAACTGGCTCTACATAACATTTATGAAGAACTCTTTTTCTTGTTTCTATTGTCAACATTGGGATTACACAGTTGACGCATTATTACTGGTAAAAAGTAAAGTACCCCCGTCACGCCAAGTGGCGTATAGGGAAATATGGTGTTAGTGACCCTATATTTTACAGACTTTCAGCACATGATTTTTGGGATAATGTGGTCGGTATTACGCCCGTGCTGCTTTACTTTCCCAGAAAAAAATCCGGTACCCATTTAAGGCTGGGTGAACCCGAAAGCCGTCGGTTGGGATCGAACCCTACCCCTTGTCCGTGGTAGTCCAGTTCACTAACCACTGAGCTATCGCGGCTCCCCATTATTACTGGTGTAAAACAATAATTACGTAATAATACATTTTAATCACCATGAGGTTGGTCCGGGAGTTCAAGAGTTAAAGTTACTTCTTGGATCTCGACTTGCTTGTCCAGTCGCATTAGTGTCCTTTTACAGCAAGACTGGGAAGTGTTGCAGGATCTTAACCAGTTTGGAGTCACTGATTCTGACTCCAGCAATCAACTGTAAAGCCGCTGACTTCATTTATCTCTTGGAAGGTCGGGCTTCTTTAACTTAACTCCAGGGAGTTATGGCTTTAATGCACGTCCGTAGGTAATGAAGGATCTTAACCAGTTTGGAGTCACTGATTCTGACTCCAACAATCAACTGTAAAGTCGCTGATCTCATTTATCTCTTGGAAGGTCGGGCTTCTTTAACTTAGCTCCAGGGAGCTGTGGCTTTAATGCACGTCCGTAGGTAATGAAGGATCTTAACCAGTTTGGAGTCACTGATTCTGACGCCAGCAATCAACTGTAAAGTCGCTGATCTCATTTATCTCCTGGAAGGTCGGGCTTCTTTAACTTAGCTCCAGGGAGCTGTGGCTTTAATGCACGTCCGTAGGTAATGAGGGATCTTAGCCAGTTTGGAGTCACTGATTCTGACGCTAGCAGTGAGCTGTAAAGTCGTTGACTTCATTTAACTCGTTTGTGATCCGATATCTTTAACATGGCTTGTAGTTAAGACCAGTGAACGCCCTTAGGTGAAGTAGAATCTTAAACAGTTTGAAGTCATTGAATCTGACGCTAGCAGTGAGCTGTAAACTCTCTGACTTCATTTAGCTCTTTAGATCCGACATCTTTAACAGCGTCAAGTAGTTGAGACTTTTGTGTACGTCCTTAGGTAAAGTAGGATCTTAAACAGTTTGGAGTCACTTATTTTGAAGCCAGGTAGAAAACCGACGCGAGTCGTCATTTAACACAAGTGAGAGCGGGTGACTTTGACTCAGCGCCATCAATCTGATACTTTAGTGCGCATCCTTTACTGATCTCAAACTAACTTAGAACACGTGACGGTATTTCTTTTTCCGATTAACTGGATCTAAGAATAAACTCTCAAAATAACCGCGCAGACAGTGCTCTCATTGAATAGTTAAACACTGTGTCATGCAGATCAGACAGAACTCTGCCCAACCTGGTTGAGTCATCGGACGCAACAAAGAAACACACAAACACAGTTATTTTCATGCTACAATCGTCATTATTATTAAATAAATATCACCATTTCTTGTTATATACAGAGATAGATAGATGGATTTATGGATGGGGGGGGGGTGTTTATGGGTGGGTGGTTTTTTTTTGGATGGATGGGTGGGTGGATGGATGGTGGGTGGGTATTGGGTGGATGGGTTGGTATTGGCTGGGTGGGTGGCTAGCTGGGTGGGTATTGGGTATTGGGTGGGTGGGTAGATGGCTGGATGGATGGATGAATGGATGGATTTAGGTGGGTGGGTTGGTAATGGATAGGTAGGTAAGTATATATGTAAGTAGGTATGTATGTAGGTAGGTAGGTAGGTATGTAGCTAGGTAGGTATTTATGTAGGTAGGTTTGTATGTAGGTAGGTACATGTGTATTAAAGTAGTTAGGTAAGTTTGTAGGTAGGTAGGTATTTAGGAAGGTATATATATTTTTGTGTAGGTAGGTAGGTATGTAGGTAGGTGGTTAGTTAGGTAAAGAAAGGGGAGAGTAATGGTTACCATGATGTTAAAATTATTTTTTTAATGTGTGCAATTATCACGTTGCTTTCAGAGTCCACCCTCTCCCATCAAACATATCCCTCCTCACCACCCCTAAAGCAACATGTTTGACCACCCCTGTACTCTCTGTACAAATCAACATGTTTGACCACCGCTGTACTGTCTGTACAAAACAAAATGTTTGACCACCCCCTGTACTGTCTGTACAAAATAACATGTTTGACCACCCCCTGTACTGTCTGTACAAAACAAAATGTTTGATCACCACTGTACTGTCTGTACAAAACAACATGTTTGACCACCCCTGTACTGTCTGTACAAAATAAAATGTTTGATCACCGCTGTACTGTCTGTAAAGAACAAAATGTTTGATGACCGCTGCACTGTCTGTAAAGAACAAAATGTTTGATCACCGCTGTACTGTCTGTAAAGAACAAAATGTTTGATGACCGCTGTACTGTCTGTAAAGAACAAAATGTTTGATCACCGCTGTACTGTCTGTAAAGAACAAAATGTTTGATCACCGCTGTACTGTCTGTAGAGAACAAAATGTTTGATGACCGCTGTACTGTCTGTAGAAAAGAAAATGTTTGATCACCGCTGTACTGTCTGTACAACACAAAATGTTTGATCACCCCTGTACTGTCTGTACAAAACATCATGTTTGACCATCCCTGTACAGTCTGTACATAACAAGTTTGACCACCAGTGTACTGTGTGTACATCGAACTGCATCCATCTTATATGAGGGAGCGACATGTTTCAATTCATACTGTCTCTCCTGACGTATGCGTACAGCCACACCACAACTTCATGAGAACTAAGTATCTTGTCTTCTGACCCATACCACAACTTCACGAGAACTAAGTATCTTGTATTCTCACCCACACCACAACTTCATGAGAACTAAGTGTCTTGTCTTCTCACCCACACCACAACATCATGAGAACTAAGTATCTTGTCTTCTCACGTAGACATTCTCTCTTATATGTGTGATGTTTGTATATAAAAAAAACGCGAATTTTATTCATCCATCCATCCATCCATCCATCCATCCATCCATCCATCCATCCATCCATCCATCCATCCATCCATCCATCCATCCATCCACCCATCCATCCATCCATCCATACATACATACATTCATCCATCCATCTATCTATCTATCTAATCTATCTATCTGCCTGCCTGCCTGTCTGTCTGTTGACCTTTTGAGCCGTAGCCGGCCCATAGGGCATAGACCCAGATACACTTTCTCTTATCTAAATTTTTATTCTAGCAGTTTTCAATCCTTGTAAAGATATTTTATCAAATCTCGCCATTTGTCTCTGTTCTGTGCAAGCAACTCTATCTCATTGAGGGAGCCGATTCCTGCTGATCTTGCCTCTCTGATCAACGTTTTTCTGTGTCTCTCTGAATAATTTTATTACCTTAGTTTTTATTTTTTTTAAATTTTGTTCCCTGCACCCTGTGTCAAATCTTTTAAAAAATTAAAATCAAAAGCTGCTATTTTTGCTTCTTATATAAGTAAACGAACTAAAAATACGTGTAAATCACACAATTATTCCATTGTCAGGGTATGTATAGGGGGTGGGTGTTTACAGAGGTTGGGGGGGGGGGGGAATTGAAATATCCGGTATAGCCGCCAAACTGTGTACATGTCAGGCTTTCATTTCGCCTGCAAAAATGAAACTTGAACATTTCCTGGAATTGAACGCTTGTTCACATACATGGAAAACGACCAATTTTATTTTCTCTGGCACTTTCTTCATCTATAACTTTTACACCACGTCCAAGGTCTATGATGTTTTTGATGTGATCTTCTTCCTCTTCTTTTTCTTCTTCTTCTTGTTCTACTTTCTCCTTTTTCCTTCAACATTTGCCTTTTGGCGTGGGGGGGGGGGGGATATAATTTGCGGTCTTATGTTCGCCTCTGCTGCTGTTATGTTTCCTAGTGTTTATAATATTTCGCCAATCCATCTTTTTCGTGGTCGACCCTTGAGTCTTGTGTTCTCACAACGTTTATTGAAGGCTCGCTGTGTTGTGTTTTGATCACTCTGTCTTGCCAAACAATTATTTTGTGTTATTCCTTTATATATTCTATGGCGGGAATTTGTCCTAGCTTTTTTCTCAGTTCTTCATGTCTGATCTTATCTCTCGTACTGTTTCCTGTCATTCGTCTAACACATGTAATCTCAATAAAGGTTATTTTTCTTATTTTTCTTGCATCTAGGGTCCAGATCTGGCATTGGTAGAACGTGTTGATGAAGATTATATTGTAGAGTATAGATGTGATGTTGATATTTGTAATACCAGGAGACCAACACTAGGCGATAGCTCCACCGGAAATTTATGTGGCGGTATGTTTTTTAAAATCTTTTTTCGTTCGCCAGCTTTATACCTCCGACGAAGTTCCTGTGAGACTAGGAACTGAATTTTGCGTGTTAATCCAATTTTCCCTGGCAGCCGTGTGCACAGGGGTCCTTCGCCGCACGGGCAGATAACTCCAACTTCGGAGGTACTCATATTTTTCCGTCGATGAGTAATTTATGTTTAAGCCGGGCCTCGCTGCTGAGACCAGGGGTGGTTGCCGCAGAGAGAAATCATAAATAAAAATCTCAACAGGTGCAGCCGGGATTTGAACCCACTACCTCTCTGTCTCGAGTCCGGCGTCTTGCTTCGAGACCAACCAGACCCCATTTGGCGGTATGTTATGTCTTTCTTAAGCCTCGGCTGCAGATGGACTTGCCTATCCTAAATTTACAGCAATGCTCATCATCGTCTATCTTGTAAAGGTAAAGTACGAGACTTGAATCAGCTTCATAGCACGGGAGTTTCCGCCCATTTGTGCTCGGCCGCCTATCCAGAAGTGTTCGGAGACTTCTGGATGATGTCGCTTCCAGCATCGAAACTCACAATGCTAGGCGGCATTCTTCACTTTTCCAGAGTTCTACCCTGGTACCCATTTCTACCAGCGGCTGGGTCGACCGCGGGGGCATATTTTGTTCCAACCACAGGTACAATTCACACTGGTTCCAGCGAGAATCGAACACGGGTTGTCACAACATCGGTAGCCCAGTCGGGTGGTTTCACAACTAGGCTTCTGAGGCCCCCCCCCCCCCCCCCGTCTATCTTGTACCTGCTGGTACTTGTCTCCCTTGTCAGTTACTCTGAATTTTCTCTTTCAAATCCATGATGACCAGTGCCTGTTTCCGCCATGTCCAGTTTGTCTAAGGGCGGACGATGAGAAGGAGTAGTCGTCGAATTGGAAAGTTTTCCGTTTTTATTTTCTGCCCCGCGAGCCTTTATAAATCTATAAATGGCTATTAGTATAACAGTACTTTTCTTCTTTTTCCTGATTTCCTGCGCTCATCCTTTAAGTGGCGTGGGTGCGTTATGTCGCTAGTTTACGACAAGCCACGATAATTGAACCTTCCGGTCCGACACATCCGTCTTCGGCATGAGTAGTTTTATTTTTAACTGCTTAATTATTAATTTTTTTTTGCACGCGGGTAGCGGCTAATTTGGCATAGTTATTGAGTTATTTGCGGGTCATCATCATTGCACCTCGAACATGTCCGTAGGTGCTCAGATCTCCTGCTCAGCAAGTCCCGCTGCGTCCAGCGACTGACGACTCCAATTCTGTGTTTGCTTGCTTGCGTTAGCCCGATGACTCAAGTATTCTAGAGTATTCTAGTAGACTACAGAATTACTCTTCATCATCCGCCCTTAAAAGGACGTTACGTGGGTGTATATGCGTTGTGTTGTGGTTTACAGTATAACTGTGATATTAGTCCTCTTACACGCCCACTAAGTTTCTCGTTTCTGGCTGTGCCCATCTCTCTCTCTCTCTCTCTGCGTTCAGGACTCAATCAGAGTAAGGATTCCAGACTCTCATATGAGGTCAGCTGTCAGGCTAAGTGTGTTGATCGCCCCCACAGACAGAACATCACAATTAGAGTCTGTCAGATCCACTCTGACTGAACACCCGTTAATACGTTGCACTGTGTTCTGCGCCAGTGGCCCAGTGCATCTTAACTCCCATCTCTTTCACCAGAAGGAATTACTGTGGTCTAATCTTTTCAACAGGGGCCTCGGTAATCTAGTTGGGAAAACCACCCGACTGGGCTACCGACGTTCGTACAACCCGTGTTCGATTCTCGCTGGGACCAGTGTGTGGTTGTACTCGTGGTTGGAAAAAAATACCATGACGGTCGACCCAGCCGTTGGCAGAAATGGGTACCAGGGTATTACTCTGAGAAGGTGAAGAATATGGCCTAGCATCGTGAGTTTCGATGTTTGAAGCGACACTATCCAGAAGTCTCCGAACACTTCTGAATAGACGGCGGAGCACATATGGGTGGAAATTCGCGTACTAAGACGCCGATTCAAGTCTCGTACTTCACCTTGACCTTTTCAACAACGGTTCTTTAACGTTCCCCCCGGACCTCCTGTTTTTCCCGTTATCCGAGATAGATAGACCATTACCATCTATATTGAAACCCTAAGGGGTTGAGAGGATTTTCCAGAGGCACCCAAGCTTTTGATATCTTCAGCCACGTTAGCTTTAGACGGCTGAGGTGATTTACCCACAACCTCCCCTGCTCGCAATGCTGAGAACTTCACAATATTTCGGTGGATCCCCTCAGCGGGCAGGCATTTAATAACGGTGGTAATTGCTAGGCTCTGCTTTTACCGCCAAGATGATGAGGGCGTCTCTGATAAAGTCAAGACGAAACCGTGGATTGGAAGGGGAAAAAGTTCACAACTTATGGGGTCAAAGCAAAGAAATGCACATAAAAAAAAGGTAAAGTAATGTACGAATCAATTCAGAGGAAGAGGTATGTTTACAGCACTCGGAAAAAAAATTGATAAATAATCAACAACAGGGTCATCATCATTGCAACTCGAAATATGGACCAAAGCAGGATCGAACCCGTACTCAGTGGCACAGCGCCTTGCCACGAAAAGCCAAACGCTAGGGATCACTGCCACTCAGCTAACTAAAAAATTAGCTTCGTAGAGAATGTCTTTCGCGCAGGTCTTCTCATGACTATAGCATAAGGTTGCGATCACAGCTCGGAAATACATAGCGTATCTGTGTTTTTTCCTGTTAAGACAAATTTATTTGTCTCCAGCCAAAAGTAAATCTTCAACCATTTGGGATCGAACCCTATGTTCGAAGGTCCAGGTCTGGCACTGGTAGCACAAAGATTAACTTAAATGGTTTATTGAGGGCTCGTTGTGTTATGTTTTGATCTTTCTGCCTTGTCACGTGGTCAATTTTTCTTTGTCAAATTAGTTTTTATTGATTTGTCTCTAGCCTAAAGTAAAGTTCCCTCGTCAGGAGTCTTAGTGACCATAAATTGTACAGACCTTCAGCACATGATTTTTGGGGTAATGTGGTCAGTATTACGTCCGTGCCGCTTTACTTTCCCAGAAAAAAAATCCGGTACCCATTAAATGCTGGGTGAACCGGAAGCCGTCGGTTGGGATCGAACCCTATGTTCGAACCCTGTATGAACTCCGTTGTAGTCCAGTTCATTAACCACTGAGCTATCGCGTCTCCCAAGAAATGTACATAAATACATTAAAATGCGAAGCTACACTGAGGCTAACAGTGAGAAGAAATGAAAAAAAAATATATAATGAAAAAAATGACATGGTTAAAGTTTCACGTAACAAATGGACACCACAAATCAAAACGACATTTCGGTGCAAAGGCCTTCAACAGGAACAAACATACAACACACGTACAAATATGCATTTTAAAAACAAAATAATTAAAAAATTAAAAATCTTGAGCTCCTCAAAAACTCTAGTTCGACACAAAATATCTTAATTGTTTAAAATGTTTATCAAAGTACCACAACTAGAGGGGAGATATCATTTGCGGTCTTTTCTCTTCTGTTCACCTCTGCTGTTGTTATATTTCCTAGTACTTCTAATATTCCATCGATCCATATTTTTCGTGGTCGGCTCTTGGGTCAGAATACCATATTCTGGCAACGTTTATTGAGGGCTCGTGGTGTTGTGTTTTGATCTTTCTGCCTTGTCACGTGGCCAAATCATTTAATATGTTGTTTCTTTATATATTCTATGACGGGGGCTATTCCTAGCTTTTTTCTCAGTTCTTCATTTCTGATCTTATCTCTCAGACTGTTTCCTGTCATACGTCTGACACATTTAATCTCAGTAGAGGTTATTTTTCTTATTGTTCTTGCATCTAGGGTCCATGTCTGGCATCGGTAGCACAACGTTAGGATGAAGATTGTATTGTATAGTGCCCGTTTCGCCTCCAGAGTTATTTCCTTGTTGGACAATAGTAGTGATAGCTGTCCAATGATTTGACAAAATTTGATGCATCTTGATTCTATATCTGCTGTTTGTGAATTATCGTTTGTCACTAAACTTCCCACGTATTTGAATTCCTCTACTTGTTTTAGTTGCCTTCCTTCTGTAGTTATGTTGATGTTCTGTTTATTTTTGGCTACATTCATGATTTCTGTTTTGTTGACTCAATTGAATGACTGCGCTTTTCAATTAGGTACCTTCGAACTTGAAACGAGAACGTTACCTCAACTTAACAATGACTTTCCATTAAAAAAAAAAAAAAGAAACCAATGACTAACACACTGCACATCTAAAAGCATCCTTCCTTCAGCCTGAGTTGTCCTCCAAGAAATCTCGCACGAGATTGGTTCCTGTCACACCTGTTTTTACCTTCATACCGTCAGCCCACTCGCCCTCCTACGCTTCTCTTTCCTAAGCTGGCACGTTCTTTTTCTCCATCTCTTTGGCGGTGCCAGGTCTAAGAAAACCAGACCTTCTCCTTCCTTCATATTTTTCCCCTCTTCCATTTTCCAACACCTCCTTTTACTTTTATATTTATGTTTGTTTGTACTGGTTGAAGATTAACTCTTAGTTTACGTTCTACCAGTATTTGTTTGATGCAAGTGGTTTGCTGAATAAAATCAGTGTGCTTGAGCAGTCATTCAGTTTGTCGTGAGAGGTGAATTTAGTTACAAGAACGGTCGTTTAATTTGTTGGGAGAGGTGAATTTAGTTACAGGAACAGTCGTTTAATTTGAAAGGTCAATTCAGTTAGAACAGTCGTTTAATTTGTTGGGAGAGGTGAATTTAGTTATAAGAGCGGTCGTTTAATTTGTTGGGAGAGGTGAATTTAGTTACAAGAGCGGTCGTTTAATTTGTTGGGAGAGGTGAATTTAGTTACAGGAACAGTCGTTTAATTTGAAAGGTCAATTCAGTTAGAAGAACAGTCGTTTAATTTGTTGGGAGAGGTGAATTTAGTTACAAGAGCGGTCGTTTAATTTGTTGGGAGAGGTGAATTTAGTTACAAGAACGGTAAATTAATTGTTGTGAAGGGTACATTTTATGTACAGAAACGGGTCAATTAATTTTTGGGAAGGATACATTTTATGTACAGGAGCTGGTAAGTTGTTATTTTAAAACTGCTCCCAAATAGCCGTAGAGAATGTTGACTAAAGAAGTATCCGTTGCAATATATTATCAGATCTGATGTCTGTTTTTTTTTTTTTTCCGGGGGGGTGGGGTGTTGTAGAAAATATTTAAAAAATCAGTCCCTGCTCATTGTACCCGGCACGTCTTGTACATATTTTTTGTTCTTATTTCATCGCCGATTAAAAACAATTAAAAAAAAAAAACTTCATTGACCATACCGGAAAAAGAACCAACGCCAACCTGGTAGAGATACAATCGGTCTAATCTCTACCTGGGCCATCCACTCACCGAAAGTTGGCAGTAAAGTAAACAAGTGAAGGTTACCTCCCCTGCTTTGCTAAAGTATATGGTGCTAGCTACCATTTTTTTCCCCACGACCACAGCCTATTTTTGAGCGATATGGTCACGTCAGACCGCTTTTACTTCTTAGGTATCCATTTCTGGAGACTGGGTGAACTCCGAAGCCTTGTCGGTTCGGAAAAAAATCCGCTACTTCTCGGAATCGGGATACGCGATAGCTCAGTGGTTAGTGAACTGCACTACAAAGGACAAGGGTTCGATCCCAACCGACGGCTTCCGGGTTCACCCAGCCTTAAATGAGTAGCGGGTTTTTTCAGGGAAAGTAAAGCGGCACAGGCGTAATACCGACCCCATTACCCCGAAAATCATGTGCTGAAGGTCTGTAAAATGTATGGTCACTAACACCATATTCCCTATACGCCACTTGGCGTGACGGGGGTGCTTTACTTTTTCTTTTACTTCTGAGAATCAAGAAACATTTAAGTTTTTGTTTAATTTCTTTGTGCGAATACCTACGAAGACACAATAAGAAAAAAATAACCACCCGTCATCGTCATCTTGTGCCATACCGGTTAGCGTAGGCGATCGTGTCCTTCCACAATCTTCTATCGACAGTGCATCGTATCAGTTCTGTTGTTGATTTTTTTCCATGCCATTACACCAAGATATCCAGTACCCAGATGAAATGTTTTTGACGAATGGCAGGAAACAGCCTGAGAGATAAGATCAGAAGAAATTTAGAACTGAGAAAAAAAAGCTATGAATAATTTCCGCCATAGAGTACATAAAGAAACAACAGATAAAATTGTTTGGCCACGTGACAAGACAGAAAGACCAAAGCACAAAACTGAGAGCATTTAATAAACGTTGCGAGAACACCAGACTCAAGGGCCGACCACTAAAAAAGATGGGTTGATGGAATTTTAGAACCACTAGAA